>BTPG01000001.1:62228116-62615616 GCA_036245525.1 Semisulcospira habei
TTTTTTTTAAACGAGAGGAGAGAGAGAATGAATCAATGAATCAATGAATCAATGAAACTTTATTTTACAACGGTTTAGGCATTGACATCGTCATCGACACAGCCATTTTACAAACCTGCCGTTGCTAACAACTACAAGACTAACTACAAATATACATACATATAAGTAAACATAATACTTGCAAAGCGATGACAACACTATTCACATAGACAGACATACTCATAGACTCACAGACACCCCCCACCCCACCCACCCCCCTTCACACATAGACAGAGCTAAGTAGTCCAAATGATAATTGAAAAGGATAACAGACTTAATTGGGAATAAATTGGACCCAGCATAAAAAGAAACATATAATACAAGTGGTTGAGTCATCCCTACGAGTGATCCACAAAATATTTGAAGAGACCCTTTTTAAAACAGGCTAGCGAGGAGGCGGATTTTACATGGTCTGGAAGGGCATTCCAGATAAGTGCCCCTGAGAAGGATAAGCTAGTTTTATATAGATCGATCCTTGGTTTTGGGACTATGAAAAGCTTTCTGATGTTTCCAAGCTTGGACTCAGACTTACGGAACAAAGTGGAGATGTACTCAGGTGTTTTGTGTTTCCACACTTTGAACATAAAGATTGCTTTGTTATATTTAAAATGATCTTGAAGTGGCAGGAGACCTGCTTTTGAGAGCTTTTCTTCAGTGCTAAGGTGTTGATCAGGGCAGATTATTTTGGCCGCTCGTCTGTGTAGGGAATTGAGTCTCTTTAAATGGACCTCACTACACCCATCCCATACCGATGACGCGTAATCGATATAAGAACGTATGTGAGCGTTATAAAATAGTTTACGGGTATCTGAATCAGTATAATATTTCAGTTTTGATAACATAAAGAGATTTTTGGCTACTATTTTGCATAAGGCGTCTGTATGAGCTTGCCATTTTAGCTGACTGTCGATTTTAATCCCCAGTACTCGATGTTCATTTACCTGTTCTACCTGACTACCTTTAAGTGAAAGGTTAAGTAATAGAGGCATTATCTGCTGTTTTTGGCGCGTGGCGACTACCATCGATTTCGTTTTGGCTGGATGAACAACCATAGAATTGTTTATACACCAAGCTGATACTTCATGAAGACTTTGTTGTAGGTTGTCGGAAATTACCTGTATATCTTTACTAGTAGTATGAACTGAGGTGTCGTCAGCAAAAAGGTCGCATTGTACATCTTGGCAAGTAATATGTAGAGGCAAATCATTGATAAATAAGCAAAACAGTAGAGGGCCCAGTACAGACCCTTGGGGCACACCGAAGCTTACATCTTTGAGAGAGGAGTATGAGCCATGAACAAGAACCTTTTGTTTTCTTTTAGTAAGGTAAGATGTGAAAAAAGCAACTGCGTCTCCGTTATTGAGGTATGTGTGAAGCTTAGCAGTCAGAATAGTATGGTTAATCAGATCAAAAGCATTCTTAAAATCCAGATAGACTACTCCTGTTAACTGTGACTTATTCATACCCTTGAGCCATGTGTCAACAAGGCGTGTAAGTGCTGTGTGGCATGAATGCTGCGGACGAAATCCGGATTGGAAAGGGTGGAAGAGCTTACGGTTTTCTAGGTAAGCAAGCAGGTGTTTATGAACGTGCCTTTCCAGTGGTTTGGACAAAACAGATAATAAAGAAATAGGCCGATAATTATTAGGATCAGAACGATCTTTTGTTTTTGGAAGTGGAATTACTTTGGCATATTTAAGTTCGTTAGGAAAAGTGTTATGCTGGATACAGAGATTATAAATATAAGTTAAGGATTCTACAATGTATGGGAGAGACAGTTTAAGTATTTTCGGGCTGATGTCATCAGGCCCCGAGGACTTTTTATTTGGAAGGTTACTTATAAGTAAACCCACTTCATGAACAGCTAACATAGGGATGTTGAAGGGGGCTGTGCCCATTGTTCTTTGTTGACAAAACTCAGACAGCAAATTTGAACGGTGATAAGTGTTATCCTGGCTTGGCGATATTAGAGATTTGGCAATCGAAAGAAAATGGTCATTGAATGTATCAGCAGTAAGATTAGTGGGAATGGTAGTTGCGGTACTTGGAGACCCCCTAGTAAGTGTGTTTAGAAGGCGCCATATAGTAGAGGTATCTTTGCTGTCTTTAACCGTGTCACGAACTAACTTTTTTCTTGCCTCTCTGATCATGTATTTAACACGGTTACGCTGTTGCTTATATTCAGTGAACATTTTATTGCTACGTAGATCGTTTCTAAGCGCCATCGCCTGCATGATTTCCGGAGTAAGCCAGGGAGGAAGAGTGTTAGATTTTACCCTCCTCTCGCGTAGAGGAGCATGTTTATTAAGTACATTTAGGAAAAGAGAGTACCAAATACTGAGGGCGGTATTAGGATCATAGGACAGGAGCACGTCATTAAAAGGAGTATTTTCTAGATCAAATAGAAATTCGTCTTTCCTGAAGTGTTTGAATGTCCTATACGTTATAGTTGTATGGCCGTTCTTTTTTGGTTTAGGGAGTTTAGAAGACCAGGAGCAAGCCACAGGATAATGATCACTAACACTAAGATTTGAGACATCAACGTCAGAGACGGCTTTGGGTTTATTAGTATATATGTGGTCAATAAGCGTGGAAGTAGTTGGAGTAATTCTGGTGGGTGATTTCACTAACTGTACTAAGCCAAACAGAGATGACATTGAGCCCCAGGCGGGGTGCGGCTTAAGTAAATCTATATTAAAATCGCCCAATAGAAGAATGTCGGCCTTCTTTTTTAAAGCTCTGTCAAGGTTATGACTAAACTGATCGTACCACTCAAAAGTTGAGGCGGGATTTCTATATAAGAACCCAATTAATACCGGTTTTGATTTCGGACACTTGACTTCGACCCATACGCACTCCACCCCCATCATTTCTAGGTCGACGCGTCGATGAACTAAATGCTGGATAGAATTATGAATATAGACAGCGATGCCAGTTTGACCGGGAGACAAGGGGTCTCGTCTAATAACTGAAAAATTGGGGATACTGATTGCTGCATCGCTTACACAGGAACTCAGACGCGTCTCACTGAGTCCAAACAGGTGGAACGGTGTAGGATCGTTAATATATACAGATATGTCGGCTAGTTTGTTGTACAAATGAAACACATTGAGGTGCCCTATTCTCATAACTGCACCTTTGATGGAAAATTCGCTTGGACTTATTACAAAATACAGAGTGCACAAGATAAACAATGAAGAAACAATTGAATACAGAAAAACACGGAAATAAAAAATACTATAAAACTATAAAACGATAAAAGGCCACGTAATTGAATAAAAGTCCTCCAGAGAACAAGTAGCCGTTAAGCTACTGAGCTCTCAAAAAAAACTCGCTGCGGGAGTGACTGAACCACAAGAAAAAAGTGACGCAACTTGAAACGCCGCATGGAACACCTGTATGTTCGGCTGTCACTAAGTTCCCTTCTTTGTCGTTCCAGTACAATTTTAATTAAATCACTCAAGCTAATAGTCTGTCTCACTGTAAAGACACGAAAGAGGCTGAAAATTAAGTCTTTCTTAAATGAGCACAATCTTTACAGTGTAAACTAACACAGTCTCTGGTGGTAACACTCAATGTTACTGTCACATCAGTTTATGACCAACGCGGCTAGAAGGTAGAACCAAAGTAATCAATAAACAGCACAGTGGATGCAGACAATAACGTTGGTAGTCACTCTAACTGATTTACGGTAAGAACAAGTTACATCTGTAACAATAGCAGTCAGCCTGAACAGTTGCCTTAGAAGAATTTTGAAAATCCACTGGCCAGAGAAGATCAGCAACGTCAGACTCTGGGAGAGAACAGAGCAGATAACAGCAGAGAATGAAATTGGGCGAAGAAGATGGGGATGGATCGGTCACAGTCTGAGAAAGCCAGCTTCCAGTATCACTAGGCAGGCATTGTCATGGAACCCCCAGGGAAAGAGGAAAAGAGGTAGGCCGAGAAACTCCTGGCGTCGAGACCTCCAAGCAGACATCAAGAGACTGGGAACCACCTGGAGTAGAATCGAAGGAGAATCACAGGACAGGAGTTGCTGGAGGTCTCTCGTCGACGGCCTATACCCGGGTAGGGGTGACAGGCGTAAGTAAGTAAGTAAGTAACTGTTCATGAAGGTCTGTACTCTGTTGACTGTGGTTTTTGTCAATCTCCAAGTCTCTGCTCCATATAGGAGAACTGCTTTTACATTGGAGTTGAAAATCCGGACTTTGGTGTGTTGTGACAGCTCTCTGGAACTCCACACTTTTTTTTAACTGGAGAAAGGCTGCTCTGGCTTTACCGATTCGTGCTCTGACATCTGCATCAGTGCCGCCTTTTTTGTCTATGATGCTCCCGAGATAGGTGAAGGACTCCACCTCCTCCAAAGGGGTGCCAGCAAGCAAGATTGGTTCTTCCCTGGTTGTGATCAGCCTCATTGTCTTTGTTTTCTGTTTGTGAATGGTGAGGCCCACTTGGGACGAGATGTCAGCAAGCCTCATGGTCTTGTCCTGCATTTGTTGATGAGTGTGGGACAGTAATGCCAAGTCGTCTGCAAAATCGAGGTCGTCAAGCTGTGTCCACAGTGTCCACTGTATTCCACTTCGTCTGTGCTCTGTGGTCATCTTCATGACCCAGTCTATGGCCAGTAGGAAGAGGAACGGAGACAGCAGACACCCCTGCCTGACACCAGTTCTGACCTGGAGCTCCCTGGTTAACTGCCCTTCGTGGATCACGCGACATGTCATGCCATCATAGCTGCTCTTGATCAGGCGGACGAGCTTTGTGGGTACACTGTAGTGTCGTAGGAGTTTCCACAGAGTCTCTCGGTCCACGCTGTCAAATGCTTTCTCATAATCCACAAAGTTGACGTACAGCGGGGAGCTCCACTCCAGAGACTGTTCCACGATGATGCGGAGAGTGGCGATCTGGTCTGTACATGATCGGTTCTTCCTGAATCCTGCTTGCTGGTCTCTCAGCTGGGGGTCAACGGAGCTCTTCATTCTCTCTAGGATGATCCTGTTGAAGACCTTTCCTGGTACTGACAGCAAGGTGATTCCTTTGTAGTTGGAACACTTGCTGAGGTCGCCTTTCTTGGGAAGCTTGATTAGGTACCCCTCCTTCCAGTCAGCTGGC
Organism: Semisulcospira habei; assembly: GCA_036245525.1. Lineage (NCBI taxonomy): Eukaryota > Metazoa > Mollusca > Gastropoda > Semisulcospiridae > Semisulcospira > Semisulcospira habei. The sequence goes on from BTPG01000001.1 coordinate 62,233,268, forward strand.
ATCACCTCCTCTTCCCAGATCTTTCCAAACAGTGGGTACAGCATCTCCACTGTTGTCTCTAGGTCTGCTTTCAGAGACTCTGCTGGGATGCCATCTGGCCCTGCTGCTTTGCCGTTCTTCAAAAATGCCACTGCTTTTCTGATCTCTTCCCGGCTGGGTCTGTCACAGCTGATGGGTAGGTCGGTCTCTGCCGGCTGGATGTCGGGGGGGTCGGGTGGGCTAGGTCTGTTCAGTAACTCTTCAAAATACTCGGCCCATCTGTCGAGTTGGTCTGCTCTGTCTGCAATAGGCTTGCCTTCTTTGTCTTTTACTGGTCTTTCTGTATGGCCATACTTAGCCGACAATCTTCTGGTAATGTCGTAGAGCTGTTTCATGTTGCCGCTGCCTGCTGCCTTTTCTGCCTCTGCTGCCAGGCTGTCTGTGTAGGCCCTCTTGTCTGCCCTGATACTCCTCTTCACCTCGCGGTTGGCTTCCGAGTATTCCCCCTGTGCCCTTACTTTGGCTGCTCTTGTGCGACTGTTGTTGACCGCTGCTTTCTTCTGCTTCCTCGCTTCTATCTTCTTCAAGGTCTGTGCCGACAGCCAGTCCTTGTGGTGGTGTTTCCTGAACCCTACAGTGTCTTTGCAGGTTGAGTTCAGCGCCTCTCTAACTGCCTTCCACTGCTGCTCTGTGGTGACCGCCTCCTCTTCATTTACTAGCTCCTGTAGCGCTTGAAACCGGTTGGACAACACCAGTTTGAACTCTTCTCCAACTCCAGTTTCTCTCAGGAGGCCTACATTATAGCGCTGTCTTCTTGTTGTCTCTGTGCGGCTTTTCTTTAGCTTGAGCTTCATTCTTAAGGTAAGCAGATGGTGGTCTGAGGCGACATCTGCTCCCCTCCTCACTCGAACATCTTGAAGGGATCTTCTAAATTTCTTGCTAATGCAGATATGGTCTATTTGGTTCTCTGTTGTATGGTCAGGTGAGACCCAAGTTGCTTTGTGTATTCTTCTGTGTGGGAAGATGCTGCCTCCAATGACAAGTCGGTTTAGAGCACAAAAGTCTACAAACCTCTCCCCGTTCTCACTCATCTCCGAGCCTAGTCCCTGTCTCCCCATCACCTCTTCGTATCCGGTGTTGTCCTCCCCTATTTTGGCATTAAAATCGCCCATGACGATGGTGATGTCTCGCTCCGCACATTTGTCCACGGCACTCTGGAGTCGGTCGTAGAACTCTTGTTTCTCTTCCTCGTCACTGTCATTGGTGGGCGCATAACACTGGATGACGTTCAGCTTGAGCTTTTTTTTTGGTTCTAAAGGCTGCTGTGATAATTCTTGGCCCAAGAGGTTCCCAGCCCATCAGCGCTCTCTGTGCCACTGGTGACAGCATGAATGCTACTCCTTCTGTATGGGGGGCATTCTCCTCTTCATGACCTGAATACAGAATCATCTCCCCACTTAACAGCCTTTTCTGGCCAGACTGCGTCCATCTGGCTTCACTGATACCTAGCAGGGAAAGGTTGTACTTTTGCATTTCCGCTGCTATCTGGGCGGCCTTGCCGCTCTGGTACATGGTCTTGACGTTCCATGTGCCCATGGTTGTGTCCCTGGATAGAGAGAGGCGGCTCGGTCCTGTGGCTTCCGAAGATTTCCGGCTTTCACCACAGGACGTCATAAGTCTTCTAGTAGAAGAACCTTCCTCCTCCAGGAAAGGAATTACTGTTAGTCTTTTCGTCAGCGTTTTTGTAGCTATTTCCTTTTTTGCAAGGTGGGGAAGCTACCCCCACGCCCAACCCCCTTACTAGGAGGACCAGGGGTTTTCTGTCGGGGTCACCTTCCCTTAGACCATGTTGGTTCACGGCACCTTATTTTATTCGGTGCACCCCTCTCACGAGGGACCCCCTATCCACCACCCAGGGGACGCGCCTCAACGCCATATGGTCCCAGCGCGAGGAAACTGTCCTGCTACTCTACACATATAAAAAAAATACATGAGACGATACACCCCCCCTCTCCGCCCCCCTTCCCCACTCCCCCCCCCACTCCCCCCCACTCCCCCCCCCCCACCCCCCCACCCTCAGAAAAAATAAAAATAAAAAATAATAAAAAATACAGTATATATACATATATACTGGTGTGAACCTGGAAAATCGAGGTCGTCAAGCTGTGTCCACAGTGTCCACTGTATTCCTCCACTTCGTCTGTGCTCTGTGGTCCTCTTCATGACCCAGTCTATGGCCAGTAGGAAGAGGAACGGAGACAGATAACACCCCTGCCTGAGACCGGTTCTGACCTGGAGCTCCCTGGTGAACTGCCCTTCGTGGATCACGCGACATGTCATGCCATCGTAGCTGCTCTTATACCGTAGTGTCGTATGAGTTTCCACAGAGTCTCTCGGTCCACGCTGTCAAATGCTTTCTCGTAATCCACAAAGTTGACGTACAGCGGGGAGCTCCACTCCAGAGACTGTTCCACGATGATGCGGAGAGTGGCGATCTGGTCTGTATATGATCGGTTTTTCCTAAATCCTGCTTGCTGGTCTCTCAGCTGGGGGTCAACGGAGCTCTTCATTCTCTCCAGGATGATACTGTTGAAGACCTTTCCTGGTACTGACAGCAAGGTGATTACTCTGTAGTTCGAAGGAAGAGGGATTATCTTCGCTTTTTTTTTTAGCTCGTCGGGAAAAACGTTATGTCTGATCGATAAATTATAAATTAAGGTCAGAGATTCGACGACGTAGAGCAGATATAGTTTTAAAATCTGACTACTAGTACTATCTGGCCCGCAAGACGATTTGTTCTGTAATCTGGAAATAGATTTGCCTACATCTAGGACCGTCATAAGCGGTACTGAAAATGGGCCGCAGGCTCTCTGTTGACTATGGTGACGTAGTTGATCAAGTGAGAGCAAGTGTAGTTTACAGGGTTAGGTGTATTTGACTTCGCCAGAGTTTGAGCAACAGTTATGAAGTGAGTGTTGAGCGCATCTGCAGTAAGATTGGGCGGAATATTAGGTGATCGTTTACTGCTACCTTTGGTGAAATTGTTTATTACTTGCCAGACTGAACGGATGTCTTTGCCGTTGGCAATAACTTGTTCTGCATGAGAGAGAGAGAGAGAGAGGAGAGAGAGAGAGAGAGAGAGAGAGAGAGAGAGAGAGATCATCATTCCTCAGAGGATGACTGCGCTGCCGGCTCTCCTTCAGACGTAATGTAACACAACAGGAAGCAGCCATTAATTAAGCGTAAGAATCAGTACTGCTTTCTTCTTTAAAATGATATAGATGCTGTCTATGCTCGCGGGCTACGCTGTCGCGAACCTTGTATCCATCCGCATAAAAAATAATCACCCACAAAAACGCTCTGGCAATGATTGCCTTTTTGTAAACTACTTTTTAAAACTCTATAGTGTTGTTTACGTATTCATTATCTGCTTCACATTACTAAGCCCCTTCTCTGGTTGGTTGGTTAGTTCGGGTTTAACTTCCACAGCACCGAGGTGATCATGGACGGCGCTGACGGGCTGGTTATGGGGGACAGGGAAATCTATTGTCTATGGAGTACGACCTGAACACTGATCAACTCAGGCGCTCTCCAACTGTGCCACTTTGATTTACCAGGACCTTTCAACGGACATGCTATTAAACAAATCCGTTTTTTCTCCCTGGATTGTGAGTCCAGCTACCGGGGCCGGGACGGGATTCGAACCCACGACCCGGCGATTCCCTTCGCTCTCCTGCTCCGACGTTTAACCGCCTGAGCTATTTCGGACTCTCCCCTTCTCTGCCAGTGGACGCAGCTTTTATGTTTGAAATCCAAGCCGTCCAAGGAACAGGGACACATAGCGTTGTCAGCAAGAGGCATAGATCCTCGTGAGCCCCCGCGATAGCGGGGGCTCATGAGGATCTATACCTCTTGCAGTTGGATAGTGTTCAGTCCGCAGTTGTTTTCACCAGTAAATACACGCAGCAACAATGACACGCATTCTGGAGTGTTTTAGACACTTTACCGCTTCTCTCCATCATGAGCCAGATGCCCGTCCTTAAGAATAATCAATCTGGCTGCAGAGGTTAAGATTTCACTCATTGCGTGCAAAAAAGGTCCTCGGGCCGACTTTGGGTCGCAGTTGGCTCGCGCGCTGTGACGTTCGTGCGCGAGCTAACTGCATCCGTCAGTTAGGCCCGAGGACCTTGAGCCCACTCCACCTCTGCCAGTGTCTAGACAAGATAATGGAGTTTGGAGGAAAACCGGACTAGGAAGAAGTCTGAATTCGTAATCCCTGGTAAACCCAAACAAAACTCCAGGTCTTCTGTTCCACTGAAGCCTTGTCGGAACCAGTTTCCGACACAGACTACAAAGGAGGTGGTTAAAAAACGAAATCACTGATGGCTGGACAGCCGAAACTGCTTTCAGCCTGAAGACCCGTTGACCTACTCTAATTCGGCTTGAGAAACGCATCTCTAAATTACATGGGAAACGGAGAGGGGTGGGGGGAACAAGATGCAACAGATTGAACATTATTGGTCCAGGTAATCTGCCAGGGGTTTAACCCCTTGATTATTGTTGACGATATCGCTCGGCGGTAAAGACGCGTAGTCACGCGTCTTTTCAACCGACCGGTATCGTCAGTAGGAGTCTAGGGGTTAATAACCTTAGATCAATCTATTTTGCTGTACTTATTTCAGCCAGCGTTCATCCGGTCGATCTATTTCTTGAAGCGTAATGCTGTCCTCAGGGGTCAGGTCAAAAGTGAGGAATTTTGGCGCTCCTATTGATACTGTGTAAGTCTTGCTGGTAGATATAAAAATAGGTGTTGCTGATAAAAATAAAAATAAAAATAAAATAGGTGTTGCTGATTATCCTACACATCAAGAATGGAACAGTCCAGGAAGAAACATCGTGTAGCTGTCACTAAGTGTCGCAGTGCTTTCTCGGGCTATGTTGAAGTCTTCACCAGTGTATAATATGAAGGCTCATTGGCACTGCCACTGACGTTGGCAATCTCTTTGTTTTGTTTTCAGTGCTAGCTAGGATTTTACAAAGATTATGGAAAAGGACGAGTGCTCTTAATGAACTTCGTTCGGACCATTGGGCAGAAAACAAAATTGAGTTGACAAGGAACTGTTTGACAGCTTTAAAATTGGACAGCTTTTAATACGAAGATACGGTTAAGCTTGGGGAGGGGTGGAAGGTGTCCTGGTGGTAAGGGGGAATGGGGAACTACCCTCCAACCGAAGTCTTGCAAACCCCGCCACCAGCAGTCTACACCTCTACCTGTTCTCGAACAGGGCACAGTGGTTCTCTCCCTCCATGCGCTGCCGCTGAGCGGCAGCGCATCGAGGAGAGAACCACTGTGCCCTGTTCACCGACAGCGCATCGATGGAGAGAACCAGTGTGCGAACTGCGACTCCGGTTCACAAGAAAGCCTCCGACTTTGTGGAGGCCCGCTAATCCACCGTCAGTAAATGATCTCGGACATTTGGTGACACCCGTATCCTCTCACATAAAGCGCAAGGAAAGTAGACATAAATGGCTCAACCTGCAAGAGGCATAGTAGATCCTCATGAGCATCCGCAACTGCGGGGGTTCATGAGGATCTATGCCTCTTGCACCTGAGTAAGCCTTGATCGTTACAGGTTGGTTACAGCAGTATGCATGCAGGATTGCTTTGTCTCCCAGATAACAATGGAACGCGGGGGAAACCGTATGTGTTTTGCTTGATAACAACTTGATCACGAAAGGATAACTCTGCGCAAACAGTCAGTGCGAGAGAGAGAGAGAGAGAGAGAGAGAGAGAGAGAGAAGAGAGAGAGAGAGAGAGACACCGAGAGAGATGCCTGTGCAATGCAACCTACCTGCTGAACAAGCTGGCAAGCTAACGGCTAATCTGAGTATCTGCTGGGTATATATATATCCATTTCCTTAATTCATTTACTAATGACAATACGAGTATTGCAAAGTTCCTGGCGATGAACTTCTCACCTGTCTCAAGCCACTGTCGAGTAGTTCAAGTTGTTGCGTTGATTGGATGAGTGAGTGAATGTGTCTTGCTTCTTCCGGTGACTGAGAAAACGATGTAATTTACTGCAGCCGTTTTCAGCAACAACGGTAAAGTTCATTTTGATTCTGTTTCTGAATACAACACATTCAGTTCCTCATAGTTATTGTGACCCGATCCGCTGATTTGTGTGATGGTCCTCAGATTTTGGACCATATACCCCAGTGGCAAAAAGTCTTCGGGCCCACGACGGCCGCAGTGGGCCCGCGCACAGCCGTGCGCGGGTCCACTGCGGCCGTCGTGGGCCCGAGGACCTTTGCTTACCCCTTGCTGGAAGCCATGCACACCCACCTTGCTCTGCCCCCGGATCCCCACCCGGTTCCTATGCTACTGTGTTCATTCATCATTCTTATTTAGTTTTATTACTCCCCCTTTTTTTTGGCGGAACATTTCCGATATTCAGTCGTGTCCATGATTATACAGACGGACCCCCCACTGGCACCTACACAACAGCTCCGTTAGAATTTGACCCACAGGGGACATCCATCTATATTCTATTATCAGGGGCACGTAGTGACTACAACGTGTTGTCGTACTCCCAGGTAATAACAGTTTACCGTTGTAGCTTTCTGTCAGCTCGTTGTAAAAACGAACCCTGTCGCAGTCGAACGCTGCTAACATGCTCAGTTCGTTCCGGCATAAGCAGAAATGGGTCGTGGTCTCTATCAGCAGGAGGTATAGATTCTCATGAGCCCCTGCATGGCAGGGGCTTATGAGAATCTATGCCTCCCGCAGATTGTAAAACAAACGACCCCTGATTCTTCTCTACTACAGTCCGAAGACTTCTACCCTGTAACTTCCTTCATTCTAATTATGTTTGTAGAGGCAACCTGTGCTACAGAGGGAGGCACATTCTCGTGGGTCCTTTCAGCTACAATTGCCCATGATAATGTATGCTTCGTGTTGATGAAAGGTGGCTGGCTTTAGGAACTGGTTGAGTGTGGTTGCATGGTTGAGTATAGTCGTCCTGCGCAAGCCACTAAGCAAGGTGCTCCGCTGTAGCGGAGCACCTTGCTTAGTGACTTGCGCAGGATGTTAAGCTCACTCACGCCGATGAGATCTGGACACCAGAAACCGGATACATGAAAGAGCTGTGCGTGAAAAGACCATCTCCGCTTACAGAGCTTGGTACCTATAGCACGTGCGGCCAGCCGACTGGGAGCGGAACAAATGACAGAGGTTGCGGTAACTGGATACACACGTGCTGGCATAACTAAAAGACACACACGATCAAATCCGCACGCAGAAAGGTACAGTTGGCTGATTCCTACTTACATTGCTTGTGGCTAGCATTAATAATATGTTCTGCTTGATCTGCATCATAAAAATCTGCTAAGATATTAGTTATTTTTTTCGGTCATAACGCGACTGTTTGTTGTAGTTGTTGGGGGCGGGGAGGGGAGGGGAAGGAGGGGGGGGGGGCTGTTGTTGTTGTTGTGCTTGTTTAGTATGCTTATTTGATAGTTGTGAATTTAGTCCATGAAGCGAATCTTTGAAACATATATTCGTTCGAGAAACTTTTTTTTTTTATTTAATTATATTTTTGCAAATAAGAGCCTTCCGCTGTTTAAAACACAGATAAAGTACAGTTGAACGCACATCAATTAGTTACTCTTCTATTTATGAAGCTTACATCATAATTAATTATACTAATTTGAGATGGCCCAAAGCAACTTGAGGCACCAAGTCAGAACTACAGGTACTAACAAGGTAAGGGGTAGGATGTAGACGGTTTAGAGACACCGTCACACGGCTGGCGACATACATTCAATGTTCTGTTTATTTTTTTTTTCACAAGCAGTGCAGGCACGTCCTGAGAAAGCCTTGTTGCTGTCGGGACGTTAAGCAATGTACAATCAATCAAACTAAAGGCCATGCCACTCCACATGTTTCCGATAACGGCTATGAATCAATAAACTTGTCAGTATACATGTCCGTCTTGGATTATGTACGGTTATATCCGGTTTTTGTGGCGGGTTCCGGCATTTCCGTCCACCAACCGCCTGCAAGGGGCATAGATCCTCATTAGCTTCTGCAGCAGCAGGGGCTCATGAGAGTCTATGCCTCTTGCTTGTAGAGATAGCCCAATTACTTACTCGTTTTGGTTATGAATGAGTCCTACGTTGTTGGGTTACGTCCATTTTGTATGGTATGTTGTATTCCTTTCGTCATTCATTTATTTCCATCTGCAAGAGGCTTAGATTCTCATGAGCCCCTGCGATAGCAGGGACTCATGAGAATATATGCCTCTTGTTGAGAAATATAGACACGAGAACTTGTATTTCTAATACTTCACAATGAAAAAGGCGTCAGGTTTTAAAGACACGACAACAAGGCTTTGTGCGACTGCGACTTGCTACCAGTCTCCCCTGCTGTGAGGTCTGATAGATATCTTATGGGGGTATTTGTCACTGTAGAAACTCAGTCGACACCTTTGTGCATTGCTATTAGTACTGTGGCACTGCGCAAAAGATCCACAGCCCAAAGGCGGCGGCAGATGACCAACTGCACGCGGCTGACGTCGGCTCGAAGACCTTTGGTCTGCGCACCAGGGTGAAAAGATCTCTAATAACGTTTTTACTCGCTGTAATCTCTTGGTCCTTACCCGGACGCCTTTTGATATCTGTGTAAGGTATATCAGTATATCACAGTACATGCTTTCTAAGACGTGGTAATGCGTCCCTTGCATGGTCTTCTCAAGAAGTCTTTTTAATATATATGTGGAATCAAATGAGCCGATGCTTATCCATTAATCCCTGACACGTTACGGCAGGGTATGGATCGACCACGATAGTTCAAGCGTGGTGTCGAAATAGCTTGGCGCCTGAAGGCGCCAAGCTATTCCGACACCACCCTTAAACTATCGTGGTCGATCTGGTCTGTCTGTATCCAGAACTGTAATGCATACCTCAAAAGGATAACTACAAAAACTGATACTTCATCCTCAGGATGTAATGACTTTCGTGCTATTAGCATATGCTATCACAATTGTTCATTTATACGAATAACAATTTCAAGAGATTGATATCTTGTTAGCACAGTATAACCATTACTTACTATTGTCAGCAGTTCTGTGGCAGGTGTTGCCGTGAAAATCGCGCTAGTACCCTGTCTCATTGAAGGCCCACTACCGCCGTAACTGTTCCAAGATACACTTCTGTAACAAACGGTTACGAAACGCTACACACATATGGTTCATTTGGACACAGGGGAATCCAGTTCAGCACACGTCATCTTAATATCAAGTAACCTGACATTGCTCCACTCCTTCCTATAAATACAGTGCTATCAGTACGAGAAACAGCTACAAATAGTTTGAAACGCTAACGGCTGCTCAGAATAAATAGTACGATTACGCATGTGCTGTTGCTGCCTGTCCAAACTGCTGTTAAAGTTCATTAGGTGTGTCGATAAGACATAACAAACACAAATGGTGCAGAAACGTGTCTTCAGATTTATGCGTAAGGGGCCTTTAACATACGGCTAAACGCTTTGCGTGTCGGGCAGCGGTTCTTGGCGCGATGATTCCTGTCGGAATCATCGCGTCGAAAACCGCTACCGACACGCAATGGTTAACGTTCTGTGCTGTCCAGTCTTTTAACTCCTTCACTGCCGAGAAACATTGCGAGGGGTGTATATATCCTCATGAACAAAACTGGACGTAATGGCTTCCATCATGTATCACAGCATTGTATCATGTCAGTAGTCACCGATGTACCACGGACTTCCGAAGACTGGCTATTCAGCAGAATGGGGACTTATAAGTTATTGGTAGCAAAACACTTATAAGTTATTGGTAGCAGGGTTTTGCTACACGGACCCTTATAGGCCTGAGAGAGTTCAAAGGAACCATTGTAACCCGAAGGCCTTCGGTCTTCAGGGTACAATGGGTGGTTACTTCACCTCCCGAAGGCCTACAAGGGGCCGTGTAGCAAACCCCTGTTACCAATAATGTATTTGTTTTCATTGTCAGAGTAATGCGGTGGAAGAGATGAATGGCTATTTGCCTCAAAAGACTTTAGAATTTTTCAATAAAATAGTCGCATAGGACGCCCATTTTGGTTTCGATTCATATTACGCAATGTATTGTTGCAAATGTGTACTACAAACAACTCCAGTAGTGTGCCTGTTGTTGCGAACAACACTAAGTAACTTTGTGCTTTGGAACGTTTTTGGTGCTGTTTTGTGGAACAAGAATCGTATCAAATACGCGTCACAAAGAGGGCTACAAGAAGACCGCCCTTAGTCGCTAATTTTCAGACTAAGTTTGCGGTACAGGCTCGTAAAAATAACAAAACTGTATATTTGGTTTATGTGTTTGTTTGTGACTTTGACATGTTGGTCGTGCTCCTAGGTTGTATTTTACTGTCATATTTCTAAAAGTGCGAGCGACCTACATTTTGTTCCTCTCTACAGGTATTGTATTGTTATTGTTTTTCCCGCCAAAAGTGCGTCATGACACCGCCCACCCCCCCCCCCCCCCTCCACACACACACACACACACACTCTACTGTCATGCTGGGGAAAATTTCCTCAGTTGAGTGAGCGAGCCCAGAAATACTGTCACACTCCCATAATCGCCCGAGTCAAACATTCTCAATGATCATGACCTACATGAACCAGCAAGAGGCATAGATCCTCATGAGCCCCCGCAACCTGCTGGGGCTCATGATGATCTATGTCTATTTCCTTCGAAGCCGTAGAGTGATGAGTCAATGCACCCCTGCGATGAGTATTCGGAGCATCCTTTTGTACAGTCAGTCAGACTCGGTTGATGCCCCCGTGGCTTACTCCCAAAAAACAGTGATAAATAAGGCAGATTATTTTCTGAGAGTACACTGTGTGTGATCATGATTCTAAACACCTGCAGGGTTGTGTAAGGGTCTGCGCCCCTTTCCAGACTGAAATAAAAATTCGCTATAAAGACGAACTAATGTAGACACTTTATCTCTTCAAACGGCGCGGCGCTGAGAGGAAAACACTTGAAATATTCTGATGACTGAGTGCACCCAGTTTTTTTCTATCTGCAAGAGGCATAGATTTTCATGAGCCCCTGCGGCCGCAGGGGCTCATGAGAATCTATACCTCTGCTTTTAGCGGTCGGCCCAATTTGGTTGCCTCCTCAAGTGCATTGACAGCTGAAATATTTGAAAACTGGAGGTGTCATCATTTTTTTCACTACCACGCGCAATTTTTTAGAGAGGATTTTGGCGAGACCTCTCGTCGCGACAAGCCGTCGTCCAAAACCGTCCATCTACAAGAGACATGAATTCACATGTGCCACTGTACAGCAGGGGCTCATATGAATCTATGTCTCTTGGTGATGGAGATACGCTTGAGTTGTGCTTAAAAATAGGAGGGTTATGTGAAGAGAACTGTGTGATTGGCTTATAGCGTGGGTGTCGAATTTATTGGATGGGTCCTTAACAGTAGCCCCAGTGTTTTTATACTCAAGCATTCCTTACAGACACGTGTGAACAAAATAATTGTATATATTTTATTTTTTTCAAATGTCACAGACAAGCGCACAATTTATTACATTTCAGTAGTTTCACTCTCGTAGTTTCTTTTGACAAAGCTGCGCTCAGTGAGTTGCGCGGGTCCTCATGTTGAGTACACATTCAGCGATGAGAAAGGGTGTAATACTTGGGAAGATTTACCGCTTGTTTACCGACTGAGGAATTTAATAAATACAGTGAAGACTCAATAACTGACCCCATGGTAAACCCAAGCTGCTGTTAGTAATGTGTAATATGTATTCATGGTATGTTTACCTTGTATTAATTCATTAGACCGGGTCCTCATTGACGTAAAAGGATCCTATGGTGAAAGCAAACAATGGAGATAATTAGCAGATTTAAGCAGATTCATGGCTTGTTTGCAGATGGGTGTAGCTGTTATGATGGGTCACGGGTGATAGGCCCGCATGACCCCTTCACCGCTAGTGGACATGGGTTGTGTTTTTGAAATCATCGTAAATTCAACGGTAAAGAGACCCAGCCGTCGTGTAATTCTTTTTCTTTTAATTCGTAAATTAACTGATTCAGTCCGGACACACCACAGCAAGATATGGATTGACCATGATAGTTCAAGGGTGGTGCCAGAATAGCTTGGCGCCAACCTGTTCTGGCACCACCCTTGAACTATCATGGACGATCCGTCTCCTGAATTGTAATGCAGTCCTCAGAGGACAACTCTAAAATGTGGGTATTTCGTACCTGGGACACGGTGGGTTAAGCAACTTCACCTCTTAACTCATTCCGTCGCGGCCAGCCGCATCCGGATGCGCGACTTTTGCCGCCCATCCAGATGCGGCTGCCCGCGATCCGAATGAGTTAATCCTTTTACCACCAGTCAGTGTGTTTCCGCAGTCTTCGATAACCCACATCATACTGAGGCTAAAAGCTTCAAATGTGTACACTGCCATAATTATGCAAGCTACATTATAGTACTTACAGATAAGGATATAGACCAATGGCTTTAGTTCAAGGGTGGTGCCAGAATAGCTTGGCGCCTAGAGGCGCCAAGCTATTCTGGCACTACCCTTGAACTATTTTAGTCAAACTTATTTCACACACTGGTGTATTCCGAACGATAAGGGTTAAATCAGCGCCAGGTAGCTCCATCTGCAACATGGATTCAAAGATGTGTGAGCAAGAGGCTTAGATTCTCGTGAGCCCCGGCGACTGCGGGGGCTATGAGGATCGATTCCTCTTGCCAGTTTAACTGTTCTGGACGGTGAAGGGGTTAACGGGGAATCGGCGATAAACGCGAACTACGATGAGGACTGAATAATACCTTGGTACATCTGGTAATATAGTCTGTTCGCTGTAGGCTTCAATATCTTACCAGAGTACCGAAACCAGACCCAAAAGGTGACCGCATAGCGCGTGCATCGCAAAGAAATTCCCCAGAAAGAATGGAACACGCTTAGAAAGGCCACGCACTACTCAGTTTTGTTGTACTTGTCCTTTCTAAACGTGTTCCTTTCTCTGTTGGGAATTTCTTCCCAACCAAATTACAACCTTCGTATGATCTGTACGGTTGGAATTGACAACAGAAAATACCGCTGTGCAGTAACGAGTTAATTGATTCGAAATCAAGTCACGAAAACCTGTATTGAAAACCAGAAAGACCTCCAGAAGCAACACGTCTTCGGGCCCACGACGGCCGCAGTGGGTCCCCGCACAGCCGTGCGCGGGCCTACTACGGCCGTCGTGGGCCCGAAGACCTTTGTTTGCTGGGTAGGAAACAGATCCTAGTATCTAAACCATTATGTTTGATTTCGTAAATATCTCACCGCTAGACTTCTGCTGTTTCCTTTTATGACGACAAAAATGACTAGCATGAAATATCAGAAGACATATACATTCTTAGGTTCTCCTGCATGTGCTGGGGCCCATGAGGATCTTCGCTTCATCGCAGATGGATTGCGGGTGCCGCAAAGGTATCGGTTATATTTTATTTAGGTAGCAGCTGCTCTCCCACAATACCTCCAAACCTGACGAACTTTCTATTGTTCACACGAATAAAGAGTTGATTCTACTCTATTGTCGTAGACAAACTAATATAAATGCGGGCGATCAGCACCCGCAAGAGGCATATATCCTCACGCGTCGTGCGCAGTTTTTGTTCACTCAACGTCAGGATTTAAATGGGGGCGACCTTTACCCGCAAGAGGCATAGATCCCCATGAGTCCCTGCATTCGCAGGGACTCATGAGGATCTATGCCTCTTGCAGAAGGAAGTGCCTGGGTGTGGGGTGTCTATATAGACGATGCTCGCTAGCTAGGCACGGTTTTTGGCCACTGTTGGTTTAATTTAACCTCTGAGGGTAGTCAGTCGATAAAGGGCCATTACGTGAGCCAGATGGTCTAACACACAATGGTCTTCGACGGTGGATCACAGGCGAATCGACACGCCTGCTCTACGTGCAGTATATTCGGAGTGGAGTGCGGGACACTTTAGCCGCCTTTTTTTAAGCATTAAGCTCTGACGAACTACGCCAGCACGTGGATCGGCCAAGACAGTTCAAGGGTGGTGTCAGAATAGCTTGGCGCCTATAGGCGCCAAGCTATTCTGACACCACCCTTGAACTATCATGATCGATCTGTCTTCGGAACTGTGACTGGGCCTCACAGGACATTTACAAAAGTTATGATTTCATCCTCAGGAAGTAAGAGTTAACACGTGAACGACTGAACCTCCAGTCAACTTGCGTTGCATCGTGTTTGCGTTCCATAAACGACGCAACGCAAGATGTGATTGGATGCTCGTTTACGTGTAAAAAGAAAACTTCGGCTGAAGTGTCCTGACCTCTAGTTCTATAGAACTGCAGCTGTTTTTCCGTTCTGCCTGTGTTTGGATTAGAGTCGATTTTGCTTGCAATATATATGGGGTGTGTGGGTGGGGGGGGGGAGGAGGAGGGGGGGGGGAGTAGGTCTATGGGTCTTAAGAGTCGCAGATCAGGTCAAATGACAATATCTACCTGAGAGGCATAAACATAATATACATTATAATGCTGTTTCACGAATAGCAGCAGCCTTTTTTCGATTTTACCCATGATGTTTAGCGATGTTAAACTTTATTTATTTAGGACGCATGACATAATCAATTCCGCCAAATAATGTATCTGTCGAGATATATTTGACCCATGTTACAAAATTAGAAGCTTAGCCGCTGAGAATATCGTAACTCCCTTCTTGCAGGTGCCCCTCAGAAAGAACTCTCCCGTCAGCAGACAGTCCTCAACGCTGCCAGACTTGCTTTTGACAAATCTAACAAGGGCCATGTAAACCAGTACTTCAGCAAATGCACTGGCTACCCATTAAATTTAAAGTCGAGTACAAAACTGCTGTCCTGGATTTTCGTTCCTTTGATGGGTCCCTAACGCCATACCTCTCGTCGCTCATCAACTATCAGCCCTCCCGCTCCATTCGTTCCTGCTCTGAGCAGCGTCTCCGTGGACCCAGCTTTTCCATCAAGCGGTTTGGCTGCCGAACATTTCAGCATTAAGCCCCTGTTGTCTGGAACTCGCTTCCCCATCGCCTCCGGAATGGTGAAAACAATGACGTCTTTTACTCATTGTGCCCGGGGTACGAAATGACCACACTTTTGGAGTTACCCTCTGAAGACTGCATTGCAATTCAGGAGACAGGTCGACCATGATAGTTCAAGGGTGGTGCCAGAATAGCTTGGCGCCTATAGGCGCCAAGCTATTCTGCCACCACCCTTGAACTATCATGGTCGAGCCATATCTTGTTGTGGTGTGTCGCGGGCATAATGAGTTAGACCCAACATAAAACCTACTTCTTTCGGCTTGCGTACCATTAATCCACAGATTGTGCGTGTGTGTGTGTGCGTGCGTGCGTGCGTGCGTGTGCGTGTGTGTGTGTGTGTGTGTGCGTGCGTGTGTGCATGCGTGCGTGCGTGCGTGCGTGCGTGCGCGCGTGCATGTGTGTGTGTGTGTGTGTGTGTGTGTGTGTGTGTGTGTGTGTGTGTGTGTGAGTGTGTGTGTGTGTGTGTGTGATAATGGTCTGGTCTGCATCTTCATACATATTTCTGTGACTTATGATGCCTCACTTAGCACCATCTTGGTGGCATCGATTATCTCAGGCTTCATTTTGTTGACCGCGTAGCACCATCTTGGTGGCTTTGATCTTATATCCTTATATTATTGACCATGTAGCACCATCATGGTGGCTTCGACGATCACAGGTCTTCCATTTGTTGACTGTGTAGCACCATCGTGGTGGCGTTGATCTTTGGTCTTCCTTCTGTTGACCATGTAGCACCATCATGGTGGCTTTGTCCTTCTGTTCATCATGTAGCACAATCGTGGTGGCATTGGTTTTAGGTTTTCCCTTTTTTGACCGTGTAGCACCATCGTGGTGGCGCATCAGCATCATCAAAATGCCTTTAACTTGGGGATGGGTTTCTTATGTGTGTCTGTATGTGTGTGCCTAAATTAGATTTGAGTAAAGGTACTGAGATTGTGCATACATTCATTTTTTTGTAACGAGCTTAGAGCCCACTTCTCTTTATTATTATTATTATTATTATTTTTATTATTATTATTATTATTATTATTATTATTATTATTATTATTATTATTATTATTATTATTATTATAACGGCGGAGGAGAGACTGATCTGCTAAGTGAATGGACCAAATCTCAACTTTTAACAGCAAGAGAATCTATGTCTCTTGCATATGAAGGAAGTTGAATTAGAAACTTCTAGTTCTATCCAGGAGTCATCAATAACTTTTGAAGAAAAGTGTAGTACTCTGAACATCGACCGTGAAAGTGAGCAGTCGTCAATGGCTGCAGGGGCTGATGGGGATCTATGCCGCTTGCAGGTGGTACGCACAGGCTGGGGCACCAAATATAGGAGGAAATAGAAGGAAGAAAATTATGTGGAGTTGCTAACATGAGCCTCCAGAATCAACACCCGGCAGCACATGATGTATTGGTCGTCTAATACATTCAGTGTTGTGTGTCGCGAACGCGGCCAGCTGGCTTCCAGACTTCAAGGCCAATAATATTACGAGGGACGGATCGCTAATAGCTTGAGTGCAAACTTTATAGACGACTTCAGAATCAGACGCAGTCAGAAGTTAGTGAAAACGTGCACGTGTTTCGACGATAAAAAGTGGAATAAAATCCCGGACAAACATACGAGGATCTGTGCCATTTGCAGTTGGATGGTGTTCATCTTTTTCTCGGCAGTCAAGAGTTGAAAGCGACCCACTCCAAGTCAAGACTTGAAAGCGACCCACTACAAGTCAAGAGTTGAAAGCGACCCACTCCAAGTCAAGAGTTGAAAGCGACCCACTCCAAGTCAAGAGTTGAAAGCGACCCACTCCAAGTCAAGAGTTGAAAGCGACCCACTCCAAGTCAAGAGTTGAAAGCGACCCACTCCAAGTCAAGAGTTGAAAGCGACCCACTACAAGTCAAAAGTTGAAAGCGACCCACTCCAAGTCAAGAGTTGAAAGCGACCCACTCCAAGTCAAGAGTTGAAAGCGACCCACTACAAGTCAAGAGTTGAAAGCGACCCACTACAAGTCAAGAGTTGAAAGCGACCCACTCCAAGTCAAGAGTTGAAAGCGACCCACTCCAAGTCAAGAGTTGAAAGCGACCCACTCCAAGTCAAGAGTTGAAAGCGACCCACTCCAAGTCAAGAGTTGAAAGCGACCCACTCCAAGTCAAGAGTTGAAAGCGACCCACTCCAAGTCAAGAGTTGAAAGCGACCCACTACAAGTCAAGAGTTGAAAGCGACCCACTTCAAGCCAAGAGTTGAAAGCGACCCACTACAAGTCAAGAGTTGAAAGCGACCCACTACAAGTCAAGAGTTGAAAGCGACCCACTACAAGTCAAGAGTTGAAAGCGACCCACTACAAGAAGTCAAGAGTTGAAAGCGACCCACTCCAAGTCAAGAGTTGAAAGCGACCCACTCCAAGTCAAGAGTTGAAAGCGACCCACTCCAAGTCAAGAGTTGAAAGCGACCCACTCCAAGTCAAGAGTTGAAAGCGACCCACTCCAAGCCAAGAGTTGAAAGCGACCCACTACAAGTCAAGAGTTGAAAGCGACCCACTACAAGTCAAGAGTTGAAAGCGACCCACTACAAGTCAAGAGTTGAAAGCGACCCACTCCAAGTCAAGAGTTGAAAGCGACCCACTCCAAGTCAAGAGTTGAAAGCGACCCACTCCAAGTCAAGAGTTGAAAGCGACCCACTACAAGTCAAGAGTTGAAAGCGACCCACTCCAAATCAAGAGTTGAAAGCGACCCACTCCAAATCAAGAGTTGAAAGCGACCCACTCCAAGTCAAGAGTTGAAAGCGACCCACTCCAAGCCAAGAGTTGAAAGCGACCCACTACAAGTCAAGAGTTGAAAGCGACCCACTCCAAGCCAAGAGTTGAAAGCGACCCACTACAAGAGTTGAAAGCGACCCACTACAAGTCAAGAGTTGAAAGCGACCCACTACAAGTCAAGAGTTGAAAGCGACCCACTACAAGTCAAGAGTTGAAAGCGACCCACTACAAGTCAAGAGTTGAAAGCGACCCACTCCAAGCAGTGAAGGGGTAAGAGTTCGCAATATTTCTTTTACAAATGTTTCCAGAATGTCTTACAGTTATGCTCGACGAGAGCCGGGGCTAACTTAACCCATTCAGCCCTGTTGCACTACAGCAGGAGATGGATCGACCATAATAATTCAAGGTTAGTGCCAGATTAGCTTGGCGCCTGTCGGCGCCAAGCTAATCTGGCACTACCCTTGAATTATCATGGTCGATCCATCTCCTGCAACAGGTGCATAGTCGTTATATGACGCCTCGAAAATTTGGGAAATACGTGCGTCGGGCTGAATGAGTTAAATCTTTTTAAAGTTTGAATGTCGTATTATGAAAGACTGTTCTACTTCTCTTCTCCTTAGCACGCAGGAGAGTTCCTTCCGTTACGTTTAAAAGACAGCGGAAAACCTCTGGTGCTTGTGCCTTCACACTTGGATTATGAAAAGAAGGCTCAGAAAGTCTTAGCTGAGGCAAAACAAAATTGACAACACGTTGTATCGGCACATATTAGCAGTGGAAGCTCGCCGTAGAACTGATCGCTTTCACACACACACACACACACACACACACACACACACACACACACACACACACACACACACACACACACACACACACACACACAAAATCGTAGCACTGATGCACTTTAAGACACCGTTGTAACTTGAGCTTACCCGCATAACTCACTCGATCTGAGACAGATCTGAAGACGATCTTGACAAGCAAGAGGTATAGATTCTCACGAGCCCCTGCGACAGCAGGGGCTCATGAGAATCTATGCCTCTTGCAGATGGCACAGGCTGAATGTGCTTGGGGACCTAAAACTTAAGTTTGCCGTTCTAACCGCCATTCTCTCCTCACGCACGTACCTCAAAGGACATCCTCCCACATTTGCATGGTAATTGATTATCGATCACTTACTGACGGCAAGCAGTTTGAACACAGCCAGGAAGCAGGCATTTGATTGGTAAAACCTCAAAAACAGAATGGGAAAATAGAAGAAAGCAGACAGACAAACAGTAAGGACAGACTGGCGGACATGATGACAGACACATAGACCCAGAGATTGACAAAACGGGATAAGATTGTCTCGTTGTTGTTGTTTTTATTCCCCCTGAAATATCTGTTTCACCAGTACTGAAGAAAAACGCTAAAGGAGATAATTAACTGCTTTGATCAATCATTGAATCGAGTTTTGTTTTATTTTGTTTTTGTTTTATTTTTGGGCAGCGGCTACGGAGATAGATCGACTATAGATTAGCAGTGAAAAAAGAGTATCATCTAACTTTTTTAATTGGATTAAATCACTAAAATGGTCTTGACATCCCAGAAAATCCAGGGGATCTAATGTGGAGAGAAGAAAATCCCAGTGAAAAAAAAAACACGCGCTTAGACAGGACCTTTCTAAGAGTGTTTAGCTTTTTTTTTTTTTTTTGGTGGGATTTTCTTGTAATCTTACACGCTTTGCAATCTCCTTTTGGTCTGGATCTCCTAACGTTACTGTGAATCGTGTTTAACCAATATTACACATGTCGATTGCCTGTGTAGTTTTCAATATATATCTGGCTTCTGCACTTGTCAGAAAGCTCGGTCTTCTGGCTGCCTGCAACATTCATACTTTTTTTTTTTTAAGATACCAATAAAAGCCAACCAAAAGCAAGAGGCGTAGATCTTTTTGAGTCGCTGCAGTCTGCAAGGGTTCATGAAGAAATGTACATCTTGCAGACTGCCATTTGTCTCATGTGTCGGAGCGAAGGGGTATGTGCCTTCGAAAAAAGAAAGAAATAGAAAAGACAAAAATAAACCTTCAGTCTGCGAAAAGACAAAGGGGCATATGAACCTCTACAAACTGCAAGGCCTCATGAGAAACTAGCTACATTTCTTGCCTGATGTTAACTCATTGGAGACATGCCGCCTGCGGTTTTCTAAGCAGTAAAGGGGTTTTGGATCTATACCTATGCTTGGCATCGGTGCTCTGAAAGAGAGAGAGAGAGAGAGAGAGAGAGAGAGAGAGAGAGAGAGGGAGAGGGAGAGGGAGAGAGAGAGAGAGGGAGAGAGAGAGAGAGAGAGAGAGAGAGAGAGAGAGAGAGAGAGAGAGAGAGAGAGAGAGAGATGAAGTCATCTGACAGTTGACGTAAAGACTAACTTATCTTGGAGACCATCACAGACCAAAAACCAGAAAATTGCTCTTGCGTGAGGGATGCAAATATTGGTAGAGCCAGCAGGAGGCGTTGATCCTCATAATCCCCCCTCCCCCTCCCCTGCCGAGCCTGCGAGAGGGGGGGGGGGGGGGGGTAAGAGGATCTATGCCTATTGGAGATAATGGTGTTAACAGTGTCTCGCCAGTGAACGAGTCAATCCGTTCAGCCATGACACACCACAACAGATTCTGGATCGACCATGACAGTTCAAGGGTTGTGCTGGAATAGCTTGGCGCCTACAGGCGCCAAGCTATTCCTGCACCACCCTTGAACTATTATAGTCGATCTGTCTCCTAAACCGTGCACAACTCCTAACTTTTGGCAACTGCGATCTTTGATCTCAATGTGTTAAAACAGGTGAGTGAAAAAGTGAAACTGTTACATGTTTAATGCTTGGCCAGCATTGCTCGACATCGCAATCTCCGCCGTGAGTCGTAAAACATGAACGCAGCTGGGGCGGTCGTAAGTCAAACGAGGTCATAATGTATATTCCAGCAGCGATATCTTTTCATTCACGAGAGGCACAGATCCTCATGAGCCCCGCAGATTTGCCGTGGGGCTCATGAGAATATGTAACTCTCGGTGGTCCGATTTGCGTTTGTCAGGTTTCGCTGAAAGGCAGTTGAGAGAGGTGGTAGAAATACCAGAGTGCACCAATATATTGCTTGCTGCGAATATTCGGGAGGGAGGGGGGAGGGGGGTGCGGATTGATGTGGAGAAAATGAGCATCTAAAGTTTATTTCCCACTTGGAATGTGATACAGTCAACAGCGGCCATCTTTGGATAATGGCCATCTGTCTTCAGCAGCCAGCCTAGAAATGTATTTAACTGCGCTTCATTTTACTTATACAGAATTTTATAAAACGGCCACCTTTCTATAGTGGCAACGTCTATTTTGTCTCTTAGGTGGCCTTTAGGTGCAGTCTTGACGACAACAGAGGCGAAAACTACCACCACAGTCGCAGCGACAACAACTACACCCACAGCATTATCAACTACAATAACAGCAACAACATCAACAGCCATATAGGTCCCAATACTCCCTGGAAATCAATGAAGCAATTGGCAGATAACACAATAAATCAACACCTTATTTAACCCTTATCACTCGGAATATACCAGTGTGTGAAATAAGTTTGACTAAAATAGTTCAAGGGTAGTGCCAGAATAGCTTGGCGCCTAGAGGCGCCAAGCTATTTTGGCACTCCCCTTGAACCACTGAAAGCCATTGGTCTATATCCTTATCTGTAAGTACTGTAATGTAGCTTGCGTATAGAAGTGTGCAGATTTGAAGCTTGTAGCCTCAGTATGATATGAGTTAAGTCACTGTGCAAGCAGCTGTGTAAATTGCGTCCTCAGTGATTTGCACAGTATAGTTTTGCGCTGGTCGCAGGCTATGTTGCTGAATCTGTTAGCTCATTCAACGCCAATGATTTTCATCCATCCAAGGAACGCGGATTCAAAGTGGGGTCAACAAGAGGCATAGATACTCATGAGCCCCCGCAGTTGCGGGGGCTCATGAGGATCTATGCCTCTTGCATTTGGGTTGGTGTCTGTCTCAGTTCCTCAAAAACTCAAAAAGTCACGTACAAGGCAAAACCAGCTGGCGACTTTTGCTCGCGAAAGAATTAGAAAAATAACAGGGAATGGTCAATGATATATGTTCAAGGGTAGTTCTTGATTAACTTGGCGCTTTGCCAGTTAAGTTAATCGGACAATGCCCTTGAACCTTTCCTGACAACAGATGCGCGCGCAAACGCGGTAGGGGGCGCTGCGTGTCGTCCGTCTGAAATCGTGAAACTGTGACATGTGTTAATATCATGAAATGCCTGCTTCAGATTATGTTAGCATTTTCCTGTAATTAACTGGGATGTTGATACATTTACGAATCCTAAAACCAGATGTTTCCGTTTTTAAACTAGCTATTTTTATATTTTTGATAAGTTTTCAAACAATTTAGAAACTGACACGGGGATGATAAAGTCAATCTCGGCGCGTTCAGTTGGCGCGGAAAGGCTTGCTAAAATATGAATATGATTTTGCTACAAACGCTATAGCAGCCAAATTTCGTTGCCTTGGAGTAATCCTTATTTGTAAAATACGCCGTATTAAGGGGGTCGAGCCTTTAAATAAAACAGAACTGTTGTTAAAAAAACCCAACTCTTCCAACAAATTTTAAGCCCTACCCTTCCTTTAAAAGAAAATATATGATTACGCTACAAAATTATAGGAGTCAAACTTCGTTCCCTTCGTGTAATCCATATTTAAAAATTACGCCGTATTGTGGGCTCGAGCCTTAACTTATTCTACCCCAGACACACCACAGCAAGATAAGGATCGACCGTGATAGTTCAAGGGTGATGCCAGAATAGCTTCGCGCCTACGGGCGCCAAGCTATTCTGACATCACCCTTGAACTATCATGGTCGATCTGTGTCCTGCACTAGAGTGCAGTCTTCAGGGGACAACGGCAAAATTTGGGGATTTCGGTGTTGGGGTAGAATGAGTTAACATAGCACAGAACTGAATTTTTTTTTCTTCTTCCAACAAATCTGTAACTTCTACCCTTCCACTGGTCGCAGATTGTGATTCTGAAATCTTTCTTAATGCAAAACCAAATTACTTCGTCCCCTCAAGAAACAGGAACACAAAGTGGAGGCAGCATGAGGCATAGATCCTAATGAGACCCCGCAGTTGACCTGTTCAGTTGAACTGCGGGGGCTCTTGAGGATCTATGCCTCTTGCTTTGTGTACTGCTTGAGCACTGGCAGCGAAGGGGTTAATCGCATACTTCTCACTAAAACCTAGGTGAAGAATGCTCCAAAAGACACACAGTCCACGGCACATAATCCATAAGTCCATCTCCGTGTTCGTGATTCGTGCGAATAATACATAAAGGCGTTTTCATTCAAGGCACCAACAACGCTGTCATTCTTCTACCTACACGTATCACATGAGTGTGGGTTTCATTTCTGTCATAATGTAGCGAGAGCCGTACAATGATGGGATACCGTTTTCTTCAAAGCGGGATTTATTCCGTCATTCGTACCAGTATCGCTACCTGTGCAAGACTCAACATTTTTGTGTGGGTATTAAAAGAAAATCCCACTCCTAACCAAATAGGTCATATATCAGGTGGAGCTGCGCCGTAGCGACACGCCTTTGAATCCCGGTGAAAGCAGCCCAAAATGTCCCAATTCATGCAGCAATAAAAGTCATAATATATTTTGTTTCTTGTTCTTTGATCTTGTCTGCTCAGCACAAAGTCATGGATGGTCTATTGACCGTGACAGCGCATGGTTAGTGTCTGAGTAGCTTGGCGCCTGAGGCGCCAAGCTATTTCAAACACTACACGTGCGCGGTCACGGGCGATAGCTATACCGTCACCGGCACAAGTTGCACTTGCATACGATTATTAGAAGGATGTAGAGATCGAGAGATAACATTCAAGTGCAGTGTGCCGCTCTTGACTTCAGCTGCATAATAACCTGGCTTCGGTTTCGAACAATACAATGTTATTCACATGCATGAAGTCATACAATACGTCTAATCTCTCCCCTGTACCGCCTTCTCGCCTTCCTTTAGGTTTATTTGCTTGAAAGTGTCCCTTCTTTTTTTCTTTTTTTTTTTCTTTTCTTTTATTTGCTAGAGGGTTCGTGGCTTTGAAGTAACTCTTTGAGTGTCGGTAGAGGTTTTTGTCGCGATGATTCCTGTCGGAATCATCGCGACAAAATCCGCTACCGACACGCAACGGGTTAACTCAATTATAGCGATTGTTTTCCTTATTTTTTCCTATTACACCTCGGTGATCTGGGTACTGTAGCAATGTGGACCCACAGCTTATTTTTAAGAAGGACCGAAGGTATCACAGCGGAACGGTTGAATTGATCAGTGTTCAGGTCGTACTCCATAGGCAATAATTATGTCCCTGTCCGCCCACAACACGCCCGTCAGGGGCCGTCCATTACCACTCTGGTGTCGTGGACGTTGAAGCTCGAACTAACAACCAACCATCACAGCAAGTCAGATTCTCGGGCCGACGTCAGCCTCGGTTGGCGCGCGCAGGCCACGTCGATCCGAGGACATTTTTCTTACCGGGATGGAGTGCGTAGTCTGATGAGTTACGAGCGAGCACTTTTACTCTGCATCGTTTTCTGTGACGTAACTCATTCTACCCCAACACCGAAATCCCCAAATGTTGCCGTTGTCCTCTGAAGACTGCTTTGCGGTGCAGGACACAGATCGACCATGATAGTTCAAGGGTGATGCCAGAATAGCTTGGCGCCCATAGGCGCCAAGCTATTCTGGCATCACCCTTGAACTATCATGGTCGATCCTTATCTTCCTGTGGTGTGTCTGGGGTAGAATGAGTTAACATTACATCTTCGTGTTGGCAATTACGCGACGCTAACAGACATCCCTAAATCATCAGGAGAGGTCAGGCTACAGCACACAGATCACGGATATTGCTTTTCAGTCAGCGCGTTCCGTCTGAAGAAGCAGGTATCTTCTCGCGAGCCCGTGCACTGAGCCGTCAGGAATCACGAGGATCGTGCCTCTTTCTAGGAAGGCGTAGGCTCATTTACGTTCTCATTTTGAGGTACTCCGAGGCATTTAAAAAATTGGGGGGGGGGGGGGGGAGGTCCGGAATCCCTGGACTCACCCACCCGTCAAGATTCGCCCATTCTTCTGTCTGTTTTTGTACCAGGTGTAAGCGGAAGCTCTCGTCGGGAGTCGATTATACAAAACGTTCCATGTGTTTCTGTTTGGACGTTTCACTAGCACGGGACGCAATCTCATTTACCCCGTAAACCCTGATGTGTTATGACAGGATGTGGATCGACCGTGATAGTTCAAGGTTGGTGTCAGAATAGCTTGGCGCCTGTAGGCGCCAAGCTATTCTGACACTACCCTTGAACTGTCATGGTCGATCTGTCTCAAAAAGAGTGACGTTGACCTCATAGGATTTTTTTTTTAAGATAATTTTTTCCTCAGGATGTAATGGACTAAATGAACAGCTTGTGTTCAGTCGTACCATAAGCCTATCATGCTCATGGTCATGGTACGATATGCACAGTTCGTACCCGCCGCTGTATACCAGGTGTCTGGACGTTTAACGCATTCGAGACGTGCCGCCTCCGGATACGCCGGTTTACGCCGCGTATCCGGAAGCGGCACGTCTCGAATGCGTTAAGTTTCAAGGGACGCAAACTGACTGAAGAATAACTAAATTTTCTTCAATCGCACCGTAAGCCTACCAAGCTATACAAAACTTGTATATAGTATGATATGGACAGTTCGCAGTACCGGGCGTTTGGACGTTTTAAGTTTCAGTGTACGCAAACTGATTTAAGGAATAACTTTTGTTCAGTCGAGCCTATCATGCTATATGCGTATAGTACGACATGCACAGTTCGTACCCGCCGTACCAGGTACAAGAAGGATACCACTTTGGTATCAGTTTCAGCGCACTTAATCAAATTTCAAATACAAACGATTTTGAATTTCCAAAACCTTCAGTAGCTCGCTTGAGCTTGCCATTAGCACCACGTGAATGTTCTATGTTTATGTACAGTGTGTGAGTGAATGCGCGTGATTCACGTGAGCGTGCTTGTTGGGTTCAGTTCGCGGCGGCGCCGCTTTGAGCCGATTTTCAATTGGGATAAAGCGCCTATTTAATGCGCTTATTATTATTATTATTATTAAGAAGGACAGGTTCGGCATATTTCGAGTGTCAAACTGCCGTGCGCGGGTCGATTGCGGCCGACGTCGGCCCAATAAACTTTGTGTAATTCAAGGGTAGTGCCAGATTAGCGTGGCGCCTTCAGGCGCCACGCTAATCTGGCACTACCCTTGAAGTTTGTACGAAGTGACAGGCAGATTATTCTGACATAAAGCAGTAAGGTAATTGCCCTGAAAGGGTTTTCATCCCACGCATCCACCTACTCATATCTAGTTTTTGGACAGACACCCTCTATCTCCACCTAATCCCCACAATCCTCTCATTCAAAATGGCAATACGGAGATGGTGAAGGTGCTGTTTAACAGTAAACTGATTGCTTCATCCCTCGAGAAAAAAACCGTTTTATTCATTCATGTTATTTTATTGTATTTTATTTTGTAACAGAGCAGAAGCCAACCGAGAAAGAAACACGCATCGAAGTGGCATTTACAACACAATTTTTTTTCTCCAAAATAGACAAATACACATAACAATAAGCTTGTTTCTTTAATAATAATAATAATAATAATAATAATAATAATAATAATAATAATACATGGTATTTATATAGCGCATTTCTCATATTTATAATATAACTCAATGAGCAGGCGAAAACCACACACACACACACGCACACACACACACACACTGAGACAGTGAGAGCCGAGAGAAGCAGAAGAGGGAGAGACAGAGTCAGCGACAAAGAGAGAAACTTTGAAACTTGAAACTAATTTGTTTTGGGATGAATGAGAGAGAGAGAGAGAGAGAGAGAGAGAGAGAGAGAGAGAGAGAGAGAGAGAGAGAGAGAGAGAGAGAGAGAGAGAGAGAGAGAGAGAGAGAGAGAGAGAGAGAGAGAGAGAGAGAGAGAAACTGGTCGCGTTCCTTTTCAAAAGAAACCTATGTTGACTTGTTTCTTTGTGCAGTGTGTACCGTGCTTGTTTGAAGCTTGCCCGCTTATGATGACTTCAATATTTGGGTCTGTATAGGCGCTGTATGTTTGTATTAAACCCACCTCGCCCTCCCCCACACTCCCCTATACCCCTCACACGTCTTTATAGAGTCTATGTACAGGCAACTGCAGCGATCTAGCAGGCCTAGACAGCCCATTCAAGGCTTTTTCTCTTAGCTCAATGCACCCTGAGGATGAAATTATCAGTTTTTGTATATATCCTTCGAGGTACGCATCACAGTTTCTGGACACAGATCGACCATGATAGTTCAAGGGTGGTGTCGGAATAGCTTGGCGCCTACAGGCGCCAAGTTATTCCGACAAAACCCTTGAACTATCGTGGTCGAGCCTGTCGTAGCATGTCGGGGATTTTTAAGTTAAGTCATCATCCCCTGACCCATTCCGGCTGACCCCTCTTCTGCCGCCATGTGCGTCATGAAGGACACCAAATACAAAATCGTCATCTACAAGATCTACAATGACGCAGTGAGTCAATGCAGTCTACGTGCACCGTGATAGCTGACCGACACCGTTCGGAAGATTTCCTTGGCAGGAAACACCTCAAATACACGTCAGAGTAACAAACTTAACTTGTGAGCATGCAGGTATAGCCCTCGCGCTGGGACCATACGGCGTTGAGGCGCGTCCCCTGGGTGGTGGATAGGGGGTCCCTCGTGAGAGGGGTGCACCGAATGAAATAAGGTGCCGTGAACCAACATGGTCTAAGGGAAGGTGACCCCGACAGAAAACCCCTGGTCCTCCTAGTAAGGGGGTTGGGCGTGGGGGTAGCTTCCCCACCCTGCAAAAAAGGAAATAGCTACAAAAACGCCGACGAAAAGACTAACAGTAATTCCTTTCCTGGAGGAGGAAGGTTCTTCTACTAGAAGACTTATGACGTCCTGTGGTGAAAGCCGGAAGTCTTCGGAAGCCACAGGACCGAGCCGCCTCTCTCTATCCAGGGATACAACCATGGGCACATGGAACGTCAAGACCATGTACCAGAGCGGCAAGGCCGCCCAGATAGCAGCGGAAATGCAAAAGTACAACCTTTCCCTGCTAGGCATCAGTGAAGCCAGATGGACGCAGTCTGGCCAGAAAAGGCTGTTAAGTGGGGAGATGGTTCTGTATTCAGGTCATGAAGAGGAGAATGCCCCCCATACAGAAGGAGTAGCACTCATGCTGTCACCAGTGGCACAGGGAGCGCTGATGGGCTGGGAACCTCTTGGGCCAAGAATTATCACAGCAGCCTTTAGAACCAAGAAAAAGCTCAAGATGAACGTCATCCAGTGTTATGCGCCCACCAATGACAGTGACGAGGAAGAGAAACAAGAGTTCTACGACCGACTCCAGAGTGCCGTGGACAAATGTGCGGAGCGAGACATCACCATCGTCAT
The DNA here is from genome assembly GCA_036245525.1 of Semisulcospira habei. Lineage (NCBI taxonomy): Eukaryota > Metazoa > Mollusca > Gastropoda > Semisulcospiridae > Semisulcospira > Semisulcospira habei. The sequence continues at coordinate 62,261,637 of BTPG01000001.1, forward strand.
GGGCGATTTTAATGCCAAAATAGGGGAGGACAACACCGGATACGAAGAGGTGATGGGGAGACAGGGACTAGGCTCGGAGATGAGTGAGAACGGGGAGAGGTTTGTAGACTTTTGTGCTCTAAACCGACTTGTCATTGGAGGCAGCATCTTCCCACACAGAAGAATACACAAAGCAACTTGGGTCTCACCTGACCATACAACAGAGAACCAAATAGACCATATCTGCATTAGCAAGAAATTTAGAAGATCCCTTCAAGATGTTCGAGTGAGGAGGGGAGCAGATGTCGCCTCAGACCACCATCTGCTTACCTTAAGAATGAAGCTCAAGCTAAAGAAAAGCCGCACAGAGACGACAAGAAGACAGCGCTATAATGTAGGCCTCCTGAGAGAAACTGGAGTTAGAGAAGAGTTCAAACTGGTGCTGTCCAACCGGTTTCAAGCGCTACAGGAGCTAGTAAATGAAGAGGAGGCGGTCACCACAGAGCAGCAGTGGAAGGCAGTTAGAGAGGCGCTGAACTCAACCTGCAAAGACACTGTAGGGTTCAGGAAACACCACCACAAGGACTGGCTGTCAGCACAGACCTTGAAGAAGATAGAAGCGAGGAAGCAGAAGAAAGCAGCGGTCAACAACGGTCGCACGAGAGCAGCCAAAGTAAGGGCACAGGGGGAATACTGGGAAGCCAACCGCGAGGTGAAGAGGAGTATCAGGGCAGACAAGAGGGCCTACACAGACAGCCTGGCAGCAGAGGCAGAAAAGGCAGCAGGCAGCGGCAACATGAAACGGCTCTACGACATTACCAGAAGATTGTCGGGTAAGTATGGCCATACAGAAAGACCAGTAAAAGACAAAGAAGGCAAGCCTATTGCAGACAGAGCAGACCAACTCGACAGATGGGCCGAGTATTTTGAAGAGTTACTGAACAGACCTAGCCCACCCGACCCCCCCGACATCCAGCCGGCAGAGACCGACCTACCCATCAGCTGTGACAGACCCAGCCGGGAAGAGATCGGAAAAGCAGTGGCATTTTTGAAGAATGGCAAAGCAGCAGGGCCAGATGGCATCCCAGCGGAGTCTCTGAAAGCAGACCTAGAGACAACAGTTGACATGCTGTACCCACTGTTTGGAAAGATCTGGGAAGAGGAGGTGATGCCAGCTGACTGGAAGGAGGGGTACCTAATCAAGCTTCCCAAGAAAGGCGACCTCAGCAAGTGTTCCAACTACAGAGGAATCACCTTGCTGTCAGTACCAGGAAAGGTCTTCAACAGGATCATCCTAGAGAGAATGAAGAGCTCCGTTGACCCCCAGCTGAGAGACCAGCAAGCAGGATTCAGGAAGAACCGATCATGTACAGACCAGATCGCCACTCTCCGCATCATCGTGGAACAGTCTCTGGAGTGGAGCTCCCCGCTGTACGTCAACTTTGTGGATTATGAGAAAGCATTTGACAGCGTGGACCGAGAGACTCTGTGGAAACTCCTACGACACTACGGTGTACCCACAAAGCTCGTCCGCCTGATCAAGAGCAGCTATGATGGCATGACATGTCGCGTGATCCACGAAGGGCAGTTCACCAGAGAGCTCCAGGTCAGAACTGGTGTCAGGCAGGGGTGTCTGCTGTCTCCGTTCCTCTTCCTACTGGCCATAGACTGGGTCATGAAGATGACCACAGAGCACAGACGAAGTGGAATACAGTGGACACTGTGGACACAGCTTGACGACCTCGATTTTGCAGACGACTTGGCATTACTGTCCCACACTCATCAACAAATGCAGGACAAGACCACGAGGCTTGCTGACATCTCGTCCCAAGTGGGCCTCACCATTCACAAACAGAAAACAAAGACAATGAGGCTGAACGCAACCAGGGAAGAACCAGTCTTGCTTGCTGGCACCCCGTTGGAGGAGGTGGAGTCCTTCACCTATCTCGGGAGCATCATAGACAAAAAAGGCGGCACTGATGCAGATGTTAGAGCACGAATCGGTAAAGCCAGAGCAGCCTTTCTCCAGTTGAAAAAAGTGTGGAGTTCCAGAGAGCTGTCACAACACACCAAAGTCCGGATTTTCAACTCCAATGTAAAAGCAGTTCTCCTATATGGAGCAGAGACATGGAGATTGACAAAAACCACAGTCAACAGAGTACAGACCTTCATGAACAGTTGCCTTAGAAGAATTTTGAAAATCCACTGGCCAGAGAAGATCAGCAACGTCAGACTCTGGGAGAGAACAGAGCAGATAACAGCAGAGAATGAAATTGGGCGAAGAAGATGGGGATGGATCGGTCACAGTCTGAGAAAGCCAGCTTCCAGTATCACTAGGCAGGCATTGTCATGGAACCCCCAGGGAAAGAGGAAAAGAGGTAGGCCGAGAAACTCCTGGCGTCGAGACCTCCAAGCAGACATAAAGAGACTGGGAACCACCTGGAGTAGAATCGAAGGAGAAGCACAGGACAGGAGTTGCTGGAGGTCTCTCGTCGACGGCCTATACCCGGGTAGGGGTGACAGGCGTAAGTAAGAAGTATGCAGGTATAGCACGTCTTTCCAACTTTCTCGGCCAGTCCATCCAAGCCCCGAGCTCTCCAGACACGTTTTCGGGTACCGTCCAGCCGTCTCCTTCGCCTGTAGTTGCCAGTGCGAAAAAAAAATCATACTCTAACGCTTTTTAAAATAGAATTTTCAGTGCTGTGGTAAGTGGGGCACGCTCTCTGTTCATAAATTTGTTTTCGTTCGGCAAGCGCAAACACAAGGGTTCCCTTCACAATATTTGATGACCTTAACGTACATTGAGCGCTACCTACCTACAGCCTACATTTTTTTTTTTGTACGTGTCTCTTTCCCAGTTATAGTCAGCTGTGCGAGTTGGATCGACCGTGACAGGTAAAGGGTGGTGCCTGATTAGCTTGGCGCCTGAAGGCGCCAAGCTAATCAGCACCACCCTTGACTGTCATGGTCGACCCTGCCCCTGCGAGTTTTATTTACTATTAGTTGCTATTTTCCAAATGATTCTAGGCAGTGCAATATTTTCCCTGTGAAAAAGGTATGAACGAAAATTTCATACATGTCACAAAGGCGCCAAGCTACTAATCAAACACAGTTTTTGAGCTGTCACGGTGGACAAGACTCTAGTGCATGTCAAACGCTTCAGACCAATGAAATATTTAAGGGTATCTGTCTGAAAAAGGTAACAGGTAAAAGAATTTCATAAGTCTGCTCAGGGCATTCAAAACATTGTTGTCAAATTTGACATGTGAGCATTGAATTCGGTGTGGCGTTCACAGGCTTGGGCTATAGAAAATTATAATTCGATTTTTTTTAGGAGATGACACGGAACAAAAGCCCACCAATGCAGATTAACACCTTCACTGCCGAGAAAAACTGAACGCGAACTCAGTGACTGCAAGAGGCATAGATCCTCATGAGCCCCCGCGACTGCGGGGGCTCATGAGGATCTATGCCTCTTGCTGAGACCACTTTGTGTCCATGTTGTTTGGACAGTTACGGCTTTTGGTCGTTCAGCGAACACAGATTTCAGAAACAAAATGTACGTACTTTGACGAGGAAAGGGTTAACGTTAATGCATATAATATTATATATCTCGTTCGTAGCTACAATATTAAAACATTGGCTGTTACTGGGCACGTACTTACGCGTCTCTTCAGCCGAGCGGCATCGTCAGTAACGGCAAAGTGGTTAACCGTGTGAGAAAGAGGTACGATGTTGACAGCTCATAGGTAGTGTATGGTAACGGCTGTGTCTGCGGAAATGCGAATTACAGTCGATTTCTCTTTCGCACCTAGCCCTGGAAAATCAAGTCGATTGACAAGTACACTAACATGTTTATGAGCCGCGCTATAATCTGACTTAGGTCGATCAAAACAAGAACGGAACGCAGCAGAAATGCCGTCAGCAGAGGTTTTACTATACATTTCTTGTCGAACATAACTGGCTGCGTATACATTCAGTAAGGCGACCAAGAGACTATATATGTATATGAAGTGGTTTTCTTGGGACAGGCAGTGGACTTCTTACATAAGTAACAGAAACAAAGGTCATGGGAACAAAAATGGGTTGTCTGCTTCGACATGTTCTGGCCTCACACAGAAAGACCATGAGAACAAAAATGGGTAGCCTCCTGATTCGACAGGTGGTGGGTAGCCTTACACAGAAAAAGGGACCATCGGACCAAAATGGGTTGTCTTCTTTGAGATGTGGTAGAAGACCATTGAACCAAAAATGGGTTGTCCGCTTCTTCATGCGGCCCAAAGGTCCTCGGTCCTACAACGGCCGCAGTGGGCCCGAAGACGTGCTACTGCGGATAGGACAGGACTTGGGTAGTAAGCTTCAACTAGGGGTCTACTATATATTTACACGTACAGGTGGTCGCCTTGATATTCATTCTTGTTAGCACACAACGATGTGGCCTGAATAGACGTGTAGGTGACTGCTGATTTCTATAAAGACATGAGACAGGCGATAGGTGAATCGATTAAACACGCGTTGGACTTGACTTACATGCAAAGGCGCCTGACGAGTGCGTGTTGGTTTACGAAACTGCGAGCTAGCCCCCTCGCGCGCCGTTCGCGCGAGGGGGCTGACTCGTTGTTTCGTAAACCAACACGCACTCGTCAGGCGCCTTTGCTTTCAGGGTAACTCAGCGCCGTTCGCGCGAGGGGGCTGACTCGCAGTTTTGTAAACCAACACGCACTCGTTAGGCACTTTTGCTTTCAGGGTAACTCACTGTGTGCTGCTTTGAGTGGATTGGCACTTCTAATTTCTTTGAACGTTGTGTTAAAAGCCGCTGAAAGGCTTTCGTTGTGAATCTTTCATTAAGGAAGATTACGCCCTCGCAACTGTACGCTTTAACTCTATGCACCTTTAGGATATACATGGAGGCATAGGTTCTCATTAGCACATGCGGTATGCAGGGCCTCACGAGAGTCTGTCGCCTCTTTCAGATGGGACAGGTTACAGTTGCCAGATGAAGACTGGTCTCAGTGCGGTACCAATCACATTATCACAGGGACGGGAACTCACCTGTATCGAGCACGCATGATGTGTTTAGGTTAAAAGTTATCTTTCTGTCAACTGAACACGCACACGCGTTTGAAGGATTGCAGAGAGGAAAAAGTCACACCCGATCGTGATAAATGATGAATAATGAACAAAACAAAACCACTGTACCAGGGCTTCGGTATCCACAAATGTCTGTGAAAAACAAAATCGGAGCTTGGTTTGTGTACAATTCTGCCAGCGCTAGCCTCACCTATCTGGTTTGTGAAAATCGAAACAGTCGCAGGTCAAAATTGGACGTGTCTCGACAAAAACGGTGGATTAAAAGCCCGGACAAACATGCGATATCGCATGTTTGTCCGGGGTTTAATCCACTGTTTTCGTCCGAAAACGGCCAATTCTGACCTACTTCTGAATATAATTATCGTATGTTTGTCCGGTCTTTTAACCCCACCTTCCCTGCCACTGGAGGCACATTTTATTTCTGAAATCCTTATTTATTCAACGACCAAAAGTCGCAGCCGTCCATTGGTCTCAGCAAGAGGCATAGATCCTCATGAGCCCCCGCAGTCGCGGGGGCTCATGAGGATCTATACCTCTTGCAGTTGGATCGCGTTGATGTTTTCTCGGCAGTGGAGAGGTTGTTGCGCCGTTTTTGTCGAAACACGTGCAGTTGTGTCTTTGATTCCCGAGCCAACTAGACAATGGCTACTATTTATTCAAGGGTGGTGCCTGAATAGCTCGGCGCCTTTCCGAGCCGGTCAGGCCCTACATTCGAGCCATCACAACAGACCGTCTCTCTCAAGCGATCCACAGTGCTATTTCTAAACCCATATGCTCCATTGTTATTAAAATGCTGCCTCTCTTTCTTCTCGATCTTTGGCGATAGATAGCGTCGGAGTACAGACGATCAGTTGTGTCAGCAGATAAATCACCGTCTTTTGATGAAGGTCTGGAGAACTCGCATCAAAGAACCCGGCGCACGATTTTAGTAGATAACTTTCGGTGCAGTCTATCGAGATCCATCATCGCGTGGCCGCCATGATCTTCTGTCACGTGATTCCGGTTTTCCGGTTTCATCAGTTTTAAATTCTTGTCTGCGTTTTACAAGCTCGGATTTTTGTTTTTTTTTTTTAATTTAAACATTTCACTGTCGAGAAAAGGTGAACCCGATCCAAGTACAAGAGGCGTAGATCACCATGGGGCCCTGCACCTGCTGGGGCTCATGAGGTTCTATGCCTCTTGCCGACACCTATTTGTGACCACGCTCTTTGGACGGCTGGCGTGGGTATAACAAGGATTTCAAAAATACAGTTTGCCACCAATAACAGGGAAGGGGTTAAACTTTGCTTGTAGGTGACTCATGGGAACGTAATTAATGCCTCTCGCAGATAAATGGTGGTTCTTTCCATTCCAAAGAGTAAATGGGAGTATGGGAGAAATCTGGCATTGTTGTCGTAAAGATTTGCATGAAAGGAGCACACACTGTTTTAACCCATTCAGCCCCGACGCACTACAGCAGGCGATGGGTCGACCATGATAATTCAAGGGTAGTGCCAGGTTAGCTTTGCGCCTGACGGCGCCTGGCACTACCCTTGAATTATCATGGTCGATCCATCTCCTGCAACAGGTGCATAGTCGTTAGATGACGCCTCCAAAATTTGGGAAATACGTGCATCGGGCTGAATGGTTTAAAAGTGTTCAACTGTTGTCATATTTGGTCGAACCTGCGTGTGCACGGATACCCCCAATAGATCACTTGTGCAGTAAAAAAAAAAAATTTACCACTTCATCTGACCAGCTTTACCACCGCAAATCCCATCTCCCACACTCATCCCAACTACCCCTCTCCCCCCCCCCCATCCTCCTCCCTCCCCCCCCCCTCAATGTTTACTCTTTCAATGAAATGTTGGCCAACTTTGACAAAAGGCCAACACATTTATGACAATGTAGACACCCACATTTACACGTCCGAGAGGGAAATATTTCATGCAGTTTTTGCCCCACAAATACTGGACAAGTGGCCTGACACCCCTTTTAATCCCGATGATCGAAGCTTGACAATGGACCCGCCAGAACGTCCAAATTCATAACCGCGCTGGGATACAGTCTGACAAGGAACCGCTCCCATCTGCAAGAGGCATAGATGCGCATGAGCCCCTGCGTCAGCGAGGGCTCATAAGAATCTATGCAAACTCTTCATTTCATACGTATTCGTGAAAAAGCTTATAAATATGCTTCTCGCTAACCAAATGACTTCGTCCGTCCTTTTCTGGGAGACGAACAACATCAAGAGACTTTGCAACCTTTTAGAGATATAAAAGCTAATGCATCCCTTTATGTGAATTTATATATGTTTCACATTTTACAGAGGAGGAATGGAAGTTTCTGTATTCGACAATTGACATCCACTGGGGCGAGCAGTCAAGAAACGCAACAAAAGATGGTTTGAACTGTGTAACCCTTGCACTCTCCGGCCAACCAATCGCACACATAAAAAGTGGCACACGTCACCGGATTGCCCTAGTTTTGGTTGAACAGTCTGCTAAGCACAACGATGTACAAGTCTCTGGAGATGGATCAATTGTGATGGGTGAAGGACTCATTGGTAGTACAGTGTACCTGATTAGTTTCGAGCTTGAATCCCTTCGCTGCCGAGAAAAAGTGAACGGGACTCAATTGCAAGAGGCATAGATCCTCATGAACCCGCGCAGTCGCGCGGGCTCATGAGGATCTATGCCTCTTGCTGAGACCAATTTTCCTCCATGTCCCTTGGGCGGATGTCGCTCTTGGTCGTTGAATGAGCAAAGATTTCACAAACAAAAACTGCGTCCAGTGGTAGTGAGGAGGTGACAATTTTCGTGGTATAGCGACCTGGACTAGTTAGCGAAGTACTTCGGTACAAGGCGCGACAGAAGAGAGAGAGAGAGAGAGGATTTGAAAAGTCCATTCCAGTTTCAAGACTATGGCGTACTAGGGTGAGGGTTAGGGTTAGGGTGAGGGTGAGGGTTAGGGAGGATTTGAAAAGTCCGGTTAGGGTTAGGGTTAGGGTTAGGGTTAGGGTGAGGGTTAGGGTTAGGGAGGATTTGAAAAGTCCATTCCAGTTTCAAGACTATGGCGTACTAGGGTTAGGGTTAGGGTTAGGGTCAGAGTTAGGGTTAGGAGTGCAGAGTCGTCCACAACAACCAGCTCACCGAACCGTTTAAGGTGGAAACCGGAGTGAAACAAGGATGTATTCTTTCGCCAATCCTATTCTCAATGGCAATTGATTGGATCATGCGCCGCACCACAGAGGGAAGGAGGCAGGGAATTCAGTGGACGCTGACCTCAATGCTGGATGACCTCGACTACGCCGATGATATCGGGCTGCTGGCAAGCAGAAACCAGGACATGCAACAGAAGACACAACAGTTGACACAGTCAGCAAGCTCCATAGGTCTCGGGGTCAACATTAGGAAGACTCAAGTCATGAGGAAGAACACCATAGTGGGCGACCCAATCACCATCAATGACCAACCTCTGCAAGAGGTGGACGAGTTCACGTACCTGGGCAGCAAGGTTACCACAGATGGAGACTGCACAAGGGAGATCACCACAAGAATCAGCAAAGCCAACCAAGCCTTCGCAATGCTGAAACCCATCTGGAGGACCACAAGCCTGAGCATCCACACCAAGCTCCGTATTTTTAAGAGCAACGTGCTGAGTGTCCTTCTATATGGGTCAGAATGCTGGAAATCCACTACCGCTACGGAACGCAAGCTGGATGTCTTCCAGAACAAGTGCCTGCGACGGATCATGAAGGTCTTCTGGCCAAACATGATTACAAACGAGGAACTACGGAAGAGAGCAGGCGCAGACAGCATCGCGGAAGCCATCGCCACACGGAGATGGAGATGGCTAGGCCACGTTTGCAGAATGTCACCTGACTCATTACCAAGGGTGGCACTGAGATGGACACCACAGGGGAAGAGAAACCGTGGGCGACCAAAGGAGACGTGGCGCCGAACCGTGGAGCGAGAGCTCAAGAACAGAGGCCTTACTCTGCAAACAGCACCCAAAATAGCAGCTGACAGACAAAAGTGGCGCTCCCTTGCCGTCGCCTCAAGCACCAGACGGCGCAGAGAGGACTGAATGATGAATGATTCCAGTTTCAAGACTATGGCGTACTAGGGTTAGGGTTAGGGTCAGAGTTAGGGTTAGGGTGAGGGTTAGGGTGAGGGTTAGGGTCAGAGTTAGGGTTAGGGTTAGGGTGAGGGTTAGGGTTAGGGTTAGGGAGGATTTGAAAAGTCCATTCCAGTTTCAAGACTATGGCGTATGATTTTTCAGCAGCTCAACGCTAGCGTATGATTTGCTCAGCTGATTAAAATTTCTCTGCGAGAGGCCTATATAGTTACTTCCTCATGAGTCCCCTACTAGCAAAGTTTAACCCCTTTCCTGTTATTGGTGGTAAACTGTATTATTTTGAAATCCTTGATATACCCACGCCAGCCGTCCAAGAAACGTAGTCACAAAAAGGTGTCGGCCAGAGGCTTAGATCCTCATGAGCCCCCGCAGGTGCGGGGGCCCATGAGGATCTATGCCTCTTGTATTTGGATCGGGTTCAATATTTCTCAACAGTAAAAGGTTTAAACTTTAAAAAAAAAATATGATGAAACTTTCACGAGCCATATTGCCGGTCAAAAATTGACGATCAAGATTAGCTATGAACACGTGACACTCCACACTGGCGGTGACAGATTGACGATGAACATTTTCGATGAAGGTTTGACGATCTACACTGGCCAATCAAAATGTGATGTGCTACATTGGCCATCAAGTTTGATGATCCACGTTAGCCATACATTTTAAGGATCCAGATTTGCGATGCCGAAAGTTGCTGACTGAACCCCACACTGGCGATGCAGTTTCACGATCCACTTAAACGACGATGACAATTTTGACGGTCGATCCACTTTGCAAATTTTACGTTCGATCCACATCTCCCCATGAAAATTTGACGAATTACATCAGTGAGCGTTTTAAAAACTTTGACGAGCCATGCTAGAGATGAAAGTTCGAGAAGAGAGAGCTTGAAAATGGAAACGTGCAAAGGAGGGCGGAAAACGCCGACCCAAGTAAACCATTTGCGTGATTAAAGAGCAGAGGCAGTAGGGCAGCGAGGCTTTTGTGGAGATTTCCAGTTAGCAAAAGGCCATTGGGCCGACGTCAGCCGCAGTTGGCCCGCGCACGATCGTTCGCGGGCCAACTGCGGCCGACTTCGGCACGATTTTTGTTTCCGTCATGTTTTTTGCTCCCGGTTGTAGTCCAGGGTCTGTGTAATATTCTGAAGATCGTGTGTGTGTGTGTTTTTGAAGGATGGATTTTTGTAAGCGTGCCAATGATGTATGCTTTGGCGGGCGCGTCAAAGCGGAAAATTCATATTACGCAGAGTGGCCGTAGAGTTTGAATATATCGATGCCTTAGGAGAATTACGGGGCTGTTTTTGTCAGACGAGATGTCTTCGGCACAGCCAGTTGTTACCGGCTGCGGCTCATTGTGTGTGTGTGTGTGTGTGTGTGTGTGTGTGTGTGTGTGTGTGTGTGTGTGTGTGTGTGTGTGTGTGTGATAATTTATCAACTCTTTCTCTCTGTCTGTCTGTCTCTGTCTGTCTGTGTGTCTGTCTGTCTGTCTGTCTGTCTGTCTGTCTGTCTGTCTCTGTCTCTCTCTCTCTCTCTCTCTCTCTCTCTCTCTCTCTCTCTCTCTCTCTCTCTCTCTCTCTCTCTCTCTCTCTCTCTCTCTCTCTCTCTCTCTGACGCACCTTACCCTTCCCACCACCACCCGTACATCGTGTTTTAAGTCTTTCATTTTTGTCTGTCTGAACTGAAATCCCGAAAATATTTGAAAAAGTTTTAATTAGTTTACATTATGTTGAACTTCCTACTTCGTCTGGCTTATTCTCTGTCTGAAGTGACTTTCATTTGTACCTCCCAGAGATGACACTGGTCGCATGCTTGGCCTTAAACCCAATTAACTAACTCACTACCGCCCTATGTCTGTCCTCCTCGCCCTCTCGCCCCCCCCCCCCCCTTCTCACTCTTCCAAGCCTTTCTCAATGCGAACAAAGCAGATCTACATCGGCGAAATGTCATGTCAGTATGTGCCCTTAGTAAAGCCTACAGCTACAACAAAACAGAGGTAATAGATTTCAATGACTCTGTTTGATAGTTTTGTTCTTTCAGCTGTTTTGTTTTCAATAAAAGAATTGACAAACTTTAATCAGAATTTCTTGTTCTCTTAACCCTTTTGAGCCTGATACGCTACTGTTTGAAATTAATTTGACAATGATAGTTCAATGGTGGTGCCAGAATAGCTTGACGCCTCAGGCGCTGGCGCCACCCTTGAACTAAAGTGGTTGATATATCTCCTAATCTGTAATGTAGCCTTCATAGGACAATAAGCATTTTTTAAAATCAGCCTTAGGATGTAATGGGTTAATATTCCGCTGTCTTGATGCTCTCCTTCCCTCTGTAAGCCACTAGTACTCGCTTATATATATAATATTATTATATATTATATAATAAGTAATTTTAAGGTATTTTCGGGCGTTAAGGGAGCGTTATCCGGAGGCGGCACGTCTCGAATGAGTTATAACAACCCACGAATCCACCCCCACCTTCCATCCCACCCCCACCTCTCTTCATACCGCCGCTGGGATTCAATTCAGTCACAAGCCAGCAAAGCTGTAAATTAAAGCACTAAACTCATACAAAAAAGGGACATAGATTTGCATGTGTCTCTGCAGCTCGCAGGCATTCAACACGACCTGCGTGTCTTCAGCGCAGATGGATTCCGTCTCGTCATAGCTACAGTCTAGTCTCAGTCACCACAGCTACTGAGTTGCTGGTCACGCGGGATGCTGATGGATGAACTAATTAATTACACCTTCTCTCGCGAGAATTCATGGTCCCCAGTCTTTTCATTGGCTAGATCCAACGGACGTTGCTGCCCTGTAAAGGCAATAGACGGTAAGTCCATTTTTGTGAAAAGCGCGATTTTCATTGTAATATAATGAAAATCTCGCTTTCCACAAAATCGGACATACTGTCTGACGGCATTCGCAAAGCAGTTTTGGTCCGCTAACCAACTGCGCTGTGATAGGTCTTTGTGATTTTCTGCCGCTCGTTTTGCGTACGTGCAAAGGGTTGGAAAATAAGAATGGGATGGAATGCCAGTGATTAGTAGGCTCAGATTAAATCCAGTCCACTTTAAAATGTTAATGAATGAACACCTTAGATACACGCCGCTTCCGAATACGCGGCATTATGCCGCGTATCCGGATGCGGCACGTCTCGAACGAGTAAAGGGATCAGCTCTACGTCAGGCGTTCATTGCTAAAATTCGGCGCAACAACGGGTTACCAATTTTGCCTTGCTAGAGTTCGGATGTTTCTACCCTGCTTTTTTCAAAATCCATGTGAATAATGGCACTTAACGTGTTTTTTGTGTGTGTGTTTTTTTTTTTTTTTTTTTTTTACTCTTTGTGCCCGAGCTTTGAAATACCCACATTTTGGAGTTATCCTTTTAGGACTGACTGCATTACAATTAATTAGACAGATAGACCATAATAGTTCAAGGGTGGTGGCCCAATAGCTTGACACCTATAGTCCATGATAGTTCAAGGGTGGTGGCAGAATAGCTTGGCGCCTTTAGGCGCCAAGCTATTCTGCCACCACCCTTGAACTGTCATGGTCGAGCCATATCTTGCTGTGATGTGTCGCGGGCAGAGTGAGTTAACTGTGCATTGCGCGCAACAGGGAAACGTACAAAGGAGAAAAAGAGCGGAAATGTCTTTAATTTCACGACATTTAAACTTCAAAAGTTAAGTCAGCCCTTTTGTCTAACATACTTGTAAGACATACTAAGAATATTACGAAACAGATATTGAGAACTATTAGTATTAACCGTTTGTTTGCCGGGAGTAGGTCCCTTTAAGAGCGGAACGTCTTTTTTTATATATATATTTATTTATTTGTGCACATTCATCCTTTTTTTGTGCTTTCTGCGCTAATCAGTCCAGACCAAAAAGGCGACTGCCAAGCGTGTAATATGCAAAGAAGTACCCAACGGAGAAAGAAACACGCTTAGAAAAGACGGGTACAACACAATTTATTAATATTTCGGGTAAATACCCTTTGTCAAAATAGACAAACAAACAAACAGAGAGATTAGCCGCTACTTATCTTCATTGGCAGAAGGAATGTGGCAACTCTATTACAACTTTCATGAACACCCTCCCATATTACAACTTTCATGAACACCCTCCCAAAACCCTCTCTCTCTGTTTGTTTGTTTGTTTGTCTATTTTGACAAAGGGTATTTACCCAAAATATTAATAAATTGTGTTGTACCCGTCTTTTCTAAGCGTGTTTCTTTCTCCGTTGGGTACTTCTTTTCTGCGCTAACACACTACCACAGGACATGGTTCCACTATGGTAGTTCAAAGGTAGTGCCAGAATAGCTTGGCGCCTTCTCAGTTCTATCTGACACAGCTGGTGCACCACACTCTGTCTGCCCCGTAAGACAATGCCGGAGCACTGACGCGTGATTCTGGTATCACCGCGCTAAATCTAGCCCAACCTTCTGTTCTTCAAACAAATAAAACTAAGGGAAATACTCCTGGTGGTAACAGACAACAGGAAGCGTATTTTTGACGTGGTGTAACGTACTACTTTGTTGTGCGGAAAACAATGGTGCGAGGCAATTAGCAAGGAGAAGATAGACGCAAGCACACACACAAAAATACCTGTGAAACATCTCTCGTTTGAAACTGAATGTACAGAAATACAGCTGTGTTATGCATGTATACTAGCTGTTCCAATGCTCCGCTTTAGAAAGAAAATGGATGTTAATCGTCTTAGATGTGACAGTCAAGAGGCATAAATCCTAATGGGCCCCCGCATTCTGCGGGGGCTCATTAAGATCTACGCCTCTTATTTATTCGACGTGAGTGGTGTTGTAAGCACAAAGGTGTTTAGTTCTAATGTTTACACCAGCAGGTTCCGCAAAGAAGGCTGGAAGGCTGGAAACTCTCTCTCTCTCTCTCTCTCTCTCTCTCTCTCTCTCTCTCTCTCTCTCTCTCTCTCTCTCTCTCTCTCTCTCTCTCTCTCTCTCTCTCTTGTCAAGGAGGAAGGAGGAACAAGAGGGGGGAAAAGGGGGGGGGGGGCGAGAGGGTCGGAGGGGGGGGGGGGGGGCATGCAGATCTAGCACACGGTCGATGATGAGCAATGATGTTGGACACTGAGAAAGACTAAATAGAAGGTTTAGATCACAGGCATGGGATGATCGTTGCCGCATGGTTGGTCACTTCTTAACACGAGTAGTAGCAAAATACCACATATTTACTACTATTGGTGTTAAGAAGGGACCAGTTATCAACGATCATCCCATGCCTGTGGTTTAGATTACCACGGGCCTTGCAGTGGAGAATCATTAGTTGAAGTAAAGCCATGAGAACAAAACTAAAATCTGCCACAAGAAAAATCCAAGCGTTGCCTGCTAGGCGCGTAAAATGCATCGAATAACCCAACAACGAAGAAAGAAGCACGCTTAGAAAAGACAGTTACAACACAATTGTGTTGTAACTGTCTTTTCTCAGCTTGCTTCTTTCTTCGTTGGGCTATTCTCTGCAAAGTCTGCCATGCCCTTTTACACCCTATGCCTAAAACGCCGCTGTAACTGGAAACCACTGAAAATTACGCACTGCAGTGATCTGCTGTCATAACTGTCTTCAGACGGTTCTGAGGACTAACGAGGTTCTGCGTCTTTTTACAAGGCAATCGTTCTTTGCAGGTGACCAGGGGCAGGTTTGATGCACGAGCGAGTGAAGGTTGTGACGTTTAGGACCCACACACACATTTACTCTTAGACCGCCATAACTTCCTCAGTATACGGAGTAAAGATGCAAGTAATTGGGGTCTGCCAGCCTTCCAAGCCAGAGATATATTCTCATTCTGCGGCTGCGAGGGTCCACAGAATCCATGCTTCTTGCAGAGAAGAAAGATGTTCAATGAATGCTATACAGCAAAGATGCAAGCAGAAGAGACTCACTGATGCAACCATCAAGAGGTATAGATTCTCATTAGCCCATGCACCGCATGGGCTCATGGGAATCCATGCCTCTTGCAGGTGGGAGAAACAGTGACGAGGAATGCCAATCGTGTTTGATTTGGCCACGTGGATGCAACTGCCACGACAAGATACAGAGAAAAATAAATAAATAAAAACACTCCCACGCGCGCACGTGCATGTGTCTACTCTTATTCGCTGGAATGCCTGTCAGACTTTCCGAGATGTCCTGTCGGATTTTGGGCTCTGCGTGCATTCTAGACTTTCCTTTTTTTCCTTTTGCCTTATTCTGTTACTTTTGTATATAAATTCGAATGTTGCGGTTCTTTTAAGAGGCTGGTCATTTTCAGAGAGCAGCAAGATCTGTATCTGCTACTGCCACTATGGACAAACCATCCAAGAAACATGGATACAAATTGGTCTCAGCAAGAGGCATAGATCCTCATAAGCCCCCGCAGTCGCGGGGGCTCATGAGGATCTATGTCTCTTGCAGTTGGATTGCGTTCATTTTTTTCTCGGCAGTGTAGGGTTAAAAAGAAAAGAGGTACAACTGCGATAAATTTTAAAAGAAAATGATACGCATCCTGCAGTCATTTGTGCTTCCCCATGGTCATAGTTGATCTAAGCATGAATAATATACTGACGAGCAAAACAAATGCGACATTTTTGGAATGCTCGGAAACACTTTAGCGTTTCCGATCATTCCCAAAATGTCGCATTTACTTTGCTTGTCAGTATACTTCATTCCTGTTTTTGTGTGTTTTTTTTTTTTTTGTTTTTTTTTTTAGCGAAGATGAATTTTATTTATTTATTTATTTATTTATTTATTTATTTATCTTTTTTTTGGGGGGTGGGGGTGGGGGTGGGGTGGGGGGGCTCGGTTAGACTCAAGAAGAACAGTTTATGTGTCGGGCGTAACGCAAAAACTAGAGCTAAAGCTACAATATAATTACAAGAGAGGACGACTCTCGCTCGTGTCCATGGCATGATGCCCAGCATGACATTGGCACTGATGGACTGATTGTAGTCGCGAGAAAGGACAAGAAAACACGTCGAAAAGTCAAGAGAAAGGATCCCCCCTTAGCCAAACGTATTCGGGCCCACGACGGTCGTGCGCGGGCCCACTGCAGCCGTCATGGCCCCGGGGACCTTGCACACTGGAGAGCCTTTTGCAGATCCTGTGTGGGTAAAGGCGTTGCTGATCTCAGGGACACTTGACTTGTGTTTTGTCAGGCGGTCTGCCCGTCCACACGACAACAAGTTGTGGATTGTTGTTCAAGGGTGGTGCTAGAGTAGCTCGGCGCCGCTGTTCAGACCTGACTACTGAAAACAAGATCCGGATTGATCATGACAGTTCAAGGGTGGTGCCAGAATAGCTTGGCGCCTCTGTTCAGTTACAGGATGTTGATTGACCTTGCTTGTTCATTGGTTGGGCTGGAAGAGCAATATGCTCACGTGAAATACCTTCCGATGGACAGACATATTCATGTGTCTGTGTCGGAGATTACCCCTGCCCGTGCCCGTTGCCGCTACCCCCTCCGCTTTCCGGCCTCGCCATCTTGTTAGTTGGTTGGTTGGTTAGTTCGAGGTTTAACGTCCACGGCACCGAAGTGATAGTGGACGGCCCTGACGAGCGGGTTATGGGAGATAGGGAAATCCATATGGAGTACGACCTGAACACTAATCAATTCAAGCGCACTGCAACTGTGACACTTTGATTTACCAGCAACGGACATGCTATGGAACAAGCTCTTCTTTTTTTCCCTGGATTGCGAGTCCGATCTACCGGGGCCGGGACGGGGACTCGAACCCACGACCCGGCGATTCCCTTCGCTCTCTTGCTCCTTAGCTTAACCGCCTGAGCTATTTCGGACTCGCTGTCTTCTCCCCTCGAATCACGTAACATGGTGGCAGACATAGTTTGTTCTCTGGCGCCGCTGCCCATGGTAGTTACCTTCCGTATGCCCGATGATCTTTTCATGAGGAACACAGACGTTAATGGCGTCAATAAAGAACGTGTATTACACGCCATAAGGGCGAGTTTTAACCCCTTCCCTGCCACTGTATGTACATTTCTGTTTCTGAAATCTTTGTTCACACAACGACCAACAGCCAAAACCGTCCAAGAAACATGAATACAAATTGGTCTAAGCAAGAGGCATAAATCCTCATGAGCCCCCGCAGTCACGGCTCATGAAGATCTATGCCTCTTGCAGTTGGATTGTGTTCACTTTTTCTCGGCAGTGAAGGGATTAAATGTCCTTTATTGACACCATTTACAGCTGTGAGTTATTCGGATATTATTGAGTCAAACCACAGATAGCATACTCCTGCCTATATCTAATGTACACTACCCTTGGGTCAAACCGCTAACTCTTGATTGCATTTACAGATTAGGGGTATTATTTTTTCTAGTCTATGGCAACGCATCCACAAAAGACAAAGACCCGCAGAAGCCGAGAAAGTACTCATCTACAGAGCGGAACATTTCTGCAAGGGACATTAGATCCTCATGAGACGCCGCAAGCTGCGGGGGCTCATGAGGATCTATGACCCTTGCAGAAATTTTTGGTTCTGTATTAGAGTACCCTCTTAACTTTTGGTGGCTTGGCTGTGTCTTTGATGTGAGAATTTCCAAAGCGTAGTTTAGCGGAGGAAGGGTGGATTTAGTTTTATAAGCTGTTTATCTCCGTACAATTACCGGTAGTTCACACACTGAGGCGCACTTGAAAAGTTTCAAATCCACAGCCTAATGCAGGCACGTATGTTCGAATTATCTGCTGGTAACAGCCATCGGGGGTTCTTTCTCCGGGTACTCCGGCTTTTCCTCACCCTCCACTTCAAGTTGGTACCGGTTTCAGGCCACTGTATCAATTTCAAATACAAGCGATCAAAATTTCCGAAATCTCAGTAGCTGAGCTGACCCCTCGTACCACGTGAATGTCCTGTATTTGTTTGTCTTTACTGTGTTTGCATGTCTTCAGAGTGAATGGGTGTGTTTCACGTGAGCGTGCGTGTTGGGTTCAGTTTGAGGCGCTTTTAGCCGATTGGGTAAAGTGCCTATACAATAACCGGTATTATTATTATTATTATTATTATTATTATTATCAAAGTAGCTGGATATAAACCGACCCTGATGGTACATATTTTGGCCTTACAAGACTGGTGCCTCTCCGTCTAAAATGGCACTTTGAGAGTAGTGTACAGAAATCGCTTAAAGGTGCACAGTTGTGGTCAGATCCGTGTCACAAATTAAATTTGCGCCGTATATGTGCATGGTGTAAGTTGTCTACCTGCCCATAATTTATTCTCTACCAATCGTTCACACACTGAAAATATTCACTACCGGTACCGGACGCTCACTGTGTTTCTGAAGGCCAATGAACGTGGAGACAACGTTTTGTCGGCAAGAGGCATAGATCTTCATGAGTCCCCCGCAAATCGGGGGGCTCGTGAGGATCTATGCCTCTTGCAGTTAAATAGGTGTTCAGTTTTCTTGGCAGTGAAGCCCACAATTCCTCATTTCGCAACCCTTGTCACCACAGGGATCGGATGATCGTGGCGTAGGTCACTTCTTAACACGGGTGGTAGTAGATAGCACTACTACTGTTGTTGAGAGGTGGCCGGTCATCCGATGCCTGTGCTTGTCACAATTAAGACAGCTCCCAGACGTGTCAACGACTACTTCAGGGCTCAGTACGTGAAATCGCTCAAGGCTTTTGCCACTTTTAGATCTGCTTGCCCTGTACTCAACTTTCATTGGCTTGGTCACAGACATCCCCCTAGACGGATACTTCCCATGCCGTCGCAGACAACAGGAAAGTGTACGTGCATAGTCTAGTGTGTTTATCCCCTTTTCTGCCAGTGCATCATGTTCCTGAAATCTTCGTTCATTCAACTTGATCTTTGCCACAACCTGCCCGAGGAACATGGATTCAAATTGATCTCATCAAGAGGCATAGATCCGCATGAGCCCCCGCAATTGCGGGGGCTCATGAGGTTCTATACCTCTTACAGTTGGGTGGTGTTCACCTTTTCTCGGCAGTGAAGGGGTTAACACCTGCCCATCGGCCAATAACGGCGGTTCGCATATTAAATCTTCTTCAAAATGACCACTAGGTATTGTTGTTCCTCTCAACATATGCATGTACCGCCTCTTGACTTTAACCCATTCAGCCCTGACGCACAACAGCAAGAGATGGATCGACTATGATAATTCAAGGGCAGTGCCAGATTAGCTTGGCGCCTGCCGGCGCCAAGCTAATCTGGCACTGCCCTTGAATTATCATAGTCGATCCATCTCCTGGAACTGATGCATAGTCATTAGATGACGCCTCCAAAACGTGGGAAATACGGCCGTCGGGCTGAATGAGTTAAGAGATTTGGGCTTTGATCTAAGGGCCGTTAAAACGGCCTACACAAGAGGACTGACTGTGTACTGGCATACAGGACTAAGTTTGATGTCTGCCGGCCCATTTCCTGTCGACCCTCTGGCTGTCGGTAGTGCTAGTTTTGTCGCGATGGTTCCTGCAGGAATCATCGCGACACAAAGCGCTACCGACAGCCAAAGGGTTAATGTTTCACACACTTAACCCATAGTGATCACACGACTTCGGTTATTCAACCCGCTCAGCCCCGAAACGTTTCTTCTTTTTCTTCTCCTTCTAGTCGTCTTGATCATGTGCAGGGCCCTTGGGCTAGAGCAGTACACCACAGTGAGGATGCACACAAACTAAAACAATAAAAGTACTTGAGTTGCAGATTGTTTAACCCATTCAGCCCTGACGCACTGTTCCCCCAACCGGGTCTGCCCAGGGGCACATGGGTAGGGTTAACTACTTTTGAGTTCCCACGGTCACCCTGGTTTCCCTTCTACTCTGGGGCATGTGTTTCTGTCTATCCTTGGTCCATTCAGCTGTATTTTCCTTTTTTAAACTCTCCCCACTGTCTGCGCTGCCTGTAGCTCTTGATATTGGATGTGTGTTGCTAAATGGTCTTAGCTTTATTTAGGCCCCATGTTGTAGGTTTATTTAACGTATTTGATCGGCTGGCGACATACATTCAATTTTCTGTTTAGTTTTTTTTTCACAAGCAGTGCAGGCACGTCCTGAGAAAGTCTTGTTGCTGTCGGGACGTTAAGCAATGTACAATCAATCAATCTGACGTACTGTTGCAGAAGATGGATCGACCATGATAATTCAAGGGTAGTGCCAGATTAGCTTGGCGCCTGTCGGCGCCAAGCTAATCTGGCACTACCCTTGAATTATCATGGTCGATCCATCTCCTGCAACAGGTGCATAGTCGTTAGTTGACGCATCCGAAATTTGGGAAATACGTGCGTTGGGCTGAATGAGTTAAAAGCAGGTTAAAAGCAGGAGTGGGGGACGTATCCCCTCCCACCATCACCACCCCACTTTATTATTATGTGCTGAGTTACGCCACACTTCTAACCACGACGACTTTGAAACGACATTTTTACAAGACATTATCAATCTTTACGTCGCTATACCTTCACATTTTGGCCCCTTCTGGCCATTACGAAGAGGGCCGATTGAGCAACTAAGATAAAACAACCGGCATCTTACATCAAACCTCGCACGGCGCCGTCAATATGAGGTAGAACTGGGCCCACTCTCTTTCAGCATGAGGCATAGATTCTCATGAGCCCATGCCAATGAAGGGGCTCATGAGAATCTATGTCTCTTGCACGCGTATGAATGAATTTGCCGAATAAGTCCTTTTTTTGCGACGTACTTCTAAAGTCGTGTCAGTTGTAAATTAACCTATACCCAGGTTCAAAGCATGATACCTGGGTGTGTTCGCCGTGTAAATTTGATGCCGCTGAGCGTGTATGGTTATTTTTGAAAGATGAAAGCATATTCCTTTATCGTGAACTGAACGGCGATGATGCCCTCCTCCCGAGGAAGTCGACTGTAAATAAGTCAGGAGGGGGCTGATATAGTTACTCACAAGAGTATATTGCGAGTATCTGTGTCTTTTGTAGGTAGATGGCCTTCCTGAAGGAATACATAATTAAAATTTGCTTCAGTAGAGATAGGCTCCGCCGAGAAAACTATGCGAGAGATTTTATGGGCTACTAGTACACGTGAAAAGATACATGGAATGATGCATGTATCTTCTTCTCTTTTTTTAAAAAATTCGATCTAGTAGTCCTAATGAAGCACAAAACAATTATAGGGAAGGGGGCGGGGGAAAGTCTCTAAGTAAGGGACTTTTGCGCTTAGCTCATTCAAGGTGCCCCATATCAAGAGCTGAGACAGTATCGTATAGCGTTGCCGCCGGCAAGGCTGTTCGACGCTTTCACACCGATTGATGCGAGGCGCCTTAAATGGGTTTATGAGTTTTATAATCATTGGTCTGTGATGTGAACAGGCCTCCCTTACTATTGAATGTGTCTTGTGTTTGTTCTTTTCGTTATGGCGCCGGTCTGGAAAGTCCTCTTTGTCTGTGTGTGTGTGTGTGTGTGTGTGTGTGTGTGTGTGTGTGTGTGTGTGTGTTTGTGTTTGTGTGTGTGTGTGTGTGTGTGTGTGTGTGTGTGTGTGTGTGTGTGTGAGAGAGAGAGCGAGAGAGAGAGAGAGAGAGAGAGAGAGAGAGAGAGAGAGAGAGAGAGAGAGAGAGAGAGAGAGAGACAAAAGATCTCCCCGACGCTATACATTGCTGCCTGGGCCGGAAAATCGAAAGGGGGTGGGGGTGGGTGGGGGGTGGGTGGGGGGTGGGGGGGTAAGAAGAGGGGGGGGGGGTGCGGTTTACGACTCTTACTACTCGCCAAAATATCAAACAACGGTTGGGGTGGGGGGGGGGGGGGTGGACGTGTGCGTGTGTTTAAAATCGCCAAAATATCAAACGGGGTGGAGGGGGGGGGGGTCCAAACACCCCAAAAAGTGACTTTTATATAGCATTTTAAAAAAATTTTGGGCCGTGGGGGTGGGGAGGCCGGAACCCCTGTAACTCCCCCCCCCCCCGGGCCCCCCCCCAACTCCCCGCCCCTCCCCCAGATCCGCCCCCACCCCTACACAGTTTTACAAATGTACTTTGCATTTTTTGGAGTGCGTCAACATGACCAGAAATAAAATCAAGAAAGATTTTGTTCTGACAGTAGGCAAGAAGCAAGCTGGTCGATGTAGGCGGCATTGGGCCCACTGCGGCCGATATCGGCCAGACAGGTTTTGCTTACTGGAAAGTTGGGCTCTGAATAGTATAAATAATAAGTACAAACATTTCTTGCTTAGAACACGATATTTCTTTCTTTATTTTGTGTGTGTTAGTTTTAATCTATTTCGTGGGTGCCCGCGATTCCAAATCGGTCTGCCGCGTGATATGCTTTATCTCCTGAACACTCTCCAAATGGACATTAAACTGGTTTTTGCTGCGAAATGGATCCTGCATGCGTGTGTCTGATTGAATCACCATGAAATCCTATATGCGGCTGCATTGTATCTCAAGGATGAAAAATCAGATCTCAGAGATGATGATGAAACGTTTTTTATTCAGGATAAAAAGTTAGGCATAGCAAGAGAGAGAGAGAGAGAGAGAGAGAGAGAGAGAGAGAGAGAGAGAGAGAGAGAGAGAGAGAGAGAGAGAGAGAGAGAGAGAGAGAGAGAGAGAATAAATGAATCTTAGTTTACAACGGTGAAGATATTAACAGTCAGTGACAAAGTCATTTTTCGTACCTGCCGTTGTTACAACTGAAACTAAGTACAACTTTTACATATAAAAGGGACTGACATCAAAGCACAGTGATACAAAACACAAAGTCCATTCAGTTAACACAAACACACGCATGCACGCACAAACACACTTTTGCGCGCGCGCGTACACACACACACACACAAACACACACACACACACACACACACACACATCCACACATGCGCACATACACATGATTGTTTGACTATGCACGTACATTCATGTGTATGTTTTTAACTAGATATTGTTATTAGAGTTGTGTCATCTATAAAGACGTCTTGAAACGAGATAATGTCGGAGTGGTTTTAACGTGATGTGGGAGAGAATTCCACAGTGTGGAACCCGCAAATGACATTTAGATTTAAATATATCTATTCGGAGTTTTGGAACAATATAAAGACCCTTAATATTCCCACAGCAGGAATCTGATTTTTGAAACCAGCTGTATTAGATATTCTGGAGCGCTGTGGTTCCACACTTTAAATATCAGAGAGAGAGAGAGAGAGAGAGAGAGAGAGAGAGAGAGAGAGAGAGAGAGAGAGAGAGAGGAGAGAGAGAGAGAGAGAGAGAGAGAGAGAGAGAGAGAGAGAGAGAGAGAGAGAGAGAGAGAGAGAGAGAGATGAAATGAAATGAAATGAAATGAAACTTTATTTCTCAAGGATAAATGATTAGGTACACAGACCTTTTAAAAATCATGTTCTTGCACACACACTCATACAACACTCTCACGCGCGAGACTAAAACATAATAAACATGGAAAGGCAAAACGTGATCATCTATATATATATAATTTATATATATATATATATATATATATATATATATATATATATATATATATATATATATATATATATATATATATATATATATATATATATATATATATATATATATATATAATTTTTCATTAAATTCTGAGAATGCTCTTGCTACGCTAATGCCATGGAATTCCAGGCTGGTAAGCTTGCATTGTGTCATCAGGACATCAGCTGCCCTTTTTGTGACTGCATCGCCTACTAGTTCTAGAAAGGAGAGGGTTAGTGGGAGAGAAGGAATGACAGACCTATCATTTCTTTTTCTTCGGGCGACGCCTTTGTTAAAAGTAAAGAATATATATATATATATATATATATATATATATATATATATATATATATATATATATATATATATATATATATATATATATATATATATATATATATGAGAGATAGATAGAGAGAGAGAGAGAGAGAGAGAGAGAGAGAGAGATGATAAATTATCCGTGAATGAATCAGTGAGAGCACTTCACTGTCACTTGACATGAATTATACAGCGGACCCTGGTTTGAGCAACCACCTTTTGGCGAGGAAAGAAGTTTTCTCAAAAGGCCAAAAGCAGTGGTGAAGGAATATATTTCTCAGGAGAAGGGGTGGGAGGGAGGGGGGGGGGAGGGGGGAGGAGGGGAGTTAGAGTAAAGTCGTTCCTACATCACTGAAAAGTGTCACCTGTCCTGAAGTCATTAATGACGATCATTTAGATGGCTACAGACAGAGAGAGAGAGAGACAATGAACTTTTATTTTCCAACGGTCGATGTTATTATTTACATGACCAGCTTTCAAACTGCCCTTGCTGCATCTAATACGTAAAGGGAGGGAGAGAGAGAGAGAGAGAGAGAGAGAGAGAGAGAGAGAGAGAGAGAGAGAGAGAGAGAGAGAGAGAGAGAGAGAGAGAGAGAGAGAGAGAGAGAGAGAGTATACCAAGGTAATCATTTTCCTGTTTGTGTCAGCCGATCACCCTGTAACTTTACCAACAAAAGACCGTATTTGGCTTCATGTCCTCCTCAACCATTTCTCACTGAACTCGCCTCGACCCATCTGCAATGAAGCATAGATCCTCATGATTCCCCGCAATCTTGCGGGGATTCATGAAGATCCATGCCTCTTGCTTAACCTCTGCATTTCTTCAAGACTTTGAGTTCTTTTGGCGATTCACCATGCACATGAAAACCCCCTTGCTCACACAACTCTCCTGAGCACATCTGCAAGAGGCATAAATCTTGCCTCTTGCAACATCAATGTGCTCCTATGCCGAGGAATTGATTGTGAGTTCCTCATGGAAAGAAAGGGAAAATGAGCGTTGTCGAGTGCCAAGTGAAAGAAGCTCGTAAATCCAACGTAATCTCTGTGGTATGAACCCGAGGCGACGCTGACGGCGTATCCGTGTTCTGTCGCTCTAGTTTCACTGTGCGCTCTCTGCCAAACATGATGGCTGTTACGATGATGTATGTTACACTGTGGGAAAACCTTAACGTTATTGGTTAGACGTACTGTAACATTAGTAAGACTGCATACCTTTTGCCAAACGTAAGGAAAGGCTGTAACGATGATGTATGCTACACTGTTGGAAAACGCCTTAACCTTTTTAGCTCTAAGGTCCCATTTCTCAAATTTGGGAGGTGTTGTCTAACGACTATGGACCAGTTGCAGGAGATGGATTGACCATGATAATTCAAGGGTAGTGCCAGATTAGCTTGGCGCCTGAATCTCCCGCTGTAGGGATCTGGGGCTAAAAGGGTTAACTTTATTGGTAAGATCTGTAACATTAGTAACACTGAACTGTACGCCTTCTACGAAGCGTAAAGAAAGATCGTATAGCGATGATGTATGTTACACTGTAGGAAAACGCCTTAACCTTTTGCGTGTCGGTACCGGTTTTAGTCGCGATGATTGCTACAGGAATTATCGCGACAAAAACTGCTATGCGACAGGCAAATGGTTAACATTCTTGGTAAGGCGTAACACTAGTACGCCGTCTACTAAACGTAAAGAAAGGCTTTAGCGATGCTGTATGTTACAAGGCTTTAACGATATTCCACTGTGGGAAGACATCTTAACATTTGTAACACTGTTACATGGTTAACACTGTGCGCCCTCAGCCAAACCCAAAAAGTTTATCGATTATTTATTTAACAATGGGGAAAAAACAGTATAACATAGCAGATTAGTTCCACTACGGCATATATTATAAGTTATTGGTCGCAGGGTTTTGCTACACGGACCCTTGTAGGCCTTCTGGAGGTCAAAGGAACCTTTGCACCCCGAAGGCCGAAGGCCTGATTGGTACAATGGTTCTTTGACCTCCCGAATTCCTACCAGAATCTGTTTAGCAAGCCCTGGTACCAATAATGTATTTGTTTTCATTTCTCCACTATTTTCATAAAGAAATCAAGAAGAAATCGTCCGACCTGGATCACGCCAGACAGGATTGACGTCAACGGAATATACATTTATACATAATAGACTTATGACGTAATTTAAATTTTTTTATGACGTTGCCGTCTCCAGTAATGTGCCTGTTGTTTCGAACAACACTAAGTAACTTTGTACTTTAGAACGTTTTAGTGATCGTTTATAGAAAAAAAAATGGCATCCAAGACGCGTCAGAAAGAGGGGGCTACAAAAACGACCATTAGTTGCTAAAAAGGATGTTTTTGTACCCCGGTCACATGGTACGGTTTGCGCTTAACTCTTGGTCGTGTGACGTAGGGATGAAAACAAAAAGGCTTTACATATATGTATCGATGATGTATGTTCCAAAGAGGGAAAACACATAAGAACCTGATATTATTTATTACCCATAGTCTAGAACAGTCGGCTAGTTTTATGAGGACGTCCTCTTTTTCAAAGTCGGATTTAACATCATTTACAAGATCTGATTGACAGCTCTTTAGAAAGGCACACTTTTCTATGTAGCCTAAAGAATTCTATTACGAAAATATAACAAACTGGATCAAGTCCGAAGTTCACTCTGAGTTCACCTTACAGACCTTACATACTGGCAGCATACTGCGGGACACAGCTCGGGCTTTGTTTGTTTGTTTGTTTGTTTGTTTGTTTGTTTGTTTGTTTGTTTGTTTGTTTGTTTGTTTGCGTTGAATTAACCGCTTGACTGCCTGGGCTAGGCAAACGCTACCTAGCCGCAAGAGACATAAATCCTCATGAGCCCCCGCAGTCGCGGGGGCTCATGAGGATTTATGTCTCTTGTTAGTCCTATGTTCTTTATGTCTAATTTTGCTCTTTACGTCTATTTTTGGTTTTTATGTCT
Organism: Semisulcospira habei; assembly: GCA_036245525.1. NCBI lineage: Eukaryota > Metazoa > Mollusca > Gastropoda > Semisulcospiridae > Semisulcospira > Semisulcospira habei. The sequence goes on from BTPG01000001.1 coordinate 62,288,547, forward strand.
GTTTTTGGTCTTTATGTCTGTTTTTGGTCTTTATGTCTGTTTTTGGTCTGTTATGTCTATTTTGGTCTTTATGTCTTTTTTGGGGGTATCTTTTTGTCTAGTTTTGGACCAAATTCCCATTTAAGCACAATTTGTTTTCATGTCTGGTTTTGGTCTTTATGTCTGTTTTTGGTCTGTTATGTCTATTTTGGTCTTTGTCTTTTTTTTGGTGTCTTTTTGTCTAGTTTTGGACCAAATTCCCATTTAAGCACACTTTGTTTTCATGTCTGGTTTTGGTCTCTATGTCTGTGTTTGGTCTTGTTGTCTTTTTTGGTCTTTTTGTCTATTTATGGTCCAATTTCCCATTTAAGCACATTTTCTTTTTTCGTCGTATGCATTTCATCAAGTGTGCAGCTCGCAGCATCTAAGGTGAAACCTTTGCACTTCCCGCGAAACTTCCCTCTTTGGCAAAACGTGAACCTGACACATTGTTAGAGGTTTTCTATCAGAGCGAAGAGGTTAAATAAAATGCCAAATGGGAGTGCCAAAAAAGGCAGCACTTGTAAAGTTTCTTAATGCTTTGAAGAGCTTCTTCTCGCGTGCACGTCTTCGTTTTAATGCTACATCGGGAAGCCAGAGGCATTAACCCCTTCGCTGCAAAGTGGTCGCAGACTGTGCTTCTCAGATCGTCGTTAACCCCTTCGATGCCTGTGATCACGAATCGCAGCGACCCCCCCCCCCCAAAAAAAAAAAATAAATAAATAAATAAATAAATAAATAAATAAATAAATAAATAAATAAATAAATAAAATTAAATTAAATTTAAAAAAAAAAAACATTACACATTGACTGATATTAGCTCGAAAACACAGATCTGAGTTGCCACCCGAAAATAGACGTAAAGAACACAGAACTAACAGGCATAAATCCTCATGAACCCCCGCGCATGCGGGGGTTCATGAAGATCTATGCCTCTTGCAGTTGATCGAGCTGCCTTCTTCTCGGCAGCGAAGTGGTTAAATAAAATGCCAAATTGTTGTGTCTTTGAAAAAAAAAAAAAAAAAAAAACCGCGTATTTTGCTTGTTTTTGGCTTTTTAAAATCTAAATCCTGAACCGTTTCAAGTCGCGCCTACAATTTCTTCAAAGAAATACCCAGCAAAGTATGAAGCACGCTTAGAAAGGACAAGTACTGTGCTGTGCTTATCCTTTCTAAAGCGTGCTTCTTCCGATGTTGGGTATTTCTTTGCATGTAACACGCGGCTTGTGTCCGGATTACGTATTTTACATTTTCTTCGTCTTTGGCTTTACTAAATAGTTCGCTGTTGCAGAAGACTGAACACAGTCCAATCCGCAGTTGCGGGGCTCATGAGGATCTATGCCTCTTGCTGAAACCACTTTATGTCCGTGTTCTTTGGACGGCTGAGGTTGAATTAACTCATTCTACCCCAGACACACAACAGCAATAGATGAATCGACCATGATAGTTCAAGGGTGATGCCAGAATAGCTTGGCGCCTATGGGCGCCAAGCTATTCTGGCATCACCCTTGAACTATCATGGTCGATCTGTGTCCTGCACTCCAATGCAGTCTTCAGAGGACAATGGCAAAATTTGGGGATTTCGGTGTTGGGGTAGAATGAGTTAACAAAGATTTCAAAAGCAATCAGCGCCCACTGCCAGCGAATACTAGGGTTAATATTACAAGTTACAAAAATATTTGGATGGTGTGCTGGTCTGTGATTAAGGACCTTTCGGCTCTCGAGGCGTAGGGTCTAAAAATCACAGACCGGCTGATTTATGAGGCATAGCATGCCACCTGCGTGTGGTGGCCAAGGTATGAAACACAAGAAAGGCAAAAGACACAAGCAGCAGGTTATCGAAACACAGAGCTTTGTAACAACAACCCCCATCTCTATGTAATTAACCTTTGACACTAAATATACAGCCAACAGACGGAAGGTTCTGAGGTCACTGTATGCTGAACGGCCTGCATTCTGCTTCGAACGAAAAGCATAGCTGTAAATGAGGTCAGAGTTGTACGCTTTAAGTCTACAATCAGCTACTTGCATAGATCTCCATGAGAGCTCGCAGCTTGTCTGCGACTGAAAGCTCTTGAGGATCTACGACTTGTGTTGACTCCTTATACATGAATTAGATCAGGCTTCGGTGGCTTATGAGGATCTTACAATTCTTGTAGATGAATGGTTTTTCATGGTTTTTCGAGAAACAGGAATTCATCTAACAGCAATCAGCGGAGTATAGAACAGTAGGAAGTTGCGGAGTATAATCTGCTGGGGGCGCATGAGGATCTGCGAGCCTTGTAGATTATTGTCTTCTCCCGATTTCCTTGCATCTAAGATGCATCTAACACTAGGGATCAGCAGAGTATACGTGTGGCCTCTTTGAAGTATGGCGGTGATTTGTTGACATAGACGAAAAACTCCCATATCAGACACATCAAGGGATACAGTTCCAGCTTCCTGCTGCAGCATCCCGGGGAGATGAGATCAAGTCCCTCGGCCGTCTGCAAGAGGCATAGATTCTCATGAGCCCCTGCATCGCAGGGGCTCATGAGAATCTATGCCTCTTACTAGAACTGTGTCCCTCTTACGTCGTCATCAGCTGGAGACGGGCTAAAGTCCCTGGACCATCTGCAGGAGGCATAGATTCTCATGTGTCCATTCAGCTGCAGGAACTCACGACGAACTGTGAAACATGTCACTTCTGTGTAGTTGTGTCTCTGTTCTTCGGGGGGAGGAAGAGTTCCGGGTTTGTACGTGAGACTGAGATCCCCTTTAGCCATCCATGAAGATCTTCATCCATCATCTTTACCTGAAGCGAAGGCAGCGTCGTAATAACACGCAGATGTAATATAGGTCGCGCTGTGTGTAGGTGAAATCAGCACGTGATACGCGGTGAAGTAGATTTATTAGTAGTTATATTACATTATTATGGTGGCAGAGGTTAGGTCTGTCGACAACAGCGTAATTACTATAAAAAAAAAAAAAAAAAAAAAAAAAAATAATGATGCAAAGAGGTAGAGAGTTCAGCTCAGTGCAGATCTAGATATTTGCCCAGTTTACACCACTGCGATCTTATCGAAACAATCGTGGCCTAGGACAATACACGTATACTCTTATAAAGGTCGTACAATACTACTTTCATACGAACCAGACGCATCTGCAATGTGTAATTACGGGTCTTTGTCTTGCAAGCAAAACGTGCTTGCAGCAATGTTAGATCTGTGTATGGCCTCCGTATTGCAGCAACATGGCTGTATATATCCAGACTTTCCCCAGATCACAAAGTACAGACAAGAGAGTTCCATCTGTAGATTGAACCCCACATCACAGTGGGATCATACTTTCTCCAGATCAGATCAGAGAGCCAATCACTCCATCCCTGAACAGGAAGAAAACGAAGAAGAAGATCCTAGTTTCCACAGCCTGAGACATGTTAACACATTCTGCTCCAGGACCGAAATCCGCATTTTGGAAGTTGCCCCCTGAAGACTGTATTACACTTCTGGAAACAAATCGAGCGTGATAGTTCAAGGGTTGTGAAGGAATAGCTTGGCGCCTAAGGGCGCCAAGCTATTTTGGCACAACCCTTGAACTATCACGCTCGATCCATGTCTTGCCGTGGCGTGTTGAATGAGTTAAACCTTTGCGTGTAGGTAGCTGATTTTGTCGCCACGCTTCCTACAGGAATCATCGGGGGGAAAAAAACAGCTACCGACACGCAAAGGGTTAATGCAGTTATGGACAAACGTCAGACACAGATACTCATGAACTCCCGCACACACTTTGGGCTCATGAGGATCTAAGCCGCTTGCAGATGGATCGGTTTCAACCTAGGACCCAACAGCTACGGGTACCGATGAATTTTAATCATATAATTATTATTATATCCTCTCGCAGCGTAAGAAATATGAATGCAATTAGCGACAAGCAAGAGACATAGATCCTCACGAACCCCCGCAGATGCGGGGGTTCATGAGGATCTATTTCTCTTGCTGACGGATCGTTTACGACACAGGCGCCGGTTTTCGTGCATGCGATCATTGCCAAATGCTCCTTGTTTTCTTGCTAATTTCCTGTCACAGAAGGCTCTCTTCACTCGCTTTGGGGTGTCTGTCTGGCACGTGTTTGCGTAAAATACATCTGGCACCTTTGATATCTGAAAACGAGGAAGACTGCGCCGCTTGCAAGAGGCACAGATCCTCATGAGCCCCCGCATAGGCGGGGGCCCATGAGGATCTGTGCCTCTAGCAGGTGCAGGTTGTTTAATATTATCTGCAAAATTTTAATTGAATTTGATATTGATTTTCAATTTGAGTTTGGATTTGAATTTAAAATTTGAATGTGAATGTGAATCTGAATCTTAATTTAAATTTGAAATTTAAATTTTAGTTTTAGTCTGAATTTAAATTTAAATAGGATTTTGATTTTGATTTATTAGGTCCAGTATATATATATGCCAGTTTCATTGCGTGCACTAGGTAGTTATTTACGTCTTTAGGATGTAAAACCCAAATAACACACCAGCAAATATCTATATGATTGCTTCCCACGCGCAGTAGCTCATGAGGCACTCCGCGTGCAGATTACACTGTGCATCACCTTTGAAGCTCTCGCAATGAGCATGTTCATCCGCCCTCACAGAAAGCTTGAGCTCAGTGAAAGGTCTGACGACAGGCAAGGGATGATGAGCAACAGTGGTTTGAAACTGAGTTTCCTTAGGTACACTGACATTGTTTGTCACCCTGGATTCGCTACCGCTGCAGGTAGCGAATCGAGGGAGACAACCAGTGTGTTTAGATTTCGTCCAACTTTATTCCCATATGGTTTGGAAATCGGACGTAACTTAACCCATATCTTACTGTGCCGGCTAAAGCTTCAAATTTGTACGCTGCCATATGCAAGCTACATTATAGTACTTGCAGATAAGGATATGGACCGATGGCTTTAGTTCAAGGTTGGTGCCAAAATAGCTTGGCGCCTAGAGGCGCCAAGCTATTCTGGCACTACCCTTGAACTATGTTAGTCAAGCTTATTTCACACACTGGTGTATTCCGAATGATAAGGATTAATTCGTTCAGTGCCAGTGTTTCTGCATTCGTTTTCAATCCAACACCAAACTGTTCAAGCTTTTCCAGGAATATAGATCCAAAGTGGTGTCAGCAAGAGGCATAGATCCTGATGAGCCCTCGCAACTGAGGGGGCTCATGAGGATCTATACCTCTCGCATACGCGTGGTGTTCTGATTTATCTGCACTGAACAGGGTTAAGATTTCAACAGAAATTGTTATGACATCCGTTTTAGATCAGTCAGTGATGCATTACGTCAAACCAGACGCTTGTTCTGATGTCAAGTGACGACACTGTCACCTGACATCAGAGCAGACGTTTGATTTGTCAACTCCGGAGCGTCAGTACATTAGAATAGGAAAAACAAATGCTTCTTTGTGACGCAGGCAGTGAATAAAATGCCCGGACAAACATTGCATGTTTGTCCGGGCTTTAACCGATTCAGCCCTGACGCACTACAGCAGGAGATGGGTCGACCCTGATAATTAATGGCACTGCCCTTAAATATCATGGTCGATCCATCTCCTGCAACTGGTGCATAGTCATTAGATGACGCCTCCAAAATTTGGGAAATACGTGCGTCGGGCTGAATGGTTTAAATCGACTGTTTTCTTAGAAAAACTACGTGCAATTTCGGCCTGTTGATGTCCCACTGAACAACGTCAGTGTTGCAATCTGACGCCTTTCCCATCGGATGCTTGTCTTCTTCAGAACCACGTGCTACGCACACGCTCTCGCGCTCTCCCACCCAGGAGGTTAACCCCTATACTGCCACACATTGAGTCTTCAGTTGAAACTGCTTCCTCTTGAACGCGGAGAAACTCCATCCGTCCAAGTAACACGAACAATAATTGAGCCAGCAAGAGGCATAGAACCTCATGGGCCCCCGCAACTGCGGGTGCCCATGAGGTTCCATGCCTCTTGCAGTTGTGTGGTGTTCACTTTATCTCGGCAGGGAAAACTGAGATTAAACCCCGCCGCTGTTTATGAGATATCTCGCCACGTGCCTGCTATATAGAGATCTCTAAGTGGAGTGTTCACAGCGTTTTTCCTCTTTAAAAAAAAAGAGAGATTTCATTTTACCAGATTACACCTTATCTTTTGACTATCGCCGCAAAAACTGAGAGGGTATTGAAACGCGGGGAAACAGCGATGCTACGCTTTTTGTCGTTGTAAATAAAAGATGAACAAAAACGGCTGTGCACTTGTTTTAAAGCGCCGTGAACTTGTAGTGTGGTGATAAAAATGGGCGCTGTCAGTAAAAGTTAGGATGATGATGATGATGATGATGATGAATATGATGATGATGATGATGATGATGAATATGATGATGATGATGATGATCATCATCATCATCATCATCATCATCTTCATCATCATCCCTTTTTAAAAAACTCTGCCTCTTCTTTCTTATTTCTCCTCCCCAGAGGCTCATCAAGCATGTGAGTATTTCATAAGGCGTTTTACAGGAGGACGCAACTCATCGTCACATTCATTTTCATTAGTGTCCGGGAGTGGAGGAAAGCCCAACGAAGAAAGAAACACGCTTAGACAAGACAGTCACGACACAATTTATAGTGATATATTCAAAATAGACAAACAACTTTACAATTCGCTTCTTATCTTATCAGTGTGAAGAAGCAAAGCGGAACCTGCAGGATGTGACGTAAAACGAAAGATGAAGAACAAAAGTGTGCAAAGGTGGAGGATAATTGCAGTTAAAAAATAATAATAATAAAAAAAAAATCGGCACAAACACTGTATACATACATGAGTATACACATAATTGTATCACACAGTTGTGGCTGCACTGTAATTAAACTGCTATAATACTTTTTTGCAAGACAGAATCAATAAACAGCACGTGCATCTGAACTCCCAGTGAACAAAATGCCATCGGGCCGATTTCGGCCCGATGGCCTTTTGCGCATTTGGCTGTGCGTACAGCAATTGTTCATGTCTACGCCGCAAATCGATCATAAATAATTGAGTCAACACGTCACACAGCTTAAATTAACCCTCCTGCTGTCGGTTGCGGTTTTTGTCTCGATGATTCCTTCACTCAGCGCTTGCACATCGGTCTCCCATTAGCCTTACTGATGCGTTACTAATTGCCCGTAACATATGCCCGCGTGACACCGTGACTTGATTTTGAAGCGCCTTTCAGCCAGTTGAACCGATTCAACGTTACAGTACACCTTTGACTTTTGACGCAGCTGATGGGAATGAACCATGACATCTCAGATGTATCGACTGATTAACTTGACGTCATGTACAGTTCGCTGCGGACAGACCGAAAGAGCAAATAATTGCCCACATTATTCAAGGGGGTCCAGGAGAGATCGCCATTAAGCGGCCGCGCTCACGTCTTCTGCTTCACAAAAATTAAGGCTTTTATAATAATTAACACCACAAAAAAGGGGATCGACTGACCGAGATAGTTACAGATCAGCTGGGCGTCAAGCTGATCAGTGACTACACCCAAGCTTCCATGATCGATTCTTAGTCGCCTAATGCACATAGGCAGCAAGCATACGCACTGAACCCTGAGACATAATGACATGTCCTGTTTACTTGTATTGCATTTCGTTGTATGTTTTTGTTGTGTCGTGCTTCCTTAGTTTCATATTATTTTGTGTTTTGTTTTGGTTTTTTTAAGTTCTGTGATCCTACTTTTGAGAAATTATGCGGTATATAAGAAACATGTATTAGTGTGCATTGTTATTATATCAAATTTTAAAGTTGCGCCTTGTCCTCTGAAGACTGTCGTAGGCAGATCGACCTTCCTGCGCCATACATGAACTATCATGGTCGATCCATATACTGTTGTAGCGGGTCAGGGCTGAACGTTTTAAACAGATGTACTCTTAACGTCACACGTTTTTAAGAAAGGTTTCCGTTCACCCAGAAACAAAATGATAATAGCCATAATTATTAGAATGTAATACGCCCCATATCCTGTTGTGGTTATTCTGATTTTCTTTTTAATCATTATGATTTTATTTATTTTATTTTGCGTTCGTCTGCAATTTTCTCCCAAGGTGCGTGCACCATTCTAAAGGACGTCAGTACAGTTCGCTGCGGACAGACAAAGAGCAAATAATTGCCCACTTAATTCATAGGGGTCCAGGAGAGATCGCCATTAAGCTGCCTCGCTCACGTCTTCTGCCGGTTTCACAAAAATTAAGGCTTTTATAATAATTAACACTCAGGCCTTTATGACACCACAAAATGGGAGATCGACTGGCCGAGATAGTTCATTGGTAGTAACAGAACATATCTGAAGACAAAAGAGAGGATGTTCATTTCTGTGAAAAGCGAGATTCTCGTTGTAATACAATTAAAATCTCGCTGTTCACAAAAGTGGACTTAATGTTTTTGCCTTTCTCAGTAAGGCAGATGTTTCTAACGTGTTCACGCTCTAAGATAATTTTGAATTTGGAGATGAACTGGCAATGGCAGTTCAATGGTAGTGCCTGATTAGCTTGGCGCCTTATATATATATATATATATATATATATATATATATATATATATATATATATATATATATATATATATATATATATATATATATATATATATATATCCCAAGACTAGTTACAAGACAAGACCATGCACTTTCATTTTGGCTGTTGCAGTTTGTCTTGTAAGACATCGACGTGGTGTTTCTCAAAGTAGGGGACCTTTTGTGTTACTGACAGCATAACTCTGAACTGCATCCTACACATGTACAGTAAACACTGGATGTAATAATGTGCTGTATCCGAAGTTCCTTGTAAGCGAAGTAAATTTCTCGAAATGTGTAATTTGGACATCTGACAACGTGATGCTATACCCGCCTGTTGTTATATCCGACAGTGTTTAACCCATTACATTCTGAGGCTGATTTTGTAAAATTTGCTTACTGTCCTGTGAAGTGTACATTACAGGATTAGGAGATAGATCAGCTAATTTAGTTCAAGGGTGGTGCCAGAATAGCTTAGAGCCTGAGGCGCCAGAGACAGAGTAGAAAGGAAAGCAGTACAGAATAAATTGAGGAAGCAGATTTTAGACGCTAAGAAAAAGTATAAAGAGAAAGTAGAGTCACAGTTTGAATCAGGTAGCTTAGCAGATGCATGGAAAGGACTTAAAACTTTATCAGGCCACAATAAATCAAAATTCAGTAGCAGTACCATGCCAATGAAAGAACAAACTGAATTTTCTGAAAAACTGAATGAGTTCTATTGTAGATTTGAGAAAGATGATCTGAAGGATGATTTAGATAACATGATTTCCCAGCTTGAAGTAAATGTGGCAGGCAATGTTGATGAAGACTTTGAGATCCATGGCAAGGCGGTTGAGAAGCTTTTTAGCAAACTGAATGTTAAGAAAGCAGTAGGCCCTGATAATATTTGCGGTAGAGTTTTGAGAGTATGTGCCAGTCAATTGTCTGTTGTTTATAGCCGTTTGTTTAGCTGGTCTCTGAAGGATTGCACTGTACCTAGGCTCTGGAAAACATCTACAGTCTGCCCTGTCCCCAAGAACAACAAGCCCAAGACACTCAATGACTATCGCCCTGTAGCTCTCACCTCTATAGTAATGAAGTGCTTTGAGCGTGTTGTCCTTTCTAGACTGCTCGATCAGGTCAAGCCCTATCAAGATCCTTTCCAGTTTGCATACAAGCAAAACAGATGTACAGACGACGCCACACTCACACTCCTGCACCATGCATACACACATTTAGAAAAACCTGGCTCTTTTGTACGCATTCTTTTTATAGACTTTTCTTCAGCCTTCAACACTATACAACCCTATCTCATAGCTCAAAAACTTCTCTGTTACAATGTAACGCCAAGGCTTATCCTATGGATTGTCAACTTCCTTGTAAATAGGACCCAGTCAGTTCGCTTTCAAACAGCTCTCTCATCCCTTAGGTCCACTTCCATAGGCGCCCCTCAAGGTACAGTTCTCTCCCCTGTGCTGTTCACACTGTACACTAACGATTGTAGTGGCACTGACTCTACCCTTCTTATAAAATACTCGGATGACACTGCCTTAGAAGATCTCTCCAATAATGATGCGACTTACTTTGCAGAAGTAGAACGTTTTAGTGTTTGGTGTAAAGATAATTTTCTAGACCTAAATGTGAGTAAGACCAAGGAACTACTGATAGACTTTCGAAGAAACCCTGCCCCTGTCCCTGTTCTGATGATCGATGATGTGTCTGTTGAGCGTGTGACTGAGTATAAGTATCTTGGAACAGTCATAGATGATAAGTTGTCCTTTAACGCAAACACCTCCCTCATACACAAGAAATGTCAGTCACGCATCTACTGCCTCCAGAAACTCAGGAAGCTGAATGTGAACCCCTCTGTCCTTCAAACTTTTTACTGCTCTTTTATTGAGTCTGTCATCACTTTCGGTTCTGTGTGCTGGTATGGAGGTCTGAGTGTGAAGAACAAGAACACCCTGGCACGAATGGTAAACATCTGCAGCAAAGTGACTGGCAGTAAGCAACACAGTGTGGAGTCCCTGTATGAACAGCGTGTGGTGAGAAAGGGTAGGCGGATAGCTTCAGACAGATCCCATGTCCTCTATGAACTCCTCCCCTCTGGCCGCAGACTCCGCACGCACAAAGCTAGAACACTTAGACTACAGCACAGTTTCATCCCCAAATCCATCACTCTAAGCAATCTGTAGGTACATCCACGCATACCCAAACCTAACTCCTCCCCCTATCCCCCTTTACCTGTGCAATCAGTAGGAATGGAGCTTGTTGATTTTAGAGAAGTGATTATATTGCGTTTCATTTGGTGGTGAACATGGACATACTGGGATTGTTGTTAATGAGTGTTTACCCACTAATTATTTTACTATGGTAGACTTTAATTATGCAGCTTGTGTAATAATGTGTAATAATGTACTGAGATGTTTGTATAATAAGTAGTGAGGGTTAGGACTAGGTTGAAACACGCGTATTATGTATGCATATGTAGAGGTGGGTGTGAATGTATAAGTGCCGCTCAGTTCAGTCCATAAAAGATGTTTGTGTGAGATGTGTAAGAGTTATGTGTAAAGATTTTCTAGTGTTTACTTTATATCCATTTGGAATTTGTAGCTGTGCAAGTGCAGGGAGAAAATGTTCATAATTATGCTATAATGTTTTTTATGTCTTGTTTGTACTATTTGTTACTGATAAATGTACCACAAGCGAATTTCTCTTTTCGAGATAATAAAGTACTCTTATTCTTATTCTTATTCTTATTCTGGAACACCCTTGAACTATCAGTTCAATTTATTTCAAGCAATGGGTGTATCAGGATGATACATAGGGGCCTGACGATGATGACTAAATGCAAATCCGCTGCGCCACCGCGAGTGCGCATCACCCCGTCACAGGCTCAAATCAGAATACAAGGGAGGAAACGAGGCACACTGACCCGCGAAATTCTAGCTGTGGCCGGAAGTATCCCGGACCTCTTTCTCAACATCTAGAGTTGAGCGCCTTAAGTAGAGTGCTGTGAAAGAGGCCATTATGCACTGCAGTACATCCATTGTTTTCTGCCGTGTTTACTCTAAAGTCGAAGCGAATTACTCGAAAAGATATTGACAACTGAGCAGTGTTTAAGCCAGACTCCATGAAAGTAGACCTTTTCGGGCTGGGCGAAATACGTACCTAAGGCGACTGCTGCGTGCTGGTCACAAGTTCATGTCGACAGTAAGATGCACCATTGTTTTGATTTCATTGAATATGCTAATTTACATAAACCAATGAAAAATGAGCATGGGGCGTATTTCCGGCCACATCTAAAACCCTACAACTCGACGTCTGCTATGAATGATGCTTGACTGTGCAAAAAGCCTTGATACTAAACTATCAGCTTTGATCGGAGGACAAGGTTGGAATAGATTAGTTGCAAAATATCAACCGAGTTTCTTCAGTTGGAGGTTTTAGGCTGATGGTTGCTTTGAGAATTGAAAACTGCTCTGGAATCACAGTGCTTCGCCGCTTTGTGTGCCTTTCCTCCCTTGTATTCTGAATTGAGCCTGTGACGGGGTGGTGCAAACTCGCGGTGGCGCGGTGGATTTGTATTTAGTCACCATCGTCAGGCCCCTATGGGATGAAAAGAGTTAAGCGATAAATTGAAAAACAAAGATTTTTTTATTGACGAATGTAAATACAGTCAAACAGCGGATTTTACAAAGTCCAAGGGACCAAATTGTTCATAAACAAATTAAATTGTGTAGATAAAGTTATTAGTGTGATCGAGGCCTGTGAAAAAGTGTTGCTATGTTCTATCTTATTGTAAGCGAAGTCTACTCTACACATAGCTGGGTTTTTTTTTTTTATTATTGACGAATGCATGTAATGCGTAACACAGTAACCTCAGCACACTAAGTATGTATATGAATATATACGTATGCACACAGCGAGGACACGCAATATGTGATTTATCACCACGTGGCATTTTAAAGGGCGCATCCGTAATGTTTCTCCCTCGCTTCCTCCTGGCACGAATGAGGATAAAAAGCCAGAGGGAAAGTTTACCAACTTCGAGGAACTTTGGATACGGGCAAAACTGAAAAGAACCAGAAAATCAATGTGAAATTTCTAAAATGAAGCTGGAATTAAGATTTAAAAGTTTAAAATGACTCAGCGATATACATAAGGTCCAAAATCACATAACAGCACGTAAATGAAAAACGTGTGCTGGATCTTGCATCTGTGCCGTATTTTGATACAGCTGATGAATGATGAATAATAAGCTCTGGTTGAAGACACCCAAAAGTTCAGTAAATTCTTTTGCCGACGTGACGGTTTGTATCATATTTATGCTTTAACACGATATTGTCCACTGCATTAACCCTGCCATGGACGATTCTCAACGAATATTCATGAGGTGAAGGTCGCATCGAAAGCGAGGCTATATGGGGAACATGTGGGAGGGGCAGACAGTACTTTCATGGCGATAGAGAAGGAGCAGTCGAAGCGCAGATCGAAACACCATTGCGTTGTTCCTGTGTGCACATCAAATAGAGCACAGAATATTGAGAACGCTAAACTTTTATTTCATACTTTTCCAAAAGCAACCGAAACTCAACGGAGGAAGGAGTGGTTGATCCGAATTCATCTGCTCGTGTGTGGGTGCATGTGCAGTGTGTTGGGTGTGAGAAAAACTTGCATGTATAGACTTTATGGTCTACAGCAGAAACTAAGAAAAAACTACCAAGTGAGTAGGAAAAGCACTGTCAAGGGAGAGAAGTGTGCATGATAGACCAATGATCATAGATCTACTTTGGTCCAAGCACACAAAACAAAAAGATAGGAAAGAGGGGGCCGCTAAGTAAGAGACTGAAAGCAATGCATATGGAAGCGTATCACATATCCACTGTTCCAGCCCCTAGGTGCATGGAAATTTTAATCTAGGTCCCCCAAGTGGGGGTCCAGATATTGAGCAGAAACTGTTTTGAGCGACCATCCTTACAGCAGATCCCCTGTCTTTACAGACCAACATTTGGGTGGCTGCAGCCCGGGTGACACTGTTTGCCCTTCAAGACCTCTCTTGAGAGAGCATGAGATGTTTAAGTACACTTTCTTCTAGCAAAAATGGTGATAGCCAGAACAGGTTCTGCTGTGTTAACATTTATTTTTGTTGTTGTAAAATTTAAGTTAGGTGCCTGTTCTCACGTGTGTATGTGTGCGTGTTTTGCTATAGAATGTAATTGTAATTAAAGTTTTGGCTTACAATCTTGATTCCAAGAAAACAGGGGATCAGCTGTGATAGCTTAAGGGTATTGTCTGATCAGCTTAACACATGAAAATACCATGGCACTACCCTTCAAATGTCATAGTTGATCCCTTTAGATGATTGAGTAGTGCTGCCACACTCACACACACACACACACTCACACACACACACACACACACACACACACACACACACACTCACACATACACACCCACACTTACACACACACACACACACACACACACACACACAGAGTGATGAATGTCATATATTTAATTCTGCTGCAGAAATCTGACTTCGACAATTTTAACCCTTTAGCTGTCAGCAGCGATTTGGTTGAAATGATGCCTGAGAAAAACACTTCTGAAATTGCTACCAACTGCGAAATGGTTAAGAGAGGACAAACACTTGTACATAGTGTTAACCCGCTAGCTTATTTATCTTCCTGACGCACACCGACACATGCTTGAATTCACCAAACTGGAAACATTGAGAGAGAGAGAGAGAGAGAGAGAGAGAGAGGGGGGGGGGGGGAGCAGCATGGGACAACACCAAATAGGTCCACAACCGATAATTGAATTCAAACTGTGTTGTTTTTCGCTGGCTAAATTCACAAAATATAACCGAGTTGACCCCTCCAACAATGTTAATGTGCTGTCAAATGTTTGGGGAAAAAAGTGTGCACTCAGTATGTTACAAGTTCCGTGTAAGCTTTGACAAAACACTCATATAATGTGTAGAAGAAAATCCTAAAACCACACTGAATGCTCCATCTGCTGACAAGTTTCTTCGAACACAATTCAATCAAGCTTCAATGCAAATAGCTGTGATTGGTTTACAGGGGAGTGATTTTTATATGTGGTCAGATATTTGCTAATGCTCAAAATACGGTATAATTCTAAGGCCTCGACGTTCTGCGCTTTCACTCGCCATGTTGCTGTCGCGCGTCTAGCCCCAGATAGCCTCGTTTTCGCGCACGCGACCTTTTGACCCCAAGCTCATTAAGAATCGTCCATGCCTTAGTTTTTAACTTCCTTCTATTTATAGAAGGGACTTTTGAGGACGGGTCGCGGTGGGGCGAATTTTATAGTACTGTCCTTGATGTCAAAGGCGGGCCGGCCTAAACCTCTCACAATTGAAGTAACAAGATAAAAATTACGTCATGTCTGGTTACGCTAACCTCGCTGCTGAACGTACATTTGGCGCGAAGCGCCGTATGTGCGTGTGTATGTATGTATGTAAGTGTGTATGTATGTAAGTGTGTGTGTGCGTATGTACGTAAACAAGATAATCTTGGATATTTTTGTACACACAAGCTTGAAACTTGGCGAAATACTTTCTTAAAGGAGTGGCTAAGAGAGCCTCCGAGCATATTGTAATTGAATGTCTCCTTGAAGACATAAACAACCGCTTATAGGAAGTCGGTTGACCAAGATTAGAGTCCGTAATTTTTGTCATATTTACTTGAAATTTTGGATATGGCTATCTTGAATAAAGACATTAGATGAGTTCGTTAGCCAGCTTTGTATCCTTTCAACTTCTTTAGTAGAAATTAATTCTTTTCAGAAAAGAATTAAAACAGTAAAAAACCTTGACTTATAGAGAAAGCCAGACAGTGGCGGGGAGGTAAAAGAGACAACTCCGTCACCACGCAGACATTGACATAATAATCTAAATATGACGTAATTCTCTCTTGCGCGCGCCGCTCTCTCTCTCACAGACATGCGCGCATCTCCAAGAGGCATAGATCCTCATGCGCCCGGAGAGCGCATGAGGATCTATGTCTCTTGGAGATGTTTGGAGCGCGCGCATGCACGCACTAACACGCACGCACACACACACACACACACACACACACACACACACACACACACACACACACACACACACACACACATCGTCACCACGCAGACATACTCTAAATATGACGTAATTCTCTCTCTCGCTCGCTCGTTCTCTCTCACACATATGCGTGCATCTCCAAGAGGCATAGATACTCATGTGACCGGAGGGCGCATGAACATCTATGCCTCTTGAGGATGTTTTGAGCGCGCGCATGCACGCAGGCACACGCACACGTATACACACACGTCGACGCGCTTTCAGAAGATCATGCAGTTGTACTTAGTATAGCATGTAAAGTCAACCTGGTTTCACACAAATTATAGCAAGACTGAAATTCTATAGTGAAATTCTAGTTTTGTCACCATTTTCCCAAGTCTTGAAGCGAAAGCGAAACATATCACGTTAAATATAAAATTACGTAAAAACAAACAAACAAAAAAATCATGGCAAATGACGTTTGACAAACCAATGACGCGTATGCATTGCGCGCGCCCCTTATAGAGTGTACTAGACCCATTGGCACATCTGTGAGGCTTTTTCAAAAGTGTAGAATCAAGTCGAAGACAAAAGGTAGATACACTTGACAACGAAGACAGCTCTCATATAAAATGAACTTTGTGGGTTATGGTTCATTCCATCTTGTTAAAATTTCTGATGACTCAAAATTCTTGAATGAATCACACAAGCTAGCAGTTTTTTTTTTCCTGCTGATATTTGTATTTAGATGATACAATTACTATTATTTCAAACCAATTCCAGTCGGTTTTTTTTTTTTTTTTTTTTTTTTTTTCGATTTAATGAATTTCTAAGCCATAGTTGTGATTTTGTCACAGTTTGTGATGTGGACATTACAGCGTGAAGCCGTAAGGTCCAAAGTCACAGAAAAGCACACATATATAGAGCTGCTAATAAGCCAGAGATCATTGATCGACATACAACAATTACTTTGTCAGTCAAGACATTTTGATGGCGTGTCAATGTGTGACTATAGTTATTTTATTTTCAATCATTTCTCTAGGGCTTTGCGTTCCATTTTATATGAAATCCATGCATTGTTACCTTCAGGGCGACCGGTGTCGCACGTCTAAATGACTCTTCCGCCAGATGGACCCGGGGATACTTTGGCTTTCGCCAAAACGACCCCTGGTCCATCTGGTGGATAGAGTTCTTTTAACGTGCTCCTCCCGTCACACAAAATTGCGACACGAAAATTACCCTGGTTTCATCTGCCCCTGACAAACTGTCAACGGGTCTATTTGGCGTAGGGGTCATTTTGCTATATTACGCTTGCGAATGTGGAATCTAACAAATTAACTCCTTAACCGCTACTGACGATACAGTCCTGCGGAAAAGACGCGTAAACGCGTCTTTTCCGCAGAACGGTATCGTCAGTAGCCGTCAAGGGGTTACGAGCAATTTCCGCGGAACGGTATCGTCAAGGGGTTAATGTACCAGAATGGAAGATCTTCATATATTATCTGGGACACTGAAGCGCTCTGAGGCGCCAGGTACCTTGCACTACCCTATAGCATGTTGTCTGAATGGTTTAACCCATTTAAGCCCAAGGCCGCATTTCCCAAATATCAGTTGGAGGAGGTGGATCGACCATGACAATTCAAGGGTATTGCCAGATTAGCTTGGCGCCTTTCAAGCTTTGCTGACGCGTCTATTTCAAGGAATCAGCAATATTGACTGAACCTACCATGCGCTGCAATCATATTTTATTTCTTATATTTCATGGCTCTCGCATTGGGCAATAATAACTGCTGTACTTGAAACATTTTCCCGTAGTGCTGAAAGTGAAAATCAATGTCATATTTATCGAACTCTGCGTAGTCCCTCTATAATTGCTGTGTCTCCCAAGCTGAGATTTCTCCACTGTTTGTCGATTTGTACGCCACTTTTGCCGGCAACTCAAGTTTATGTCGATTTGGAAAGCTGAATCCCGTTAGAACTACGTATAGGCCGTTTGACATCGGAGAGCACAACGTTTTCCCCAAATATCTTCGCAAATAACACCTTTATGTACCACTTTATGAACAAATATCAGTTGGTACCAATTAACCTAATATGGAATATTTTTACTGAACGTGTATGATTTGTCGAATTTGCTGTACAGTCGCAAAAATAAAAAATTATTGAAAAGAAGAAGAAGCCATTTTCAATCCACTAAATAGAGCCCCGGTAGATTTCAGTATCGAGGTCAAGCATGCAGACTTCATGTATGCCTACGCTGTTTCAGGTTTGAAAACATGGCCAGGTCACATGAAAATGGATCTTTTTTTATACTGGGCTTAATATATCTGGGGCACATATGTAAAATCCGTCATTTCATGAACAAAATTCCGAACTTTTACGACTGTACAGCAAAACTGACACATTGCTCGATTTTCTTAACTCATTCTACCCCAGACACACCACAGCAAGATAAGGATCGACCATGATAGTTCATGGGCGCCAAGCTATTCTGGCATCACCCTTGAACTATCATGGTCGAGATCTGTGTCCTGCACTGCAATGCGGTCTTCAGAGGACAACGGCAAAATATGGGGATTTCGGTGTTGGGGTAGAATGAGTTAAAGTAAATTGTATTAGGTCGACTGTCACTGAACGTTATTTGTTCTAAAATTGATATAGAAAAGTGGTACTTTGTGGATATATTTGCGGAAAACAAACGCTTCGATGTCAAGCGACCTAAATCACGAACTCTGCGGCCGTTAGAACTGTACGTTTCAGTATAGCACTGCAGCTCGATAGCGCTACGTCCGACAGCACTGCGGTCGTTTGACCAAAGGGGCAAGAGACACGCAGTGACTGCAACACTCAGCGCCATAGGGTGAGTATCGCTAGCACTACGTATGACGAGAACTACGTCTCGGTAGCACTACTACCGTTAGCACGAAGTATCGAAAGCACTACGATCTCTAATTGCGATCGTAGTGCTTACGACACTTAGTGTTAACGATCGTAGTTCTCGTGATACGTAGTGCCAGCGATAGTCATCCGATTTGGAAAGCATTTATATATCTCGTCAACTGCGAGAGATTTTTCGATCGTAACACCTCAAGAGTAGTGCTTATTCAGGTTGATTTGCAAGAGCTTTACCTTCAACACCAAGAGCGGGAGAGAGATCGACCATGACATCTCAAGGTAGTGTCTGATCCAGGCGCCTAACTAACAGTACACTACCTCCAGATGTCTGGTAGACCATTCTCGCTCGACTTGTGCATATTTACAGTCGCCAAGCTGATCTGTCACTGCATTAACCCATTCATCCCCGACGCACTGCAGCAGGAGATGGGTCGACCGTGATAATTCAAGGGTAGTGCCAGATTAGCGTGGCGCCTGCAACTGGTGCATAGTCATTAGATGACGCCTCCAAAATTTGGGAAATACGGCCGGTTAGTTCGGGTTTAACGTCCACAGCACCGAGGTGATCATGGACGGCCCTGACGGGCGGGTTATGGGGGACAGGGAAGTCTATTGCCTATGGAGTACGACCTGAACACTGATCAACTCAGGCGCACTTCAAATGTGCCACTTTGATTTACCAGGACCTTTCAACGGACATGCTATTGAACAAATCCGTTTTTCCCCCTGGATTGTGAGTCCAGCTACCGGGGCCGGGACGGGATTCGAACCCACGACCCGGCGATTCCCTTCGCTCTCCTGCTCCGACGTTTAACCGCCTGAGCTATTTCGGACTCTACGGCCGTCGGGCTGAATGAGTTAAGTTGTCATCGTCTATCCTTTCACGACTACTTGTGCAGACCTTCCAGAGCTAATTTTGGCGAATCTTTAACCCTTTGGCTGTCGGTAGCGGTATTAGTCGCGATGATTCCTGCAGGAATCATCGCGACTAAAACCTTTAACGACAGCCAAAGGGTTAATAAGAGAGCCAGTTTACCATTCAACATTTTCGTCGATAACTCTCCTAGAAGCAGAGATGGTCTAAAGGGGGCCCTATAATTATCGTGTTTACTGCTCGAATGCTGGCTAATTTGCAAGCTTGTTAGGTACACAGACGTGACGATTTGAAGTAATGTTTAACTCATTCTACCCCAGACACACCACAGCAAGATAAGAATCGACCTATGATAGTTCAAGGGTGATGCCAGAATAGCTTGGCGCCTATGGGCGCCAAGCTATTCTGGCATCACGTCCGGCCCTTGAACTATCATGGTCGATCTGTGTCCTGCATTGCAATGCAGTCTTCAGACGACAAGGGCAAAATTTAAGGATTTCGGTGATGGGGTAGAATGAGTTAAGGTAAATATAACTACGAAATATTTATGAAGTTTATATTTTGCGATGCATTGAGTGGGAAGGTAATATGGTGATAATATATATCTGTCGCTGTGTCTTCAGTGAGGCGGAATCTGGAACAGAAAGGTGACATCCAAGCGTGTAATATTAACCCATTCAGCCCTGACGCCTACAGGCGCCAAGCTAATCTTGCACTGCCCTTGAATTGTCATGGTCGATCCACCTCCTGTAACTGGTGCATAGTCATTAGATGACGCGTCCAAAATTTGGGAAATACGGCCGTCGGGCTGAATGAGTTAAATGACATTCCCAACAAAGAAAAATACACGCTCGGGAAATTGTGTTATATTTCTTCTTTCTAAGGGTGTTTCTAAAAGGGGGAGGGAGAGAGAGAGAGAGAGAGAGAGAGAGAGAGAGAGAGAGAGAGAGAGAGAGAGAGAGAGAGAGAGAGAGAGAGAGAGAGAGAGAGTGAGAACAGAAGAAAGATGTAGGTTTTTCGACACACATTGCTTGACCCTGCACTAAGTGCGAAATTTACAATTTGTCATTGCACGGACATGCTTGAGTGAACAGGGACAAATGCATTCTTGGTCACGGTTGTTCAATTAAATTTCACCATATGATCCTCTCTCTCTCTCTTTCTCTACATCACCGCCCCAACTATAAGGAAACATAATATCTTGTGTGAAAGAACTTGATGTTTCGAAATGTTGTCTTGTTCTTATGACATATTTGGATTTATTTATCACTTTTTACTTATTTATTACGACTTAATCACCGAGGGCGCAGTTTGTGACAGGTGCTTTGCTCAGTTCGTGACAGGTGCTTTGCTCAGTTCGTGAGAGGGGCTTTGCTCAGTTCGTGACAGGTGCTTTGCTCAGTTCGTAACGGGTGCTTTGTCTGCGTTGTAGATAATATGTAAATCGCCCGGATAAAGTTATGTACTTGATCTTAGATTTTGGGTTTTAGGGATGTAGGTCGTAAGGGCCAAAATCACAGACCAGCGCATGTCATTTGATACATAGTATTTCAGTATAAATTATGTGACCGGCCTTTGCGAGCACTTCTGGGCAGCACTATGATGCCAATATCACAATCTCTCATTATTCCCCCGCCGTGAGATGACCTTAGTCGCTTGCTCGGCGTTAAACCCAACTAACTAACTAACTCTCATTATTCCGCCATAGCACATGCTTGCAATTAGCATTCCCGCTCTTCAATCACACAGGAATATGTTACCTGACGTCTAGGCATTAATTCCGATGCCAACGCCAGCACAGCCCCCCAAATCCCCCCCCCCCCCCCCCCCCCCCGGCCTCCACTGTTCCCGCTCCCCACCCCTACACGCAAACCGGGCCCCCTCACCCGATGTCTGCCTCAGTTCGAAAAGCTAAATGGAACTACGCACTGCAGCAGGACATTTTGCCGCGTTACATTTTGGATGTTCACCTAATGACTATGTACCAGCTGCAGGAGATGGGATAACTCAAGGGTAGTGACAGATTAGCTTGGTGCCAGATGACGCCAAGCTGATCTGGCACTACCCTTAAATTATCATAATCGATGCATCTCCTGTTGCAGTGCATCGGGACTAAATGGGTTAAGTAATTTTACAAAAGGCATATTATTATTATTATTATTATTATTATTATTATTATTATTATTATTACGGCTGCAATAACCTGCCAACTAGAGTCATAGATTCTCATGAGTTCCTGCAGTCCTGCACTGGGCTCATGAGAATTAATGCTTCATGCACTCGCAGACTGCAGGCATTAGCTTGTAGCGTTCTGTATGCTGAATGAGCCCCGCATACCGTCGTTACACATACCTTTCTTGGTCAATTTGGCAAAGCCACATATCCCCTGATTAGTCAACGCGTGAGTGAGTCCCTTCACGGCCGAAAAGGAGCCTGTATTTACAGTGCTGTCCACGAAAACCGAAAAGTGCCGAGTGAACGGTAACGTAAAAACGTGGGTAGAACCATCTGGCTACTTACTAGGGTATGGCCTGACGGTATTTAGTAACAGTCAACTGTTCAGATCTTGATCAAACTGATCAAGATTTGAAGTAGACGCATATCTGAAAGATGAAGATACTAGGAGGCCCAGGTCCGTACAGTATTGAAATGATAAAATTATCATGACAGTACTAACCAGGACAGATGACATTAGACAAAATAATAACTTATTATCAACTGACTAATCAGGTTTTTTTTTAAATTTTAGACTAAAACGTTGGTTTCCAAGCGCGTAAACTGCGGACTAACCCAACGAAGAAAGAAGCACGCTTATAAAAGACAGTTACAACACAGTTTATTAATATTCCAAAATAGACAAACAAGTAAACAACTCGCTGCTTATCATGGCCGTGCTTGGATTAATTAATAACTTGTGCTGTAACTGTCTTTTCTAAGCATGCATTATTTATTCTCCGATTAACTCATTCGAGACGGTGCCGCCTCCGGATACGCGGCTTATGCCGCGTATCTGGAGGCTGCACGTCTCGAATGCGTTGCGGATCAGTTGCGCACACTGATAGACGCAAATTCAGTAATAAATTATCACTGTTGGTCATGTGTCGCGTGTAAACCTACCACTCTTAACGTTAAAACTTGACTATATGAAAAAAAAAAAAAAATACAATAGATTAGGAGGGGGAGGGCAGATGATTCATTTACTACGCCGTGAATGTCCAGTGTTTATCTTGTACTGTGAATGCGTGTGTGTCAAGCTCGCGGCGCTTTGAGCCGATTCACAAAACTCGGTATATATAATGATCGGTACATTTTTGTCTTAAGTGTAGGACAGTTTTTCCGTAGCAGCCTTGTGCCATCAAGTGTTTTTGGTTAAAAGACCAGATCGTTCCTTAATTTATTTGCCCCCACACCCTACAACAAGAGATGGATCGACCATGATAATTCAAGGGTAGTGTCAGATTAGCTTGGCGCCGTCAGGCGCCAAGCTAATCTGGCACTACCCTTGAATTATCATGATCGATCGATCTCCTGCAAATGGTATACAATCTTTGGATGACGCCTGCAATATTTTGCAAATGTAGCCTTGGGGTTAAATGGGTAAGTTTGTTAAAAAAAACAGCAAGTGACTTTAAGTCAAATAATTATCCAAGGCTCTAGTTGGTAGGGTTATTGCAGCCGTAATAATAATAATAATTATACAACAGTTACTATACTATGGATTTAAGATTCAAGATTGAAGAAATGTTACTGTCCACTAAAGGATATTTGTATTTGCGTGCCGAGGGCAGGTCAAAGTTAGAAACATAATATCTCAATACAATCATTATCACAAATGTTAGTAAAAATGTGGACAACTGCAGAATCACACGAATAAAAAACGAACTATTGAGCTATTACAAAATAATTATTGTGCGACAACCACTACTAAATTACCAATATGACATTAATTTAATTTATATGTACAGTGCAGAATCACACAAATAAAACGAACTATTACATTATTAGGTTAAGTCAATTATTGCACAATATCCACTACTAAATTGCCAATATGACCTTAATTTAATTTACACATATTATATTTACTATACTGTGACATGGTAGAAACGCGTTCAACACTAACATGTAAACCGCCCTTGCAGCAATTTGTCGCATTTGGTCCGCACCTCGTGTAATACGAGAAACTGTCAAAGCGGGAAATTTTCACAACTGTCCGCCAGTTAATTTCCTCCCTCAAAGTGCTCAAACCTTGAAAGTCGTAGTAAAATAGGGATAATATTCTGTACGACACGCACAGTACAGTCCAGACACAGTTTACCGTCTGCAAGAGGCACTAGACAGATCCTCATGAGCATCAGTAAGTGCGGGGGATCATGAGGACGTACTTATCTTCTTAATAACGTCTGTAGATCCTTATTCTCAAACGGGGAATACTCTTTTGGATTGACACCGCGTAATGCCCAGACGCGCTTCATCCGTCTGCAAGAGGTATAAATCTTCATGAGCCCCAGCATATCCATATCATACTGAGGCTAAAAGCTTCAAATTTGTACACTGCCATATGCAAGCTACATTATAGTACTTACAGATTTAAAAAAATATAGACTAATGGCTTTAGTTCAAGAGTGGTGCCAAAATAGCTTGGCGCCGACAGGCGCCAAGTTAATCGGGCACTTCCCTTGAATTGTCATGGTCGACCCATCTCCTGCTGTAGAGCGTCAGGGCTGAATGGGTTAAACTTAGATGATAAACATCATGAACTTTCAGTTGTTCCTTTATATCTTAAATTGTATCTGAATAAATTACACCAAAAAAAATAAATTAAAAAAAACAAGGAACACGATTACAAAGGATCAATGTAATACTATTTATGCTTTTTTACAAAGTGGCATACAGTATCAACAACTATCATGTATGGATTGAATAAATTGTATTCTACTAATTGTCATTTTTAAAAGTGTTTCTTTATTTGTTGGAAAGTTTTTTGTATTTTACACGCTTGTCAGTCGTCATTTTGTTTCTGTATTCGAAGCGTGTATTGTAAACTTAGGAAAACAGATGAATATGTTTAAATCATAGAAAATACAAGAGTAAAAGACAAAATACATAAGACAAATGTGTATGTGTGTGTGTGTGTGTGTGTGTGTGTGTGTGTGTGTGTGTGTGTGTGTGTGTGTGTGTGTGTGGAGGGGGGGGGGGTGGTCACATAAATGACCGCAAAGCTTGTAAAATACATGAAAACAACCGACAAAGAAGAAACACGCTTTTAAAGTATCGTCCTTTCAAAGGATGTTTCTTCTTTTTTTTTTTTTTTTTTTTTTGGTTGGTCATTTCTTTGTCGAATCACGAAGCGTTTCGTGGTTACATCAGTTACAGACGTTTCGTGAGTTGTATCATTTACAGATGCCATTCAATCACTCAAAGCGCACCAGGCAGAATTTGATATAGACCACCGATTAACCCATTCAGCTCTGTCGGCGCCAAGCTAATCTGGCACTGCCCTTGAATTATAATGGTCGATCCATCTCCTGCAACTGGTGCATAGCATAGTCATTAGATGACGCCAACAAAATTAAGGAAATACGGCCGTCGGTCTGAATGAGTTAAAGATGAGCAATAGTTCAGTGTTGAGTCAGGGTACAATTTGCCGTTGCAACCCGGGCCATCCCGTTGTGCAACACCCACTCAGGAATTAGACTCAACGCATCGGCTACGATCATAAAACGTGTCGGTGTGTATTCAGGCTTCCATGCTTTCAGATTCTGTATGTATAATAATAATGCATCGCATTTATATGGCGCATTTCTCATATTTATAATATAACTCAATGCGCAGAATGTAGCCGCGAACTGAACCCAACAAGCACGCTCACGTGAATCACACGCATTCACTCACACACTGTACGTAAACACAGAACATTCACGTGGTGCTAAGGGCAAGCTCAAGCGAGCTACTGACGGTATTTGGAAATCGTTTTTGTATTTGAAATTTTATTAAGTTGGCTGAAACTGATACCAAAGTGGAGGGGGAGGAAGAGCCGGAGTACCCGGAGAAAGAACCCCCGACGGTCCGCCCGAATTAACGGTGACACTTACTAGAGGAGAAAAATCCGACGCCGGAACCCGGAATCGAACCTAGCATTGGTGGCAGGCGCCTTAACCACTGCGCCACGGACCGCCCCGTATACACCTGGTGGCTCTTCCGCTTGGGGAACATAGAGGTACATTAAGCCAGCAAGAGGCGTAGGTCCTCAAGAACCTCCCACACATTTTGCGGGCTCTGTTGATGACTTATGCCTATCGGGGACTGGTTGATTTATATCGTTCATTCCCTTGACTGGTTTAGATGTCTGCTCATCATTCAGACAGGTGAGCATGTCCCGTCCAGGTGACGTTGTGAATGGGCGGAAGACAGCAAGAGGCATATATCCTCATGAGCCCCCGCAGATTGCGTGGGCTCATGATGATCTATGCTTCTTGCAGAAGCGGCACATGAGGATCCATGCCTCCTGCAGACCGTGCAATGCTCATCTTCTCTTTTCATTACTTGGACAGCCAGCAGCCCGTCAATGGGTTAATGTTACGAAACATCAGAAATAATTCATCACGGGTTGAGTCCGGGGTGGCTTTGTGACGTGAATTGGATGATCATGTCATTGTGTGCGTCAATATAGACCACCCGCTGGGAATGATTCAGTTGCATCCATATTCAAACAAAGCTGACGTCGCAAACGGTCCGACAAGCTAAATCAGTTGTTGGACACAAGAATAATTTTGGGACGGTTGTGCACGACCTTTTGGTATGAATAAATTCGTGTGAATAATTAAATCTCTCTCTCTCTCTCTCTCTCTCTCTCTCTCTCTCTCTCTCTCTCTCTCTCTCTCTCTCTCTCTCTCTCTCTCTCTCTCTCTCTCTCTCTCTCTCTTTTTTTTGCTGTGTCGTCTGATGTATTTTTATATGTGTAGAGTAGCATGACAGTTTGGAAGATAGGCATTGCTTTTCCTAAAACTTTTTTTATATCCTGAATAAAAACGTTTCATCATCGTCATCATCATCATTATCATCATCTCTCTCTCTCTCTCTCTCTCTCTCTCTCTCTCTCTCTCTCTCTCTCTCTCTCTCTCTCTCTCTCTCTCTCCCTCTCTCTCTCTCTCTCAGGCTCGCATCCCACTTGTAAGCTCTCTCTCTCTCTCTCTCTCTCTCTCTCTCTCTCTCTCTCTCTCTTTATATATATATATATATATATATATATATATATATATATATATATATATATATATATATATACTATATATATATATATATATATATATATATATATATATATATATATATATATATATAATATACTGCGATGTTTCAACGTTAATACCCTTGTTGTTGAATTATTCGTTAACTGTGCCGAAGTGTATTTTAAACATACGTGATGCTGTTACTCATATTAACACATTCTGCCCCAGAACCGAAATCCCCAGATTTTGAAGTAGCCCTCTGAAGGACTGTATTACAATTCTAGAGACAGATCGATCATGATAGTTCAAGGGTGGTGCCAGAATAGCTTGGCGCCTATGGGCGCCAAGGTATTCTGGCACCACCCTTGAACTATCATGCTCGATCCATGTCTTTCTATGGTGTGTCGGGACTGAATGAGTTAATGCCGGACGTATATATAATACCAGCAATATTTATAGAATATAGCATACGTGACACGGAGCAGACTAAGATATCAGGTTTCACAAAATTACAATAACAAAAACGGACCCAAAATTGTGCCCCTGGGTGTAAATAAGTGACTATTGTTAGGTCCGCCCGAAACTGCACACCTTTTCACTCGCTCTTTCTATAGCATCGCAATTACATGTACTTCATCGTAGTGTCATCACAGAAACATCAGCCACGCCATTCCATCTGCAAGAGGCATAGATTCTCATGATCCCCTGCATCCGCAGGGGATCATGAGAATCTATGCCTCTTGCAGGCCGTGGTAGACTCTGAGAGGTTTCTCAGACCACAGAGGTAAAACCATATTAAACTGTGAATGCATGCTCAATGCTATCTCTCTACACGATAGTCCACAAAGGCAGATGAAACGTTCAGTAGACCGTGGCCATCTGCAGGTATCGTTCATCATGGCACGGGCACCGCATGACACACTGGCTGTCTCTCTTGATTCGCTACCGCTTATCAGCGGTGGCGAATCAAGGGAGACAACCAGTGTCGCCATCTGATTGTCACGGCGATGAAGAGGTTTTCACGCGGGATTACGCGGCTGTCCGCCATCGCGGCCATGTCTCGCGTCATGTTAGTCACCCACAGCGGGCTAGAGAAAATAGTTCTATTCCGTAGAAATTTTCGCGCTAGATGTCGACTGAATTTTATTATACAGGATAGTGTTTGCTTCTTGATCGTACTATCACAAGTTCCGCCGCGACGTAGGTTGGCTGCAATTCAACCCGTTATCATGTGGACGGTATATTTTGGAAAACGACAGTACACTACGAAGGTGTAGTTTTCAAGAGATTAACCATTTTGGTCTCGGTAGATGTTTTAGTCGCGATGATTCCTGCAGGAATCATCGCGACTAAAACCACTACCGACACCCAAAGGGTAACTAGTATTCTGTTGACATGACATGGAAACTCAGTTGTAGTTACGTTCCCTCAGCCGAACTGCAACAGACAACCTACTTCTTCCCATCTCCCCTCTCCCCGCCTCAAACCTATACAAATACCCCCTTCTCCCCACCATTCACCCCACTCTTTGCCCACTCCAACCATCCTCGAATGTGCCAAGCTCATTTTTATTTTGCCTACGCAAATATATTTCTGCACCGTATAGGATATTTCGTCTGCAGGCGACGAGTGTAACTAGTGTTTCGATCCGTCTCGATGACCCGTGAATGTTGCTCTAACTTCTTTCCCCTCTAGCGAAAACCTCACGGAGCCCGAGACTACTTTAGCTCGAGGGTGGTGCTTCTATACTTGTGAAACATTACTTTTGAGCTGTCATGGTCGATCCGTCTTTTGTGACCTGCACTCAGCGCTTAGCTGGTGATTCTGCACTGACCAGAGTGAGAGTTTTTGCACCTACGGAGAGACAGGCGAAGGGTCTCTATAATAAACTCATGTTATCTACAAGAGACATAGATCTTCATGAGCCCTTGCAGTCTGCAAGGGTTCATGAGGATCTATATCTGGAACGCTGGCATTTTTTTCGTAATTGGTTGCGCAGATACGGCCATGAAATCGATCATTGTCTTGTAAAAGCTGCGAGTTTGTTTGTTGTAACAATACAATATCTGTCTGGGAGCCACGAGGCGCGAAACACAAGCAGACAAGTTGTCCGTATGTTTTGGAACCACATCCATTCGATGTCAAAGAGTCAACCGAAGTCAAATAAGCTTGTAACCCTTTGGCTATCAGCAGCGCTGTTTATAGAGGTAATTCCTGCAGGAAATGACCTCGACAAAATGCGCTAACGACAGCCATAGGGTTAAAGAGGGTCCGTAACTCTTGCAGTCAGAACCGGAAATGCGAGCCGGAGGCCAAGTAAATCTTGCACTACCCTGGAACTATCACCACTCATCCTTCTTCCACTTTGGGGTCACGCTCACGCTAGTCTGGCGTTCTCAGCACCTACGACGGCCATTGACCCCTTCACCGCCGAGAAAAAGTGAACGCGATCCAACCGCAAGAGGCGTAGATCCTCATGAGCCCCCGCGACTGCGGGGGCTCATGAGGATCTGTGCCTTTTGCGGAAGCCACTTTGTGTCCATGTTCTTTGGACAGCCGTAGGTTCCTGGTCAGAAACAAAATGTACGTTCGTTGGCGAGGTGAAGATGTTAACTGAACGTGCACATTTACTCTGGTTGTCTCCCTTAACCTGTATCATACCGAGGCTCAAAGCTTCAAATTTGTACACCGCCACACGCAAGATACGTTACAGTACTTACGGATAAGGATATAGACCAATGGCTTTAGTTCAAGGGTGGTGCCAGAATAGCTTGGCGCCTGGAGACTATTTCAGTCAAACTTATTTCACACTCTGGTGTATTCCGAATGATAAGGGTTAATTCGCGCTCGCTGGTCAGCATTAGCGAATCGAGGGGGGGGGGGGGGGGAACCCAGTGTGATGAAAATGGTCAAGTATTCAGTGTTAACTTCACGATCTACGAGTCGCAGTCGGTTGTCTGGGCTCCTGAGGATCGACGCGTATTGCTGCCTCCACTATTTGCGTATGAGGTCTTCCAGTCTGACTATAGGTTGTATATTCACTCAGGCATCAGTTTAGCGCACTTTCCTAACAAGGGAGCTCTGTGTGTTCTTCTGTCAAAGGTCAACACTTACAGCCAACAGGACACGGTGACCGCGCCTGATTCTAGCCCTGATCAATGTCCAGGCAGTCACTGGCTCAACACCTCGCATTTCCTTCCTCTAAGGAGCACACGTGTAAGCCAACAGAGCCAGATTTTTCTCCAGCGAGAGGAATAGATTCTCATGAGTCCCCACAAAAATGAGCTGTTAAAATAATAATAATAATAATAATTATTATTATTATTATTATTATTATTATTATTATTATTATTATTATTATTATTATTCATGAATCCTCATCATAATTATAACTATGCCTTATGCAAGATTTACCCAATTAGCCCCCACGCACTGCAGCAGGAGATTAGTCGACCGTGATAATTCAAGGGTAGTGCCAGATTAGTTTGGCGCCTTCAGGAGCCAAGCTAATCTATCACAACCCTTGAATCATCACGGTCGATCCATCTCCTGCCATTAGTACATAGTCATTATGTGACACCTCCAAAATTTCGGAATCGCGGCCTTGGGGTAAAACGGACTAAGATCGAGGCTATCATTATCACGACCCTTTTGCTGTTGTCCCTTTCATTTGGTCTGCCTACCACGGGAAAGACGCGTTGCCGAAGTGGATCAGAACCCTTCAGGATACGGACGGCCAAAGCAACAATAACTAAGTCATTAGTACATGTAGTAACTACTTAATACATGTATTATCCCAACCAATCAGAGTTCACAAATCGGCCCCGTGACCGACATAGTACATGTAATAAGTCAATGTACCAGCCAATCCAAACCGCGTAGTATCAGAACGTGTAATAAGTCACTTTTTACATGTTCTATTATGAACAGCCAATCAGATAAGCGCTTACAGATAACCGCAGGGGTTACACCCTCATCAAGCACATTCCGCGGGGTACTGCTAAAACCCGGAATAACCTGTCCTAAGCTAAAAAAAAAACCCAACATATCCATACTATTATTGCGTACCTAAACACAAAATAATCATGTGTTAGAAGTTTGGTTTACATTAAAGTTGATTTAGTTGTACTAGTAAGCCGTTTCAACTGCCGTTGACAAGTCGATTACTTCCCTTGTTACACGATCGCGCTGTCCAAAAACAGTCGGAATAACTTCTCCTAAGCCCAAATAACCACATATTATTAAGTACTTAGTCGTAATATTCCTATATTTGAAGTTGCAGGTGCCGCAAAAATTGTTTATTTAGCGTTAGAAAGCTTCGAAGGGCTTGCTCTTTGAGCCTCTTGATCCGCTATGCCTATCTTCACCCTACGTGCATTCGCCCAGACCGTTCGTCCCAATCACATTTCGTCCCATGATGTTGGTTGGTTGGTTAGTTCGGGTTTAACGTCCACAGCACCGAGGTGATCATAGACGGCCCTGACGGGCGGGTTATGGGGGACAGGGAAATCTATTGCCTATGGAGTACGACCTGAACACTGATCACTCAGGCGCACTCCAACTGTGCCACTTTGATTTACCAGGACCTTTCAACGGACATGCTATTGAACAAGTCCGTTTTTCCCCCTGGATTGTGAGTCCAGCTACCGGGGCCGGGACGGGATTCGAACCCACGACCCGGCGATTCCCTTCGCTCTCCGAACACATTACGCTATGAACGGAAGACGATAATCAGTTGACATTCAAAGAGAAGATAACTGGACCGTTTCTGAGCTCAAATATTTAAAGGAAACGTTTCTGAGTTCGTATTTTTGAAGCAACCCTTAATTTATGTTTAAATATTTTGGGGCAATGGATTAAATTATTATACTCTGTGTGAATTAAATGTATTATACTCTTTTTATTTTAAATTTCTTTGCTTTGTTGTTTTTTAAGTCCCCTCTATTTATGGAAGGGACTTTTTAGGATTGGTCACGGTGGGGCGAATTTAATAGAATATCCATCATGTCAAAGGTGGGCACTGAGGCCCAAACCTCTGACAAATGAATAATAAGATAAATATTACATCATGTCTAGTATGTCACACAAGGCGGTATGTGTGTGTGCGTGTGTGTGTATGTATGTTAGACATAAGAATCTCAGATATTGCTGTCCTGGCCGTACAAGCTCACTTGAAACTTGGTGAAATACTTTATTTAAGGGATGGTTAAGAGAGCCTCCGAGCATTTTGAACTGGTGTTACACTACCGCAGCCACACGCAAGGTGTTGTAGATGGAAGACGCAGCCAGACAAGAGTGTTTCCAGAAGAGTCTTTTATTTCTTGGTCATCGTGGGTCTAATAGGTTGGGCACAACCAACCTACTAGCATGGCATACTAAAATGGCGAAAATACCGGAGCTCGGTCTCTCGCTTCTCAGCTCCCTCTATCTATCTATCTCTCTCTCTTCGTTGTGTACTCTCTATCTATCTCTTCATTGTGCGAGCTCCCTCTCTATCTCGTTCCCTTCGTCGTGAGCTCTGTCGTTCTGGTCATTGTGCGAGCTCTCTCTCTATCTCGTTCCCTTCGTTGTGAGCTCTCTCGTGCTGGTGTTTCCTCCCACTATATATACCCGTTCTGGCCGAGGGCATCGCCCCTTTGTCTCAATCAGTCAAAGGGGCTATTACTGTCACCCATATTATTCCCCATCTATCATGGTGATCAGCGTCCCCTGACCCTATCTGTCAAAGGAGCTATTACTGTCGCCCATAATCTATCCCCCATCTGCTCTGGTGGATAGCGCCCTCTGATCCTAGCTGACCAGGGACCCATTACTGTCTCTCATAATTATTCCACATCTATTATGGTGGTCAGCGTCCTCTGATCTTAGCTATCAAAGGAACCCATTACTGTCCCTCCTAATTATTCCACATCTATTATGGTGGCAAGCGTCCTCTGATCTTAGCTGACCAGGGACCCATTACTGTCTCTCCTAATTATCCCACATCTATTATGGTGGTCAGCGTCCTCTGATCCTAGCTATCAAAGGAACCCATTACTGTCTCTCATAATTATTCCACATCTATTATGGTGGCCAGCGTCCTCTGATCTTAGCTGACCAGTAACCTATTACTGACTCTCATAATTATTCCTTGTCAGCAGGAGTCTGTGTTCCTCACTACTAACGAGTGTTAGGCCCAGCTTAGTAGGGCCGGCCACTTGTCATCTCCACGTGAGCCCGTGGTACTAATTATACCCTCGTTATTTTCATATCAAGGGAAATTATAAAATTACCCGACCGTGATATTGGTCGTATACACTTATAGTGTAACACTGGATGTCTCATTGAAGACATAAAAACCGTTTACAGAAAGTCGGTTCACCCAGATTAGAGATTAGAGTCCGTAATTTTTGTCATATTTACTTGAAATGTAGGACATAGCTAGTTTGAATAAAGAGAGAGAGAGAGAGAGAGACAATGACGATGATTCTTTATTTTACAACGGTGAAAGTTTTGGTGAAACCATTTTTCGAACTTGCTGTTGCTAATCTACTTTACATATAATGCACAAATCA
The DNA here is from genome assembly GCA_036245525.1 of Semisulcospira habei. Lineage (NCBI taxonomy): Eukaryota > Metazoa > Mollusca > Gastropoda > Semisulcospiridae > Semisulcospira > Semisulcospira habei. The sequence goes on from BTPG01000001.1 coordinate 62,321,721, forward strand.
CAAAATATTATCTTTAAATTGGGATTGATTGATTGATTGATTGTACATTGCTTAGCGTCCCGACAGCAACAAGGCTTTCTCAGGACGTGCCTGCACTGCTTGTGAAAAAAAAAAAATAAACAGAACATTGAATGTATGTCGCCAGCCGGTCAAATACATTAAATAAACCTAACACATGGGGCCTAAATAAAGCTAAGACCATTTAGCAACACACATCCAATAACAAGAGCTACAGGCAGTGCAGACAGTAGGGAGAGTTTTAAAAAGGCAAATACAGGTGAATGGACCTCAGGTAGACAGAAACACATGCCCCAGAATAGAGAGAAAAACTCACCCTGTGGGGCTGACCAGGGTGACCCTGGGAACTAAAAAGTACCTAACCCCACCCAAGTCCCCCAGGGCAGACCCGGGTGGGGTTTTAAATTGGGAGAAACAAAATATAAAAAAGAACCAAAAATTGAAATATAAAAAAAAAAAAAAAAAAATCATTGAAGAAGTGGAAATAAACATAGAAAATCTCACACATACACACACTTGTGAAGGTGTACATATCCATACATACATTCATAGACACAAGCACAAACACACACGTGCGCACACACATACACTCAATACGTACAGTATTATCATCTTGTATTAACTGAAGATATAACTGAATTGAACATGATTGATTGATTGTACATTGCTTAACGTCCCGACAGCAACAAGGCTTTCTCAGGACGTGCCTGCACTGCTTGTGAAAAAAAAAACTAAACAGAACATTGAATGTATGTCGCCAGCCGGTCAAATACATTAAATAAACCTAACACATGGGGCCTAAATAAAGCTAAGACCATTTAGCAACACACATCCAATATCAAGAGCTACAGGCAGTGCAGACAGTAGGGAGAGTTTTAAAAAGGCAAATACAGGTGAATGGACAAAGGGTAGACAGAAACACATGCCCCAGAATAGAGAGAAAAACCCACCCTGTGGGGCTGACCAGGGTGACCCTGGGAACTAAAAAATACCTAACCCCACCCAAGTCCCCCAGGGCAGACCCGGGTGGGGATTGAACAGTTTGAAAGGGGAAAATCGTACACTGCAAGTGCAGGCTGCTGTGAAAATCTTACGATGATGAGGTGAGGTAGTTAAAGAGAACGGTTTTAAAAGACGATTGTTGTTGATGTTGTAACATTTTTGGGCAATGTGTTCCACATGCTAGCACCCGAGAATGCTAAACTTTTCTTATAGAGATCGATACTAGGTCGTGGCACAGTAATGGACTGCCTTTATCTGGAGTATGTTGATACCGAGAGGGAAAACTTTTTTTTAATATACTCGGGGAGTCTGTTATTCAATACTTTGAACATTGTTATTCCCTTATTGTATATCCTATGGTTTTTCAAGGGGAGAATTTCTAAGGTTTTCAGTTTATTATCCGTTGTTGAGTTAGGGTCTGAAAGGATAATGATTGTACATTGCTTAACGTCCCGACAGCAACAAGGCTTTCTCAGGACGTGCCTGCACTGCTTGTGAAAAAAAAAAAAAAAAAAAAAAAAAAAAAAAAAAAAAAACAACAACAACTAAACAGAACATTGAATGTATGTCGCCAGCCGGTCAAATACATTAAATAAACCTAACACATGGGGCCTAAATAAAGCTAAGACCATTTAGCAACACACATCCAATATCAAGAGCTACAGGCAGTGCAGACAGTAGGGAGAGTTTTAAAAAGACAAATACAGGTGAATGGACCTCGGGTAGACAGAAACACATGCCCCAGAATAGAGAGAAAAACTCACCCTGTGGGGCTGACCAGGGTGACCCTGGGAACTAAAAAGTACCTAACCCCACCCAAGTCCCCCAGGGCAGACCCGGGTGGGGTCTGAAAGGATAATCTTCGCAGCTCTACGATGAAGAGAGTTCAGCCTCATTAACTGGACCTCGCTTGGGCCATCCCACATTGTAGAAGCATAATCTATATGTGACCTGATGTGGGTTGATTGATTGATTGTACATTGCTTAACGTCCCGACAGCAACAAGGCTTTCTCAGGACGTGCCTGCACTGCTTGTGAAAAAAAAACTAAACAGAAAATTAAATGTATGTCGCCAGCCGGTCAAATACGTTAAATAAACCTACAACATGGGGCCTAAATAAAGCTAAGACCATTTAGCAACACACATCCAATATCAAGAGCTACAGGCAGTGCAGACAGTAGGGAGAGTTTTAAAAAGGCAAATACAGGTGAATGGACAAAGGGTAGACAGAAACACATGCCCCAGAATAGAGAGAAAAACCCACCCTGTGGGGCTGACCAGGGTGACCCTGGGAACTAAAAAATACCTAACCCCACCCAAGTCCCCCAAGGCAGACCCGGGTGGGGTCCTGATGTGGGCATTGAAGAACAGTTTTCGTGTTTCTGCATTAGCTATATGTTTTAACTTGGATAAAATAAACAGTTTCTTTGATATTGTCTTACATAATAATATTACTAAGATGGCATTGCCATTGAAACTGGTTATCTACAGTAACACCGAGAAGACTATGTTTCGTTACCTGGCTGATAGATTTGCCTTGAAGGAACAAGCTGAGTGAGAGAGAGCCGAGCTGGTGCTTTTAGCGGGTACTTACAACCATACATTTAGTCTTTGCAAGGTTTAAGATCATGGAATTGTTACTGCACCAGCTGTTAATGTCCTGTAGTGTGTTTTGTAGGCGTGTGTCAATTACTTACAAATCCTTATCGGGAGTGTGTATCGCCCCAGCCAGCACACCAATATAGGTCCAATATTGGCTTAGATATTGGGCCGATATATGGGTGTCGATATTGGTCCAATGTTGGAAGTGCAAATTTGCCCGATGTTGGCCCAATATCGGGTAAATGTTGGCTGCCAAGCTGGATCCATCCTAGGGCCAATATAGTGAATGTTGGCTGCCAATATAGTGCCAAGCTGGAACCATCCTAGAACCAGTATGGTGCCAAGCTGGATCCATCCTAGGACCAGTATGGTGAATATTGGCTGCCAATATAGTGCCAAGCTGGATCCATCCTAGGACCAGTATGGTGAATATTGGCTGCCAATATAGTGCCAAGCTGGATCCATCCTAGGACCAGTATGGTGAATATTGGCTGCCAATATAGTGCCAAGCTTAATCCATTCTGGTGCCAACATGTAGCAAATATTCTGCCAACCTTTTTCCAAACTGTATAGTATTGTCCCAGATTTGGATATTGGTAATTTAATCCAGCTTTCAGTCATCTGAGGAAAAAGACCATCATCCAAACATATACAAATCTGATAGTTAGCTTCATTATGAGCCAACACTAGGCCTGGACAATTGCCATTTTCTCTTTGCATGGCAAGATCAAATCAAACGTTCATCAAAATATGTAACACCTACCTCAAAACACAACTTAAAAAGAAAGACCTGAACTCATAGATTCACAGTGATGCACAAGTTTAATCTGATTCTCAGTTTTAAAAATAGAAAACACTCTAACTATACCGATAGTAATTATAAGCATGCAATATGAATAATTAAGGACAATGATTATCTCAGCTAACCATTTTCATCTGATAATTTCTGCCTGAAATAATTTGACTATGATACCTCAAGATAAGTGCCAGAACAGTTTTGTGCACAGTTCTGGCACCACCCTTGAACTAAAATGGTTGATGTATATCTCCTTACCCACAACATAGCTTTCACAGGGCAATCTGAAGTTAAAACAAATCATCCTCAGGCAGGATTCAACTGATTAATTAACCCCCCCACTTACCCATCCACACAAACCTGTCTGTAACAATACACAAAATGTACAAAAAAAAAACATGCCCACAATTAGCAAAAACAATTGTTCTGATGCATGACATACAAAAACCATCTCTGAATATACACACAGATGTTGAGGTACTGGCAATGGGATCTGTACACATAACAGATTTTGTATACAGCGCATTCTTAAACTGCGCCCATGACTAACTTTCTTACAGATTAATAGAATATACTGACAATTCGATTGGAGACAAAATTTCCTCCTAAACATACAGGATTTGGCACAAACAACATTGGTTATGAAAAGAAAAGAATTTCATATGACATGTCCTTATTAACCCTTTTCATCCTGATACACTCCTGCTTGAAGTTAATTGACTATGATAGTTCAAGGGTGGTGCCAGAATAGCTTGGCACCTGAGGCACCAAGCTATTCTGGCTCTACCCATGAACTAAAATGGTTGATCTGTCGCGTAATATTAATGTAGCCTTCATAGGACAATAAGCAAATCTGACAAAATCAGCATCAGGATGTAATGGGTTAAAAAGAGAGTCAAATTTATGTACATAATACTGATCAACTGGCATCGGTACAATTTTTAAAATGTAACCATGAAACCATAATATTAATAATAAATATTAATAATAAATGTAAATATGCAGGCAACCATGACCTGTCATATTGATTCTAGCAACACAGAATTTTAAAAAAAGTATTTAAAAATTGCCTCCAGTGACATATAATACTGACTAGAGTGTTGGACGGGCGCTTACAAAAAAATAACCAACAAAAAAAAAAAAAACCCAAAAAACAAACAGAAATTGGCACAATAGTTAAAACAAAATAGAAATGCCAATAATACCGGTTATTATATAGGCGCTTTTCCCTATTCTGGGAATCGGCTCAAAGAGCCACGAACTGAACCCAACATGCACGCTCACGTGACACACACTAAAGACAAACACAGTACAAGACAAGCACAGGATATTCACGTGGTGTGAGGGGTCAGCTCAACTACTGAGGTTTTGGAAATTTCGATCGCTTGTATTTGAAATTTTATAAAGTGACCTGAAACCGGTACCATAGGGGAGGGGGAGGAAGAGCCGGAGTACCCGGAGAAAAACCCCCCGACGATCCGCCTGAATTAACGGTGACACTTACTACAGGAGAAAAGTCCAACGCCAAAAACCCATAATCGAATCTCGCACCTTTAGCACTGGTGGCAGGCGCCTTAACCACTGTGCCACGGACCGCCCCCAATGGATGGGTGGAGAGGGGGGGGGGGGGGAGGTAGTCGTTAAGCAAACAAAGAGAATTATCTTTATAATCATGCATGCAGCCAATTAGCATTTGTATAACTTGCAACTAAAAACAGGTTTGCTCTACAGTGCTTGAAAACCCCAAACTACCTGCCATCACTTTTCAAACATAAACACTTGTGCAACAGATGGTTACAAAACATGTGCATGACTTATTAAAATGTTATCTGCATCAACAAAAAACCCACGAGGCAAGCTTAATTGCTCAGGCAGACTATACTAGTAAAAATAAACAATAATATGTAAGCAGCATCATCAGCGAACATATCGCATGCAACACTATCATCGCTAATTGTGTCACAATAGTGTCACAGGATTGGAGTTCTTGTTCATTTTATCTCCTTCTGACATGCAAGGGGAAGTGTTGCAAACCATATTATCAATCACTAATATTTGCATTTGCAACTGGGAATGGTTGATTGGTCGATTCAAAACGGTTCACAGACTAAACCTTGTATTTGTGTGTTCCATTCACCATGTCCAAACAAAATCTGTAACCTTATAAAATTACACAAAATTCAGAAAACTGTAAAGAAAGTACATGTTTATTTCACAAAAAATACACAGTTAATGTCTCAAAGTTATATTTCCTATTGCTGTTACTAAAGGTAACAGGTGAGCTTAAAAATAAAACAAAATACACAATCTACTGCAATGAATAACCTGAAGTCAAACACTAGGATGATTTCATCCCGAAGTCTTCTACGGTACCAGTATGAAATCAGGTCTGGGGCACAGTATCGGAAAACACTCAATTGAACCCAAATAAGCATGAGAAATAGGAAAGTAAATATTTTTCATCTTGCACTAGTATGACTATGGTGCACAGGTATAGTCTGTCTGGGTACTAGCTGTCTACTTTTCTTTTACTGGCATGCTGTTTCCTTTTTCACATCCTGAGAAAATCTTGGTGTTGTTTGGAAGTTAAGCAATGTAACAAAAACCCAAATGTTTTCACCGTTTTCCTCATGTATCATGTTTTCAGCCACTGCGTACTCTTGCTACATCAATTACATGCCATAGGAGCACTATCATACTGATAGTAACTTACTAGCACTAACCATGTACAGATGCTGATTAGCTCTTCATAGAGACTACTTTAAACTGCATGCACACATCGGTAAGCATCACCAAAGGTCTGAATTGACTTTGAAAAAAAAAAGCGGAAATTAAAAAGGCGAAAGAAATTATACACGGAAACAGTAGTAGTAGTATAGTAAATAGTAGTTTGAGGAGCGGAAAATCGGCGAGATTACCGAGGAAATCCTCAAAACGGCGGAATAATTCAGACCTTTGTTCTCCCCTGAACAGACAGTTTGCGTGGGAAAATCTGTGTTTCAAGTCAGAGCATAGATAAAATACATGGTCCACATCTTTGAAAAGTTTGTATTTAACCCACAAAGTAGCTTACAGTTACACTGAATGATGCCTTGCATTGGGAAGTACATACCCGGTTGTCAAGAATTCTTTACTGTGTATTTATGAAGTCCTTACTAACACTTTAGTAGCACTAGCAGGCATACATGATTAATTTTAACAAGTGGAGATGTGACAGGCCCATGGGCATGTAATCATTGTAATGTAAATGCCAATAAAAGCATTGTGTAACTGGAAACAAAGTGTGCCCAAACACATTATTACCAATGCAGATATTTCACTGTCGGCAATGAATCTCAGGACATCCTCGTAAAGCCGCACTCCTAACTTCCTCATGCTGTCCAGCCGTAGTTCTGGAGGACAACGGGTCGACAGTAGCCTTGAGAAGCTGAAGTCTGTCATTCATCAAAGGGCACGAGATTCGTTCAACTTCTCTTGCCTGACCTGTGGGTGCTGGCAGCTGCCTTTCATCATCTGCAGCAATGGTAGCCTCAAGCTGATGTCCTTCAAATATGTCTCTCACAGCTTCATTAAGAAAGAAACAGATTTTGTAAAAGGACATACAAATAAAAAATAAAAAAGGAGGAGAAATTAACAACTTGCACAGTTTACATGTATGACTAAACTGCATAAACTGCTGGCGTTGTCGAATCACTTATCACTTTCGAATCACGAATCATACGCGATTTTCAATGACGAAATGATGAAAAAAAAAAGAAAAAAAAGCTCAAATGCTATGGTTTCGACAAGACGCTGTCATATATACTATCACCCTCCGACTGTTTTACACCGCCGAATAGTGCCCAGCACTGCGACACTTTCAGAGGTTTTGGTTGCGTGTTCTAATAACTTCAGCACGAAGAAGACACGTGGTCGACATGCATGCATGTGTGTGTCCTGCGCGCACGCATGTGCTCACTGTTGTGTGTAAAAGCGATTACCAATCACTCAGGGAGAGGGAGTTAGGCTTTGAATGTTTAATTCACCAGTTATTTAATTTTAAACTAAAGAACATGGAAATGATGAAATTTTTCTTAAATAAATTTTCTGACCCGTTATTATACTCAGATGGGGGTCTGTGTGCACACCTGGGGGCCTACAGACTCTTGAAGCAGTTGTAAAAACAGAAGCCCCAACAACAATATTTTGTGACCTTTTGGCCACTGAAATGAGCCACAGTTTAAGTGCCTTTAAGTCATTTTACCGCATGGCTGCATTTCCACATTTTGAATGTGTCAAATGGACTATGTACCAGTTGCAGGAGCTGAATCGACCATGATATCTGACACCAAGCTAATTTGGCACTACCCCTGAATTGTCATTGTCAAACGCTAGTGCATCAGGGCTAAATGGGTTAAGTAAAGGGATGGCTTTGTGTCAGTGAAAATGTTTTCTGGAAATGTACCAACCTTCTTTGAACCCTTTGCGAGGGGTCAAATGAATTTAGTATGTATAAGAACTCAGCTACCTTTTGGCCCTTAAAAGTTTTTTAAAATCGCTGTTAAAAATTGAATAGGTACCACGAAACAGGCATTTCTGATTATTTGCTGACCTATTCTTTAAAAGGCTCCAGTAAAATTTTAAAAAATGTTAAAAGTGTGTACCTGGACAACCGTTCCTTTGCCCTTTAACCTTGCAGCAACTGAATTTGACCCGATCTTTTTGTTTCCAGTTGCTCACCTTGTTGGGCAAACCAGCTAATCTAATTCAGCGTCTGCAATTTGTGAGAATCTGCTCCTCTGAAGGATATCGTTTTCTCTGCCAACAAGCAAAAGCCAATAATTGAAACACATCTAGTTTATGTACATTTTTTACCAGTATCATACATCAACCACAAATGCATGTGGATGTCTTAACTCTTTGCCTATGGATCTAACTTCAACAGCTTCGCAATTACTTCCCACAGAACACTATCAGTGGCAACATCTGCCAAGCCAAGGTTTGTTTGCAGGAGTGTTCTTAGCTATTTTTAGCTGTGAATGTGTCATTACAAGCCATTACTTGGAATGCACACAGGACCCAGAAACAAACTCTTAACAAAATTACTTAATGGCAGAGTACGTCATTATATATCTAATGCTGCCTGAGTCAATAATGCCATTCTTAAAGTCATATCAGCTACTCATTTTGCAACATACCTTAGCCTTGAATTCACAGTTGCGACTGAAACTTCAAGTATTTTAGCCATTTCTGTTGTCCTGAAATGCACATCCTGCAGCAACTGCAGCTGTTCCTCAGGTATGTGGTATCGAGGAGCGTGGGCCTCACCCCTGGAAACACACCAAACTCTGTAAGTACTGTGGGCTGCCAACAAAAAAAGAATTATTAATCCATGGCGATGCTACAAAGTGGCCCAGCAATGACTACAGTGAAGACAGCACATTCCCTGAGGCACTGCCTATCACATATGTTGTGTACAATGATGTATGTAGTGTATTGTTACTACATGTGTAAATGTACAAAGAAAATGTTCCCACCTGTCCTCTACACTTTTCACAGTTAAGGAAGGTGTACTTTTTTCTAAGAAAATTATTTGCAAAGTGTACTGAAAGTTTCACTAGTGAAAGAGAAACAACCCGTGTAAGACTAAGAGCTGCGTTATATTTTTTCTCAGTCTTGTACAAGACATGGGCTCCAGTCTGACTATGTGTTCTCACTTTTTGCAGGATTAAAAATCAAATAGAGGTACAATGGGGCAAACCATGTCACTATGTCAATAAAATACAACTTACTTGGCGCATGGGATTCTGGCATTTTCGGGACTCCTCCAATATCTGCGTCACCTGATCTTTCAGTGACGCTGCCGTTTCCACTGGAAGAGTACGGCCAGACACTTGCGCAATGCTCCACTCTAGTGATTCCAGGCTGCAATTACAGAAAGACATCTCTGCATGTATATTATCTAAATTCCTCAGCATCCCAATCAACAAATGCCAAATTACTCAATACTCTTATTAGAATGCTGACCAAGCCTAACTAATACTAGTAATAGACACATAACAAAACAAAATCAAAGAGATGAAAACAGCACCGGTATGGGAATTTAATACAACCAGTGAATATATACTCTAAACAATTGGTCAGCTCAGTCTGCTAGCCTGAAACTAAATTAAATTATTAATAATTCTCAAAAAGCATGCTAAAGGTGCAGGACTAAGCTCACTCATGCAACTGCCCTTTGCCTGGTCTTTGTCTTCACTGTGATGTGTGAAAGATGTCACCAGAGCCAATAATTTCTCGGAGCTTACTTTTTGCATGCTGCATTTCAAAGCCACATTGCCAATTGAGTGAAAATTGGCAGATCGTTGAGAGTATTTTACCTTTGACGACTTTTCGCTGGCACTAGTTCAAGTTCCAAATTCAAGAATCAACGTTTGATTCTCCGCTAAACCAATCATATATCATGTTTAGAGGCCATACTATCAATATTAATTAAATTCATTGTGACTTTAGGACGCTGCAATGCAATAAGACTGTCTTTATGTATTAACATGAAATTAGGATTCCTCTTTTTTTTTTAATAGAAAAAAAAAAAAAGAGTCTCGGAAACGTTTATATTTGAGATCAGAAACGGTCCTGTTATGTTCTCTTTGAATGTCAACTGATTACCTTGGACCGTTCATAGCGTAATGTGTTTCATTAAATAGCATCGGGGATGAAACGTCATTGGACGAAATGTGTTTGGGCCGAACGGTCTGGGCGAATGCGCGTAGGGTGAAGACAGGCATAGATCAAGAGGCTCAAAGAACGATCCCTTCGAAGCTTTCTAATGCTAAATAAACAACTTTTACGGCACCTACAACCTCAAATATAAGAATATTTCGACTTTAAGTACTTAACAGAATGTGTTTATGTGGTTATTTTGGTTTAGGAGAGGTTATTCCGACTGTTTTCAGACAGCGCGATCGTGTAGCAAGGGAAGTAATCGACGCAACAACAGCAGTGGAAAACGGCTTACTAGTACAACTAAACTAAATCATGGTAATGTAAATCAAACTTCTAAAACATGATTATTTTGTGTTTAGGTACGCAATAATAGTTACAGATATGGTTATTTTAGCTTAGGACAGGTTATTTCGGGTTTTAGTAGGACCCAGTTTCACCGAGGTAATCCTATTAGAAATTTGGAGTCCGTTGACGCTTTCTATGGTATTAACTGTATATTTGAAGGGATAAATGCATGAATATTTTACATACCTTGTGATATTACAGCAGGTGGATCCACACCAGGTATCAGCGAGTTGCCACAATGTGTCAATCTTTGTAGCGCACGGCGAAGAAATGTCTGTCCTTCCGCCATGTTTACTCACAACACATTTTGCAAACTGTAAGCGCTGCTTTGATTGGCTGATTCAATAGTACATGTATTAAGTATTTATTGCATCTACTGCTGACTTAATACATGTTAAAAGTCTGTCACGTGTGTCGATATCTGGACTATTCATTGGCTGCCTTAATACATGTATTAAGTACTTAATACATGTACTAATGACTTACTTCACGGTGTTTTGGCCAACCGTATCAGGATGCGTAGACTACCACCCGCCCTTATCGACTAGAGCAATCAGCGGTCAATGTCTAAGCTCTGTGGTGGTCAAGTGCTAGTATTTTCACCAGAAAATTAAGCATAGACTCTCACGGCCTCCTGTGACCGCAGACCAGTGGATGGAGCCATCATATCACCATTCATGTCCACAGGTTGTTTTCTGGTGGCCATTTTCATACGAGCTGTGCGCTTTTTTGTCGTTCTAGGGCCACCATTTTATCAGCAAGAAGCATAAATTTTCACAAGCTCCTGCCGGAGACCGCAGATGGATGGGGACGTCAGCATTTATGTCCAAGCGGTGCTCTGGTGGCCATTTCCCTACAAGATTTGCACATTGTGTCACCCTAAGACCACCATTTTCAACAGCAAGAGGCATAAATTCTCACAAACCCCTGCCGGCGACCGCAGATGGAATAGAGCTATCACCGTTCATGTCCAAGCGGTGCTGTGGTCACCATTTTCCTACACTAAGCTTTTCAATTTTTTGTAGTTCTAGAGTTTGTGAGAATTTATGCCTGTAGCTTTTGAACATCTTGGTACATGTTCAAAAGCAAAAGGCAAAATTCTCACAAACCCCTGCCGGCGACCGCAGATGGAATAGAGCCATCACCATTCATGTCCAAGCGGTGCTCTGGTGGCCATTTTCCTACAAGCTTTGCACTTGTTGTCACTCTAGAACCACATTTTTTTCAACAGCAAGAGGCGTAGATTCTCACGAGCCCCTGCGACCGCAGGGGTTTGTAAGATTCCTCACCTCTTTCGATATGGACATGGCAATTACCGATCGTCCCCGCTGGTCACTTAGCGGTTTGGGCAGTTTTCATGTTATCCTGAGACAAAACATCAATATCACCAGCAAGAGGCGTAGATCCTCAAGAGCCCCTGCGTCCGCAGGGACTCATGAGGATCTACGCCTCTTGCAGCTGGACAGAGCCATCACCAGTCAGTGTCCGAGCAACACTCTGGTGGTTATTTTTCCACAGGCTTTCAACTAGAGGTTTTGTCGCGCGGGTCAACGGGACCGTTTATGGACAGTTCTGGCTTATAATAGCTGTGTTTAACCGTCAAACAAGCCAAGGCGCGGATTTTGAATGCGTCGGCACGTTATCAGAAAATGAGTCAGAATCAGTGTTTGGTTTCCACACTGTACTCAAAGAAAGGAGTCTGAGCGGTCCAGATCGAGGGGTGACATGTTTGAGGTCGAACAGGGGGATTGGAGGTGGGGTCGGGTTGGGTGGGGGGGTTAAAGGGGGGGGGGGGGTGATGAATGAGACGGAAGAGGAAGAGGTAAAGGGCAGAGAGAGAGAGAGAGAGAGAGAGAGAGAGAGAGAGAGAGAGAGAGAGAGAGAGAGAGAGAGAGAGAGAGAGAGAGAGAGAGAGAGAGAGAGATGATGAATCTTTACTTCACAATTTTGGACAGATACAAATTCACGTCATTTTTCAAACCTGCCATTGATAACATACTACTGTATGGATATAATGATGACAATGCAAACACGTAACAGAACTAAACTCAAAGAGAGAGCGAGAGACAGAGAGACACAGAGAGAGAGAGACACAGAGAGAGAGAGAACGACGTTGACGGTTGTGGTTTAATAAATCATTCTGGTTTGGCCGGTTGGTTGGTTGGTTGGTTGGTTGGTGTTGGTTTTGGATTTGGATTTTTCTAGATTTTATAGTGCAACTCCTTGTGATGATCGTGAACTTTCTAACGGCAAAATCTCTGTTAACTCATTCGACACGTGCCGTGTCCGGATACGCGGCTTTATCCGGACACGGCACGTTTCGTATGAGTTAAGGCCTATTAAACTGAAATTACTACATTCAAGGAGGTTTCCTTAACTCATTCTACCCCAACACCGAAACTCTTTAATTTTGCCGTTGCCCTCTTAAGACTGCAGTGCAGTGCAGGACACAGATCGATCATGATAATTCAAGGGTGTTGCCAGAATAGCTTGGCGCCCATAGGCGCCAAGCTATTCTGGCATCACCCTTGAACTATCATGGTTGATCCATTTCTTGCTGTGGTGTGTCTGGGGTAGAATGAGTTAATTAATACTTGAACTTATTTAGTTTCGTTGACATGGCTGCACTCGGACTCAAAGCCAAGCCCGTTTTTTACCTCAAAGTCAAAATTCCACACGATGCACGCAAATTTTGTTGAACACTGCCAGAAAAAAAAAATCGTACTGTTCTTTTTATAGACCTATCCTTTTTCTTTAAAAGTGTAAATGTGGCGCTCTTTAACAAAGTTAGTCAGTTTTAACGAGCTTGGCCTGTCAACGTCTCATCCGGTATACGCGATTTTTTGTAGACTTCAGGCAAAAGCCAGTTTTTAGTGCATTTTTGAGAAGAACGAGTGTTTCAATGTATGACAATGAAAATCTCGCTTTTGTATAATAACGAAAGTCTCGATTTTCTAACAAAAAATACACATAATGGCTTTTGTCAAATCAGGACAGAACTGTCGAACTGACTGTAGGGAAAAATAGAATAAAATAAAATAGAACAAAGGACATTTTATAAAATAAAATACAAGAAAACACTTATATAAATGGTTTCTTTTTTATAAGGAAAAGTGTACGTGGGATACTTGTTAGTGTCGTGCACAGTTCACGGCCCAGCAAGTAAGCAAAGACCTTCGGACCGACATGGGCCGCATTCAGCGCGGGCTGGCACAGGCCTGCATCGGCCCGTTGACTTTTTGCACACTGCGGTCTTGGCCTAGGGTGCTGTGCAGAATGATCATGGTGACCCGGTAAATTCCTGGCTGATAAAATTCACAGCCTTCAGGGACGCTGTCACCGTCTGTAGCAGCGGCAGATGTATGTAGCTGCGCTCCTAATAAGAAATGCATTTTTTAGGCTGTTCGCATCGATCTTTTCCCAACTGCAAGAGGCATAGATCCTCATGATCCCCCGCATGCTGCGGGGTCTCATGAAGATCTATGCCTCTTGCGGGCGCTATACACGTATCTGTTGGCCGAAAATTCCAGTCACTTGGTCTTCATCTGGCGATTGTCATAAAAGAGAAAGGAAGACTTTTTCGATCAGCCGGCCATCCGTTTGCATGAATCCCCTTGCGTATGTCTGTCTGTTAGCTCGAGTTAATTAGTTATTTGGGTTTAACGCCGAGAAACAACTAAGACCACCTCACGACGGGTGTCGGTTAGTCCGAGTTATCGCCCTCTTGGTACAGCACGCAATCAAGACTTTTTTGTTTAACTTTATTGGTATTTATTAATATTTTTGGTCTTTGTCTATTAACACAATCATCCCCAAGCAAGTATTTCCCAAATTTGGGAGGCGTCATCTAATGACTTTGCACCATTTGCAGGAGATGGATCGACCATGATAATTCAAGGGCAGTGCCAGATTACCTTGGCGCCTGTCGGCGCCAAGCTAATCTGGCACTATCCTTGAATTATCATGGTCGACCCATCTCCTGCTGTAGTGCGTCAGGGCTGAGTGGGATAAGAGAAAAACACCCGTGTGTATGCAGCCACCGGTATAGTAAATAGTACCATCGGTTGTATCTGCAAGCGGACTAATTCGCATCGAGACAGGACGGTTTTCTCCCTTCGTTTCAGAGTAGTGCGCCTTCTCGCCAGTTCTTGCCTCTGTGTACTATGTCCATGTCTCAAGAGGAATCTCACAGGTCGCAGGGGCTCATGAGAAACTACGCCTCTTGCTGTTGAAAAAAAATGTGGTTCTAGAGTGACAAAACGTGCAAAGCTTGTATCATATCAACTGACACCCATCGTGGAGGTGTCCGGCTATTCTGCTACTACCTTGGAACTATCATGGTTGGGCCGATACGCCAAGCTGTTCTGGTTCCACCCTTAAACTATCATGGTTGGGAGACGCCAAGCTATTCTCGCACCATCCTTGACCTACCGTGGACGATACATCTTGTTGTCGCGTGTAAAAAGCGAATAGATTACCCTTTTGGCTGTCGGCACCGCTTTTTGTCGGGGTGATTCCTGCACGAATCACCCCGACGAAAAGCGCTACCGACAGCCAGAGGGTTAGCATCACAACCCATCAATACAATGTCCAGCTAACCTTGTTAACCCCGTTTCCTTGACTGGCCGCTACCCGTTATTTGTCCTGGGGCACTTCGTGTTGATTCAATCTACTCTGATGTGACCGCAGGCCGCTGTCCGAACAAGTTGGACGCTGACTGATGCCGATATAAACAGAGTTGCTGTTGTTCTTCTGTGTAGTAGGAACATATGCATATATATTATATGCACACTGAAGTAACATGAGACGTGTATATTTGCTTGAGTACCTGTGGAGTGTAGATCTAGGCATCCAGTTGTATGTTTGTTTTTGCACATTTAGACAGAACTTGACGTATTCTTGGGACCTCTTGGTCTGAGAAACACAGACGCAAATTGTGTTTGTACTCTGTATGATTAGAAATAGACTTGTACCCGTACCCATAGCGTGTAGGTCTAGGCAACAAGTTGGATGCTACTTTTGCCCTTTTAGATTAAACTGATGTGTTTTTTTTTTTCTTGTTGTGACATCCTGCGTCGAAGTAACACAGGCGCAAAACGAACTTGCACTGTGTTGCTTGAGGCGCGTATCTACATGAGTTGCTATAGACTGTAGGGGCATGAGTATGCATGCCGCATGCCGCGGAAGCTCTATGCCAGACAATTCACATTGATTTGATGAAAGTATGACGGTGCGAATTGTAGCTGACATCCCAGTTGTTATGGTAGATGGACCTCAGGAAATAAGAACACACCTCCACAGACAGCACCTTCCATCTGCAACAGGCACAGATTCTCATGAGCCCCTGCATTCGCCATGCACAGGGGCTCATGAGAATCTGTGCCTCTTGCTTATCTGAACCGAATCCATTTACACACGGCCTGTGTGTATCTGCTTCTCAGATAGAGGAGGTCAGCGGGTTTACGCCTGCTACTAAAACCAGCAGGACCAGAGATCAAGTCTTTCAGACGCGTAACTAACCAGCCAATCAGGAATGTCAGCGGGGCTCAACGGACAATCAGGAATGTCTATAGCCAGTCACGTGTCCGACTTGATCATCGTCAGGCTGATTTGTCTGTTACAGGAAAGAAATGGGTTTTGACAGTTCCGATTTGAAGTGGAGCACGCCTCTGTAACGTTGTCACGTCACGTTTAACGTTGCGTTAAGACATGCTGCTTTGACAGCCTGCCACGATGTTCCGCTGTTCTGTAATAAATGCGGGAGCTGATGCTTGGACTGACTCCAAGGTTGGTTAGGTCATGTTACATATTCAAATGAGGTAGGTGAGGCAGTGTAAGGACCGGTGTTTTTTTTTTTTTTTGTTTTTGTTGTTTTTTTTTTTTTTTTAATCTTCTACCTTCTTTGGCATTTTATACAGAGGCAGTATGCTGGAATTTGCTTAAAATCTCTTGATAGATGAGAAGAGATGTGTTTGGTGCTTTGATTCATACCATCCATGGCCTAGTTTGAGTTGCCAAGTGGATGGTGATTTGAGGTGTGTACCAGTTTTGGCTGCGCTTGGATGTAGGGTTGTTACACTGAGAATCATGTTGATAGCCAGGAAATGAGACTGATAATGTCCTTATTTTTTATTTTATTTATTTATTTATTTATTTATTTATTTATTTGGATTTTGTGCATGGCAAATGTGCAGCAAGTGGGCGGTAGTGTTGTTTAGGGCGGGATTGAAAAATTAGGGGATGACTGGGACAGACTAAGGCTAAGGCATTTTAACAGATGGGACTGCAGGGGAGGCCCACTGTGTGCTTTCACCGTTACTTAGCTCGGGGTTTAACGTCCACGACACAGGAGTGATAATGGACGGTCCTATGGGGCGGGTTGTGAGGAACATCCAGGGACCTGTAGTGCCTGTGAAGTATGATTGGAACACTGATCAAATCAGGCGCACTGCAACTGTGCCATTTCTCTTTACCAGGACTTTTCAACGGACAAGCCCGTCTTTTTTTTTTTTTTTTACTAGATGGTGAATCCACTTCACTTGTTCCAAGCGTGCCGCAATATACTGCTGCTTTCCTCCCTGGGCAGTAATGATCCACTTGTTTCATCTTAAAACCCTTGAACGCTCGGCGGATGAGACGCGTAGTTACGTAGTTAGTTACGTGGTTAGGTAGTGACGTAGTTACGCGTCTTTTCATCCTTTACAAGATGAAACGCGTGGATCATTACACGTCATGCATCATACTAATTATTATGCGAATCTCTGCAAACGTGGAAAGATAGAGAGATAGGTCAGTCGTAGTAGCTTAGTTATAGGTTATAGTGTCATAATAGGTGCCTAGTAAATGGGGGGGGGGGGGGGGGGTTCAAAGTCGTAACAGATGAGTATATCGCGGCGTAGCCACAGGTGTTTGTAGGTAGGTTTAGGTAAGTGTCTGCACTGAAGTGAAAATGCAGGGTGATGAAACTAATACTGCGCTAGTTCAAAGACGTTGCCGGGCAGGGGTCTCGGCGCCAAGTTTGATTATGTACAAATAGAATAATCTGCGTCGATTAACGGTAGTCCAACAAACACCAGCTGGTACATCATTAGAATGGTGACAGCGTTCTTCTATGACTCACAACCTAATCGGCCTGAGGATCAGTTATGCAAATGGAGCGCAGCAAGAGGCATAGATCCTCATGAGCCCCCGCGGATGCGGGGGCTCATGAGGATCTATGCCTCTTGCAGGTGGGTGAGAGCGTCTGTTTTGTGGCGGCGCATTCCATCCAGATACCAACTCCTTAGGTAGTCGACACCAGACGATGTAAGGTCAGGCGTGACACGAGTATGGAACTTGTCCAAAAGTCTTGCGAGATCTAATGAAGGCGTCCCGTTCCTGCTGTTATTCACAGCACTTGCACTCGTCCCCATATTGTATCGGCTTAAAGAGAAGGCGTCCATATGTACCGTGCATTCCTGTGAGTACTTTAGTCGCACTAGTATTATTTTCATTCGTTTTTAGAATTACTGACTAACTTGTTGTAACCCCGACACTGACAGCAATCGTAGATTGTCTCAGTGTCTGGGAATCTGTGTTAGTTCAACGAGGATGTGCATGACATCACTTTGTGTCTTTTTTCCTCGGATGCCAGGATGCGGTCCCATGGGACTGCATTCATCCGAGGAAAAAGACACAAAGGGATGTCAACTTTCATCAAGAGGTATATATATGTCTTCATGTACCCCCGAAACTGCAGGCATGACATGAGGATCTATGTCTCTTGCCGTTGGGTGGTGTTCACATTTCCTCTGCCTTGAAGGGGCTAAAAATCGTAAAATTGCTCTAGATTGATCTCGACCTTGGGAGTTCGGAGTTAGTGCCTTGTTATAAAGTTTTGGCGTCTCTTCACTCAGACGGCCAACGCTTTGAATTCTCCAAACCAAGAAACGCCTCTTTGACAATATAGTGCTTAGACAATAGGGGTCGAAGTGTTCACCCGCGGGTATTACTTTGGGTCGCACCACCGTAACCCGCAAGACCCCCAGTGCAGGGTGTGCCAAATGCGTCTTTCTACTTACTTTGTTTCGGGTGAAAATAGCCTCGCGGCTTTCAAGGCTGTCGTGGCCATTCGCATCGCTACAAACAGCGCTACCGACACGCAAAGGGTTTAATAAAGCATTGAGCCACAAAGTTTACCACCTTCCTCATTCTGCTCAAGCGAGGCGGACCGAGGAAGGCCACTGTATTACGAGTGTCACTGCGTTTCCGCAGGCTTCTGTATCATTTCCTCTGTGGGTGTGTCTCCTGGCAATGATCACAGGCTAGGC
The DNA here is from genome assembly GCA_036245525.1 of Semisulcospira habei. Taxonomy (NCBI): domain Eukaryota; kingdom Metazoa; phylum Mollusca; class Gastropoda; family Semisulcospiridae; genus Semisulcospira; species Semisulcospira habei. The sequence goes on from BTPG01000001.1 coordinate 62,340,499, forward strand.
AGACATTATTAGCCAGCTAGATCTGCGTTGAAAGCTCCTACCTGCTCACGACAGTGTGTGATTCACAAACAGTTTCTTAGCGAAGCCCTTTAATTTCGCATCGACAAGAGGCGTAGATTCTCATGAGTCCCTGCGGACTCTTGAGAATCTATGCCTCTTGCTGAAAGCGGTGTTTCTTTATACACCTGTTGCTGGTGGAGATGTTCTTCTGACTTCTTGTGTAACCGAGGGTGTCGGCGTTTAAGTTAAACTGCGACCGGAAAAGAGAAGTGAGGTGTAAAGACCTAAAAGTGCGACATCTCTAATTGTGAGGATTCAAGTAGCTCTAAAGTGCCACACTTCTTCAGCCACCACCCTTGTATCCGAAAGAGGCATAGATTTTCATGACCCCCTGCAGCTTGTTGCAACTCTTGCTGGCCCATGTTTGACTATACCCATGTTTTGTGTCGGGTGGAGTAAGGTCACTAGTGTTCAGTTTACCACTGAGAAGTGGATGTTAACGAGTCAAGTGTAAAGTGCGCTTGTTGAGGTCGAGTGCCACTGACAGCAACGATAATTTTTATCTGTATTTGGAGGGGAGGCGGATGACAGGTTATCACTCAATCACATGTAGGTCAAACACTGCACGGGCAATGGATCCGTCGATCCATCCACCATCTGCTAGAGGTGTGTATCTCACAAGCCCTTTCTGCTGCAGGGGCTCATGAGAATATACGCCCCTTAATCGCAATGACGTGCCTAATTGACATCCACAGTGTGAGGTAATGTATTCGGTGTTAACCCTTTTCATCCTGATACACCCATTGCTTGAAATAAAATTGACTATGATAGTTAAAGGGTGGTGACAGAATAGCTTGGCGCCTCAGGCGCCAATCTATTCTGTCACCACCCATGAACTAAAATGCTTGATCTATCTCCTAATCTGTAATGCAGCCTTCATAGGACAATAAGTAACGTTTTAAGAAATCAGCCGCAGAATGTAATGGGTTAATAGTGCGATTGCTACCGGGACGCGTGTATGCCGCAGTGATCATCGGGGCCATCCGGCAAAACGATCTCTTTAGGCCTTACCTTAAAGGAGTGCAACCTACTGTCTTTCTCAGTATGAAGGGACTTAAGCTACTGTCTTTGACCTGATTCTGATTTAAGAAGAACTCCTAATGAGTAAGGGTGGTCGTGGTGTGTTGGGGGAGCGTGGTAATGTCTGTAATGGACAAAAGGAAGGCAAGTGGTTTAAAGCTATGCCTGTAATTTTCGATACTCAGGTAACCATTTACCTGAGGGGCGTGTTCAAGACCGCCTTCTTATAATCCTGCGTCTTCCCTCCCCCGTCCCGCCCTCACCCACCCCCCACCCCCACTCCACCTACTCCTCCCCCAGCCACTTTTCCCTACCTTCTGCCTAGTCGTATCAGCTTCTAATACGATTTTGGGTCGGCTTGTCGGAAAGTCATTATGCTAGTTTGTTTGCCTGGCCCTCCCTCCTGCAAGAAGCATAGATTCCCATGAGCCCCTACATCCGCGGGGGTTTATGAAAATCTCTGCCTCTTGCTAGCACAGCTACGCTCCAATGCACTCTCTGAGGGAGTCAGTTGCTTCCTGAGTAGGTCACAGTACCAGGAAATTTAGTGATGTAATCTCTTGCGGCATCTTCCTCTGCCTGCTTTTTATCAGGCTAACTTGATTCCCAATCAGATTTGCTAGTAGTAATACTACTTGGGTTGGTTTTCCTGCACTGAGCGAAATCTACACCTTTCAGTCTTACATCTTCTACCGCACGGGGCCCAAAAGTCAAAGACGGGTGGGGATGAGCATAGGCGCCTGACGCGTGCGTGTTGATGTGAGCGAAATAGGGCCTCCGAGAGACAGCACAATGTATTGTCAACCCGATTAATGTCGAGATAAAGTGAAAGCGATCCAACTGCAAGAGGCATAGATCCTCATGAGTCCCCGCTGTTGCGGGGTCTCATGAGGATCTATGCCTCTTGCTAGGACCAGCTCAAGTTATATCGATGTTCCATGGACGCTTGTGGTCGTTGAACGAACGAAGATTTCAGAAACAAATATGCGACCAGTGGGGCATAGGGGTCCGTGGATAGTAGCTTTGACTAATGCACATCCACTGCGCCACCGCGTGCGCGCAAGCGCCTATACTAAGCTCAATGAGCTTAGTATAGGCGCTTGCGCGCACGCGGTGGCGCAGTGGATTTGTATTAGTCAAAGCTACTTTCCACGGACCCCTATGCAGTGGGGTTAATTAAGTATGTGTGCCGTGTGTGCGCGCGAGGGGGGTGGGATGGGAGGGGGGGGGGGGCTGAGTCTCAGAGGCCGTATTTCGTATACATAAATCGGCACGCATTCATCGGTAGCTTGTAAGGGAGAGGGGGTGTCAGCTGTACAAACAAACGTCAGTCTATCAGCTTGAAATGCGCCTGACGCAAAGATTCTCACGAGATCTTGCGGTCGGACGGGTTGGTCAAAGTTCCAAGACGACTCCGACTTAATCACATAGAGCAGCTCCCTCTTTTAGCTTACATCAGGTTAATGTGCTTTTGGGTCAGTTACTAGGTGAGGTAATTTACCTGTACTGAACAAAACCAACGCACGAATTTAGGCTGCTAGTCTTGTAGCGAACCCAGCCCCTTTTCACATGGCGTAGATCCACATTGACGTCTATTGCTTGCAATTCCTTCGTTTACCTGTTTGTTCCTGAAGCTAATCTGAGACATTGTGTGTGTCAGTGCTAAAGATCAGTCAGCAGCGAATACAATACACGTGTACAGCTGCAACAGTTATAAATCTTAATGAGTGCCCGCGTTTTCGGGGATTCGTTAGGGTCTATGCCTATTCCCGGCTTTATTTATTTCTGTGTCCAACCAGTGGTTTTTGTCGCGATAATTCTTGCAGGAATGATGGAAAAGAAAAAAAAAAGATACTGATAGCCCAATGGGTTGAAATTTGTTTAGGTCAACCCTTCTAGAGTGTTGCAAGAGGCATACATCCTCATGTACCCCCGCAGTTGCGGAGGTACATGAGGATCTATACCGCTTACTGATCCATACCGTATTTTTGTGTCCGGAACATGAGAGGTTATCAATACGGTTATTTGTTGTGTTGCAGGCCCAGAGGGCTTCCAGCCAGCCGCATCGCCACTCCAAGGGGGATAATTACAGCGCTGTGGGGAGATAATCAGCCCTTGGACGCGGCCCAGGTATGACTACGGCTAGACCCGAAGCAAGGAGATAACAAGCAAAAGGTGAAAGGATACCCGTTAAAAGTGTGGAACCTCCTGCTCGCCTCGCAGCCTGCTGTTATTTCAGTGTGCCACTAAGCGACTGATAGTGGGTGGATACACAAAAGTACTATAGCTAGCGAAGTGTAGCGGACTGGAAACTCGCCCAGACTCCGTGAAACGCCAGTGAGGAGTGCTCCGTGATGTGTGTCAAATTGTCTGTGATGGGTGTCGAGTTATAGATTAAGCGCTGACAAAAAAAAAAAAAAAAAAAGCGGATGTGAAAATTGTCTGTTAAAATTCCTGTGAATCCAACATCTTGAAGAGAATACTGTGTTTCCAGGTGGATCATGTCATAGTGCATGCATCGTACAGTTAAACTGTATGCGCCTTGGGTCGTGTTCTAATAGTAAAATGAAATTTAGCTTGAAGTGTTCCATTCAAGAAGCAAAAACTAATATTGTGTGTTTACATTTCATGAACCCTTTTGCAGCATACCACTTCGGGTAGGCCTTCTCTACGGAAACAGAAACATCTGCACATATTCGTGTCAACATAGAGGCGTGGAAGCTCGCGCCATGTGAGAGAGAGGGGATCCACTGTGTCCCCCACAACGTCAGAACGTGCCTATCGATAGAGCAACTCGTGTGATGAAAACCAGAAAGTTAGCTAAGAACAACGCGTTGCCTGCAGGTGAAAATTCTCCGTGATGTGAGCAGAGTCAAACCAAAGCCAGACTCGTCATGAATCACGGACACACTGTGACACCCCCACATGGAGTATGTGTCAGCGCTTCACTGCTGGGATTATTACTGTGGGCCATCCTCTCGGCAGGTAGGGCATCACTCTTTGTTTTGTTTTGTTTGTTTGTTTGTTTGTTTGTTTGTTTGTTTGATTGTTTGTTCGTTCGTTCGTTCGTTCGTTCGTTCGTTCGTTCGTTCGTTCGTTCGTTCGCTCGCCCGCCCGCCCGCCCGCCCGCCCGCCCGCCCGGTCGGTCGGTCGGTCGGTCGGTCGGTCGGGTTGGTTTGTTCGATGTTTGGTTTGTTGCCGGGTTAGTTGGATGGATGGATGGATGGATGGATGATGGATGGATGGATGGATGGGATGGATGGATGGATGGATGGATAACTCTTCAGTGCAGTCACGTCGTAAGCAAAAGTATGTACTCAATGGTTGGTTCAGCTTTTTAAAATGTTATTTTTTTACTAACCCTTTTAGCCCCAAGGTCCCATTTCTAAAAATTTTGAGGTGTTGCCCAACGACTATGTACCAGTTGCAGGAGGTGGCTTGACCATGATAATTCAAGGGTAGTGCCAGATTACCCTTGAATTACCATGGTCAAGCCATCTCCTGCTGTAGGGATCCGGGGCTAAAAGGGTTACTCTTTACAAATCATCATCTTTGTTGTTGTTGTTTGTCGCTCGATCTGTTTGCCAGGGATTTCCTTCCATCGTCCTTGTTCCGGCGTCATTACGAATTCTGCGTGTGCTGGACTGTGATTTTGGACCGTACGGCCGGTCTTCGAGCCGTAAGGTCCAAAATTACAGACATGACCAGCACACAATCTTGCATACACAGAAACACATAATAGGCGATTAGCGTAGATGATAAGTAGGTAAAGAAATGCACGAATTTGACACAGTCATTGAGTTACAAGAGCCCGCAAACATGCGATATATCTCATGGCGCTCGCCATTTTCATTTAACCCATTTAGCCCCAAGTCCCCACAGCAGGAGATGGATTGACCATGATAATTCAAGGGTAGTGCCAGATTAGCTTGGCGCCGGAAGGCGCCAAGCTAATCTGGCACTACCCTCGAATTATCATGGTCATTACATCTCCTGCAACTGGTACATAGTCGTTAGGCAACACCTCCAAAATTTGAAAAATAGGACCTTGGCGCTAAAAGGGTTAATGACTGTCAGATTTTTGCATTTTTGTGCATACTTCTAATTTTACAAATGTTTGTTCGCCCATTTAATTCAATGATTGTGTCAAATTCGTGCACATTTTTACCTACATACTTCTCATATTACAAAGAAACCTCTTAATATTTCGTCCTTGCTGCAATACGCCATGCTGTATCTTTCACTATTGCTGTCCGACGATGTACTGCGGTAGATGAAACAACCATGACAGCTCATTGGAAGGTCGCCAAGCACAGTCAGGCCCAACCCCTTAACCCCTTTGGTTGTCGGTAGCGCTTTTTGTCGCGATGATTCCTGCAGGGACAAAAACGCACTACCGACAGCCAGAGGGTTAGACTTTTGTAGTCAATCACACCCGTCTCTGGACTCACACCTGCGGCCGGTTCCAAAATACGCGTTACTTCGCTTGATCAGGATTGTGATATTCAATGTTGTGTGGCTGTTGTATATGGCTGAGTGTCAAGGTAAAAGTTGGCCGTCAGGAATAGTCTTTATCCCAAACAGGTGTGTGCATGACGGGGAAGGGTGCAGGTGAAGGTTTGGGTCTGGTGGCGAGGTGGGGGGTGAACATTTTGGCGCTTTTGGAGCACTGATGGGGAATAGGAGGAGGCTGGCAACTGGTCTAAATATCTGTAGCCAGGAGTGCAAAGGACCTTTATGATTTTCTACACTGTTTTTGACGTCTGTGCCAACAGATATGAATACCCAGGAGTACGCGGAACCTTTATGATTTCCGAGCTGATTCCCCCATTTCGCATACTGCTTTAGTGGTGACCCTCGTCTTACCTCACAATAGCGAGGGCCAAACGCTGATACTCATTGAGAACGACCTTCGTCTGTTTGATATTGGTTGATGTAGGTCTTTTTTGCTGATCTGGGTCTGCGTAATCCGCTCACTGCCAGCTGAGGCAAAGTTTTGTTTTGGGGCTCTTCTTTGAGTCAACACCAACAGCTCCTTCCTCGTCCAATAAACATAGAATCGAATTAACCCTGTCACTGCCGATATAAACAGAACACAACTCGATGCAAGAGACATAGATCCTCATGAGCCCCCGCCGTCGCGGGGGCTCATGAGGATCTATGTCTCTTGCTAAGACCACTCTGTACCCCTCTTCCTTGGAGGGTAGTGGCTTTGGGTCGTTGAAAGAACATAGATTTCACACAGTAAGGTCCCCTGAGTCCAGCGATGAGTGATTCCCTTTGGTGTGTCTACTATTCTACCAGCGCTAGCCGCACCTATCTGGTTCGTGAGCATAGATTTCAGCAACAATATGTACCTACGTTTCTTGCTGACATTAACCCTTTCCCTGGGGTTATGTCAGCAAGATGCATAGCACGCCTTAGCATGTACTCGTCGTTCAGACTAGCCGTTCAGACGCACAGCAGCCAGAGGCATCGAGATGCGATTCGCAGACCTCTGTGACAGTGACGTTGGGCGCTTGGGACGTGACTGGATAAACCCTGCGCAATGCATTCCGCCGGGCTCACAGGTAGAGCAGCTCGCTGTGCAGGCTTAATCATTACAAGATGCGCAGGCATTGTATGGGACCTATTCCTCCAGCCGATTGACACACATCTGCAAGAGGCATAGATCCTCATGTGCCCCCGCAGTTTGCGGGGACTCATAAGGATCCATGCCTCTTGCTGTCATTTATATGTATGTGGCATTCCTCACTAAGAGGCGACCAGGGAGTGATTTAGGTATGAATTTGGACGCTCGTCTCCTCATGCCATGCAGTCCACGGTTTCCGAAGCAAAAGTCACAGGGTTTGTACACCATGAGAGCGTCTTCCAAAACCTGCAAGAGAGGTCAATACAAAGGCTCACCTCCGTGCTGCTGATGCTATGACGATCTCGTCTTTCTCAGTCCTGCTCACAAGCTGCAGCCTACATGTGCGCATTTACATGTGTGTATTTCACACGGAGAAGGCATTTTAAAGCATATATCCGATGGTACTTACCACGTTGAATATCGAACACCCTTCACCTGCCTGAGGAATAAATCTTCACGAAGTACTGTGGGCTTCAGGGGTTCACAAGCATCTGAGCTTTTGCTGGTCGCCCTAAGTACTCCCATTTATATCCGCATGAACCTCAAACACGATCAATAAAAAGACAAAAGTCAATGGACTGGCACAGAACGCATTGATTTTTGATAACTCTCTCGTCTGCAAGAGGCATAGATCCTCATGAGCCCCTACAGAATGCAGGGATCATGAGGATCTAGGGCTCTTGCAAGCCTCCGTTTTACGTCTTTTTGCTTCGCAAGAAGTAGCTCTTGAAAGCAGAATTCTTGCGGCTTGGCACCACACTGGCCCCCAGTGGGCCAAAATACACCGGAGAACCCTTTGTCATAATACGCACGAGATTTATATGCCCCGTGCCCAACAGGTGGTAGACCTGAAACAGGCCGTGTGCGAGATCTTTAGGAGAGCGAAAACAGAATGAAAGAAAATAGGACTACTGAAGAAAAGACGAGAAAATAAACGAGAGAGAGAATGAAGCATCTTCTAACTGAAGCCGCCGAGTCCTCGGCTTTCCGCCACCAACTAAAAATTGCCCCATCAGCTTTAAAAGAAAAAGAAAAGAAGTACCCAACGGAGAAAAAACACGCTTAGAATAGACGGGTACAACACAATTTATTAATATTTCGGGTAAATACACCTTGTCAAAATAGACAAACAAACAGAGAGATTAGCCGCTACTTATCTTCATTCGCGAAGAATATAAGTAGAGTATAAGAAGATAAGGAGCGGCTAATCTCTCTGTTTGTTTGTCTATTTTGACAAAGGGTATTTACCCGAAATATTAATAAATTGTGTTGTACCCGTCTTTTCTAAGCGTGTTTCTTTCTCCGTTGGGTACTTCTTTGCATTTTACACGCTTGGCAGTCACCTTTTTGGTCTGGATTGCCCATCAGCTTTGCATTTTTATACCTTTAACTTTTAACCAGTCATTGTTTGGTTAGTCTGGCACCGGAGTGATAATGGTGGGCGAGGTAGGGGGTACCAGTCATTGCAACCCACGCACTCGTCGTAGCATGCGCACCGAGCTTTTATCCCCTCCACTGACGAGAATAATGAACGCAGTCGAAACGCCTGCAAGAGGCATAGATCCTCATGAGCCCCCGCAGTTGCGGGGGCTCATGAGGATCTATGCCTCTTGAAGGCACGATTTTGTGTCCATGTTTCTTGAACGGCTGTTTATTATTATTATTTTTGTTTTGTTTTTTGTTTTTTGCGTTGAACTAAAGAAGGTTGTAGAAACACAATTTATTCGACTGTCAGTGACGGGGTTTAACGTTTAACGCCGAACCAGTCTTGTCTTCCAAAAGAAGAAGACGCGTCTTCCAAAATACAAAGAAGAACAAGAAATACAAAGAAAGGAAGACAGACAGAAAGTCAGAAAGTAGAAAAGGAAATAACATGAATCAGGCGGAAACAATGCCATCGATTCATGTCTACTAAGTTCAGCAAGGACTCGACCTATCCAGTCTGCTCCACTTATGACAAGGACGGATCCAGTCTGCTCCGCTTATGACAAGGTCGGATCCAGTCTGCTCCGCTTATGACAAGGTCGGACCCAGTCTGCTCCGCTTATGACAAGGTGGGATCCAGTCTTCTCCGCTTATGACAAGGTCGGATCCAGTCTGCTCCGCTTATGACAAGGTAGGACCCAGTCTGCTCCGCTTATGACACGGTCGGATCCAGTCTTCTCCGCTTATGACAAAATCGGATCCAGTCTGCTCCGCTTATCACAAGGTCGGATCCAGTCTGCTCCGCTTATGACAAGGTCGAATCCAGTCTGCTCCGCTTGTGACAAGGTCGGATCCAGTCTGCTCCGCTTATGACAAGGTCGGACCCAGTCTGCTCCGCTTATGACAAGGTCGGATCCAGTCTGCTCCGCTTATGACAAGGTCGGACCCAGTCTGCTCCGCTTATGACAAGGTCGGTCGGATCCAGTCTGCTCCACTTGTGACAAGGTGGGATCCAGTCTGCTCCGCTTATGACAAGGTGGGATCCAGTCTGCTCCGCTTGTGACAAGGTCGGACCCAGTCTGCTCCGCTTGTGACAAGGTGGGATCCAGTCTGCTCCGCTTATGACAAGGTCGGACCCAGTCTGCTCCTCTTATGACAAGGTCGGATCCAGTCTGCTCCGCTTGTGACAAGGTCGGATCCAGTCTGCTCCGCTTATGACAAGGTGGGATCTAGTCTGCTCCGCTTGTGACAAGGTCGGACCCAGTCTGCTCCGCTTGTGACAAGGTGGGATCCAGTCTGCTCCGCTTGTGACACGGTCGGACCCAGTTTGCTCCGCTTATGACAAGGTCGGATCCAGTCTGCTCCGCTTATGACAAGGTCGGATCTAGTCTGCTCCGCTTGTGACAAGGTCGGACCCAGTCTGCTCCGCTTGTGACAAGGTCGGACCCAGTCTGCTCCGCTTATGACAAGGTCGGATCCAGTCTGCTCCGCTTGTGACAAGGTGGGATCCAGTCTGCTCCGCTTGTGACAAGGTGGGATCCAGTCTGCTCCGCTTATGACAAGGTGGGATCCAGTCTGCTCCGCTTGTGACAAGGTGGGATCCAGTCTGCTCCGCTTGTGACACGGTCGGATATAACAAAAGTTGGATATAGTTGGATATAGCTGCGCTTTTCAGAGGGCCCGACAGCTCTCCTTCCACGTACATTACTTTGCTCTATAACAAAGAAGAATAACAAGAAATGTTTTAAAGTTTACTGCTGATTATATTGAACTTACATACCGTCTCTGCGTATAGTTATCACTGGCAAAGCCTAGCTCCTAACAGAGTTATAATTATCAGTCTTTTTGAATGCGAAGATAAACATTTTCATTAGCTAGTTCTCCTCATACTGTAATTACCTTTATTATTGTCTGTTGATAGTTACATACAGTAGCCTATTCATAGCTTGAAATTGCATTCACAGACACAATCATGGTTGGAATACTTGAGACTGGTTTCTTCGAGGTTTTTTTTTTTTTTGTGACGTAAAGTCCGAGTTTGCTTTCTATGTTGTCATTTCCTTTGCAACCAGTGTTCACCAGTTTTAACTCATTCGAGACGTGTCGCCTCCGGATACGCGGCTGAAGCCGCGTATCCGGTGGCGGCACTTCTCGAATGAGTTATTAAACGTACGTTTTTGGGAACGGTTGTCTTTAGTTTCCGACTTATCTGCACTTGTGAATCCTAGCAAAGGTTTAACGGTAAGTCCTTTTTTTTCGTTTTTATTGTTGTTGTTGTTGTTGTTCGAAAAGCAAGATTGTCATTGTAATACTATGACAATCGTGCTTTTCACAAAATGGACTTGTTGCCATTTAGGGCAGCACTACGGTGATAGTAATAATGATCCTACGCGTCGTGAGATACCTGTCTATTGCTCGTTTTGTTTTGGAAGCAAGCACAAAGACGTACACCACAGGAAAAGGAGACTATCTCGCACCGATGACAGGCTAACGAGAGATGTGAGTATCGCAGCGGAACCCTGAAAGATCAGAGACAAGCTTCAAAAGATATCAAGTCCATCGACCAGCACCTTCAGCGTGCACGATGCACAAATTATCATACGCCCTTATGCAAGAGGCATAGATTCTCATGAGCCCCTGCATTTGCAGGGACTCATGAGAATCGATGCCTCTTGTGGATGAAGTTTGACGTCACCTACACCACCTGTTCAGGTTGCAAGCTTGACAGGCATAGATGTTCGTGTACCCCTCCAGGCGCAACGAACCTTGAGAATCTGTGCTTCCTGTTCGTCAGGATTGAATCCAATGACTACTCTTTGGGTGGAGGAATTCACTGGGGTTGATTACACTTGACAGAACAAACGATATTGTATCTCAAAGACAGCGAAAGACCGCAGACAAGCCGAAAGATACGCAGCTGTCGATATACGGATACCACCACCAAGCCAAGGCTCCCTCCCAAGTCTTTTATCCTAGGAACATGCAGGTAAGACTTGTTTGATGATCTCTACTGACCAGTAAGAGGTATATATTCCCATGAGTCTTATGAAAATCTATGCCTCTTGCAGATGCGTGCATCATATACTGCAAAGTCAGTGATGCGCCAACAAACCACCCCGCAGATATAATCTATCCGATATACGCTCCTGCGGCGATAGGACAAACACCTTCTGGTTTACTTACCGGAAATCTCCACTACGTACTCCGAATGAGGAGTAGAGACTTGTCAGTAAGGCGGGGCCCAGTCCAGTCTGTGTCTGTATGAGGCGTAGATTCCCATTGGCCAACTGATGCACGTTGACCTCTGTCCAGTGATTTGTTAACCCTTTAGGTGCCAGCGGACGCAGATTGCGTTTCCAATATCTTCGCTGATTCAGCTGAAAGAACAGCCGTCCGAACATGGATGCAAAGTGGCGTCAGCAAGAGGCACATATCCTCATGAGCCCCCGCAAGCGCGGGGGCTCATGAGGATCTGTGCCTCTTGTAGCTGGATCGTGTCCCCTTTTTCCTGGCATTCAATAGTTTGAAAGCGACTTCCTCCAAGCAGTAAAGGGTTAAAAAAAATTGCAATATCTTCTTTATAAGGAATTATGTCGCTTTGCAGCTGCCTCGCGTTCACTACATCTTCTCGGCATTGAAGGGGTTAACCTGTCAGCTTCAGACGGAACAAACGCCCCTCTTCTGATACAAGCCCCCGCATCTAATCTTCATCAGAACATAACGTGACAGCCCACGCGCCATCATCGATCTACGCAAAAATCATAAGGTTCAATGAACGCCGTCCACCTGAATTTGAATGGGATTTACGTCTCTCCTCCTGGCCCTCATTTACATCTGTGGGCAGTCAGCTGCAGGAGGTCGTTTATGTAGTGCAGTCTGTACTGTACAACAGCATGTTTGAAGCTTTGCACTCATCAGCTCCCATCTTTTATTGCGCAACATCAACCGCCTGCCTCGAGCCTGGCAAACTCCCGCCTCAGTCCCAACAAATAATTGCTGCCCTGGAGAAACGAGCAGTGCAACTCCCGCCCTAAAACAAATTGGCCATAGCCTTGCGGTCGCGTCTGCAGGAATCATAGATCTTCATGAGCCAGGTTTGTGAAAACCCTTGACGCTGGCCGTTATGTTTACGCGCTATGTTGTTCATTTCTCTGGTCTGTGAGAGACGCTTTTCGCAAACTCTCCATCCCTAAAACAAATTGGCCAGAGCCAGGGTGTCGCGTCCGCAAGAGGCATAGATTCTCATGGGTCCCCGCGGATGCAGGGGCTCATGAGAATCTATGACTCTTGCTGCTAAGGGTAGGGTCTGTTCCTTCCTATCCCAGCTTCTCAGTTTAGGATGGAAGCTTTCACTGCAACGTTGCTGCACGGTAAAACAAATTGGCCTCCTTTTCTGATTGAGATCTGCCGGTGCAGATTCTGGTGCAGGTCTTGCCCGACGACGTCAGTCTGCAAGAGGCATAGCTCTTCATCAGCCCCCCCCCCCCCCCCCCCCCCCCCCCGCAGCACTGCGGGAGCAGGGCTGATGAAGACCTATGCCTCTTGCGGTCGCATTTAGGTCTGTGGGCACTAGATATCGGTCAACGAACGCTGGTTTAATCCTCGGTGGTTTTAACAAGGTGAAGTCGTGAACCTTACCGAGAAGTGACAGTTACAAATCGTTACGTGCCAGTTCAAAGGCTTTCTTAGGCAAACTCATGGCTTTCTTCATACAGCCAAACCTGCTCAATATATCGGCCAGCGATATAGCGGTCACCTCGCTGTAGCGACCACACAAGAAGTATATTTCCCCTTTATGTTTAAAATATAATGACCCTTTATAGAACGGTCACCTATTAGTATTGGCCACTCCTGTCCCTTGGGTGACCGTTACGTGCAGGTTTGACTGCATTACTGGCATGGATAGTTGATTTTGTTGACAAGTAGTCTGCAGGTATTATTGATGAGGATTTATGTTCGTGCTGCCAGTCTCTGTGGACCAGTCTTCCTCCCACGGATTTGCTGTGGAGCGTTCTACTTCAGTCTAGGATTTGTCACTTTGCACCCCCCCCCCAGCCCCCCCCTCCCCCCTCCCCCTCCCACCCTCACGCAAATTGGCCTGAACGCTTTTACACGTGCAGACGCTCAGACAATTTATTGTCGTTTGAAATCATCAAATGAAAGGGTAGAAGTGAATTAGCGTAGGCATAGACCTAAATTTGTATTCTAGATCTATGATAAAGGTACATGAGGCAGCGTTTCACCGAGCAATAAACATAGATTCTGTGAGTCTCAGCGGCTTAACTCATTCGCGGCCAGCCGCATCCGGATGCGCGGCATAAGCCGCGCATCCGGATGCGGCTGGCCGCGAATGAGTTAAGCCCTTCACTGAACGTTATTCAGCTGCCAGAGACATCGATCTTCATGAGCCTCTGCAGATGCTGACACCACTTTGTATCCATGTCCCTTTGACTTCTCGGGCACTTTGGCGTCGCTGACTTCACCAAGATTTCAGGAACGCTGTCTGCGACCACTGGCAGTGAAGGGGTTAACTCACAGTAAATAGTACCAGAGGCTGCGTGCAACGACGAGGGGTTAACCCTTTCGATGTCAGTAACGGCTTCTGTCGAGATGATGATTCCGATGGGAATCATCGCGACAAAACACGCTACCGACTTCCTGTATCCTGCTGTATCCTACCGACATCCTGTATCCTGCTGGTGTTTGTCGCGATCAGTGATTCCCGCAAGAGTCATCGCTACAAAAACCGCTGCCGACACCCAAAGGGTCAAAGGGCCACAGTAGTCCATGCATTCTGAAGATGGATGTAATTGGCAAGCGCTCACCCACATGCTAATTGCCGTCTTACACGACTAGTGGGAGTTTCAAGGAATCGAAGCACTGGAGTCTGCAAACAACGCGCTGGCTTCATTGCCTCATTACCTTGATGAGACTGGCATGTCCACCGCGAAATGGCCGTCTCATCTCTTTCAGTGAAAGGAGGATATATCAGCGGTCATCAAGAGACATAGATTTACATGAACTGCTGCAATTTGCAGCGGCTCATTAAAATCTATGCCTCTTGCATTTTTCTGACAAATAGTTTCTTGCACATGGACGGTTTTGGCAATGGAAACCTAGAACCGAGAAAGACTAATGTACGAGGGCATGCATGGACTTTCATTAGCCCCAGCAAAATGCTGTGGTCAGGAAAATCTGTGTCTCTTGTATGGTGGGCACTGGCAGGAGAAATGGAGAGGTCCTTTGCAGGGAAGGTGTCGCATCTGACTGAGATGCACTTCCACATGTGAGCTGTGGGCCTAAATCAGTAACATTCGTTACATCAGGCGTGGCGTAACTTACATCAGATGTGACGTATTTTACATCAGGCGATGTACTGATTTGCTCTACTTGATACCGAAAAACTGGCGGGGGAAAAAAGTCTACTTTCGTTTTTCATGGGCGCGGTTAGTTTTATTCACACTTGTTACCATTCATTTTACGCACGGAGACAAATTCACGGAATAGTATTGACCAACCGTGATAGGGGACGTTCGCGATTAACCCATTTGTCGACCATGATACTTCAAGGGTAGTGCCAGATTAGCTTGGCGCCTGTCGGCGCCAAGCTAATCTGGCACTACCCTTGAAGTATCATGGTCGACCGAAACTCCTGCAACAAGTGCATAGTCTTTAGATTTGGGAAATACGTGGGCTGAATGAGTTAATAGCCCAGAAAGCAAAAGGTTCTTAGGTTGGCATCGTATTAGTTTGGCAGCTGAGGCTGACGTTAATGACAAGACCTTTTGCTCCCTGGCTCAGCCGCATGAGGTTATCATATTGGTTAATCCAGGCACAAGGACCGCCTGTCGTTATTGTCTGACTGATTCTGTTTTTGACTCGTTCAGTGCTAGCTGTCGCAGACTGTTTTTTTTGCAATCTTCGTTAATTTAAGGTCGCCAAAACTAGATGTCCCAGGAACATAGATTCAGAGTGGTGGCAGCAAGAGGCATAGATCCTCATGAGCCCCGCAACTGCGGGGGTTCATGAGGATCTATGCCTCTTGCAGTTGGGTGGCGTTCAAATTATCTCGGGACTGTAATGGTTAACCAAACCCTTTGGCTGTCGGTAGCACTTTCTGTCGAGGTGATCCCTGCAGGAATCACCTCGACAGAAAGAATCACCTCTGACAGAAAGTGCTATTGGCATCCAATGGGTTAACTTTTTCGAGACGTGTCGCATTGGGATTCGCGGTCTAAGGCCGCGAATCCGGATGCGACATGTCTCGAGAGTACAGTGTGAATGCGTTTATGACTGTGCCAGTTGTTTCCAGTGTAAACACTAGATTAACAAATCGCTGGCGTATCGGGTGAGAGTCTGTAACATAACACAGGTGATGCAAATTTACCACGCAATGGTTTATCAGCAAGAGACGCAGCTGATGCAGCAATAATTACATTGTCTGTGGAGAGATAGTTTAAGCGAAGCCGTCAGAAATAACTGGCGGTTCTGGGTTTATTGTGCTGTTTTCAGAACCCACTTCTGTCTGTCATGTAATGCGACTTAAAATAAATTCTCCAAATTTCAATGTTCATTTACACGTATACATTTTATGACGTTAGTCGCACGTCACCCGACACCGTAGGTTTGTATGTAATCGTTCCATTTTGCAATGCGAACAAATGGAAAGAGATATTGCTTGTTATGCTCTTATAAAAACAAGAGAGGGGAGAGGGAGAAGGGGGGGGGGGGAGAGAGAGAGAGAGAGAGATAGAGAGAGAAAGAGAGAGAGAGAGAGAGAGAGAAATGAAATGAAATGAAATGAAATGAAACTTTATTATGAAATGAAACTTTATTTCTGAACGTACTCAAACCAAGGGGAATCACAGCGCTGGACAGACAACAGTTAGATCCCCTGCCCCCGCCTATCAGGCACCCAATCGCCTGCCCACAGAGAAATATATCTCTTATATAACCCATGTCTTTCTCCGGAACTTAGGAAGTAGGCAGGAGAAACATACATACACAAACATGAAGGTGCGCTACTATATGTGGTCGGGTAAATACCCTGTATAGTATATATATATAATATATATATATATATATAATATAGTAGCGCACCTTCATGTTTGTGTATGTATGTTTCTCCTGCCTACTTCCTAAGTTCCGGAGAAAGACATGGGTTATATAAGAGACCTGATCCATTCTTATTAGGAATGGAAATGATTGTCTTATTCTATACCTGCGTATTTCTCTGTGGGCTGGCGATTGGGTGCCTGATAGGCGGGGGCAGGGGATCTAACTGTTGTCTGTCCAGCGCTGTGATTCCCCTTGGTTTGAGTACTGACAATTCTGCCAGCGCTAGCCTCACCTATCTGGTTTGTGAGTATCATGTATAACTCGAGGCAAAATTTGTATCGTTACATTGTTGTGTAATGTTCTGTGCATCTACTGTGGGAAATCAGGGTATTTACCCGACCACATATAGTAGCGCACCTTCATGTTTGTGTATGTATGTTTCTCCTGCCTACTTCCTAAGTTCCGGAGAAAGACATGGGTTATATAAGAGACCTGATCCATTCTTATTAGGAATGGAAATGATTGTCTTATTCTATACCTGCGTATTTCTCTGTGGGCTGGCGATTGGGTGCCTGATAGGCGGGGGCAGGGGATCTAACTGTTGTCTGTCCAGCGCTGTGATTCCCCTTGGTTTGAGTACTGACAATTCTGCCAGCGCTAGCCTCACCTATCTGGTTTGTGAGTATCATGTATAACTCGAGGCAAAATTTGTATCGTTACATTGTTGTGTAATGTTCTGTGCATCTACTGTGGGAAATCAGGGTATTTACCCGACCACATATAGTAGCGCACCTTCATGTTTGTGTATGTATGTTTCTCCTGCCTACTTCCTAAGTTCCGGAGAAAGACATGGGTTATATAAGAGACCTGATCCATTCTTATTAGGAATGGAAATGATTGTCTTATTCTATACCTGCGTATTTCTCTGTGGGCTGGCGATTGGGTGCCTGATAGGCGGGGGCAGGGGATCTAACTGTTGTCTGTCCAGCGCTGTGATTCCCCTTGGTTTGAGTACTGACAATTCTGCCAGCGCTAGCCTCACCTATCTGGTTTGTGAGTATCATGTATAACTCGAGGCAAAATTTGTATCGTTACATTGTTGTGTAATGTTCTGTGCATCTACTGTGGGAAATCAGGGTATTTACCCGACCACATATAGTAGCGCACCTTCATGTTTGTGTATGTATGTTTCTCCTGCCTACTTCCTAAGTTCCGGAGAAAGACATGGGTTATATAAGAGACCTGATCCATTCTTATTAGGAATGGAAATGATTGTCTTATTCTATACCTGCGTATTTCTCTGTGGGCTGGCGATTGGGTGCCTGATAGGCGGGGGCAGGGGATCTAACTGTTGTCTGTCCAGCGCTGTGATTCCCCTTGGTTTGAGTACTGACAATTCTGCCAGCGCTAGCCTCACCTATCTGGTTTGTGAGTTTATTTCTGAACGGAAGAAGCAGTTAGCACATGTGCCATTTTTCACGCTTGCCGTTGCTAAACTACAAAGGTACAAATCTGCTAAAGGTACAAAGCTACTAAGATAAAAAAAAAAAAAAAAAAAAAAAGTACAAAGCTACTAACATGAAAGTGCACATAATATAACAAGTCGTTCAAAAAGATATGGATAAAGCAAAATGGAGGGCACCAATTATGATTACTAACAATGTGAACGGGGAAAAAAAAAAAAAAAAAAAAAAAAGATAGTCTTTAAAATTTCTTCTTTCACTGAAATCAAACACGCGCGCACGCTCGCGCCGCATGCTCTCTCTCACACACACACACACACACACGCACGCGCGCGCGCGCACACACCCATATACACGCACGTGCGCGCGGAGGTTAATATCAAGGCTTTAGGCGATGGAGATACCCGAACCAGTGAATGAGCTGTTAGATAGCAGGTACTTGAAGAGGCTTTCCTTGAAAGAGGGGAGTGAACCAGTGTGTGTTATGTGCGCTGGCAGTTTATTCCAAAACGAGGCGCCCGAGAAAGCAAGGGTGGTTTTAAATAAATCTATCCTCGGGCGTGGTGTGATGAAGTTTCGCCTTGATGTTGAATAGCCTGAAGCTACCTTGGTGAAGAGATTACACAAGTATTCTGGGTGGATTTCATTCCAGATTTTATACATGACTACCCCTTTGTTAAAGAGATGGTGCTTGTCAAGAGGAAGCATTTTTAGTTTTTCAAATTTTTGGTCAGTAGAAAGAGCTGGATCAGGCAGGATCTGCTTTACTGCCCTGCGATGCAAGGAGTTAAGCCTCTTCATGTGTATGTCACCACTGCCGTCCCATGTCGTGGAGGCATAATCGATGTGGGATTTGACATGGGCATTGTAAAATAGTTTGCAAGTGTCGACATCAATAAGATATTTTAGCTTAGACAGCATAAACACATTTCTGGACACAGTTTTACAGACAACATTGATGTGAGATTGCCATTTCATCTGGTTATCAACAATAACTCCAAGTAGGCGATGTTCAGTTACTTGTGTAATGGTGTGGTCTTGGATTTCCAGGCTAAGCGAAAGTGGCTTGAGCTGATGCTTCTGACGGGTTGCTATCGTCATACATTCGGTTTTGGTGGGATTAAGGATCATTGCATTATTTTCACAGAGAGAGAGAGAGAGAGAGAGAGAGAGAGAGAGAGAGAGAGAGAGAGAGAGAGAGAGAGAGAGAGAGAGAGAGAGAGAGAGAGAGAGAGAGAGAGAGAGCAATGAATAATGAACCTTTATTTTACACTGTAGAAGCATTCGGCTACAAGACCAATTTACAAGCTGGCCGTTGCTACAACTAAACTACAGACTACTCATGCACATGATCACATGGTCACAAACACGACAATGGCGAGAGAGAGGGAGAGATGAATGATGATGATGAATCTTTATTTATTCAGGATAAAGCTATTAGGCAACTCAATGCCTGTCTTACAAGCTGTCCTGGAAACAAACAACATAACAGGAAAATAAACATAGCATGCAAATAATAACAATAATAATAATAATAATAAGAAAAACTACGGAAAAAAAAAACAAACACAATAGGTGAATCAATGAAAGGGGAAAAAAAAAAAAAAAAAGTCGTATTGGAGAAGTAGTAACTGCCACCAACACAAAAGTAAGAGAAATAAATGAGTGCATAGCATTAATATTATACTCAGCTAAGACAGTGTCAAAGAATCAGCAGCATCAAGAGCATATAGCGACACCGACAAGACCAAGGATTATCAGTTTACAAATGTAAGGAGAAAGAGAAAATACTTGACTTTCACGTGTTATCAACAACAATACTCTTATATTGCAAACTGTGAAGTCAGGCTGAATGGAAGTGCGTTCGCAAAGCTCGTTTAAAATGGGTTTTACCTGAACATGATTTAATGTTCAATGGCAATGAGTTCCAGACAAAACTGCCCGAAAATAGAAGGCTTGACTTGTAGAGATCTATCCTGGGTCGGGGTAAATGAAGCAAGCCATGTCTCGTGTGTAGCTGATGCCTAGGGCTGAAGTTAAATAGCGCGCACAGATACTCGGGGACTTGATAATGAAATATTTTGTGCATGAGGACGCATTTGTTAAATTTGAGTTGTTCCTTCAGTGGAAGCAGGCCAAGAGATTTTATCTTTTGGTCTGTGGAAGTAGGGTGTGGAATAATTATTTTAACTGAACGACGATATAGCGAGTTGACTTTTTTAATATGACGTTCGCTGCATTCGTCCCACAAAGAGGACGCATAGTCACAGTGGCTCTTAATGTGCGCGTGAAAAAACAATGTACAGCACTTTGTACTAAGAATATGTCTAAGTTTAGAGAGCAGAAATACATTTCTGGACAAGGTTTTGCACAAACTGTCAATATGCGACGACCAATTGAGCTGGTCGTCAAGTACAACTCCCAGTAGGCGGTGCTTGGATACCTGTTGGATAGGTTTATCACCAAGTGAAAGTATCAAAGGGGCAGGACGTAGCTGATGCTTTTGGCGTGTTGTTATCAACATGCTTTTGGTTTTAGAAGTACTGAGGAGCATGCGATTATGCGTACACCAATCTAACACTTCATCAAGACTTTGCTGGAGGATACAATTTAGCGTCATGAGACGATCGTCTGATGTATGCAGCGTGGAATCGTCAGCAAAGAGTTCGCATTTTACCGTAGGATTTGAGATGGAAAGAGGCAGGTCATTGATGAATAAAGAAAATAAAAGAGGCCCTAGGATAGAACCTTGGGGAACACCGTGCCTCACTATACCTTCTTTCGAATACCTTCCGTTCGAGTACACCTTCTGTCGGCGGCAACTTAGGTAGGATGAGAAAAACGCAATAGAGTTCAAATCAAACTTATACACTGAAAGTTTCTTTAAAAGAATGTTGTGATCGACTAAATCAAATGCTTTGGTTAGGTCCAGAAAAACTGCACCATTTAATTTGGAATTATTGATTGATGAGAGCCAAGAGTCAACGATGTGAACGAGTGCAGTATGGCACGAGTGTTTAGGTCGAAAACCGGACTGAAGAGATAGGAGTAGGCGTTGATTCTCCAAGAATTGGAGTAGGTGCTTGTGAATGTGTCTTTCAATTGGCTTCGATAATATTGATAACACTGAAATAGGACGGAAATCGTTTGGACTTTTGGGATCTTTACATTTGGGAATGGGGACAACTTTAGCATCTTTCATGGCATCTGGAAAAATACCTTGGGTGATAGAAAGGTTGAATATAAATGTCAAGGAGTCAGCTGTGTATGGAAGTGACAATTTCAGTACCATGTTATTTATTCCATCCAGGCCACACGATTTACTGGTTAGAGTAGAAATATACTTACCAACTTCAAACACTGTCATAAGAGGTATGGAGAAGGACGCACCTGCTGCAGACTCACAGTGTGTGCGCAGTTTAGCAGAACAACTGTAACTATCACTGCAAGTGGGAAAAGACTGTACAAGGGACTCAGCGATATTTAAAAAATGGGAATTGAAGTCGTCTGGATCCATGCCTAGAGATGTAGCAGCAGGGATGGAACTTTTCCGCTTAGTAAACAAATTGATTGCATTCCAGACACTTCGGGTATCTTTACCCTCTGCGATAACTTTTTCCGCAAGCGTTTTCTGTGCTTTTCTAACTAAGGATTTTACAAAATTACGTTGTTTTTTAAAATCTGCAAATTTTTTCTGCCGTTTTAAGTCATCTCTTATTTTCATCGCATGAATAATGTCCTTTGACAACCAAGGCGGAAGGGTAGGGTTTTTAATTCGTTTAGTCCTGAGTGGGGCATGTTTATCTAGGACCCAAAGAAACAGCTTGTACCAAAGCGTTAGGGCTTCATTGGGATCATTAGTGTTATAAATAAGGTGAAAGGGCATGTTCGATAGGTCTCGAAGAAAGTCATCAGTGTTGAATTTTTTGTAAGACCTGTAGGTGATAGTAGTGTGTTGTTTGTGCTGGGGTTTATCACGTTTAACTGAAAGATGAAAACAAGTAGGAAAATGATCACTAATGGCTACATTTGGCACATGGACGTTCTTGACAGCAGATACATGTGTAGTGTAGATGTGGTCAATCAATGTGGCGGATGACAAAGAAACTCGTGTGGGAGACCGAACCATCTGTTGCAGGCCAAATAATGAGGTGGTGTAATTCCACGCCGCATGACCAGTCGTGAGAAGGTCAATATTAAAATCGCCTAGAAGGTGTATGTCTTTGTTGTTACGTAATTGCACCTTATCCATCATGGTAACAAAATCATCATACCATGAAAATGTTGCTGAAGGGGTGCGATAAATAAAACCGATAAGTGTGGGGGAAGATTTATCGCATTTCAATTCAAGGAATAAACTTTCCACGTGACTAGACTCTAAATCCATACGGCGGGTAACGTATTGGCGGATAGAGTTATGAAGGTACACAGCTATACCTGTATGACCAGCAGATGATGCATCTCTACGGAATATAGTATAATTATGAATGGAGATCGAGTCGTCACTAATATGTTCTCTGAGTCTAGACTCCGTAAATCCAAATACATGAAAGGGTTGGGGTTGTGAAAGTAAAACAGTGGCGTCGGGCACTTTGTTGTATAAATGATAGATGTTAAGATGCCCTATTCGTAAATCTTGCTTTTGCAGCGAACACTGGGGTACAGTTGGGCTACAGGCAGGCATGATGAATGAACACGTTAGCGGATAAATGTGTACGAAATTCAAATAAGAACAAATGAATGCGTATGAACGCTAACAAAGTTAAACAAAATACAGGAGAAACTACAGAGCTGAAATTTAAGCTCTGTCACTGTCTCTGTAGGCAACGTCACTCCCCACGTCGGGGAAATAAAGTTTTGATACGTTCTGTAGGCAAATGAGTCACTGATAATATACCGTATCTGCGATATAAATACCGGCTCCTTAGCGTCACGTCCCGCGTAGGGGAAATAATGTATCGTGACGTTCTGAAAAGCGAATGAAATGAGTCACTGATCGTAGACCGTATAATATACGATAAAGACATAGGCTCTTTCGCTATAACAAGAAGAGTCTATTACCTCAGTTTTGAAAGAAAAGGAAAATGCAGGAAGATAATGATCGTCACACACTATACACAGAAGCAAATTCGGTGCACGAAATAAATCCAAAAGGCTAATCAATTAATACGCTATAGATTCAATGTCGGACACTAAACAGTTTGCCAGATTGTTAGATTCAGACGTCAGAAAATGATCACGGTGTGATGCTCCATCTACTGAGTGTGGGCAATATATGAGAGTGAAGGTGGGTGCCACACTGGGTGGCTCCGTCGACTCACAGCAGAGAAGCGAGGGAGACAACACATGGACTGATAAATACGACAATTACACATCATGGTACGCCGCGCAGGTTGTCTCCGTCGATACGCCAGAACGAATCGAGGGAGACAGTGAGCGTGGGTTGAGAATGTCACTGTACTCAGGCAAGGGATGATGAGTAGACCACACTGTTTGTCCCCATCGATCCACCGATGAGAATCGAGGAAGGCAACCAGGGTGGGTTCACACTACAATGCACTCAGACGAGGGTCTCATAATGCCGCCCCTGATATTCTGGACAGGTGATGTAGGAAACACGCTGCGAGGTCATTGACTGGGGATAATGTGGGGTGGGGAGGAGGGGAACGTTATAGCTGAGTTCAACGGGCAGGTGACCGTTACGGTGCAAGCCTCCTAGAGGCGCCACGGGGGGTCCGTATTGCAGGGGGTCGTCACACAGAGTTGGCCGCAGTCCAGGCTGGTGGGCAAAGCTAGACCGCACAGAGGGCAGGGTTGCACGAGCAGTGGACCTAAGGTTGAAAGCAAGTCGCAAGGCCCCCTCAGTGCTTGGATGGAAATTATCATACTGTCTGTAGAGCAGTTTACGTGGGGCCCCACCACGAGACAGAAACACTGGCACGTTGTCAATGTACAGAGCCCTCGCCTGATCACACGCCGCCATCAGGTTCCTGTTGGAAGGTATGATGGCATTGTTGGCGGGGTGTCGACCAAAAGCAGGCAGGACAGACGACATTTTGACGGCGGCGCATGAAAACTTAATTTAGACTAGTGTGAGGAGTTTGGCCCAGGTGTCCACACTGATCACTTGTCGGCGTTTGCATGTGTTGATGCCGACATGCAGCACGGCTAAAACAATGTGCGGTGCAGGAGGCTGCATGTCGAGCCACGCCATCAATTCAGCAATGGACATCCCCGGCACGCAGATCTTCTGCAGAGGTACAGTCGGTGATACAATCCTGCTACCCACTTCTCGCAAGATTGAATCACCTATTAGCACAGCAGGGACCCCAGGCCAAATCCTCTCTTTGGTCAAGACGTCGGCGGGGAAGGGGTGATCCTGATGTTGACTCTGATTGGGGCGGCACGTGTTGCGTAGCGACCCCGTGCCTGTGTCTTCGGCCTGGTCGTTCTTGTTGCCGTCAACAGAGAGGGCAGCAAAGCGATTGGACACAGGCACGGCGCCGGCGACTACAACGTCACGGTATGAGGCTCGGCCAGTGTTGTGTGCGGGCTGGCTCGGCGAGGGAGTGGAAGGGGTGAGGCCGGAGTTTTCAATGGATAAGGGGGAAGCCATACCAACTGAGCGAATCTTGGCAAGGTTGGTGGCAGGCGGGGAATGGTCCGCGGGAACGGACCGTCGGGGCTGAGATGAGGCTAGGGATGGGCCAGGCTTGGTTGACAACAGAGTGCAACCCGTATGTGTATCTGTAATCTGCTTCGTGGTAGGCGGGGAAGTGATGCGCAGGGAAGTGAAGATTTTGTTGTGGTCACCAAGCTGAGACCTGAGTTTTTTGTTTTCAGCCTCCAGTGACTTGACACGACAACTAAGCTGTTCAAGCTGCTGCTGGAAATCGGCCTTGATGTCTCGAATCTCAATCCGGACCAGCTCTCTCACCTCCTTCTGTAAATCATAAACTGCACACATGGCCGTGTCGTGCTGAGAGCTGATCGCAGCACCGAGACTATCAACAACACGGCCGAGTTCCGTTAGCTTCTTGGCCGTGTCAGCTTGGAGCCTGGAAGTTGACGGTTGCAAGGCAGAACCGGCGTCGGGGAAAGGGGGGCAACCGCCCGGGCTGTCAAAGTGGTAACTGGCCGCAGATGGGGTGGCGTCACAGGAACAGCCACTGTGGTCCAAGCTGGCTGAAGCAACATCGGCACCGCCAGTCACGCTGATTGAGTCTGCACTGTCAGTCATATCAGTGGCGCTGTCTTGGACATGATCGTTATTGGCACTTCCTTCTACCTGCTCAAGACCTACACCGACCGTGTCCGTTGCGCCAGTGTTAGTGAGCTGTGAGCACATAGTGGCGCATGGTGGCAGTGCTCGTTGATCAGGCGATACACCAGACATGCGATAAGTGGGGAGGAGTAGGTTCACGACTGACCTCAGTTTGTCGAAATCCTCTTGCACCCAGTCCACACACGCCTTCCCCTGAACTAGAATTGTGCCCGTGGTATAGTAGATGGAGATTTTCAATAGTTTATTTCCATCTAGCGAGAGATCAAGCACAGATTTAAAAAGCTCAGGAGGAAGGTCAATGGCCAGGGGGTGGTTGAGGGAGAGCGTCTTAGTGTGGTCTTTTTGGAAGTCAGCCCATGTAGAAGAAAGCTCAGGGGGTTTGTATGCAAACTGGTATCGTTCTCTTAAAGCATGCCTCCACACCGGCAAGTTAAGACCATTCGTTTCAAAAGTGATCTGATGCCAGTCTTTTGATTTCTTAACTTTTTCCAAGTCAATGGAGCATTTGGAGAGAGAAGGAGAGAGAGAGAGAGAGAGAGAGAGAGAGAGAGAGAGAGGAGAGAGAGAGAGAGAGAGAGAGAGAGAGAGAGAGAGAGAGAGAGAGAGAGAGAGAGAGAGAGAGAGAGAGAGAGCAATGAATAATGAACCTTTATTTTACACTGTAGAAGCATTCGGCTACAAGACCAATTTACAAGCTGGCCGTTGCTACAACTAAACTACAGACTACTCATGCACATGATCACATGGTCACAAACACGACAATGGCGAGAGAGAGGGAGAGAGAAGGAGAGAGAGAGAGAGAGAGAGAGAGAGAGAGAGAGAGAGAGAGAGAGAGAGAGAGAGAGAGAGAGAGAGAGAGAGAGAGAGAGAGAGGCTACTCTTCATTTTCTACTTTATGTCTGCCATTTATCGCGTATTTTTATTCTTAAATTTGCAATATTTCATTATGACACAGAACAACAGCTAACTGAATATCAACTCATTGTGCCCGAGGTTCGACATACCCACATTTGGGAGTTACCCTCTGCATTGCAATTCAGGAGACAGATCAACCGTGATAGTTCAAGGGTGGTGGCAGATTAGCTTGGCGCCAATGGGCGCCAAGCTATTCTGCCACCACCCTTGAACTATCATAGTCGAGCCATGTCTTGCTGTTTTGTGTCGCGGGCAGAATGAGTTAACAAGTTCCCAACAGCTCAAAATTGATTTCTTGCGCTTCACACGGCGGCGTAGGTCTATGTGTATATTCCATTTTCGCAGCGGAGCTCCGTCTGGGCGTGCAGGGTCTGTAGTAGCAACACTTGACTGATTGAGAAGAATGCGCGCCGTCAAGACGTGCTGCGTCCTTATTGGGAATTATTCCCCAACGACCGATCGCCATGTCATGACCTACACACAGATTAAGTGTGGGAAACAAGATGCATAGATGCTCATAAGCACCCGCAGCAAAGCTGCGGGGGGCTCATGAGCATCTATGCATCTTGTAGGTGAATCAGGAATTTATGGGAATTGTTCTTCAATGGCTGATACCCAAAGGCTGACCTCATCATCATCATCATCATCAGTCCCTTGCCCGAACTGGGCGTTGGGGGGACTGAAAGGCAGCAGCAACAGACAGTGCTCTCCACTGAGTTCTATTTTGGGCGGTGGCAAGCAAGTCTGGCATCTCGAGTTCGGTCCATTCTTTTATGTTTGCGACCCAACTCTTTCTCTGACGACCTCGCCGACGACTTCCTTCGAGAGTGCCTTGGAGGATAGTCTTGGACAAGGTGTTGTGTCGGGTCACGTGGCCAAACCAAGCAAGCTTGCGCCGTTTCACGGTTGCCAGAAGGGGTTCATGTGGGCCCACCAGGGAAGTGACGATGCTCTGTGCATATTCGTTGGTCTTGTGCTCGCGGTACGAGATGCGGAGCAACTTCCTCAGGCACTTGTTCTCAAAGGCCTGGATTTTCTTTTCTGAGTCTGCAAGCAGTGTCCAAGTCTCACAGCCGTAGAGTAGAATAGACACTACGAGGGACTTGTAAAGCCTGTACTTGATGGTGAAGCTGATGGAGTTACTTCGCCATATCCTGTCCAGCCTGGCCATTGCGGATGTTGCTGTACCTATCCTGATACGGATCTCTGCTATGCAACTACCGTCTTTGGACAGGGTGGCTCCCAAGTACTTGAAGCTATTGACCTCTTCTAGCTTCTGGCCGTTCATGTGAATGTTGCTGCTGCTGTCGCTTGTGGTGTTGATCATCACTTTGCTTTTATCCGTACTGATCTCCATGCCATAAGACCCTGCGCTACTTGAAAGTTTGTCTGTCAGGTTTTGGAGCTCACTATTGCTGCCTGCCATGAGGTCAATGTCGTCTGCGAATCGAAGATTGCACAGGGATCTGCCACCAATAGAGATTGAAGTATGGTGGTCGTGGAGGGTTTCCTGCATGATCTTCTCCAGGAATATGTTGAAAAGGACAGGAGAGAGCAGGCATCCTTGACGGACACCGATCGTCGTCCTGAAGAACTCGCCTGACTGATTGTTAAGTAGAACCGCGCTGCAGGCGTTCTTGTAAAGCGCTTCTATCATTTGGATCAGTCCCTCCTCTATGTTGAACGATCTCATGACTTGCCAGAGTCCGTCGTGCCAGACGCGATCAAATGCTTTCCTGAAATCAATGAAGTTGTGGTAGAGTTCGCGCTGATGCTGCAGATGTTTCTCGATCAGGACGCGGCAGTTGAAAATCTGCTCTACAGTGCTTCTTCCAACTCTGAAGCCAGCCTGTTCTTCTGCCAGCAGTTCCTCGGCGAAAGTTTTGAGGCGGTTGAGAATGATTCTAAGCATTACTTTGCTAGGGTGACTTATCAGACTGATAGTTCTGTAGTTCTGGCACTGTTTCAGGTTTCCTTTCTTGGGGAGCGGGATCACTAGAGACTGTGTCCATTCTACTGGCCATTTCTTTTGCTCCCAGATCTTTTGACAGAGTGTAGTGAGGACCTTCGTTGTTACTTCTCATCCATGTTTCAACAGTTCAGCAGGTACGTTGTCTACACCTGGAGACTTTCCTCCCTTCAGGCCGCGTACGGCTGCTTCCACCTCTTCAGCTAACACTGGCAGGTCTTCAGCCTTCCTGGCCCCAGCCTGGTTGTTTTGGAGGATGCTGGTGTCTGGCTCAGCCTTGTAGTTATACAAGTCTCGGCAGTACTCAGTCCATCTGTTTAGTACAGCAGTGTTTTCCGTAAGGAGTTGGCCGCTGCTGTCTTCGATGACTGTGGCTGTTCGCTGTTGAGTCTTGGTGAGGGTCCTTAGCGTTTCATAAGCCTTCTTGCTGTTGCCGTTTGCCATGCCCTCTTCCACGCTACAACACTGGTCTTCAATCCAATCTTCTTTGGCTTCTTTCATCCTCTTCCTGATCTTCTTGTTGACAAGTCTGTACTTGTTTGCTGATGTGAGGTCTTGGCCTCTCTTTTTCTTCCAGGCTCTCCTCTCATCACAGAGATCGAGGATGTCATCGGTGACCCAGGGCTGTTTGCGCTTCCTCTGCTTCCCCAAAAGGCTGACCTATTCCTCGGCAAAGGATGGAGCGAAAGAGAGAAAAAAAAAAAAAAAACACTCAAAAACACAAACACCGCATCTGTTGGGTTTAGTTTTCCCCATTGAGTCCCTCGGTTAAAACGGATTCCATCAACATGAGGCACAGACTCTCATTTGGAAACCATCACGGAGCACGCACACATTGCTGTGTAGCCAGTTTAGGCGCAGGGGCCGGGGTCCTGTCTGGCTAGTTGACGTATGAGGGCCCTTTAATTGCAAAAGTGAACAGAAAGGTTTGATTTATCATTCTCTGTTGCCCCAGCGTCGCTATTACTCAGTGAGAGAGATTAT
The DNA here is from genome assembly GCA_036245525.1 of Semisulcospira habei. NCBI lineage: Eukaryota > Metazoa > Mollusca > Gastropoda > Semisulcospiridae > Semisulcospira > Semisulcospira habei. The sequence continues at coordinate 62,369,310 of BTPG01000001.1, forward strand.
TTGGCCGTCCCGCGGCTTGCTTTTTCTTTCTTGTTTTGCTTCCTTTGCTTTGAGGACATTGTTTCTTTAATATCCAACAAAATATCGTCTTGGTGTGTACTCCCCCCCTCCCCTCTTCTACTCCACCCCCTCCCCCCACCCACCCCGTCTTCACAAGAGTTGTGTTACAGCAGAACCTGCCTTTGAGCGACTGCCCTTGTGAGGTATTACCTGTCATTGTCAGGGATTACTCGTCATATTTAGTTAGCTTTAGCCACTTAAATGATGGTTTTTAATGTCAGGTGACACGTTTCCAAGACTTCTCTAAAGACATAAAACACCTGTCTTTTAAGACCACTTTCTTCTGCCCCAAAAATGTGGTTTCTAAAAACAGGGTCCACTGTATTTCCTACAGAAAAGCGGTGCATAGCATAAGATGACGGAAAAGAACACTCAGGCCAAGACCAATGTTGCCTATCAGTTGTGCATGTGTTTTTCCAAAGGAGAGGGTATCGGCTGCTTATGAGTTGTGTGCTGATCTGTGATTTAGGACCTTACCTCTTACTGCCGTAAGGTCCAAAATCACTGACCAGCACACTTTTTGTCATTTGCATCTGATCGTATTAAGGGTAGGCTCTGCAGAAGTAAAGTTTATAGTACCGGTACAGCGGAACCTATATTGGGCAGCCACTTTTTTTTACATAAGAGAGGTAGTATTAAAAGTGGTACTCTCTAAGGAAGAGAAGTCGTGAAGGGCAACAGGTGTCACCTAGCACTAACCCTTTTAGCGCCATGGGCGCATTTCCCGAATTTTGGAAGTGTTACTTAACGACTATGTACCACTTGCAGGAGGTGGATTGACCATGATAATTCAAGTCTAGTGCCAGATTAGCTTGGCGCCTGAAGGCGCCAAGCTAATCTGGCACTACCCTTGAATTATCATGGTCAGTCAATCTCCTCATGTAGGGTGTTGGCGCTAAAAGGGTTAAAGACTATCATTTAGTTGGCTACAGCCACAGACACAGCTACAGCCACCTAAATTATCGTCTTTCATAACAGTTGATCTCTCACTCTGGGTTTTCGCACAATAATTATAGGTATATGGAAACTCTGTAAACGACTGCAAAATCATCGGATTGAGAATAACTTTACGCATGTTGCGAGGACCTGCGACTCAAGAGCTTGTGACATTTGGCTACTCAAGTTCAAGGGTGGTGCCAAAATAGAATGGCGCCTTAGGCGCCAAGCTATTCTGGCACCACCCTTGAACTGTTATGGTCGTTCTGTCTCCTGAACTGTAACGTAAGGGTCGTTTTCGCTCAAAACGGGCTCTGTTGTATAATGAAAACTCTTCAAACATTTGCAAAGAATCATTGGATTCAGAGCAACTTTACGCATGTTGAGATTGTCTACAATTGACGTGCATGTTCCCCGGCCCTTCACAGCCCGAGGTCTTACCTCCTGGTGCCATCAGTGATTTCACGTCTGATTTGACAGGCGAGAGAAATTGTGGAACGTGAAACACCAGTCTAGAACGAGGAGATTAATTGTGCGAGTTCAGACAAGGTCAGTGCCGCGCAGTACAGATAGGAAGATTGTTCTCAGATTCGCTTTGCTGTGGTCCTTGTGTCCTTGGTACTGTCTTAACCCATATCATACTGAGGCTAAAAGCTTCAAATTTGTAAACTGCCATATGCAATATAGTACTTACAGATAAGGATATAGACCAATGGCTTTAGTTCAAGGGTGGTGCCAGAATAGCTTGGTGCCTAGAGGCGCCAAGCTATTCTGGCACTACCCTTGAACTATTTTAGTCAAACTTATTTCACACAACTGGTGTATCCCGAATGATAAGGGTTAAACGTTCGCTTCTAGTCTGGTTAGGAAAAATGTATGCATCACCGAGGCAGGTGAAAATGATCGTGTAACCTTTAAATAATAATGATAATAATAATCATGTTCATGTTAAGAATAATAATAATAATAATAATAATAATGTTTACGGCGCCTATGCATTATAAAATGCTAGGCGCCGCACAAGTCTAATTTTCGCATCTATTTCCATCCATATTTTCCCTTCTTCCGGTTTTTCCCTTTTGTTTTGATTTTCGTCTTTGGGCAGAGACTCCTAGTCAAATCACCGTCTGACTAGAACACTCGAATCCTTGCATTGCTATATATATATATATATATATATATATATATATATATATATATATATATATATATATATATATATATATATATATATATATATATATATATATATATATATATATATATATATATATATATATGTTTCACACGACGAAGTGATTACTTTTTTCGTCTAATTGTGTTTGGTACACTTCCCTCCCTCTCTCCCCGAAGCCCTGTAAAGAAATTGCATGGGGGCGACCAATCCAGTTAGCACATTCGAGACTTACCGCATCGGGATGCAGCACGTCTTTGTCTTGTAACCCATTCCCCCCTGAGACTCTACAAGAAGGTAGGGATCGACTACTCAAGTTCAAGGATGGTGCCAGAATAGCTTGGCACCTTAGGCGCCAAGCTATTCTGGCAGCACCCTTGAACTATTATGGTCGTTCTGTCTCCTGAACTGAAACGTAATCTTCAAAGGACGATCCCCAAATGTTGGGATGTCGACCCGAGGGCGCAATGTGTTAACATTGAAACTGCTCAACTTCTTCTCACTTTCACGATCCTATCATCTGGCCTGTGTGCAAACACTGTCGCCTGCAACTGTTTGTCTGCATTGATCCCACACTGGTTGCCCCTCGCTAACCGCTGACCAGCGGTAGAGAATCGAGGGTGACGACCAGTGTGCAATTGATCCATGTGCAGTGAGTGTACAGAAGGCCGCACAAACGAATCCAGTTCATCTGCCAAATAGATAGGTCCCTGCCAGTCCCCGGAATCCACAGTGGCCTTACGAGAAGCCTTGCCTTCTTGGCTGGCAAAGGATACAGCTCATTTGCATCTGTCTCAGTGAGTGTGAGATTTATTAGATCGTTGAGGTTTCAGTATGTAAATTTGACAGGCACCCAAAGGTCTAGATGGCTCGGGTTGGCACATTGAACACATGCGGTCCCCCTTAACCGGTGCCTTCCGTCTGGCACAGGCCTAGACTCTCATGAATTCTAGCATCAGCAGCTGGAGTAAAAGAAATCTTAACCAAAATAGTGATTCACTGTATATACTGACGAGCAAAAGAAATGCGACATTTTCGGAATCATCGGGAACACCTTCTGATGATTCCAAAAATATCACATTTCTTTCCTCATCAGCTTAGTTTTATTCTTTGCTTTTTATCTGCATATTTGTGACCTTTGTCAGTGAACATTCGGCATGAACCTAAACCTGTCTTTTTTATGTCTGAATTCGTATATTTTGTAAAGCAACTTATTCAAACGAACTACACATGTTTATACCAATATTGACTCACAGCAGATACCGGCCATGTGCAAAAAGAGTCCACTAATATCAGAAATACACCTAGCACCTTCCGTATGAGAAACGGCATAGTCATCAAGAGGCGTAGATTCTCATAGGCCCCTGCAAATGCAGGCTCCCATGAGGGTCTATGTCTCTTGCAAAAGAAACGGACTGGATAAAGAACTGACAAATACGGGTTCAGGTGTGACTAGTTACATCGTGAGACTGTTTTTTCTTCTTCTTTTTTTTTTTTTTTTTTTTTGCTTATTGTCCTATGAAGGTTACGTTACAGAGCAGGAGACAGCTCAAACGTTTTAGTTCAAGAGTGGTAAGCTATTCTGGCACCTAATGCACCATCCTTCTTGAACTATCATAGTCAAATTAATTTCAAGCAATATTGAATCAGGATAAAAAGGGTTAATGACTTCACGTCTCTTTGGGAATGGTGCGATTCCGGTCCACATTTTGCATCCCTCTGCATCCGCTCGGACTAAGAAATGGAGCAGATTGTTTACATGCTTGCGCCTCAGACGGCGGCAGTCCTCCTGGTGTTAAGTTTGTTGACTGTTCGTCTGGCGCAATTACGACTTGCATCACAGACGGCATTGCCCATGGTGGGGGGAGAGAGGGGGGGGGGGCAAGGGAAACAGGCGTACCCGTGTTAACCGTGTCCTACTGAGCGGAAATGAGGGAGCCAGGGACACTGCGGGACGGACGCCCAATAGTCCACACTGTCTTCGGAACACGGGAGTAAACTACGGGTCCTAGTAAGAGGCACAGATCCTCACGAGCCCCCGCATGGCTGCGGGGGCTCATGAGGATCTGTGCCTCTTGCAGACGAGGGATGTTGGCTGAAAAAAAAACGAGCTGGGAGGCACCACTGAGCTAATATTTGATCACCGTGAGCTAAGCCCAAGTTGGCCCTCCCTTCTTGTAGACATGTCCTGTGGCTCCGCTTGGCAGACATGTTCTGTCATGGCTATTATATGTGGGCTGGTCTGGGATTTTGGACCTTACGGCTATAGGGCCCTTACGGCATTTGAAGGTCGCTGGGATTTTACATCGAGCAATCTTATATAGTCATATCTTACCCCACGAGTAATTTGGATAGGAGAAAGTCCGTGCGTTGTGGACATTTAGTTAGCTGCATTGTCGTGACGTAGAACATTTGGGCCAATAAGAGCTGACGTCCTTCTGATGACTTTCTTTGGAAATCATCACAATAATTATGGTATTGATAAGCGTGTGTGCGGGTCAGCGAAGGTCGACGTTGGCCTGAAGAGCTTTGACTTACTGGGACCGCGGTACCAAATGTCCAGTAGATTGTTTGAACTGATGGAAATGATACTCGCAACGAGTATTTGACGAGTCCTTGATCGAATTTCGTCGCAAAGTGCTCGCAGGCTGAACAAGACGCAGTCCACAAAAAGCAAAAAGTACCTCAAACAGCGTCGACCTAGACTAAATCTGAAAGCATATATTTATAATATATATATGTGTGTGTGGGTGGTGAAGCAGGGTGCACTTTTAGTAATAGCTTTTGCTATGTACTCAACAGACGGTAAATCGTAAACCAGGCACTTAAATCGGGTTTTTGTACTCTCCCCAACAAAATGGTATTAACCCGTCGGGACAAAGTTGCATCCGCCAATGAAACGTCCTCAGCATCAAAAGTTTCTTGTTCGTCTGTGTTTCAAGAGAGGAGAAAAGGTAAATATGAGTGTTTCCAATAAAACGAAAGAGGTATAGATCCTGTAGAGCCCCTGCGCCAGCAGGGACTCTTCAGGATGTATGCCTCTTGCAAAGTTAATACCACCGGTTTGCAGACTGTCGAAAACACATCCTGAAAACCGATGATATGGCTTTGTGGCTTTAAAACGTTTTGGGAAAAATCGAAGACTGGAAAGAGGGAAGGAGGCGATAGAACGATCCGGAGAGGGCGTGAAAGGTGCGGTGGTCGTGCCTGCTACACTACAATTTCCTGTGATCACCAACTTACACAAAACTACAGATGACCGCCCGCCTAAGTAACACGCACGTAAATGCGATCATCACTCCTCATGTAACCGCGCACTGCCTGCTGTAACGTTGAACATCTATTCCGTTTGTATTGGCGTGGTATTCAGTCGCAAATATTTTGATTACGGACGAGTTCGTTTTTCCGTCGTTGCCCGTTCTCACGCAAGCCCGTAAGCCCTTTCGCAGCCCTCGTCTGTTCCTTAGCGGCGTAGATGTTCATGTGCCATTGCAGGTAGAGTGGTTCATGAAAATATTTGCCGCTTGCTGACGCCGATCAGTGGGCTAATTTATACTTATCCTAAAATGTAGGAGGTTGTCACAATGATACCTTCCGGTTGCACGGCTTCTGGGTTTTCGACAGTGCCCCTGTGTTGTTCCAAGTACATGCGACCCTCTAGGGCCTTAGATCCTGGGAGATATCGGGTGGTGGGGAAAAAAATCGAACTACGGCAACACTTGATCAGTGTATGCTAAACCAGCCTATTGCGTGACCATTATTGCACAGGTCTGGCGTGTCGAGTCATGGCTTCAAACTTAATACCTTCCTTATGATGAGGAATAGAGATGTTATTGGGACCAGTCACAGGTCGACAAGAGACACAGATTGTCATGAACCACTGCGGAATGCAGGAGCTCATGAGAATCTGTGCCTCTTGCAGTGGGCTGGCTGGCTGAGGGACTAGTACGGAACCTCGGTGAGGCTGAAACTTTGAAGAAACCAACAACATGAATGTTTCAATACTTGCACTGCTGTGGGCCTATCCCTTTTGAATCAGCAGCGATTAGAGACACCTTCCATTGTTCTTTATGGCTTGAGAAGCGTTGGCACTTCTTTTTCTGTTGAGTGGGGGGCGGGGGGAGTATTTTTATTTTTTTTATTTATTTTTTTTCCATTTGGTTACACTCATGCTGAATTGCACCGTTCTATCGCAGTGATTGAAAGACGATATCAGTTCGGTGCGCTATTTTTGTCTCTTGAGATTGACATACAGAACTGACAAATTCGGAGACGTGAGATTTCTTATTGGTTTGTGCAGAATGGTTTCTACTTGCTTCTGGAGTACACTATTAAGATGGCGGGTTTTGGTGATAGTGCCACCATTCAAAGTAACCGGTAGCAACGGCACTTACGTAAAACGGCAGAGAGCAACGGATGCAGCAACAGTTGTTGTTTAAAAATTAACCCCTTAACTGCCTGTGCAAGGCCGCGAACGCTATCCATCTGCAAGAGCCATAAATCCTCCTGAGCCCCCGCGGTCGCGGGGGCTAAGGAGGATTTATGTCTCTTGTTAGTCCTGTGTTCTTGGTGCCCACGAAAGGTCCCATTGGTGTGCGTTCTTCACGCGAATGCCAGTAAGTGTGCAGAGGTTTCAGACGCAAACTCCGCGTCCGTCGGCAGTCAAAGGGTCGATTACACTGAGACCAGCAGCAGCAATAGCATAGACAGTCATTGGTCGCATCTTAATCAGCAACAGCAACAACAACCGCAGAATCACCGTCATTGACTAGCAGTACCATTTATGATGAAGATACATGTCTTTCCTCTGAAGGGAAAGGTGGTAAGTCTAGTTTTGTGAAAGCTAGATTTTCGTTGTAATTGCAATGCAAATCTTGCTTTTTACAAAAACTGAACTGAAAGCCACTTGCCTTCAAGTGCAATAATGAGTATAATGATTTTCACACAACACAACACAATTTGTTTCCTCTTGTTTTTTTTTTTTTTTTTTTTTTTTTTTTTTTTTTTTGAAAGTCAAATTTGATTTATATTTGTATTCGATTGGTTAATGCAACACGTTTACCACTGGCTGGAACTGCTACAGCTGCAGCCAGGTAGTAAATACTGTCCAGACATCATTGTACCTACATACGTGACAGAAATAACAAAACGGAGCAGCAGGATGTGCACTAACCCCCCCCCCCTCCCCCCATCTCCTCTCTTTCAGGCCAACTTTTCTCTTTGGCGTGCCAGACTCCTTTTCTCGTAGCATGCCGCGCAGACGAAGCAGATAGAGGCGACTAGAAACTGTAGGAGCTAAGGGATTTACATTGAATGTTTCTCGCGCCCTCCTCCCTACTGATCGATGCCTTCATCGACCCTCTCGGTAGGTTTTTTTGGTGTCAGAAGTGGGATAGGTTTCGCCTCTCGCAAGAGGCGTAGACCCTCATGAGACCTCACTTGTGGGACTCATGAGAATCTACGTCTCTTGCTGGACACATCTACGTCTCAAGCTGGACGCCTTTGCCTCTTTATTCCTCGTTTGGGGAAAGGTCTTGGGAGGCAAATGATCTGGAGGAGGTCATCGTCTGTTCAGTCAGTAAGCCCCACAGCGCTGGTGGTATGGCCATCAATTAGTGATGGTCGCAATAAACTAGGGAGTTAGATCAGATGTGGGGAGAGCTGCTTTCCTTTGTTCGTCCATGCGTACCGATTTACGTTACACGAGAGAGCAATGTTTGGTGTTTTTTGTTTTGTTTTTTTGCGCTGTCTAGCTGAGACTGTCGCGCCTGAGCAGAACTTTCCACGTAAACTATGCACTTTTTTTTTATAGTTCACTCAAGCAAGGGTTTTTGACTTCATTTGCAAGAGGCTTAGACTCTCGTGAGCCCCTGTTGAAGTAGGGGCTCACGAGAGTCTATGCCTCTTGGTAACAATGGTTAGCTCAGTTTGCAGGTGTGTTTTATAGCTTAAGGAAGAACGAGGGAGTTTGAATTTATGAATGATCGTAGTGGTCTCTCTTGCAGGAAGTGCGTTGGAGGGATCAACTGGCTGGAAAACGTTGTTGGTTTTGCGGAATCTTTGAATACAGAATGAGGAACAAAATCTCTCTCTCTCTCTCTCTCTCTCTCTCTCTCTCTCTCTCTCTCTCTCTCTCTCTCTCTCTCTCTCTCTCTCTCTCTCTCTCTCTCTCTCTCTCTCTCTCTCTCTCTCTCTAGTCTCTCTCTCTCTCTCTCTCTCTCTCTCTCCCCCTCTCTCTCTCTCTTGTGTTTTGTACTGCGAGAGCATGTGTTTTATTGTATTAGTAACATTGGAGTACGTTTATGTACTTGTGATTAAGAAGTATGTTTATTCATTTGTTGATTTTAATTATTCATTCATTTTAGTCATTCATTTATTCGTTCATTCATTCACTCACTCACTCACTCACTCACTCACTCACTCACTCACTCACTCACTCACTCACTCACTCACTCACTCACTCACTCACTCACACACTCACTCACTTACTCACTCATTCATTCATTCATTTGCCATTTCTTCATATCTCTCTCTCTCTCTCTCTCTCTCTCTCTCTCTCTCTCTCTCTCTCTCTCTCTCTCTCTCTCTCTCTCTCTCTCTCTCTCTCTCTCTATCCTTGGACCTATTGCATACTTGGTTGTCAGTGGACTCCTTCTTAGAATCAAAACAAGATGGGATGAACCATAACCCACAAAGTCCCTTCTATATGAGAGCTGTCCTGGCTGTCTAAGGTCCCTCCCTACCTTTTCTCTTTGACCTGATTCTGATGTTGAATTATCTCCTGTTGAAAAAAGTCTCGCAGATCTGCCAATGCTCAGTGAGTTCTTTAAGTGGCGCAGGGCATACGCGTCATTGATTTGTCAAACGTCATTTGTCATGACGTAAGTTTTAGTATTTACGTAATTTATATTTTACGTGATTTGAGTTTCACTTTCGCTTCATAGGCTTGAGAAAATGGTGACAAAGCTAGAACTTCACGGTACAATTTCAGTCTTGCTATAATCTGTGTGAAAGCAGGTTGACTTTACCTAGCTACATGATATACTAAGTACAAGGGTCACTTGCATGCTCTTCTAAAAGCGCGTCGATGTGTGTGTGTGCGTGTTAGTGCGTGTGTGCGCGCGCGCTCCAAACATCTCCAAGAGGCATAGATGCGCGTATGTTTCAGAGAGAGAGAGAGAGAGAGAGAGAGAGAGAGAGAGAGAGAGAGAGAGAGAGAGAGAGAGAGAGAGAGAGAGAGAGAGAATTACGTCATATTTAGAGTATTATGTCAATCTCTGCATGGTGACGGCGTTGCCTCTTTTACGTCACCGTCACTGTCTGACTTTCTCTAGAAGTCAAGTTTATTTTTACTGTTTTAATTATTTTCTGAAAAGAATTAATTTTTACTAAAGGAGTTGAAAGTATGCAAAGCTGGCTAAAGAACTCATCCAATGTTTTTATCCAAGCTATCTATCCAAAAGTTAAAGTAAATACGACAAAAATTACGGACTCTAATCTGGGTCAACCGACTTCCTATAAACGGTTGTTTGTCTTCAATGAGACACTCAATTACAATAAATTGTGCTCGAAGGCTCTCTTAGCCACCCCTTTAAGAAAGTATTTTGCCAAGTTTCAAGCTTGTGTGTACAGAAATATCGGAGATTCTCTTGTTTACATACATACGCACACACATACGGCGCTTCGTGCCAAATGTACCTTCAGCAGCGAGGTTAGCATAACTAGACATGACGTAACTTATTAATTTAATCTTGTTACTTCAATTGTTAGAGGTTTAGGCCTGCCCGCCTTTGACATTATGGACATGCTATTAAATTCGCCCCACCGCGACCCGTCAGAAAAAGTCCCTTCTTTAAATAGATGGGACTTAAAAATAAAAATTTGCGCAAGGAAGACTGGCTCCGTCCGCTTCGTGTTTACAACAGGCTTTCGTCCACGATTTTGCACTGAAGATGAACCAGAGCCAGAATCAAGATAGTCTTGACTTATGGAGCCTCGCCTAAACGGAATCGAGTAGTGACACACATATCCTTTGATTACACCGACTTTAATACAACCCCATTTGTCAGGCGTGTTGCCGAGATGTTTGATAAACACGGCAAGATCTCAGGTAATCTGTAAACATCATCGCTAACTCTTTTTGGCTGTTCTTAGGTCGGCGTACGCTTTCACTCTTCCAGCCATTTTATTGCCAGTGAAACTGCTTTTGTTGGCATGGATTGCCTTATATTAGGTACTTGTGTGTGTTATTTGACATTGGCAGAGCAAAACCTTAGGAAACTTAACTAATTCGATAAGTGCGGCATCCGGGTACGCGGCTTTAGCGTGAACGGATAGTGTGGTAAAACGCTGTGTACATATGTCCCGGCTATGTACATTTACATGCGGGATGGGCGAGGTATACCATCAACTCAACCAGACTGATGTTGTAGACGGTTTCCCTGTCAGTAAAAGATTTTCGACGTCGGCCCGGGGACCTTTGCTTACTGTGCACCGCCTAAAATCCTGTGAACAGACACTGAGCTCTAAGGTCCACATTAATCCTGTGGACATACAGACACTGAGCTTTAAGGTCCACATCAGTCCTGTGGACATACAGACACTGAGCTCTAAGGTCCACATTAATCCTGTGGACATACAGACACTGAGCTCTAAGGTCCACATCAGTCCTGTGGACATACAGACACTGAGCTCTAAGGTCCACATTAATCCTGTGGACATACAGACACTGAGCTCTAAGGTCCACATTAATCCTGTGGACATACAGACACTGAGCTCTAAGGTCCACATCAGTCCTGTGGACATACAGACACTGAGCTCTAAGGTCCACATCAGTCCTGTGGACATACAGACACTGAGCTCTAAGGTCCACATTAATCCTGTGGACATACAGACACTGAGCTCTAAGGTCCACATCAGTCCTGTGGACATACAGACACTGAGCTCTAAGGTCCACATTAGTCCTGTGGACATACAGACACTGAGCTCTAAGGTCCACATTAATCCTGTGGACATACAGACACTGAGCTCTGAGGTCCACATCAGTCCTGTGGACACACAGACACTGAGCTCTAAGGTCCACATCAGTCCTGTGGACATACAGACACTGAGCTCTAAGGTCCACATCAGTTTTCAATCTGGAAATAGTCCGCTGAAAGATATATACAGCTCAGAAGATTGATGAACTATGGCATGACTTGAGAGTCCGAGCGATCCTTACACCACCCTTGAACCCTTTGTAGTGTGTCAGGGTTGAATTATTTAACCCATTACATCCTGAGGCTGATTTCTTTGCTTATTGTCCCATAAAGGCTTCATTACAGCCGATTAGCCCCACCCGGGTCTGCCCCGGGGGACTTGGGTGGGGTTAACTACTTTTTAGTTCCCAGGGTCACCCTGGTCAGCCCCACAGGGTGGGTTTTCTCATCTATTCTGGGGCATGTTTTTCTGTCTACCCTTGGTCCATTCACCTTTATTTTCCTTTTTTAAACTCTCCCTACTGTCTGCGCTGCCTGTAGCTCTTGATATTGGATGTGTGTTGCTAAATGGACTTAACTTTATTTAGGCCCCATTTCGTAGGTTTATTTAACGTATTGGACCGGCTGGCGACATACATTCAATGTTCTGTTTAGTTGGGTTTGTTTTTTTTTGTTGTTCACAAGCAGTGCAGGCACGTCCTGAGAAAGTCTTATTGCTGTCGGGACGTTAAGCAATGTACAATCAATCATTCATTACAAATTAGTTTTACACCACCCTTAAACTGTCATAGTAAAATTTATTTCAAGCAATATCGTGGTGAAAAGCGTTCAGAAGAAAGTGAGGTGTGTGGGGGGGGGGGAGGGGAGAGAGAGAGAGAGAGAGAGAGAGAGAGAGAGAGAGAGAGAGAGAGAGAGAGAGAGAGAGAGAGAGAGAGAGAGAGAGAGAGAGAGAGAGAGAGAGAGAGAGAGAAACTTCAATATTCGAGGAGCACCAAAAAAAAAAAAAAAAAAAAAAAAAAAAAAAAATCTTGGCTAATCTCTCGTTGGCGGATGCAAAGGAACAAATCTCAGCCAGCCCCCATTTTCGTCCTGTCTGGCTGCCTTAGGCCTATTCATTCAGCTTGAATCGTTTTCGTCGCAAACTACGTGTGCCTATGCATCTGATGGCTTATTGACTGTATTCTCAATATCTCTGGCCCACGCCGTGGAGCGCCAAGTCGGTAACAGAATGTTATTATGCATCAACACAGACCATCTTGGTATTCACTCTACCCCAAAACAGCGTGAACATTCGCGGAATAGCTGGTTCCTATATGGATGAACAAGAGGCAAAGATTCTCATGGGCCCCTGCGAAGAGCTCATGAGAATCTATGCCTCTTGCAGATCTGTCGAACTGCACTGGTGCATCAGCAAAATAAAAAGTCGACAGATGAATCCTTCAGACGGTGGTTTGCATTCACTATTTTCTCTGAATGAAGCCTTGACAGATGATAATCTTAAGTCAATTTATGTCAGCGAGAGGCGTAGATTCTCATGAGCCCCTGCAGCTTCAGGGGGCCATGAGGATCTACGCCTTTTGCACACGGTGAGGCTGGGAGAGGGGCTGCATGTGTGAGCGAAGGCTTGACGGACGGCGGATGGCCAGACATCGTGACTGTCAGTAGTTTGTCGGACGACCGAAAAATTCACACCCTGTATTGCAGCTCTTGTCTGGAGTATCATTCAATGACCTCCTCCGTCGTAGGGACACAGACGGAAGTAGTTCATAGCAAGTGAGTTGATAGATCCAGCAACGGACATAGTTATAAATTGAATGAGGCAATAGTCGTTGATTTCATGGATTCGTGCAAGGGTTGATGGACATCTGTGCATTTTGCAGACGGTGATTGTTTTTGGAAAGAAAATATATATTTGTTCATTGGAGTGACTGACGGCTTCCTCCTGATGAACGTAAATGCCAAAAATTGTGTCCAGCAAGACATGTATAAAACCTCGTTGTCACACCAGGGAGGAAGAATATATACCACACGGAATATCTGGATATTTAGTTCGATTTTAATGATTTGATTTTCTCATTCGTACGACAAACAATAGACAAGACGTACACAAACCTACGCACTATTCGCTCAATTCATACATGCACCTGTAAAATACGCACACCCTTAACCATTCGCACAATGTTCACAGCACTAACCACACATCCTACACTTATTGTTCCACTACGATGTCACATCTCAATGTCCGTCGAAAATAACTGACACTAATTAATGCTTAGATCCTCGAACGATCAAACAGTTTGATTACTCCGACCGTGAATAAAGATGAATGTAGCGTCGCTGCTTGTTGGAATAAAGATGAATGTAGCGTCGCTGCTCGTTGATTCGGTCACACCACTGGTCGAATAATCGCACTGTCTCTCGCGATGGCACGTCGAAGCTCCACACGCACACCGCCAGGATCAACTCGACTATCCCGTACATCACGTTGATTGATTACATTTCCACATGAAGCATACACAAATCCAACTTCTCAGCTGGTGATAAGGGGCATCTATACAACATATAAAACTTATCTCTCCATAAGACATCCGCCATTGCTTAAAAGATACTTCCGCCGGAAATGACGACACTGTAGCGATGACGACCGCTAACGGCTTCCGGACGTTGTCGCCGATTCCCGATCGTTTCCGACATCGAATAAATATCGTAATAACGGTCAATTCGAAATACCATGCACACACACGAATACGACATATCTCCGCACAACACATAACCTCTCACCACGATCCGAATCATTCATTTCAAAATCAACAGGCTCTACGAAACTTTTCGATCATTCGATTCATCCCTGCGCGCCGATCGCCAGACGACACCGCAAACTCGCCGACGCGCGCCGAATGGCATACAATCTCCGATCCGGAGCCAATCAACTAATACACTTCCCGAATCTACTACTTAACAAACGCGAATCAGCTATATAATAAACAAATACATACCCAAAGATGCGTGAAAAGTTTACTCAGTCTTCGACTATCTTGTGCTTGTCTCAGCGCCCACGACTGATGGCCGTTGACAAAGTCACCGTTATTATTAGCCGGTTACAAGCGTAGTTATACACAACTACTTACTGTGTTTACACAACCAACATTGAGCATCTAGCTTCACTAACATTCTATCCTTCGATAGATAACACGAGGCACACCACACCGCCTCAATTCCTCACAAAAACTAACTTTTAACTCGAGAGCAAAAATCTCTCATGTCTGACTGTCTTCCAGACGATTCACAGTGACGTAACTCTTCAAACCAACATCGTACGTCACATGTTCCAAACACACATCTTACGTCATATGTTCTTGACGTCACTGAAAAGTACATGCCCTCACCACAACACACAACATAGAACGAAATTCCTCCCGAGAAGAGAATACTGCATAATGATTAAAATAAATTGTGACACTCGTTTCCGCATGTAGTTGTGTGGGACTATGAGGATATCAAATTATGCTTCTTGAAAGCGTGGGCGAAAAAAAATCGCATTATGTATTGCATGGTCGTATCTTAAATGGCCGACTATCTTCCCACGATGATGGAATGCCAGATACTTTACCCAACAATAGGCAAAGATCCTCATGAGCTCCCGCAAATGCGGGGACTCATGAGGATCTGTGCCTATTAAAGATGGCTACTGCTCTTATCTGAAGTGGTCGACACTTCAACTGGTAAATGTTGGTAGGACCCGCAATCTGCCAGGACCCATTTGAATCTGAAAAGCACGGCCGGCAAGGGTGTTCAGGAGGAAAGGAAGTTAGGAAGTCTAACTGCTTTTCCCCTTCCTTGCCTCTGGGGCAGCGGTTTGTCAGTGTTTGTTGTTGGCTGGTTAACCCATTACATCCTGAGGCTGATTTTTTTTTTAAATTTTGCAATTGTTCTATCAAGCTAAATTGCAGATTACGAGATAGACCAACCATTTCAGTTCAAGGATGGTGCCAGAATAGCTTGGCGCTTGAAGCGCCAAGCGATTCTGGCACCACGGCCCTTGAACTGTCATTGTTTATTTCAAGCAACAGTGTATCAGGATGAATAGGGTTGAATTAACATCTTCACTGCCAGTGGGCGCGTATTATATCCTTGAAGCCACCTCAGACTGAAAGCTCGATAGACGGTGTGCGTGGGGAAATGCATAAGAAAATATGGCCTGATTGTGTATAGTAGATTCAAGATTCAAGGTATTTATTTTCCGTACACGGATATTTTTCTGCGCCTGCCGAGTATAAAAATAAACTAAGATAACATCACAACATGAGGGCTCATAAGGATCAGTGTCTCCTGCAGTCGAATCGTGTTCAGTTTTTCTTGGCAGTCAATGGGTTAAAGTTTGTTTTTTCCTACGGCTGACGCACACGTGCTAATACTCAGCATTCATTGTTATAGACATACCCAAAAAAATTCCCTGACGAAATGTCTATTTCCTGAAGTCGAAGAGGACCTGTGCCTTTGGTTGTGTATTGTTCGCTGAAATATTGTTCGTAAAAAATTGTGTTTAATATGTCTGTCCCCGTCGTTTAAGTTACGAGTTTAATAAGGTGCGTGATTTTGGGGGAGAAATTACATATCGATTTTACCCGGGGTTTTTGTCGTGAATGATCGCATTAAATTAGATTCTTGCATGGCGAGATTGTAATCTTGAAAGAAAAATTCAGGGGCACAATCACACTACTCCTCGGTGAAAAAAAAAAAGGAAACGCCAGGAAACAGGCGAGAAACGGTCAAACTGAACAGAAAATCTAAAAACGTTTAAAAAAGCGAAAAACAGTGAATAGGAAGTGTTCTTTAGCAGGTTTTGCCCTCTTCACTGGCGAGAACAAGTGAACAGAGTCCAACTGCAAGAGACATAGATCCTCATGAGCCCCCGCGTTGCGGAGGCTCATGAGGATCTATGCCTCTTGCTAAAACCACTTTAAATGGATGTGTTCCTTTCACGGCTGGGGGCCTCATAACGTTGAATTGTCCACGATTTCGACAACACAGTCTGCGTCCACTTACAGTGAAAGATTTAACGGAAAACAATTTCAAGAGGTCTTTTAAAATATGGATCCTGAGAATCACCGGCGCTAGACCGCTTTGAGTGAAAACATGGAGGAAATTTTATCCTGGGGTAGAAACTTCTTCATGGACGCTATTACAGTTTTGGTCTGTGGTTTTGGATCCTACGGCTTGAAGGTGTGAAGTGCAAAAATACAGGCCAGCACACGCAGAGAGAGAGAGAGAGAGAGAGAGAGAGAGAGAGAGAGAGAGAGAGAGAGAGAGAGAGAGAGAGAGAGAGAGAGAGAGAGAGAGAGAGAGTTATTATATGGGTTTAACGCCGACCATGCAACTAAGGCCATCTCACGGCAGGAGAGAGAGAGAGAGAGAGAGAGAGAGAGAGAGAGAGAGAGAGAGAGAGAGAGAGAGAGAGAGAGAGAGAGAGAGAGAGAGAGAGAGAGAGAGAGAGAGAGAAGGAATTTTAACGACGAAAAAATAAAAAGGACGGATCCGAGTCGTTTGTTTACGATAGCGCAGTGTTCCAAACACGTGTATCTAATGTCGGTGATGTGGCAACATAGCGTCAGTTGCGCCGATCACAGTAGTTCAAGAGAAGTGCCACATTAGCTTGGGGCTTTGTAAGGCGCCAAGTTAGTCTGGCACTACCCTTGAGCTTTCATAACCAATCCATCACCTGCAGATGGTATCAAGTATTAAAGCCCCTTCCAAAATAAGTGTTTGTTAAAGATCTGCCGTTCTGAGTAGTTTTTTTAAGTCCCTTTATAAATAAAGACATTATCTTTTGCTGCGGTCACAATAAATCCCGGCATTCGTGCTCAGGACCATATGACAGTAAGTTGTAACAGCTACATGAATAATTCGCAAGCCACTGGTGCTCTTTTTCCTCTCGCATTCAAAATGTATCGAGCGCACTCATTGGCTCGACTTAGACCACGTGAATCAATAAGCGCCAATCGATGAACGACAAGCGGAGCTTTGGTTGTAGCCCTTTTCTAGCCCCCACGTTAGGATCGTTTGCAAGGCATCGGTTACGTGTCGTGGGCGATCACTCACCAGGGTACCTCAGAGTAGTGTTCAATTCGCTCATCGGATGACGTGCCTCACATGTCGCGAGAGATGACTTGACCAGTATGTCCTCAATGATGTGGGCGCCAAGCGAATAGGGCACAATCATTGAGGTAACATACCGGGTCACTAAATACCCCCCAGATGGCGGCAGCAAGCAAAAGACCTATGGGAAGTGTGTATCAATAGTCAATCAATCAATTTGCGATCACCGCCGCCGGGAGCCAGGAGCCACGGCAGAAATTAAACAATAATGAACTTGGGGTTTTAGTGGAAGTATTGCCGAGTGATTTAGACGCCTCGCGGTTAGCGTATTAACCCATTCAAACCCACGAAGATACGGACCGTCCTTGATAGTTCAAGGGTGGTGCCAGAATAGCTTGGCGCCGAGAGGCGCCAAGCAATCCTGGCACCTTTCTCGAACTGCCATGGTCAAACTATATCTCCTGAACAGTAACGTAGACTTTAGAGGACAACTTTAATTTTGGGGTTTTGCGACCCTTGGGCTCCGTGTGTTTAGATCTTCGGGCAGATTCCAGCCGTCACTTTGCGAGCCAAAGACCGACAATGGTTTGGAGACTTTTGCTCTCTCGGTTGTGTTTTCGATGGAAATAGTTTGTCACTAATTTAGCTGGCGGGAGAGTATGACCGAAACAATTTTATTTTTTAAACGCACTCGATCTGTGTGAGTTGGTTGTGGGATGGGGTTTTATGGCTGAGTGTTGGGGGTTAATGGTGCACGTATCAGGATGGACATTTGTTCACTCATAATAATTTAGTGCTTGAGTACTGCTAGTTTGATTCATGGTGTCGTCTAGGCTTCATACGTTGGTTTTTCCGTGATATGGCGGCAGAGTCACTTACAGTGCGGGTAACTACAAAATGTGATTCTGCAATCTTTGTTAATTCAACACCCAAAAAAAACCATTACATGTCCCGGGAACATGAATTCAAGGTGGTGTTAGCAAGAGGCATAGATCCTCATAAGCCCCCGGCAACTGCGGTGGCACATACGGTATACCTCTTGCAGTTGGGTGATGTTTAAATTCTCTCGGCACAGAACGGAACCCGAAAATATGAGGATAATAAGTAGTAACATCTTGTTTCATAACTGTTTGTATTATGCCTCGAAATTACTTACTTACTTACGCCTGTCACCCCTACCCGGGTATAGGCCGTCGACGAGAGACCACCAGCAACTCCTGTCCTGTGCTTCTCCTTCGATTCTACTCCAGGTGGTTCCCAGTCTCTTGATGTCAGCTTGGAGGTCTCGACGCCAGGAGTTTCTCGGCCTACCTCTTTTCCTCTTTCCCTGGGGGTTCCTTGACAATGCCTGCCTAGTGATACTGGAAGCTGGCTTTCTCAGGCTGTGACCGATCCATCCCCATCTTCTTCGCCCAATTTCATTCTCTGCTGTTATCTGCTCTGTTCTGTCCCAGAGTCTGGTCTGAAATTACTGATCTTCTCTGGCCAGTGGATTTTCAAAATTCTTCTAAGGCAACTGTTCATGAAGGTCTGTACTCTGTTGACTGTGGTTTTTGTCAATCTCCAAGTCTCTGCTCCATATAGGAGAACTGCTTTTACATTGGAGTTGAAAATCCGGACTTTGGTGTGTTGTGACAGCTCTCTGGAACTCCACACTTTTTTTCAACTGGAGAAAGGCTGCTCTGGCTTTACCGATTCGTGCTCTGACATCTGCATCAGTGCCGCCTTTTTTGTCTATGATGCTCCCGAGATAGGTGAAGGACTCCACCTCCTCCAACGGGGTGCCAGCAAGCAAGATTGGTTCTTCCCTGGTTGTGTTCAGCCTCATTGTCTTTGTTTTCTGTTTGTGAATGGTGAGGCCCACTTGGGACGAGATGTCAGCAAGCCTCGTGGTCTTGTCCTGCATTTGTTCATGAGTGTGGGACAGTAATGCCATGTCGTTATGCCTCGAAATAGTGATGCACAAAATAGCCGACTTCACTTATTAAGTTTAAAATAATTTTCATACAAATGATGAAAGACTTTGTCTGCTCTTTGTCTCCTTCGTATGTTAGAGATCTCAAGCGTTACGCATAATGGGCAAAACATAATTTTTATTTCCTGGATTGTGAAAGGAATCAATGGTAGAAAATCTTAGCTGAGGCAAAACAACGTGGTGAACCGACTGTGTCGGCGATTTATTAAAGCAACTGAAGGCCGTACTTGAGCAGATTGCTTTAACCCCTTCAGTGTCGGAGCAAGGCGAACGCTACCCAGATGCAAGAGACATAAATCCTCATGTCGCGGGGGCTCATGGGATTTATGTCTCTTGTTAGTCCCTATCTTCTTTATGCCTACATCTGTTCCCGTTTACAAATGTTTCTTCACGCGAATGTCGGTTAGACTCGAAATCCGTGATCACTGGCAGGGAAGGGGTTAAGTTACAGTAAACTGCAGCGATGTAGGACGAATTATTGTCAGAGTGCATTATTAGCGCTCTCTCTCTCTCTCTCTCTCTCTCTCTCTCTCTCTCTCTCTCTCTCTCTCTCTCTCTCTCTCTCTCTCTCTCTCTCTCTCTCTCTCTCTCTCTCTCTCTCTCTCTCTCTCTCTCTCTCTCACTCCCTTAATGGTAGCAAGCCGGTATGCTTTAAAGAGGCTTTGGACATGCGCATCACTGAAAGACAATGTTTTAAAAAATTAGAAGTGTTCTTAAAGTTAAAAGCTAAATGCACTCTAGCTTAAGGATGCACGAGTAAGCCTTTCGCCAACTTCACAATCTATCTTTCACACTCGGCAACGAAATAAAACCCTCGAATTAGAATACGCAAAGAGCCGACCAATATCAGCAAGAGACACAGATTCTCATGAGCCCCAGCTAAGCAGGGGCACATGTGAATCTGTCACAGTGTCTCTTGCTAGATGGAACGGGGCTGAACAAGCGAGTGTTTAAGTGGGCCGGCGATTTTTTTTAGAATGGGACGAAATCTAAAACAGAAAGCGGAAAAGGATGAGGCGAGGATGAAGCCATTTTATGAATATACACTAAAAGCGCATTTCCGATCACGATTTTATAATGGCCAGGGTCTTGCAGCTTCCTTTTGCTAATCCTATATAAAAGCGGATTACTGCTTTTAACCCCTTCACTGCCGAGAAGAAAGCGAACGCGGATCAACGGCAAGAGACATAGATCTTCATTGAGCCCCCGCTTCCACGGGAGCTCATGAGAATCTGTGCCTCTTGCTGAGACCAATTTGTATCCACATTTTTTGGGACGGTTTTGGCTTTTGGTCGTTGAATGAGAACACAAGTTTCAGAAACAAAAATGCGCGTACAGTGGTAGGGAGTGGGTTAATTTCCTCCTCCGGTCTCCATCTTTTTGTATCTGTGTGTTTTTGCTCGCGGGACTATGACAACCGCCGTTGGACAAATCTTGCTGAATGTAGCAATCCGTTTGTTCCTGTTTCGACTTAACCAGATCCGGGTGATTAAGGACCAGCGAAAATTCTGGAGAATCTGAAGAAACCGAGGTTCATTAATTTAATTATTTAATAGTAATCTGATTCTGATGCCAGAATGACTTTAGAGCGGTGTGCACCAAGTCAGGCTTTGCTTTCGCTAAAACTCGCAGTGAGTTATCAATGTTGTCTCGCCTCAACTACGACGATTCTACCCTTCTTTTTACAGTCCGTGTGAGCAGGCATAGTTAACAGGTTTTTCTACTGCCCTAATGATTATTTTAGATTTAAGCCATTCCCAGCCACTATACGTGCATTTTCGTTTCTGAAATCTTGGTCCAGTCAACAACCAGAAGCCGACACGGTCTATGAAACATGTATTCAAATTGGTCTCAGCAAGAGACATAGATCCTCATGCGCCCCCGCGACAGCGGGGGCGCATGAGGATCTATGTCTCCTGCAGTCGGATCGTGTTCACGTTTTTTTCTCTGCAGTGAAAGGGTTAATTCAAGCTAGTTGCTTTAGCTATGTCTATTTTATACAGTTTGGCCTTTTGAATACGCTGCCGTCGGCGATTTTGGTATTGTGAAACGCGTTTTGGTTTTGTGAAACGCGTTTTGGTTTGATTATTGAAACTAGAAAGTTTTGGTGCACAAGTGCACGTACAAATTTTGTCAGTTGGACACGAGTACAGTATTTAGTAAAACACACTTTTTTTTCGCAGTTTTGTTTCCGCACTTTCACATTTCATGATACAGCCGTAAAAAGATAAAATTAACACACAAAATAGTTCCAAAAATAGATCTCTCATTCAAGAACTGTTCTTCTGTCTTTAACAGTCTTTACGAAGATCTGCGGACAGCGATACTTTTTCTTTAGATCGTCTCTTTTCTTCGGATTCTTTTCCTTGCTCACTTATTCCTCTTTCTGTTGAAGCGTTTTTATTCTCATTTTGAAAACATGAATAGGCCTGCGTCGGAAATTTCAGAAATTAGCTGCGTATTTCGCTTGATCCTTTAGGAGTTCTGGCCCTTGGGGACAGCCTCCATTCGCCTGGCCATTGTGGAAAGTTTCCAGCACCGTCTTATGCACCCCTATCTATGTGCAAGAGGCATAGATTCTCATAAGCCCTGCCGACGTAGGGGCTCATGAGAATTTATGCCTCTTGTCGAAAAATCTCGGCCCCATTTATGTCCGTGTCGCTCAAACGAGAGAAACTCTCCGGTAAGTTTTTTTCCTCTGAATAGCGCCTCTTCCAGACAAGGGAGGCTATTCACGGGCCTGTCAGCCATTTTGTTGCGGTGCGCTGGCTCCCTCTCGTGGCCAGGGCCCGTCACTCCCCATTAAATTCACGGGAATTAGTTTTTTTTTTAAACCCGGCGCGTGAATGAGGCGAATATTAGATCATGGCGATGTGAACGGTGTAGGATTTGGGGGGAATTAAGGGTGGTATTAACATCCACAACTGCCAGTAAGTGTGCCCTATTAGTACAGAGTACTAACCCCTGTTGGCGTCAGCAATCATGATGAGGCGGGAACTCTTTCACGGTAACGCCAACTGTGCAAGATGGATTGATTTTCAGCTTAAAAACTTTAAGGCACCAAGCTAATATTTTTCCTCACGATTTAACACATTCCAGACGAACCGCATACGGATACGCGGCAAATAGCCGCTTAGCCGCATGCAGGACACCCCGAAGAATAGCCAGGAGCTACAACCAGGGTGCGCTTTCAGTCTTCACGGTCGTTCCATTTCCAACGACCTTTAAGTTGTGCACAGCTGAGCCAATCGTGTGCCGGTGGAGTCTATATAAGCCAGAACTCGATAAGACTTAATTAGTTTAAGCCAGCGGCCCCCGTCTGCGGTCACCAGCAATGATCAGTAGCTGGGCGGTCCCTGTAAGCAAAAGGTCATTAGGCCGGGGCAGCTATTAAGACCGAAGCCTGTCTGGGGAAGTTTTGCTCACTGGGGCCAGGGTTTGGCTGCGGTCAAATAAATGGGTAAATGAAATACTACACTAAAATTATTCAGGACTTCAGGTCTTAGATCTAAATAAACGCGGCTCAAGTTTGTCACTGCACAAAAGAGGCATAGGTCCTCGTAAGCCCCTGCAGCCGGCAGGCTGCAGGGGCTCGTGAAGACCTATGCCTCTTGCAGAAGAAAGGGATTCGATATAGGACTGCGCACGATCGACGGCCGATTGGTCCTATGGGACTGTGGTCCTTAGTAGGAACATTGCTTCTGTAGGGTCCAATCTGTAGTCCGATAAATCATGATGCTGTGTACTGCTCTGTATGGTACGCATCAGACAAGATCTATACTGAGGAGCAAAAGAAATGCGAGATTTTTGGATAAAGTGTTTCCAGTGATTCCGAAAATTTTGCAATTATTTTGCTCCTCATTATACTATAACTGAAGTCTGGCATTCAGAATCATCATTGCCAGTTGTAGAAATACTGACTGTGACACACGCAAGAAGGAAGCTCAGATTCCTTGCAAAAGAAAATAACAAAGACAGGCACACGCTTAGGAAGATCAGTTACGAAAGTTGTGTTGTACTTCTACGAGTGTTTTTTTTTCTTTGCTGCATTAGCTTAGCGGTCAACTTTTTGTATAGATTTCGTATGTTAGATTCATACGTAACGTCAGTTTGTCGCTAAAGTCTTTGGAAACCTTGTTTACTTGCCACTGGACACAAAGAAACGTAAACAAAGATGTAGACATTACTTGAAAATCGATTAGGACTTTTTAAACGGACTTTACCTTGCAATGTTAACCAAACAGGTACTGCCCAAGATAAAAGTATAAATCGTATAACCGGTAATACTTAATATGTACCAACTATTTAACTCGCGGATCCGGAAAGCCACACCTCAGCCAATTCATCATCTTATGAGAGGAAAAGAAAGCAATATGTGAAATTAACTCACTGCCGCCCAGGTAGGAAATACTCACACTTTGGAGTTGTCCGCTGAGGACTGCATTACAATTCCGGAGACAGATCGACCATGATAGTTCAAGGGTGGTGCCAGAATAGCTTGGCGCCTATAGGCGCCAAGCTATTCTGGCACCGCCCTTGAACTATCATGGCCAAGCCATATTTTGCTGTGGTGTGTCGGGGCTGAATGAGCTAGCCCCCTGTTTACAGTACCAGTGGCCACACGCACAAGGGGGTTAACCCATTCACTGCCGGTGGACGCAGATCGTGTTAGAATTCAACGTCCGACATCCTCAGCCGTCAGACACGGATACAAAGGGGTTTCAGTAAGAGGCATAAATCCTCATGAGCCCCCGCAACTGCGGCGGCTGATGAGGATCTATGCCTCTTGCATTTGGCTGTTGTTAAGTTTTCCTCGTCAGTGAAGGGGTTCATTGGTTATTCTTTTCAGAGTGCAGCTCCAAAGCGCAGCTGCCCGCCATGCATTACCACAAACTCTGTTGTTGTGCATCCAATTCTCGTGCCAGTGAATGATGGTAACTTTTTCGCATTTACGACATCACATCCTCTAGAGAAATTGCATGCGTCGCGCAGACACGGGGCTGTTAAATTTCGTATCTTGATAGTTTGCGCATGGAAAAAACTTTAGGTCATTTGTTGTGGGCTTTGGGAAGAATTCCACAAAGAATTCCGCATCATTTTCAGGAAGGGCATTATCTGTACATGTAGAGCCGAACTGTAGTCGCGCCGTGAAAGTTCCAAAGCATATTTGTCGAAGCAGATAAAGATACATCATTGTTTAAAATTTATTTATTTATTTATTTATTTATTTATTTATTTATTTATTTATGTATTATTATTATTTATTTATTTATTTATTTATTATTTATTATATATTATTATTTATTTATTTATTTAGAACTTTCTTTTAACTTTCACTCATTAACTGATAGTGGACACAAAATGATTGCTTTGAAAGCAGGACAAATTCAACACCGTATAATCACATCCAAGTAACAGTGGATATGAGTGGGTCTACCAAGAGGCAAAGAACATCATGAGTCCCCGCATCTGCGGGGACTCATGTGGTTCTTTCCCTCTTGTTGTCTGGGTGGTGTTCGCATTTTATTGCCTTTAAAGGGATTAGTAAGCAAGAATCAACGTTTTAGTATTACCTAATTCTAACCTTAAAACAGTTCAGTTATTTTGACATAATAATTATGTCACGTTTTCAACTGTTTCAACGGTACCTTATAGTGTGTGTGAGGGCTTTTTCTTTGTATGTTTGTTCTTGTTTTGTTTTGTTTGTTCTCCTACATCTTCTATTTTTAATTCGTAAGACGCCACAGCCAAAGAGCTGTTCTTGTGTTGTCCATTGCGGTCTAAAGATGTTGTTTGAAGCATTAACGATTACAACTTCTGACAGGCAGTCTTAGAGCCCGCTGTAAACCGTTTAAATGAGTATAGAGTTTCAATGGGAATACGCTTTAACCGTTATAAGCGGTTTCCGGAGGGCTTTAAGCATGTTGTTTACAGTGTGCCACATTTATGACTAAGATTCTTTTATTGTTTTCTCACCGTGCCTTCCGCGTACTTACTGTAATGTTTGCTTTTAACTCATTCGAGACGAACAGCATCCGGATACGCGGCTTAACTCATTCAACTCCGACACACCACGGCAAGACATGGATCGAGCGTGATAGTTCAAGGGTTGTGCCAGAATAGCTTGGCGCCCATAGGCGCCAAGCTATTCTGGAACCACCCTTGAACTATCCCGCTCGATCTGTTTCCGGAAGTGTAAAAATACAGTCTTCAGGGGGCAACTTCAAAATTTGAGGCTTTCGGTCCTGGAGCATAATATGTTAAGCAGCGTATCCCGATGCCGTTCGTCTCGAATGAGTTAACCTTCTACTCCCAGCGAACAAACATTTTGTCTTTCAACCTATGAGAAAGTCAACGTCAAATAATCCCAAACGTTCAAGGAACACGAGTATTAAAACTGGGCCAATGGGGGAAAAAAGAACACCGTGAATCACTGCAGGTGCAGTTGATGTTCTTTTCTTCTTGCTGTTGAGTGGTGCTGTTTGTTTGTTTGTTTTTTCCCCCGGCGGTTGAAGGGCTATAAAAAGTCGGACCACTAAGCCTATTTTTAGAAGCGCGAGATCTTGAAATATTTAATCTTGTTTGGCTTCCCGAGAAACGCTGACATGCCCTTGGACTTCCTGTCAGCCTTGTTTGCTGTTAACCCCTCCACTGCCGGGGAAAATGGAACACGATCCAAGCGCAAGAGGCATAGATCCTCATGAGCCCCCGCAGTTGCAGGGGCTCATAAGGATCTATGCCTCTTGCTGACACCACTTTGAGTCCATGTACCTTGGATGAACGTTGCTGTTTATCGTTGAATTGATTTTAGAACAAAGTCTGCGTGAACTGGCAATGAGTTTGTTAGCCTTTCACGCGAGAGGTAGTTACAGTTTTTTTTTTATTCTTCAAACCATGATAGTTCAGGGCTAACGTTTGATTTCCAACAAGCAGACAAACCAGTGACGCCCCTTGGAACCGGCTTCAGTTGTCGTTCTTGGCAAACGGTCACAGCAGGTTGTGGGCCCTCTTTCTCACCCCGCGGGCCCTCTTTTTTTTTTCACCAGCAGTTTGGAGCGGTCAGATGCCCCGGCCACATGACCCCCCCACCCCCTACCCACCCCCCTGTTTTAAACTTAAAAAGCTATACTGCACTTTAGATAATAAGTAATTTATCATTCATTGCCTTTTTGCTCTATAGGGGGGATTTTTCTTATCGCTATTTTATAGGAAAGGCTTCTCAGTTGTTGGCGTAGAGGCTTGGCTACCGATTTTTTCAACAAAGTTTCTTTTAACCCCATAACTGCTACTAACGCTGCAGCTCCGCGCCTTTTCCGCCGAACGGTATCGTCAGTAGCAGTCAAGGGGTGTATACGTGCACTTAACCCTTTGTCTTTCGGTAGAGGTTTCCTACAGGAATCATCGCGACTAAACACGCTACCGACAGGCAAAGGGTTAATTAGCGATACCACTCTGCGGAAAAGACGCATAACTTCGCGTCTTTCTGGCCGAACGGTATCGTCGGTAGCAGTGAAAGGGTTCAAGTTCAAGCTAAGAACATATGAAAATTGTTCATGTTAACAAAGAACTTAGTATAGAGAGAGAAAGGAGGTCGGGTGGATGAAGGGATGGAGTGCTGACGGGTGGATGCTTCCGAGAAGCAAACGTTACTGTAAGCTATGTACAAGTAGACGAACAACGAATGTGTGCTTGTCTGTGATTTTGGACACTACACAGGCCAGCACACAGAACACAAATGCGGATGACAGATATAGAGTGAGATATTATGATGAAACGTTATGCTCTAGGATATAGTTATAAAACCTTCATGTAAAACCTTCTTGCAATCTGTCCCTGGTGTTCAACTAAGGCAGACAAGAATAACTTGAACAGATGCATCATCAAACGCAAATGTAAAGTTAACGCTAAATGAACAGAGAGAGAGAGAGAGAGAGAGAGAGAGAGAGAGAGAGAGAGAGAGAGAGAGAGAGAGAGAGAGAGAGAGAGAGAGAGAGAGAGAGAGAGAGAGAGAGTGAGAGAGACAGAGAGAGAGAGAGACAGACAGAGACAGAGACAGAGAGACAGAGACTGATGAAATGAAATGAAACTTTATTTATGAACGGAAGAAGCAGTTAGCACATGAGAGAGAGAGAGAGAGAGAGAGAGAGAGAGAGAGAGAGAGAGAGAGAGAGAGAGAGAGAGAGAGAGAGAGAGAGAGAGAGAGAGAGAGACGGGGGGCGGGGCGAGGGGGGGAGGGTGGGGAAAGGGCGAGTGTAGGGGAGAGAATAGGGCATCTTGGCACACAGTCTTGCGCACAGAGATTGTGCAGAGCCAGAATTGGTTTTTAATCAAGCCCTTGGATCCAGCTTAAGGCCACAAACACGTGGGACCGATAAGGTGGCCAAGTCATTCACTGACTCTCACTCGCTTACTACGTCTTTCATTATCGAAAAATCAGGTGGAAAAATATTTCCGTTGTTTGTTGATTTCTGACCTCATGCCTAGCTATTTTTTTGTGCTTCGAAGTTGAACAGTCAAACATATCCAGTTACTATACTTTGAACACTTTCTCTTTGTTAAAATATAGTGTGTGCTGATCTGTGATTTTGGACATTACGGCTGAAAGCCGTAGTGTCCAAAATCACAGATCAGCACACACTTGATAAATCATTTGGGGCCCAATGACATTGTTTTTATGTCTGCAGTCAAGTGTCATCAGATACCTCAAGTACCAGTATTACCGTAATCTTTTAAAAAGAACGAAAAAGTCGCCCGATGGTTCCTGCTTACTTATTTGCGTCTTTGTTTGGAAGCGAATTGACGCCTTCGCTGCCGCGAAAAAATGGACACCGCACTACTGCACGAGGTATAGATCATCATGAGCCCCCGCAATTGCGGGGGCTCATGAGGATCTATGCCTCTTACTCACACCACTTTGCATCCATAGAACGGCTGGAGCTCTTTCGCGTGGAACTGACGCAGATTTCAGAGGTGCAGTGTACGTACAGTGGCAGGGAAGGGGTTAAATAATGTGAAAACAGTATACCAGAAGGCCTACAGTGACCGCACACTGGATGTCTGCCCCCCCCCCCCTCCACCCCTCCCCGTCGATTCGCTACTGCGTGTTTGATTCATCAGTCTGGACCAGGTCCAAACCGATAGATCATAGTACGGCCTACCAATATACCAATTACCATCGAAAGTAAATCATAATCAGGCTGGTCATCTTTGAAGGCAGACATCGCACGCGGGGGGTGGGGGGGGGGGGGGGGAACCAAGGATTGAACGATTTTTCCATGAAGTATAATTTTGTTTTTAATGACTACGACGCAGTTGCTTTAGAACGTATTTGTAACTCAATCAGTTATTGCTAGTGGAGGTCAGAGAGAACAGCGAAAATAAAAAAAATAAAAAATAAAATATTTTCTCGACAAAATCTAAGTCGACCAAATTCCTCTATTACCTTCTGACCACATGCCATTCTTCATTTCTGTAATTAACCAATTACATTTTACATCTATAATCAGCACTACGCAATACTCAGACGATCAATCAACATAGTCATAATTGGCGGGCCGGAAGTACTATAACCACATCCCGGCGTTCCCGTATTAAGCAAGGGGATAGAATCGCATTTTGCGCATCAGCCGTATATCCCTTGCCCAAAGAAAGATCTAATACATTCTGTAAGCAAACATTTACCGTCTACAAGAGGCATAGATTCCCATGAGCCCATGCGAAGCAATGGTTCATGAGAATCTATGCCTCTTGCTGGTATACTTGCTTTCACTTTCTTATGTCTTTGTGTCTCAGACGGTGCAGGACAACAGGTTTTTTTTTATCTGCGACTGAGTATACAACGCCTCTGGCGGGGACGACAGAGAATATGGGCTCTCGTCTCTGCAAATACTGCTCTTCACCTCTCTGTCCGTGGTCTCCACTTTCTTTCTTTTTCCGAGCAAAGCTATGGAGGTGGATCGACCGAAGAAGGCCAATGGTTGACCTTATTATTTTGACGTATAGACGGACGAGGAAAACAAAACAGGGGCTCAAGCGATTCGTGGCAGATCTGTCTCCACGCACTTGCACTCTCTACTCTTTTTCTTAGTCTGACGGGCTTAGGGAGAGAAGTGTGTTTCATTATGTGTGTTTATGTGCATTGTTCTAACAGTATTTGTTTTCTTCTGGTCACTGTAGAACGATTTTACATTGACGGAAAGAAATAAGTACTGTGCATTTGTACACTCATCGTGCAACCCCATTCTCTTCCTCAGTCTGAAGCCCTGGTGCTCCTAGCACTAACTCACTCAGGCGGCCAGTTACGCGAGTGAGCTTAATCCTGCGCCAACCACTAAGCAAGGAGCTCCGCTAAAGCGGAGCATCTTGCTTAGTGGCTGACGCAGGATTAGGCACACTCAAATAGCACTGCGTGACAAGGCTCGGCGATCATAGCAAGCCTAATTGTATCGCATCTGATCACAATCATGTTGCCTTGGCGCCTTAGGTTTTCAATGAGCAAAAAGCAGACGGTATGCATTATTATAATGCCTATGCTCACGCAGTTCATAGTCCATCCATCTTCATTCTATGTGCAGTAGTGCATGAGACATCATTCTAAAACATGAGCTGGCGGAACCACCTGCCTCTGAAAGTGGAAGGGTCGATTTTGGAGACGAGAAAATGGCCATGAATGCAATGATGCATCTTTTGCAGCCCACCCCTGTGAGGAAATTCAAACTTATAAGCACCTACAAGAGACATACATCCTCATGGGCCCATGCACGCCTGAGCCGGGATGTATGCCTCTTGCTGGCAGAAATCATTTACATCCACGTTTCTGAAACGCAGGCATCGGCCAAGGTGGGGGCCATGCTTTTTCACGCTGCAGCCGGGGTCTAATATGGATGAGTATGCATACCACTTTGCTTGGCAACTACAACCCGTTTACGTCTGTGTTTCTGAAACGCAGGACCAGTAGGAGGTGTCAGCTTTAAACTGACTTGCCGGGGGCGAAGTTCTGCAGTAGCTGACGGGACCAGTAAATCAAGATTCATGACGGCCGTTTGATAATGAATGCCGCGCGTCAGACTGTCCATTGTTTAGGCTTTCATTGTTTTACATAAGTGTGCCGGTCTGTGATTTTGGACCTTACGGCTGTAAGCCGTAAGGTCCAAAATCACAGACCGGTACCCACTCCACGTTAGAGGGACCTCTGCGTCTGCCGCTGTGAACCAATATTTACATCATTATTGCGTTTACGCTGAGTAGATATTAAGTTACGAAGCACAACTGCTCAGGCACAGTTGTATCTGAAAGTTGATACTGTTGGCCTCTAGACATTGTCAATATCGGCTCACTATTTAATATAGTCGTATTATAATTTCTTCTTTACTCTAAGAGTGCAAGAACAGCAAAGACAAAGGTAAAGTCTTCCTGATACGGAGACACGAAACGGAACATTTCGTCGAAATGAGAGAATTTCAGACATTTCTCCAACATTTCACCGTTTCACGAAATGAAAAACGGCACATTTCGAGCAATAGAACCTGTCTCTCTTCCCGAAACATTTTGCTGCAACATTTCTACCCGCTGCCCAATCAGCCTGTGTCGTTCACTTAGTCACGTGTTAATCTGACGTCATTTAAGCCAAAAAAAACACTCAAGATGGCGGCTAAAGCGATGGCGTGGAGTCACTGAGGTCTATTATGGCTAAAAACGCGTGATGTGACGCACGATTCTGTAAGATTTAAGCGGGAGGATTATTTTTTAAATGGAATCTGTAAAGTATCTCACTAAAGTACCACCAAAATATGATTTTAGGTCAGTTTTCTGAACCTAACTTTCATCCGATTTTGCTTGGAAGCCTACAAGATGGCGGCTATCGCTTCGAGACGGCGGCAGCCGGCTCGCCCGGATTCACTTTAACCATCCTTGTCTACGCATTCAAAAGCTCTTAAGTTTATTCGATATGATCGGGAATTCACTTGTATTGTGTAAGCGAAGGCACAGCGTCTTATATGTTTAATTTTTAAGCGTCAGTATAGTCAGAAATATGACCCGATATCCACCGATACGGCAGAGCATTTGTTTGTGAAGAGTTACCTCCCCTGTACCAATCGAAATGAATTATCGCCGAGTTTCTGCGTGTGCGGTGGAGGCATTTCGATGAAATGAAAATGTTTCGTTTCTTGTGTATTTCGTCTCTCCGTGTTAGGAGGCTCTAATGTAACACTGAGACAGCTGAACTTGATGTGAGTGCTAATCTGTGGTTTTGGACCTACGCATAGGAGCCGTAAGATTCAAAATCACAGATCAGCACGCAGATATGAGCGCCTGTCTACCCACAGATGAAATAAAGGTCTCCTGGAGATCAGCAGCCCCATCCCTTACCATGTCAGCTTTATCTTGAAATAAATAAAACAAATTTTATCTGTCAGAGTTTGTGAGTGCCCCTTCTTGTTCGAACAGTTTTTTGTTCACAAACTTCTATATAAAAATTACATTGTTCCTGCACCTCTCTCTCTCTCTCTCTCTCTCTCTCTCTCTCTCTCTCTCTCTCTCTCTCTGTTCCATGCGAGTATAAACCTAAATCTATATCCTTAGGAAATAAAAGCTACATAATCATGATCGACTCTCTGTTGTTCTTTTGTTGTGCACATTTGTTAATTGAGTAAAGGCAAGCTTGAAAAGAGACAGACATGCCAATTACTTCATTCCTTTCGAAATAAACTTCAGTTTTCTGTCGGGATGAATAAAGTATTTGAATTTGAATCTCTCTCTCTCTCTCTCTCTCTCTCTCTCTCTCTCTCTCTCTCTCTCTCTCTCTCTCTCTCTCTCTCTCTCTCTTTTCCTCCTGCAATAAAAGATTCATCAGCAACATCTCTCTCTCTCTCTCTCTCTCTCTCTCTCTCTCTCTCTCTCTCTCTCTCTCTCTCTCTCTCTCTCTCTCTCTCTCTCTCTCTCTCTCTCTCTCTCTCTCTCTCAAGACAAGCAGACAAGCAAATATTTTTCCCCGCTCACAATGAAACAATGCCGTAAAACAAAACTTGCAGACCGGCTTTCAAAGCGTTTAGTTTTAATTGGCAGGCTGCCATGGTTTCATTAGTAAATAGGCCTTTCTCGTCATTCTTACATTGTTCAGCAAAGAATGGCGAATATTTGCTTAAATTCCATGTAGACAACTACCGTAAGTTACAGAACACCGGTTGCAAGTGACATAGATTCTCATGAGCCCCTGAAGCTGCAGGGCTCATGAGAATCTATATCACTTGCAGGGCTCATGAGACCATGTGTTTATTGAGCACGGAAGTGACGTTATTACGATGACGTCGTTCTTATAATGTTAGACATATAAAGTAAAAAGCTAACACAGAGTCTTCGGTTTAAATCTGAAAACCGGCTCGGTTGGAGGAAAACAGGTGTCAGTCGAAGATCGCAAGAGGAGTAGATTGTTATGAGCCTCAGCGACTGCAGGGGCACGTGAGAATCTATGCCTCTTGTTGCAAATGGAAAACCGTTATTTGTCGCTGGAACTGATACACTCATCCACCCCCATGTAGAACTCAAATGGCCTCAATCCGAGAAAAAGCAGGAGTCAAATTCCTGCGCAAGAGGCTTAGATTCTAGTGAGCCCCTGCACCAGCAGGGGCTCATGAGAGTCTATGCCTCTTGCTGATGAAACTTTGTTATTCGAACGTTCTTATATTGTTCCGCGCCAGAAAGAGGACGCGGATAATGCCTTTGCGTTTTGAAAAGATGCCACGTTTTACAGTGCCAGGATAAACGTGTTCTGTTGCAATATCCTAAACACGATGTGAGCTATTTTTCTGCTGCCTGTAAATCGCTACATTCAGTGAAACAATTCTGAAGAAAGGTAAATGGAGGACAGTTCAGTTCAATCCAAGTTCGGCCGAGATACGGGTCTTTGCTTTCTGTAAGGCCCATACGCGCTTCACCACACCCGTGAGGAATCTTTCCAGAGGTCCTTCAGTTTCGATATTGTGCCAATACTGTTCTGGTTCACGATGTTCGTGGCCTTTAAAGTCTGTGCAGTGCCCGCTGCCTTACTCCACGCTTCTGCTACGGAGGTGATCGATTGTGTGTTGCCATTCACTGGGTATCTTGAAATGCTTTCTCAGGTTTTTCACTGCGTCTGATCTGCCCATCTGTAGGCCCTGTGTAGTTTCTGCCCCGCCAGCGAGGGTGTCCGCTCGATCATTGTTGCCCTGGGCTGCAGCATGTCCTGTGTTGGCCAAAGCACAGAGCAAAATGTGACTTTAAGTAAACATTCTCTGAATGAGGAAAAAAAATGCCTTAGCATATGTATCATATATTAAGCCATTCAGTGCAGAGAAAAACTGAGCACCACCCAACTGCAAGAGGGACAGATCCTCACTAGCCCCCGCAGTTGCGGGGGCTCGTGAGGATCTGTGCCTCTTGCTGAAACCACTTTGTATCCATGTTCCACTGATGACTGGGATCTTTGACGTTCAGCTGACAAAGACTTCAATCACTGCGTCCGCTGTCAGTGATGGGCTTAACCTCTTTTCATTCCGATACACTCTTGCTTGAAATAAATGTGACTATGACAGTTCAAGGGTGGTGCCAGAAGAGCTTGGCGCCTGAGACGCCAAGCTATTCGGGCACCACCCTTGAACTAAAATGGTTGATTTATCTCCTAATCTGTAATGTAGCTTTCATAGGGCAATAAGCCGATTTGAATGAGTCAGCCTCCGGATGTCATGGGTTAAACTGGTAGATTTAGAACTTTAATACTCTCCCTTTTTGTAGACGATTCTTCGATTTTCACTCGTTTTTTCGTCAAGGACGCCGTAATCTTTGATGGCAGAATATGTGGCAATATTGATTTTAACTTCGATAATTTATAAATCTGTTTTCGCTAGTGTCAGACTCGATGAAGAAAACAAATTCGAACTCTTTCGATATGGCAGGAAATATATAATTTGTTTTCTTCTGAATTCTTTGAAATCTGAAGCCATTTTCCGATGAAGTAGCATTCAAGAGCGAGCCTTTTGTTGATTTTTTTTTTAAATTTTATTATGAAGGACCGCTCCAATGAGCTATGGATTATAGCCGGAAACAGTCTTTATGTAGGCACTTAACGGGTCCATTTCACAGTATTAATTTCCGTCATACATGTAAAATGCGGCGTGCTGTCGTCTAACCATCCCTTACTACAGGTCTCTGAGATGGAAAAATAAACTTAAGCGATTCAGCAAGAGGCATAGATTCTCACGAGCGCCTGCTGTCGCAAGCTCTCATGAAAATCTATGCCCCTTGCAGATGGAACGGGTTTTACGAAGCGAGTGTGTTTAATGCCGTTTCTATGTAGATGTTATTTTTTGGCATCGTGCTTAGTGGTCAGAAAAGTTTATCACAACCAGTATTCGTCCAATATTTCTTGAATAACGAAAAAGTTCGGATTAAACATAAAACACTCCAGCAATAAAACGGCCGTAAAAGTTGTCCATCAACGTCATAGGGTTGATTAACGTTCTGTGCACGTACTGTTGTGTGATTTGAACCATTCTGACCTGCTCGTGTGCTGATATGCGATTTCAAGAAAAGGAAATATTCAATTTCAGAATAGTACAAAATAAAGTTCCTATCTGATTCCAAGTACAGTAGGGTCCAGATTGTCTGTATCTAGATTTACACCATCACACATCAAGGGCTGATCAGTTACCTGGAGGGGTGTGAGGTGTGGGTGGGTGGGAGGGTGTTCCAACTTTTTGTTTGGGACCTGACCTAAAAAGCCTCCCCGACGCTAGACCTTCTTCCAGTGGCCGAAAAATCAAACAACGGGGACAGGAGGGTGGGGGGGGGGGGGGGAAGAAAACGAATGTGTGTCAACACTCTCACTACTCGCAAAAATATTAATCAACGGGGGGAGGGGGGGGGGTGGGGGAGGAGGAGGGTATGTGGGGGAGGGGGGTGCCGGGTGGGGGTGGGGGGTTCGAAACCCCTAAGATCCCCCCCCCAGATCCGCCCCTGCAAATACATGAGCTATGCAAAGGTGACAGAAAGAGTTCAATCCCATTGTGTGACTCCACGGATCAAGATGAGTTGGTTGATTCTTTTGGCGGAAAACATGGGTTTTTTTTTTTTGTTTTTTTTTACTACTCCTAGGAAAACGGCTTTTGACAATCGAAGTGAATACGTCCTGAGAACGTAGAAAATAGGAATTCAGTGTGTGTTATCTAAATAACGCGATTCGGCTGCATGCTGGATTCTCAGATGTGACCAACCTTAGTACTTTTTACTACAACCCGTGTCAGGAGCAATGATGCAACGATCGTGCATCATGATCCGTTGCGTAATCTGTGATTTTGGACCTTACGGGCGTTGTGTGACGGCCTGTGATATGGACCCTACGGCTCCCATGTTATGAGTTTTGCAACAACAAAAACGCAGCACGCTGACATCCCCATGCGCAAAAGCCCATCTGGCCGATGTCGGCCGCCGTTGGCCCGCGCACGATCGTGCGCGGGCCAACGACGGCCGACGTCGGCCTGGTGTCCTTTTGCGCATGTGGAGGTCCCACGCGTAATCACTAACGTGCAATCGAAGACAGAGCAACTGAGAGCCCGGATGTTGCAATGTTGCCACAATGCGATCTGAAATCAATGATACGGCTAGGACCTCAGGTGTTCCCGGCGCCTCTGCAATAATGATATGCATTTTTTTATTTTAAAAAAAATTAAAGAGAGAGAGAGAGAGGGAGATTGAAAGTGCAGCGTGATTGGAGTTTGATTTCGCGATGCATTGTGTGTTGTGCCTGACGTTACGTCAGGGTGAGTCACCGAACGAATTGTTCTAAAGGCCTTCGATGCGGAAAGGTGATATTTTAAAATCACAGGCACTTCAAGGGTCTCCCCGCAGGGAAAAGATGATCGTTGCGTCACCGATTCCAAATACACAAAGGCCATCGGGCCGAATACGGCTTCAGTGGGCCCGTGCACGACTGTACAAAGGGGCCCACTGCCGCCGACTTCGGTCCGATAGACTTTTGCGTACTGTGTTACCTTTATATTAGGTAGTTGTTAGTGAGTGACTAAATATAGTCTCTGGTCACAGAGACGCAGAGAGAATTTAAAATGGAATTTAGTAAGGTGACTAACCAACACGCGGTGACCACGTGGAAATGTGTGGATATTTTTTTAAAATTTTTATATCAGTGTAATCATAAACCATGAGGTAGATTCTTGAGGTGGACAGATGAGGCATGTGGACGAAAGGATCGATAAATGTGTGGTCAGTGGATAGAAGCAATTGAATTGACAAGAGTTGTTGGCTTGGCCGTTTGGTTGATGAGAACGTTGTCTAAGAACTGTTTAGTAATGCAAGACGTGCAATAGAATTTACCCTTTAGTAATGCAAGACGTGCAATAGAATTTACCCTGTAGTAATGCAAGACGTGCAATAGAATTTACCCTGTAGTAATGCAAGACGTGCAATAGAATTTACCCTGTAGTAATGCAAGACGTGCAATAGAATTTACCCTGTAGTAATGCAAGACGTGCAATAGAATTTACCCTGTAGTAATGCAAGACGTGCAATAGAATTTACCCTGTAGTAATGCAAGACATGCAATAGAATTTACCCTGTCTCTATCTTGAGACAGGACAAGTACGTGCACATGTTAACGTGCTTTTTTAAAATTATTATTATTAAAACCATCACCTCAAACAGAACCAAATTGTCAAGAACAGCACGTGTCCCGCAATGTTTCTTTTCAACAAACTTGTGTGCCGATAATAGACATGCATTAACTGTGCAAACAAAAATGCGTGCCGGTCTGTGATTTCGGACCTTACGGCTGAAAGCCGTAAGGTCCAGAATCGCAGACCGGCACTCAGATTAACTCAAACACATTTTCTGCGTCTTTATTTTCTTTGTGCTTGCTCGTCACTCGCCTTTCCTGAAACGTTTTAGGTTGTTGGTAGCTTACGAGTTCGAAAAAAAAAAAATCGATGTTTTTCATTTCTAAAGGCTGTACAAACACTCAGGCGGATTTTTCAAGTTCCTCGGCCAGGCATCTTTGTATGTAAGTCACGATTTTAATACATCGGACACCACGCGAAGTTGTTGGGTCATCCTAAAATGATTCCTCAGCCTGAGAACGCGGGTGACGATAAGCTCAGCCGAGGCAAGATGCGCATATTCTCATAATCTCCTGTAGCTGCAGGAAGTCATGTAAATCTGGAGGTTTTTTTTGGCAGATGAGATTTTTTTAGCAAACCTAGAATAATTTCTCAGTCTGAGGATGTAAATATGTACGACCTCTGACAAAAACAGATTTGGCGGATGAGAATCTTTGCTGTTTTCAGCTGACAACACAGAATAATTTCTCAGTCTGAGAATGAAACTTGAAATAGGACATATGACCTCAGCTATCAAGAGGCATAGAGTCTCATGAGCCCCTGCGGCAATTCCGCAGGGGCTCATGAGAATCTATGCCTCTCGTAGATGGTCGAGGGTTTCAAAGACTAGAACTTCTGATACTAGAACTTGCCAGACACCAAACAGCGAGAGAGCGAATGTTGAAAGCAGACCTAGTAGTGTTGAAAGCGGACCAAAGTCTACATTACATTAACCTGACTGTGAGAGAACAAAGTATTGACCAAGGCGTCGCAAGCACACACTGTGTGTTTAGCTGCCGCCGGCCTATCCTCAAACGTGTCACCGACCTGTTAAGAATAAGAGCTTTCTTTCAAAATAATGGCACCCAGGCATCTGCAAAAAGAACTTATCTACCTGTAAAATCTTCAAACTTGACTCTATTTGTATATGTACAAAGGATTCCCTTTGTGAAGGCTCTTGATTTCTAGGATCAGGACGAACTGACAAAGAAGTGTGTCTGTGTCATCTAAAATGACATAGAATTTGACAGACATCCGCTAAAATCACAACGGCAAACTTAGGTGTGCGGTTTTTTTTTTTTTTTTTTTTTTTTTTTTTTTTTACAGAACTGTCCATATCTGTGCATTAAACCCATTCTCGCCAATATAAACAACACGATCCAACCTGCAAGAGACATAGATCTTCATCAACCCCCGCAGTTGCGGGGTTTATGAGGATCTATGCCTCTTGAGGACACCACTTTGTAGTTGTGCTGCTGAGGCTCTTATTTATTGAAATAACACAGATTTCTGCGACCGCTGGCAATGACGAGGTTAACAGTTGTTCTTAAATAAGGGGATTTACATCGATTTAAGGACTGTTTCCTCTTTACTATAAAAATATTAAAACTGTGAGGGTTTAATCCTTTCGGTGTCGGTAGCGGTTTTTGTCGCGATGATTCCTGCATTAAGACAGATTTCTGCGGACACTGGCAGTAAAATTTGTTCCTAAATAAGGGAATTTACAACGATTTAAGGACTGTTTCTTCTTTACCGTCAAAAATGCTAGAGCTGTGAGGTTTTGGAAATCATCGCAACCAAACTGAACCGCTACCGACACCCACAGGGTTAATTAATTATTCCTTGGGCCATTAGTTATGAAATCCTATTAAAATATTGTGTGCTCGATGTCCCATTTTCCTTTTTATCCCGTTCCCTTCGCCTGCGGGTTATTTTATTTTACTTTATTTTATTTTATTGTCATTTGTTCTTGAAGAGCTTCCGCCACATAACAAAAATGCCAGGGTGACGCTGCAGGCACACAGGAACAACAAGTTTCTAAATCAAATTTCTGCCTGTCATTTACGGCAAGACAAGTCCGAGATCTTCCGTGCAAAAAGACCGGAACTGTCGATCTGCAGTTGCCTAGCAAGCCTACCCAGCAGCAAGAGCAATAGATGCTCATCAGCCACTGCTTACGCATGGCTCATAAGAATCTATGCCTCTTGTTGACGAAGTTTAGGTTCATTTCATCCACGGACCGCAGGAAGTCATCGGTTGTGCGCGTGCGCATTAGTGGGCGGAAGTGGAACTGGCAATCTTAAGAAGGTGTCAGACTTGCAAAGCAAAACAGCATCTCAATTGACCACATGCATCAAACGGTTGATATTTCTTGCCTGCCAGTGCGCGAAAATTGTGTCGTTGATTATCGTTTGGGGGGGGGGGGGGGGGGGAGAGAGAGAGAGAGAGAGAGAGAGAGAGAGAGAGAGAGAGAGAGAGAGAGAGAGAGAGAGAGAGAGAGAGAGAGATGAGATATGATGATGATGATGTTGAAACGTTTTTATTCAGGATAAAATGTTTTAGGCATAGCAATGCCTATCTTCCAAACAGTCCTGCTACTCTACACATATAAAAATACATCAGGTGATACATCAAAAGATAAAACATTATGTAAGTAAAAGGATCCATTCCCCCCCCCCCCCCCCCCCCCCCCCGCAACCACTCAGAGGAAAGAAGAAAAAAAATAGAAATAAAAAATAAAAATAAAATATATATAATACACAGGTATAAACCTGACATGTTAATGCAGACAGTCGAACTATTACATTATCTGCAGCAACAGTAGAAGAGTATTAGGTAATCGGAAACTACGAATAGTAGCTTTAGGGAGCCGAACATACTATTACTTCTGAAGTAAATATTTATGGAGGCGATCTTTGAAGACGCTAATCTTACAAATTGATTTCAGGTGTGGAGGTAACATATTCCACGCTTTAGTGCCTGAAAAAGACAGGCTGGTTTTACAGATGTCTAATTTAATTTTGGAAGGTGGATTGAGCTAGCTATTTCTCGTGTTTTTCCTATTATTGTCGGAAAATAGAGCTTTAGATAGGGTGGGGCTTTTCCGTGCATGATCTTGTGCAGTAGAACACAGCGATTAAATTCAAACTGTTCCTTCAATGTTAGTAACTTGAGAGATTTTAATTTTTCATCAGTCGAAGTAGGACCGGGAAGTATTAATTTAATGCCCCGACGATACAAGGAATTAACTTTTTTCATGTGAACTTCGCTGCATCCATCCCAGACGGTAGAACTGTAGTCACAATGCGTTTTGATATGCGCATGAAAAAGGAGTTTACGGATATCAGCATTAACTATATGGCGTGGTTTTGATAACATAAACAGATTTTTGGAGATTGTTTTAATTGGTTGTCCACTATAACACCTAATAAGCGATGCCTAGTTACTTGTTCTACAAGCTGGCTATCTAAGGAGAGTGTTAAAGGTGGTAGGCCATGCTGGTGTTTCTGACGTGTAGTAACTAAAATGCTCTTTGTCTTTGGAATACTAATAATCATGTGATTATCACTGCACCAGCCTGCTACTTTATCAAGACTTTGTTGGAGTACCTTATTAATGGTTGCGATATCTTTATCAGATGTGTGTATGGTCGTGTCATCTGCGAACAGATCGCAGTTTGCGTCTAAATGAGATATGCACGGTGGCAGATCAGTAATAAATAGATTAAATAATAAGGGCCCTAGAATAGACCCCAGTGGAACACCGCAAGTTACTAAACCATCAGAGGAATATTTGCCATTTAGCAGTACTTTCTGCGTTCTGTCCCTGAGATAGGAAGATATAAAGGAGACAGTATTTGAGTCAATGTGATAGAATGGTATTTTTTTTAGTAGGATAGAGTGGTTGACAAGATCAAAAGCTTTTTTCAGGTCAAGAAAGATTGTACCTGATACTTTACTGTCATTTATGGCAGAGAGCCATTTATCAATTAAAAGATTGAGGGCAGTTTGGCACGAATGTAGAGGTCGAAATCCTGATTGTGCTGCAGTTATCAGATGGTTTTGCTCCAGAAAGTTTAGAAGATGAGTATGGATATGTTTCTCGAGCGGTTTTAAAATATAGGATAATATTGAAATGGGTCTGTACTCGTTTAGGTTGCATAAATCTTTGCTTTTAGGAAGAGGGATTACCTTCGCTTTTTTTAGATCGTCGGGAAAAACGTTATGTCTGATCGATAAATTATAAATAAAGGTCAGGGATTTGACGACGTAGGGCAGAGATAGTTTTAAAATTTGACTATTAATACTATCTGGACCGCAAGACGATTTGTTCTTTAAACTGGAAATAGATTTGCCTACATCTAGGACAGTCATAAGCGGTACTAAAAATGGGCCGCAGGCTCTCTGTTGACTATGGTGACGTAGTTGATGAGAGCAAGTGTAGTTTACAGGGTTAGGTGTATTTGACTTCGCCAGAGTTTGAGCAACAGGTATGAAGTGAGCGTTGAACGCATCAGCAGTAAGGTCGGGCGGAATATTAGGTGATCGTTTACTGTTACCTTTGGTGAAATTGTTTATTACTTGCCAGACTGAACGGATGTCTTTGCCGTCGGCACTAACTTGTTCTGCATTTTGCCTCTGTGCTTTCAAACTAGAGATTTGACATGGTTTCGCTGCTTCTTGTATTCAGTAAATTTCTTGTCTCGTTTTTAATTCATCTTTTACTTCCATTGCTTCTTTTATCTCACCAGAGAGCCATTTTGGCATAACAGGATATTTGACGCGTTTGATGCGCTTAGGCGCGTGTCTATCCAGAGAGAGAGAGAGAGAGAGAGAGAGAGAGAGAGAGAGAGAGAGAGAGAGAGAGAGAGAGAGAGAGAGAGAGAGAGAGAGAGAGAGAGAGAGAGCTCCCTTTCTATTTTGACAAGGCAGATAAAAATTCTGAGGCAGATAAAAATTCTGACTTATCAAAGATGTGTGCGGTAGGGGAACGGTTAGGCTAAGTGGTGCTAATTAGCAAAGGTGGTCATGACACTCAGAACAAACAGTTTGCCCCTTGAAGAAGCATGTGAGGGGGGAGGGGGGGGGGGAGAGAGAAAGAGACACGAAAGAAAAAAATCGGGAATATAAAAAGGAGAAATGAGATTGACCTGCATTCGTGTCTTCGCTTATCTTATCGCCAAGCGATACTCCTTATTTAACTCATTGAGCGTGTTCCGCGTCAATAGCTGCGGAAGTGTCTTATATCGTTGCCGACGGCAACGATATACTTTGGCAGCTATTGATGCAGGGCGCTATGAACGAGCTAATCTTCTTAATGGTACATTGCAAATGATAGGACCTGTCGGAATACCACTCGGCCGGGATATCCTTTAGCCTCCCCCCTCCTTCCCCCCCCCCCCCCCCCCCCCCCCCCCGCGTCTGCCCTGGGGGACTTGGGTGAGGTTAACTACTTTTTAGTTCACAGGGTCACCCTGGTCAGCCCCACAGGTTGGGTTTTCTTCTCTATTCTGGGGCATGTGTTTCTGTCTACCCTGTCCATTCACCTGCATTTTACTTTTTTTTAAACTCTCCCTATTGTCTGTGCTGCCTGTAGCTCTTGATATTGGATGTCTGTTGTTAATGGTCTTAGCTTTATTTAGCGTATTAGACCGGCTGGCGACATACATTTAATATTCTGTTTAGTTGTTGTTGGTTTTGTTTTTGTTTTTGTTTTTGTTTTTTTCACAAGCAGTGCCGGCAGGCACGTCCTGAGAAAGTCTTGTTGCTGTCGGGACGTTAAGCAATGTACAACCAACCAACCTTTAGCCTTTCCCCTTGACTGTTATGGGACGGGGATTTCGCTTCTGAAACCACTGCATACTGACCCACATTCGCGTGAAGACGTAAATAAAATGGGACCAAACGTGGGCACAAAAAACACAGGACTAACAATAGACATAAATCCTCATGAGCCCCCGCGACTGCGCGGGCTCATGAGGATTTATTTCTCTTGCATATGGGTAGCTTTCACCCACTGCCCCGGAAGTTAATGGGTTAGGATCGCAGTTCCCGAAGTTGGGGAGTCGTCCTCTGAATTCTGCATACCACGGTTTAGGAATTTGAGACAGATAGAACATGACAGCTCAAGGGTGGTGCGCAAAGAGCTTGGCGGCGCTAGCCTGAAGCTAGCTAGCTGAGCGAAGTATCAAAATGCTGTCGAAAGCAGTAGCGCACGAAGTGTCAGTTATAAAGTACCGTGTGATATGTCACCAAAGAAAAAATAATCAGCAGTGCAAAGTAGAAAGTATATCAATATGTCACACGAAGTGTCAAATATGCGCTATAAAGTGTCAAAATTTGAGCAGTGCCTGTCTTAATCCTTTTCAGCCTGATACACTACTGCTTGAGATTAATTTGGCTATATGGCTCGGAAAGTTCCCCGCGTTGCCTAGCGATTTCCCTATGAGGGCCATAGTCGCGAATACTCTCAAGATGGCCGCCACGACTAGCGTGATGACGTCAGCTTCCCGAGCCCTGTGGCAGTAGTTCAAGGGTGGTGCCAGAATA
The DNA here is from genome assembly GCA_036245525.1 of Semisulcospira habei. Classification (NCBI taxonomy): domain Eukaryota; kingdom Metazoa; phylum Mollusca; class Gastropoda; family Semisulcospiridae; genus Semisulcospira; species Semisulcospira habei. Next base: position 62,412,719 of record BTPG01000001.1, read on the forward strand.
GCTTGGCGCCTGAGGCGCCAAGCTATTCTGGCACAACCCTTGAACTAAAATGGTTGATCCGTCTACTGATGTGCAATGTAGCCATCGCAGGACAATAAGCAAATGAAACAAAATCAGCTTCAGGATGCAGTGGATTAGCCATCAATCAGTCAAAGTAGAATGCATTGCACAGCACAGGTTGACAGAAAATTCAAACTAGAATTTTAAGGGGACAAAAAAGAGTAGGCAAGATGAATATAAAGGGTATGTGTACCGGATGCGTGAGAAATCGAAGACAACTTGACCTTGGTGAGACCTGACACGTAACACTTCAGTCCGTGTCATTTGTTTTCCAAAAGGGGATGCCATTCGTGCGGAAGGGAAACTGTCACCATTATCTGCCCCTAGGTCAAAGGGAGTCGTCAGTGAAAGGCAGGTAGAGCCAGATACGCAGCAAAAAAAAAAAATCTGTATACATGCAAAAGGCAAAGATTCTCAAGTGCCCCTGCTACAAGAAACATCCGTCTGCAAGAGGCATAGATCCTCATGAGCCCCTGTCAATGCAGGGGCTCATGAGAATATATGCCTCTTGATTGTACCTATCTGACCCATTGTGCGTCTTTAATGGAGTCAGTTGTTTTCTTATTATTCAAGTAGACCCAAAAAAGTCAACACAGCATAGAGACTTATTTTGTTGTCTCACACAACAGAAGCAACAGCATAACATTTCTTAAATAAGACTTACAGCAGTAGTTAGGACACAAGAGTAGAAAACAAAATTATTATAACGTCATTGTTTGTTTGTTTTTCTGAACTGAAAACTTAATGGTGAGAAGAAAAAATAATGAGGTCACAAATGTTTTGTTGTTTTTTTTTTTTTTTTTTTTTTTTTTTTGTTGTTGTTGTTTTTTTAACCGTGTCGTGGCCGAACTACTATATATTCTATCTATCTATATCCCGTAGTCTTGCCGACCGTTGGGGCACCACTGATGACTTGGCAACCAGCTCCCTCCATTCCTCTCTGTTCTCTGCCTGCCTTGGGGGACTTGGGTGGGGTTAGGTACTTTTTAGTTCCCAGGGTCACCCTGGTCAGCCCCACAGGGTGGGTTTCCTTTCTATTCTGGGGCATGTGTTTCTGTCTACCCTTGGTCCATTCACCTGTATTTTCCTTTTTTAAACTCTCCCTACTGTCTGCACTGCCTGTAGCTCTTGATATTGGATGTGTGTTGCTAAATGGTCTTAGCTTTATTTAGGCCCCATGTGTTAGGTTTATTTAACGTATTTGACCGGCTGGCGACATACATTCAATGTTCTGTTTAGTTGTTTTTTTTTTCACAAGCAGTGCAGGCACGTCCTGAGAAAGCCTTGTTGCTGTCGGGACGCTAAGCAATGTACAATCAATCAATCAATCTGCCATTCTCAGCGTATCGCCCAGCTTCAGTCCTGTCCACTCTGAGATATTGTCCTCCCATCTTTTCCTCTGTCTTCCTCTCCTTCGTCCTCCTTGCACAGTGCCTTGCAGGATTGTTTTGGCAAGCCCTGCTGAACACGTGACATGCCCATACCACTTCAGTTTGCGTTTTCTCACAATGGCTAATAAGTCGTCATAGGGCCCGATGGCTTGCCTGATTCTGCTTCCCACTTCCTCGTTTGTGATGTGATCTCTGTATGAGATGCCAAGCAGCCTTCGAAAACATCTCATTTCAGTGGCTTGTATCCTCCTTTCAAGGTCTGCTGTGAGGGTCCATGACTCGCAGGCATACAAGAACACTGAGATGACTAAGGAGCGCATCAGTCTGATCTTGGAGCAGAGTGTGATGTTTCTGTCCTCCATATGGTCTTCAATCTTGTCAGTGCTGTTGTTGTCTGCGCAATCCTGGACAGTATTTCTGGTTTTGATCCCTCATCTGTCACAATGGCTCCTAAGTATTTGAATTTCTTAACTGTTTCCAGTTTTTGGCCTCCAACCATGATTTCAGTGCCAATGCCACTGGCGTTATTGGTCATCAGTTTGGTCTTCTGTGCACTGATTTCCATCCCATTTGCAATGGCTGTACTATCCAGCTTTTCCACCAGCCGAGCTAGCTCCTTCTCTGTTCCTGCAAGACCATCAATGTCGTCCGTAAAGCGCAAGTTCGTGATTGTTCTGCCTCCAATGCTGACAGTTCCTTCATGATCTTTCAGAGCGTCCGTCATGATTCTTTCCAGGAAGATGTTGAAAAGAGTAGGTGAGAGCAAGCAGCCTTGTCTGACTCCAACTGTAGTCCTAAACCAGTTTTCTATTTTGCCGTTGAAGCAGACTGCGCTTGTGGCCTTGTTGTAAAGGTTTGCTATGACTTTGATCAGGTTGGCATTGATGTTGTATAGCTTCATGGTGGACCAAAGGGCTGCATGCCACACCCTGTCAAACGCTTTCTTAAAATCCACAAAGACATGATAAAGGTCCAGCTGGTGCTGGAGGTATCTCTCACATAGAACTCTCAGGTTGAAGATCTGCTCAGTTGTGCTGCGCCCTGGTCTGAAGCCTGCCTGTTCCTCAGCTATGATTTCCTCTGCCTGTGGCTTCAGCCTGTTCAGTAGGATCTTTAACATGACTTTGTTTGGGTGGGATATAAGACTGATCGTTCGATAGTTCTGGCATTGATGTCAGTTGCCTTTTTTTGGTGAGAGTTATTATACGTGATTGGGTCCATGGTGTGGGCCAATCCCCTGACTGCCAGATCTTATTGCAGATTGTTAGTAAGGCGCTTATCGTGTCTTCTCCCCCTTCTTGGACTAGCTCTGCAGGGATGTTGTCTGCTCCTGCTGCCATCCCTTTTTTTCAGCGACTTCACTGCAGCCTCTACTTCTTCTCGGAGGATGGGATAGTTGCCATTGTTGATCACGGGTGGGTTGACAAGTATGCCTGGGTCCCCTGCAGCTCGGTGGTTGTACAAATCTGAGCAGTACTCTGTCCATCTCTTCAGTATGTCTTTGTCTTCCTTAAGACAGTTCCCTTCACTATCTTGAATGATTGAGGAGCGTCCTTGTTTTACACTGGTCAGGTCTTTCACCAGCTGATATGCTTTTTTGCTATTATTTTTGTTCAGATTTTCTTCTACGTGTTTACACTGATCTTCAATCCACTTATTCTTTGCCTTTCTCATGTTTTTCTTGATATCCTGGTTAATTTCCCTGTATTGTTTAGATCCTTCTACCTCTGATTTCTTTTTCTTTAATTCTCGACGCTTGTCACATAGAACAAAGATGTCAGCTGTAACCCAAGGTTTCTTTGCTTGTCGGTGTTTGCCAAGGATCTCACTGGCTGTTTGGGTTACAACAGTGTTAAATGTGTCAATCAGTGTGTCCACGTCCGTGTCTTCTGCACCTAGAAGTAGCAGTGGTGCGAATTTTCCTCCTATCTTTTCCTGAAAGGCTTCCGCTACCTCTGGGTCTTTCAGCTTCTCGAGGTCAAACTTGATTCTGGTGGGACCCTGCTTGGAGACCTTCTTTAGGCGGGGTCGGAAGGTCATTATCACTAAGTCATGGTCGCTTCCAATGTCTGCTCCTGAAAAACTTCTTGTCTTGTTAATGTTCACACTGGTTTGGAAGCGTCTCTTCACCATGATGTAGTCAATTTGGTTATGGTGCTTTCCGTTCGGGCTGTGCCATGTCCACCTTCTGGATGCTTTGTGCGGGCCAAACGTGTTCATCAGCTTTAGATCACTTGAACTGGCAAATTCCAGGAGCTTTAAGCCTCTGTCGTTGGTCTCTGCATTGCAGTAGCGTCCGCATGTGCCTTTCCAGTTCCTAGCAGCATCCTCTCCTATTTTGGCATTCCAGTCTCCCTGCACCACAAGAGTGTCTTTCTTGGGGGTCTGGTCCAGAACTTCTTGCAGTTGGTCATAGAAGTCTTCTATTTCCTCATCGCCATAGTCTGTTGTTGGGGCACAAACTTGTACAATGGTGATATTAAATGGGGTTGCCCTCAAGCGTATGGTGATAAGCCTACTGGAGACTGGCCGACAACTCATGACGGTGTTCACGATGTCTTTGTGGACGAGAAATCCGACAACCTGTTCGTGTTTATCTTCTCTGCCACTGTAGTACAGTTTGTGGTTTTCCTGGGTTGATGTTTCCCCAAGGTTCTTCCATCGTACTCCGCAAAGTCCTAGGATGGTCCAATGGTATCTGTTCATTTCATGTGTCAGTTCCTCTACCTTTCCAGGCGTTCTTAATGTTCTGACGTTCCAAGTGCCAATGCTGATGTTGTTTCTGGCACGGAGTTTTGATGGTGATGGTGCACCAGTAGCACACTAACACCTCTGCCCTGGCACAAGACAGAAGACGCGGTCCTTGTTCCGGGCGACGACCGATCCGGTATGGATTGAGGTAAGGTTGTCATTGCATGTGGTGTGTCTTGGGCAAAAGAACCTGGCGGAGCCCATCCCTCTCCAGGCTGTTAACCACAACCGAAACTCCACATAACTTGTGGCTCGCCTTGGTCCTGGACACGTGGCTGATGAGACCCTCATGGGACTCTTTCGCCCTGAGTGGTGACTTCATCAAGGAAGTTCATACACCCAATCAGGTACCGTGTCAGCACCCTAGCCTTTGGTTATCCAAAACCTAACATGCAAGGCAGCAGGGGACTCGTGGAGGGCGGGGTCGTCTATGTCCCGTGCAGATGTGAACATCTGCCCACTGCCCACGGGCCGAACTACAGCTGCGATTAAAAGATTCCTTCTGCTAACTGATTCTTTTGTGTTACACTACAATCAAAGTCTATATATGTTGACATCGGATCTCCTTCGACTGTATATATATATATATATATATATATATATAATATATATATATATATATATATATATATATATATATATATATATATATATATATATATACAGTCCTCAAAGAAACATGGATACAAGAAGGTTTCAGCGAGAGGCATAGATCCTCATGAACCCCCGCAACAGCAGGGGCTCATGAGGATCTATGCCTCTTGCATTTGGGTGATATCCCATTTTTTTTCCTGCAGTGAACGGGTTTCAGTTTGTTATTGAGATAGCAGTAATTCAGTAGTTTGTCTCTGTAAGCGGGTCGGGCAGATGTGAAGACACTTAGGCAGTGGGTCACACTGAAGTCGGCTTTTCAGTCAAAGGTTCGATAATAAATAAAACTCATAACGCACTTTCCGAAACCCTAGGAAGATAATTTTGCTGAGCGTTCAATGTATCAAAATGCAGTAAAACACATTACCGCTCGGGTTCTTCACAAAAGAAAAGAAAAAAAAAGTTGTTGATCAAACCCTTAACTTCGGATATAACAAAAAACGTCAGGGACCCGGCTTTCTGTGTAGGGACCCGGCTTTCTGTGTAGGGACCCGGCTTTCTGTGTTGTTTTATCCGAAGTTTCTTATAAGCGACGTCATTTACACCTGAAGAGTGCTGTGGGGACCTCTGAAAATTGTTAATTCAACTTTGAGGATCGCGATCTAGCTGCAAGAGGCATGAATCCGCATGAGCCCCCTCGACTGCGGGGGCTCATGAGGATCTATGCCTCTTGCTGAGACCGCTTTGTGACCGTGTTCTTTGGACACTTGTGGCATTTAGCCAGTCAGTGAACACAGATTTCAGAGACGAAATATCCGATTTAGTATCCGACTTGTGTTGTATCTGACCTTATTCAGTGAAGCAAACTGTATGATACTCTTTGAATTCTCTGTATTCTCTGAATATTGTATTCCTTCTGTTAAATAACAACAAAAAAAGTTCGATTTTTTCCCCACGTTCAAGGTGGCCCTTTGTCTGCTGGTCTGTGTGATTTCAAACCTTATGAACTGCTGCCGTACGGTCTAAAATCACAGACTGGCTTTCATCCTCGATTCATCACTCGCCGGTGACTAAGTCGCGCGCGCGACGAGTTGATCGATGCTTATTGATTTAGTGGCATAACACTCGAGGTGTTCTTGACTCAGTTTAACCCCTTCCCTGCCAACGGGCGTACACTTCGTCTCTGAAATCGTTGTTCGCTGAACGACCCAAAGCCACAACTGTCCCAAAAACATGGAAGAGGCATAGGTCCTCGTGAGCCCCCGCAGTCGCGGGGGCTCATGAGGATCTATGCCTCTTGCAGTCGGATCGCGTTCACTTTTTTTCTCGGCAGTGAAGGGGTTAATGAGTTCATCTTGCGGGCTGCAAAATTATAGCGGCTGACTAGAAAAAAAAAAAAAAAAAAAAAAAAAAAAAACAAGGGTCATTGTCACACTTGCGTGCTTTACGACTGAGGCTGACTGTAGGCCCGAGGGCTTCTCGCTTGTCTGGGTACTCATGCGCTGAACAAGGATCTCTCCAAAGCACGCACAATTTGCCGGTAACAGGGCTTCCGTTTTCACAACAGTTTAAAGGGTCTGTAGACCCCCAGGTATAAATTTTAGAGGGTACACAGACCGCCATCTGAGCATTATAGAGGGTCCGCAGATTTATTTAAGAAAAACTGCATCATCTGTATGTTCCTTAAAATAAATTAACTCATTTCGCTCTCTCCTCTAAATGTGTGGTGAAAGTGTGTGTGTGTGTCCTTTCCATGATACTGATTCTTTAACTGGTGAGCTATATGACGCCAGAACGGGGGTAGCCCATCAGCTTTACCTGTAAACCGTAGAACCAGCTTTCAGCATCCTGTCCTCTTTTTCTTTTTCTTTTTTTCCAAGGAAAACAGAAGTCTTAACAGTCAGATGCTGTCTAAAAGAAAAGTCTTAACTCATTGTGCCCGAGGTACGAAATACCCACATTTGGGATTTATCCTCTGAGGACTGCATTACAATTCAGGAGACAGGTCGACCATGACAGTTCAATGGTGGTGGCAGAATAGCTTGGCGCCTATAGGCGCCAAGCTATTCTGCCACCACCCTTGAACTATCATGGTTGAGCCACATCTAGCTGCGTGTGTGTCTCAAGAGAAGTCTTAAAGGGCGAAAGTGGCACGTGTCGTTAACCCTTTGACTGTCCAGTAGCGCTTGTCGTCGCGATGATCATCTCGGCGAAATGCATGACCGACAGTTAAGGGGTTTACTGACCATCATTAGGTGGCTCTTCCAAGGCGCGTTTACGCCTGCGTCATCATCAACTTTCAAGTTATTTCACACAAGATTTTTGTTTCCTTATTGTTGTGGCAATGATGTGGGGAGAGAAATGAAATGAAATGAAATGAAACTTTATTTCTCAAGGATATACGATTAGGTACACGGACCTTTTTTCAATCATGTCCTTGCACATGCACTCACACAACACTAACACGTGCGTAGCTCTGTAGCTATTCAAACAAAAACATTCAGTGATAGAGTTGGAATGTACAGAAAACATTCAATTTATCTACCTGCTGTTCCTGAATATCTTAGATGGTGGGACCCAAGAACAAAATAATGTAACCTAGAAGATATGCGACGGTAAATGGACACGGACATGAATTGTCAAGCACCAAAAAAAATCACTTTGATTGTCTCCCTGGATTTGCTAGCACTGATCAGCAGTGTTCCATGAGATATGTACATGTATGTGATTTTGGACCTCATGGCTTCAGCGGTAAGGTCCAAAATCACACACCTGCACAATGAGATTAGTAATCATGCATAGTCTCACGAGACTCTGTGCTTGGATGGGCTGATGATGAGTCATGTCTCTAGCAGACATTATCATGCAACTTACGGCACCGATACTGTTGCCAAAGTGAAAAATACAAAATCCAGACCAAACACGTATTTGCCAAGCTTGTAAAATGCATAGAAGAACCCAACAGAGAAACAAACACGCTTATATAAATGACAGTTACAACACAACTGTCATTTCTAAGTGCTTCTTTCTCCATTTTTTTTTTGTTGTTGTTGTTGTTTGTTTTTGTTTTGTTTTTTTTTTTTTTGTTTTTTTTTGGGGGGGGTTTCTTCTCTATAGCCAAAGTGACGAACTGACTGCGGGGTTTTTAGATAATAAACGGTGTGGCAAACACTGAACAGTCCTTGAAAATGCCAGTTCCTTGAGCAACAGGTGTAGCTCAAAGTGGAGGAATCAGGGGTTTAAAGTTAGGACGGTGAGAGAGAGAGAGAGAGAGAGAGAGAGAGAGAGAGAGAGAGAGAGAGAGAGAGAGAGAGAGAGAGAGAGAGAGAGAGAGAGAGAGAGAGAGAGAGAGAGAGAGAGTGAGAGAGAGAGAGAGAGGGGGGAGAGAGAGAGAGATTCAATGATTCAATGAAGCTTTATTTATCAACGGTTGAGGCAGAGACATCGTCACAGACATAGCCATTTTTCAAATCTGCCGTTACTACAAAACTACGAGACAATATACACAAAACTAAGTATATAAATGTACATGTATATGAAACAAAAACATTGCCAGCTTAGGGAAAGAAATTCCCATGATGATCTCACACTCCTAAACACACACACAGACACACACACACACACACACAGACACACACACACACACAGACAGACAGACAGACACACACACACACACACACACACACACACACACACACACACACACACACAAATACAGTTTATAACTGGGAGGTAGACAGATGCATGTTCTTGCACACGTACTCACGCAACACACACACGAGCGTAATATATAAGAACTAATTAAAATAGAAACGCAAAACGTGATCATCAAAAAGCTAATCAGGCACAGAGAGGAGTTACAGAGACCTTTTTCAATCATGTCCTTGCACACGCACTCACACAACACAGACGGGCGCGTAATATATATATATATATATATATATATATATATATATATATATATATATATATATATATATATATATATATATATATATATATATATATATATATATATATATTCTTTCCTTATAACAAAGGCGTCGCCCAAAGCCATAAAATGCACTCAGAGTAGCTCCAAGGGACGTAATTTTTCATTAAATTCTGAAAATGCTGTGCTAATGCCATGGAATTCCAGGTTGGTAAGTTTGCATTGTGTCATCAGGACATCAGCTGCCCTTTTTGTGACTGCATCGCTTATTAGATCTTTTGAGCCTTCCACTAAACACCTACTACATAAAGTAATAGGGACGACCACCAGGCGCCCCGCCAGCCGCTGGAGAATATCCAGTGTTCCCCCGAAGGGGGTGCTAGAAAATATTCCCAAACAGATACTGGACCTGCTGAGTAGATTTAAAGTTTTTGCCGCCTACGACCGGTTTCACCCCAAAGGGGGGCTCTTCAGGTAGGCATACGAAGTAACTTGAAATTGCAAACACAACGCATGTACTAGAAGCCGCCTCCAGCATTTACTGGTAGAACCGCTAGCACAGCGCGGATTGCATCCCTAAAGCTTTATGAGGTGTTGCAGTGAAAGAAGACAGACTAATTTTGAAAATGCAACACCTAGGCGATTTTGTGGTACACTTATTCTTTACTTATAACAAAGGCGTCGCCCAAAGCCAAAAAATGCACTCAATCAGAGTAGCTCCAAGGGACGTAATTTTTCATTAAATTCTGAGAATGCTGTGCTAATGCCATGGAATTCCAGGCTGGTAAGCTTGCATTGTGTCATCAGGAAATCAGGTGCCCTTTTTTGTGACTGCATCGCTTATTAGATCTTTTGAACCTTCCACTAAACACCTACTACATAAAGTAATAAGGACTACCCCCAGGCGCCCCGCCATCCGCTAGAGAATATCCAGTGTTACCCCCGAGGGGGATGCTAGAAAATATGCCCAAACAGATATTGGACCTGCTGAGTAGATTTAAAGTTTTTGCCGCCTACGACCGGTTTCGCCCCAAAGGGGGGCTCTTCAGGTAGGCATACGGCGCAACCTAAAATTGCAAACACAACGCATGTACTGGAAGCCGCCTCCAGAATTTACTGGTAGCACCGCTAGCACAGCGCGAATTGCATCCCTAAAGATTTATGAGGTGTTGCAGTAGAAGAAGACAAACTAATTTTGAAAAGGCAACACCTAGGCAATTTTGTGGTACAGTTATTCTTTACTTATAACAAAGTCGTGAAACCGGTCGTAGGCGGCAAAAACTTTAAATCTACTCAGCAGGTCCAATATCTGTTTGGGAATATTTTCTAGCATCCCCCCTCGGGGGGAACACTGGATATATAATATATATATATATATATATATATATATATATATATATATATATATATATATATATATATATATATATATATATATATATATATATATATATATATATTGTCTGTTGTTTATAGCCGTTTGTTTAGCTGGTCTCTGAAGGATTGCACTGTACCTAGGCTCTGGAAAACATCTACAGTCTGCCCTGTCCCCAAGAACAACAAGCCCAAGACACTCAATGACTATCGCCCTGTAGCTCTCACCTCTATAGTAATGAAGTGCTTTGAGCGTGTTGTCCTTTCTAGACTGCTCGATCAGGGCAAGCCCTATCAAGATCCTTTCCAGTTTGCATACAAGCAAAACAGATGTACTGATGACGCCACATTCACACTCCTGCACCATGCATACACACATTTAGAAAAACCTGGCTCTTTTGTACGCATTCTTTTTATAGACTTTTCTTCAGCCTTCAACACTATACAACCCTATCTCATAGCTAAAAAACTTCTCTGTTACAATGTAACGCCAAGGCTTATCCTATGGATTGTCAACTTCCTTGTAAATAGGACCCAGTCAGTTCGCTTTCAAACAGCTCTCTCATCCCTTAGGTCCACTTCCATAGGCGCCCCTCAAGGTACAGTTCTCTCCCCTGTGCTGTTCACACTGTACACTAACGATTGTAGTGGCACTGACTCTACCCTTCTTATAAAATACTCGGATGACACTGCCTTAGAAGATCTCTCCAATAATGATGCGACTTACTTTGCAGAAGTAGAACGTTTTAGTGTTTGGTGTAAAGATAATTTTCTAGACCTAAATGTGAGTAAGACCAAGGAACTACTGATAGACTTTCGAAGAAACCCTGCCCCTGTCCCTGTTCTGATGATCGATGATGTGTCTGTTGAGCGTGTGACTGAGTATAAGTATCTTGGAACAGTCATAGATGATAAGTTGTCCTTTAACGCAAACACCTCCCTCATACACAAGAAATGTCAGTCACGCATCTACTGCCTCCAGAAACTCAGGAAGCTGAATGTGAACCCCTCTGTCCTTCAAACTTTTTACTGCTCTTTTATTGAGTCTGTCATCACTTTCGGTTCTGTGTGCTGGTATGGAGGTCTGAGTGTGAAGAACAAGAACACCCTGGCACGAATGGTAAACATCTGCAGCAAAGTGACTGGCAGTAAGCAAAACAGTGTGGAGTCCCTGTATGAACAGCGTGTGGTGAGAAAGGGTAGGCGGATAGCTTCAGACAGATCCCATGTCCTTGCCCACCTCTATGAACTCCTCCCCTCTGGCCGCAGACTCCGCACGCACAAAGCTAGAACACTTAGACTACAGCACAGTTTCATCCCCAAATCCATCACTCTAAGCAATCTGTAGGTACATCCACGCATACCCAAACCTAACTCCTCCCCCCTATCCCCCTTTACCTGTGCAATCAGTAGGAATGGAGCTTGTTGATTTTAGAGAAGTGATTATATTGTGTTTCATTTGGTGGTGAACATGGACATACTGGGATTGTTGTTACTGAGTGTTTACCCACTAATTATTTTACTACGGTAGACTTTAATTATGCAGCTTGTGTAATAATGTGTAATAATGTACTGAGACGTTTGTATAATAAGTAGTGAGGGTTAGGACTAGGTTGAAACACGCGTATTATGTATGCATATGTAGAGGTGGGTTGTGAATGTATAAGTGCCGCTCAGTTCAGTCCATAAAAGATGTTTGTGTGAGATGTGTAAGAGTTATGTGTAAAGATTTTGTAGTGTTTACTTTATCCATTTGGAATTTGTAGCTGTGCAAGTGCAGGGAGAAAATGTTCATAATTATGCTATAATGTATTTATGTCTTGTTTGTACTATTTGTTATAAATGTACCACAACCGAATTTCTCTTTTCGAGATAATAAAGTACTCTTATTCTTATTCTTATTCTTATATATATATATATATATATATAAGGAATCAGGAGTTTAAAATTAGGACTGTTCAAGAGAGAGAGAGAGAGAGGCGGGAGTAGGGTCATTGGTTTGTTCGGTCCTCAATTTTCCAGCTCTTTCATTGGCGCCCAGGGCGGTTACGCCAGTTACAACGTTGCCCGCTCTTTTCACGGCGGCCCCGTCAAGTGAGCAAATGTCACAGCCGGTGATTGCTACTCAACCACTGTAGTGACAAACAAATTCCGAGTCGCTCGCTCGCGGATCCCTGCAGGAGGCCATTCCCAAGCAAACGGTCCTCGGGCCGATGTCGGCCGCAGCGTACCCGCGCACGCCGGCCCGAGGAGATGTAGCTCGCCGGGCCATCCCCTGCCCGTCATTCGGAAGCCAATTCCAGACGCCATACAGAGGATGCGTCCATGCGGAATCCATATCCAGACCACGTACTGGCCTCGAATTCGAGCAGTAGTGCCATCTTCTTTCGGTTTCAGGTCGACAGTCTCGACTGAGGAGGAGGTATGTAGGCGTTCCTCTGTCAGGGGTATAGACCGAAATGAGCGTGCGCATCATCCATGGGGTTCATTGAGTTCCTTGCATCTTGCTAATCCTTAGTTAAATCGGTTCCTATTGCAGTGGGTCTCCCGGGGACCTCTTGTCTGATACAGAGAATAAAAAGTTATTGGAGGTCTGGATAGTTGCTTTGACATAGCGTTGTTTACCTACGATCACATCCTAAGTAAACCAAGTCCTATGCAGTTTCATTATTTGAATGGTCCTGTGTTTTAAACTGATCCCACACAATTATTACATTGCCGGTTCCTCTATGCTGGCGTTTGTCGCTACAGACCAGTCTCCTAGCACATTCTACACCAGGACCGAAATCCCCCAATTTTGAAGTTGCCCTCTGAAGGACTGTATTACAATTCTTGAGACAGATCGAGCATGAGAGTTCAAGGGTGGTGCCAAAATAGCTTGGTGGCTATAGGCGCCAAGCTATTCTAGCACTACCCTTGAACTAGCATGCTCGATCCATGTCTTGTTGTGATGTATCGTGGCTGAGTGAGTTACGGAAGGATGCTCTTTAAATTCTTGCTATTCCGTGAAACCCTCATCCCCTTCGCCGCCGGAACACAAATAGCAACAGATACATGCAAGAGTCATAGATCCTCATGAGACTCCGCAGTAGCGGGTGATCATGAGGATCTATGCCTCTTGCTGTTCTGATTTTGTAATCATGATCCTTGGACGAATTGGGCGTCTCGACGTTGATTCGTCCCAAAAATCCCGAAGCACAATCTGCTACTATTTGCAGCGAAGGGGTGAAACTCTTTGCTATTCGCTTTAACCCATTCAGCCCTGACGCACTACAGCAGGAGATGGGTCGACCATGATAATTCAAGGGCAGTGACAGATTAACTTGGCGCCTGTCGGCGTCAAGCTAATCTGGCACTGCCCTTGAATTATCTTGGTCGATCCATCTCCTGCAATAGATGCTTAGTCGTTAGATGATGCCTCTAAAATTTGGGAAATACGTGCGCAGAGCTGAATGAGTTGAACCAAAGAAGCCCAAAGTTGCAATCATTAAATTGCAAAAAAAGAGGGGGAGAAAAACGTTAAGCGGAGGTCGACTGCAATACCCTTTTTGCGTGAATAAAATCTAATCTCTGGCCAAGCTTAGAAAAGGGACAGCAGGAAAAAAAATAAAAGCCATTAAAAGATGTGAGACGTGTTTAGCACGGATCCGATTAAACGTCACACGGATGTAAGGTGATTAGATTGTGCGATCCGGCTCCCGCAACTGTTCAGCTTCTGTCGTCAAAAGTTTAGAGATGTATCGATTGCTACAGTTCAAGGGTACTGCTTGGGATTAGATTCTGCGCCCTGGCATCCTCTTGATAACTTCACTACCATCGGTCGCAGTTTGTGGTTCTAAAATCTTTGTCAGTTTAACGCCGCAGGGCTTCGACATGAACCATCCAAGGAGATTGGCTGCAAAGCGGTGTTAGCGAGAGACGTAGATCCTCATGAGCCTCATTATGATCTATGTCTCTTTGAATTGGATCGTGTTCACTTTTCCTCGACACTTAAGGGTTTAGGGTTCGATCTTCAATCGTCTTGAAATGGATCGACGATGATAGTTCAGCGTTCTGCATGATTGACTTGGAATTGGAATATGTGTTCCGTCTCCTTCAACTCCTCCTAGGTTTTATTCTGTTTCGTCAGTAGCTGGGGATAGATTGACGATAAAAGCTCAAGGATAAAGCGGGATTGATTTAGTTGGCGGTTGAGGTGCCAAGTCAGTCAAGCATTACCTCTTGAACTATCACGGTAATTTTTCATTAGCGTTTGATTAGCAAGGTTTCAATACTGCAAAGGGTGAATAACTTCTTTTTTTTTTTTTTTTTTTTTTTTTTTGGGGGGGGGGGGGGGGGGGAATGGGTGAATCAAGAGAGATAAAGGGTTGTTCATGCTCGAACATGCACAACCCTTGAGCTGTCATGAACAATTCATCTTTTAAGTGGTGTTTGGCAAAACGATTTTAAAAAAAAAATTTAAGTTTCGAAAGTGCGAGTAACTTTTGGCGTGGAAGAGAGAGGTATTGCCACGGGCCACAGCTGACGGACATGCCTGGATTAAACCTGCCTCTCCACCCTGAAGATTTCGTCAATCTAAGAATTCATCAATCTAAGGATTCACCAATCTGAGGACATGAACATCTCACAGCTTTAAAAAGAAGAAGATGAAGAAAGGTCATTTGAACTTGCTGTCTAGGGCTTAGAATATTAAGTCTGCAGGATCTAAACCGCCTTTCTGCTTGGCGTTTTTGCCTGGAGGCATCTTTTTGTCCGATAAAAAAGGTTCAATTTATTACAACGCTTTCAATGTTAGCTCACAGCGTTTAAATCAACAACGCACCATGCAGTGAAGGCATGTAGTGACGTGAGCATGACGCTGTTTTGTTGTTGTTTTTTTTTTTTGGGGGGGGGGTTTGTTTTGTTTTGTTGTTTTTTTGCAGCCACGCAAGCATCATTTTTTTTGTCTTATGTTGTGCGGGTGCCAATGTATACTTTTTATATTGTTCGCGTTGCAGCTCTTGAATTTTAAATTTCAAGGAAGATTAATTTCGTTTCATAAATAGATGGCGTGGATATAACACGAAAACTTGAAACTGTCCGCTTTCGAAAAAAGTAAAGAAAAACAGCAGCGCTAAAAAAGCATCCCAATTGATACGCCTTTGTAATGACAAAAAGACGAGTGAAAATGGCGACCAGCAGACAGGCTAAAGAAAACAACGAAATCAAATTTTAGTGACATTCGCCGAATCATCGAATTTTGTAGTCTTCGGTTGTTGGTGTTTACTTCAACACTGATTGTTCTTTCAGATAGATAACTTACTTTACCTAACTTCCTCGCCTAAAACGCAAAATGTGTACAGAGTATACGGATCGAGATGCTAGCTTACTCCATTCACTGCCGGAAAGCAAAAACACACCCAGCTGCAAGAGGCATAGATCCACATGAGCCCCGCAGTTGCGGGGCTCATGAGGATCTATGCCTCTTGCTGGCCTTCGTTTCGCTGTGACTGAGATGGTCATAGTCGATAGCTTGGCGTTAAACCATATTGTCTTCCATCAGACTCTTTACTCTTTTTCTCATTGGCCTAGCTCGTCACCTTTTTTTTTTTTTCTTTGACTGTCGGTTTTTGTCGAGGGGATTCCTTCGATTCCGATGATTCCATACTGTGACATGCGCGTTGAAGTAGGACGTTCTCTGAACTCACTACACGTGATGAGTACGTCATCGGGACCTCAAGCGAAGTCAGACAGCAGTCCAATACAAAAGGAAACTCGCTTCAAAGTCATTGCACGTCGCGTCGTGTCACCCTTGGCCTGTGCTGCTAAAGTCACCGACGTGTCAAACCCTCGATCAGACAAGCGCCAGAGCCCCGCACAGTGTGAATGACGGCTAGCTTTTGCTCGGGGTCCAGTCAAGGACCCCTGTTTCGCTTCCAATCCACCGGTTCTTCCGAAGGGAACACTGCTGCATCGAGCGAGCACCCATCTGCAAGAGGCACAGATCCGCATGAGCCCCCGCACATGCTGGGGCTCATGTGGATCGTTGCCTCTTGGTGGTCCCAATTATATCTGTCTTTCTGAAAAAGTTTCTGTCAATAGGTGTAAAGTCAAAGGTGAAAATTCTGTCTTTTCCCGGCAATGTGTTTTTATGTCAACAGATTATTGGAACAAAATGCAGGAGCTCGTGAGGATCAGTATCTCTCTCTTGCCCATTTACATCTGTGTTTCTCAAAAGGATTCCATGATTACAAAAATCTCTCTCTCTCTCTCTCTCTCTCTCTCTCTCTCTCTCTCTCTCTCTCTCTCTCTCTCTCTCTCTCTCTCTCTCTCTCGTCGATGTTTTTATGGTAAAAGGATTTTTTAACGCATGCAAACAAGACCAAAAAAAGCTAGGTCTAAAGCCTCCGTGACATCGAAGGCTCTTTCCTTTTCCTGCCCTTCTTAGCCGGTATCAGGATAGCCTTCTATTTGCGGCCATGATTAAGGAAAACAGTGTCGCGAACGGCTCAGAAAGTGAGACAAAGTTTCAGGAAAATGTATTTGCCTTGCGAATCATAGAGTATTGTGGATAGAGAAGGCCAGAGAGAGATAAAGGCACGCTCGATTCCTTGGGAAAACGCCGGCATCGAGTTTTTGTGTCAACACTGTATTGTTTGACACGTTATTCCTGTAGAAGGCTATTTCCGCGGAATACGTGTATGATTATTTGTGTGCTGGTCTTTGGATTTGGACCTCACGACTTACAGCCGTGAGGTCCAAATTCACAGACCAGCACAGATTATCCGAGATTTTGCTGTTTACACGAACAGTCTGATAACCCTGAGCACTTACTACTGATTATGAACACAAATCTATATAACTAAAAGTCAATGTCAGTAATATTCATAGGACCCTCTACGCTGCAAAGAACTCATGATAATCTATGCTTCTTGCTTATAAGTCTGGTGGACTGTGTGGAGATATTTCTAAACTCTGGAAGCCGGGTTTAGTCACGCGAACAAGACAGGGCAATACTTTGGACTAACTGTATATGTAGTAGTGATGGAACAAAGGTGGAGCCAGCCCCCAGCTCTTGTAAAATGTTAACAAAGACGACCAGTCCGTCATCGGTGCATAGTAACCTCTTCACTGCCGAGGTAAAGGTGAACACCATCTGACTGCAAGTGGCATAGAACCTCATAAGCCCTCTTATGTGCCACTGCATCCATGTTCCCTGGGCAGCTTGGACTATTCTAAGGATTTTAGAAATACATTCCTCGTCCACTGGCAGTGAAGGGGTTAAATTACTACGTATTAAGTACAGTCCATCCATCCACCCACCCACGCACCCACCTATCCATCCATCCGTCCGTCCGTCCGTCCAACAATCCAAACATCCATCTATCGATCCCATGCGTGCAGTCAATCAATCGTTTCACTGCCCATCGAAGTACACACTACACTCTATGCCCCAATTCAGTTCGCTCAGCGGGCGCCAAACAACGTAAAAAGGCAAGCAATGTGCCCATAGGCCGACGTCGGACGTACGTGGGCCAACTGCGGCCGACTTCGGCCCGAGCACCCTTTGCTCAATTTGAAGCAGTCCAGTGTCCCGCCGACTTCTCCTGATTACCACTTCTCTCCTTATGTGCGATGTTTGATTATCTTGCCCGCCTCAAAAACACACATCGATCTGTAATCGACACATCACCTCATAGTCATACACTGAAGCCTTGCCGGCGGACGTACTTCTTGTTTCTGAGATCTTTGTTCACTCAACGACGCAAAAGCCAAAACCGTCCAAGGAACATGGGTACAAATTGGTCTCATCAAGAGGCATAGATCCTCATGAGCCCCCGCAATTGCGGGGGCCCATGAGGATCTATACCTCTTGCAGCTGGGTGGCCTTCTCCTTTTCTCGGCAGTAAAGTGATTAAACACCCTCTGTATAAGGTTGGTTAGTTAGTTATTCAGGTTTAACGCCCAGCAGGCGACTAAGGCCATCTCACGGCGGCCTCTGCATAAGGACCGCCGGTGGCAGTGGAGACGGCTCGTTATGACAGCATGGAGATCAAATCAGCAGTGTTTGTCGAGCCTCATTCCTGGAGCTCAGACGCATTGCATCTATCCGGCCTTATCTCTCTGAACGCGCTTCGGCTAGACTAGTCACTGCGCTGGTAACTTCCCGCCTTGACTATTGTAATTCCATCTATTCAGGTCTGCCCATGGAACAGGTATGTCGGTTGCAAAGGGTTCAGAACAGCGCTGCACGGCTTGTTCTAAAGAAGCGTAAACGCGACCACGTGACACCCATGCTTAAAGAACTCCACTGGCTGCCAGTAAAGTTTCGATGCCAGTACAAGATGGCAACTCTGGCATACCGTCACTTCGACGGGACTCTACCGGCTTACCTTTCTGCTTCACTCTGCACATACCAGCCTTCACGTTCTCTGCGGTCCTCCAGTGAGAAACGTTTGAAGGCTCCGAAGCGTAACTTGAAAACTGTTGGTGAACGCTCATTTAGCTTCATTGCACCTTCAGTTTGGAACTCGCTGCCTGTCAGTCTTCGAAATCTCTCTACTCTCCCTCAGTTTAAGGCTCAGTTGAAAACTCACTTCTTCCAGCTTGCTTTTCCTCTGTCGTAGATCCGTGGTCCTGTTGTATTTATTTGTAATGTTTCATATCGTCTATGTCATGTTTGACTGCGTGTGTTAGCGCAATGAGTTTTTGCCACAAAAAGATTTTGCGCTATACAAGAACCATTCATTATTATTATTATTTATTAAAATCTTGGATGCAGCAATCAAACAATTTTGCCTAATGACCAGGTGCGTGTGTTGCGATGGGCCAACATCCAGGCGTATTCCGGCACCACCCTTGAACTAACATGGTCGATCTGTCTTCTAAATTACTCTTTAAAGGACAACTCCCGACTTTGGACCTTAGCGTAGAATATGTTAAGATCTGTGTCTCGTGCAGATTACAAGGAATTTGCTGGAGACTGACCAGGCAAAGTTCATATTAGGAGCGAATAGAGTATGGATCTGCAGGCTCACGCAGCCGACAGGGCTCTAATGATTGTTGATAGGTCGTTTAGGGTTGCGTCCCACGTCCTGTCTCAACGCTTGGCCGGACTCGAGAAAAATTGAGCGTCATCCAACTGCAAGAGGTATAGATCCTCATGAGCCCCCCGCAGTTGCGGGGGGCTCATGAGGATCTATGCCTCTGGCTGAAACCGCTTTGTGTTGACCCAAGTTCCTTTGACGATTGGGGGTCTTCGTCGTTGAATTTAGCATGATTTCACAAAAATGACTGCGTCTACTACCAGTGGAGGAGTTAACGAAGCCAAGACTTCTGTCAATTAAAGCAAAGACGCCCACCTACGCTCAGTTCTGTTTGTCTCAAGCAGGCGGGTTTGTCAAGTACAGATGTATAAAATATGGCAAGGACGCATCATGTCTACTTTCCTCAGAAATCGAGTTTCAGCCATCATCAACCTTTGACATGCGAGAGAAAAGAAAAACCAGCAAACTGCAAGAGGTATATATCCTCATGAGCCCCCGCTCTCTCTCTCTCTCTCTCTCTCTCTCTCTCTCTGTCTGTCTGTCTGTCTGTCTGTCTGTCTCTCTCTCTCTCTCTCTCTCTCTCTCTCTCTCTCTCTGTCTGTCTGTCTGTCTGTCTGTCTGTCTGTCTCTCTCTCTCTCTCTCTCTCTCTCTCTCTCTCTCTCTCTCTCTCTCTCTCTATATATATATATATATATATATATATATAAGCTAATGAAGCTGCTGATTCCACGACTGTCTCTCTCTCTCTCTCTTTCTCTAAAATTTTATCATAATAAAAGTTTCATCAACATCATCATCATCTCTCTCTCTCTCTCTCTCTCTCTCTCTCTCTCTCTCTCTCTCTCTCTCTCTCTCTCTCTCTCTCTCTCTCTCTCTCTCTCTCTCAAACTTTATCATAATAAAGGTTTCATAGAATACAATACAATACATTACAATACAATACAACTTTATTGTCTGTTCGAGTGAAAGCACGACAGAAATTTGCCTTTTTTGCTCGTCATAAAACAACAATATAAGACACTAATAAACGCTACAAGAACATTCCATGAAAAATATCATTGCAGCAATCTATCACAAGCAATCTGTCCCAAGATCATCATCATCTCTCTCTCTCTCTCTCTCTCTCTCTCTCTCTCTCTCTCTCTCTCTCTCTCTCTCTCTCTCTCTCTCTCTCTCTCTCTCTCTCTCTCTCTCTCTCTCTCTCTCTCTCTTATATATAAGCTAATGAAGCTGCTGATTTCACGACTGTCTTAGATTAATGTTATGCGCCAATTGATTACCCTTGCTTGTGAATCGGTAGCAGTTACAAATTCTCCAACGACAGTGGTGGTGGTTGTTGTTTGTTTGGTTGGTTGGTTGTTTTATTTTATTTTTTTATATTGAACTATTGTGTTCGATAATTCTTTTTCCTACATTTTTTTCTTTGAATAATGTGTTTGTTTTCCTATTTTATTTTGTTTTGTATACAGGACAGTCTTGTAAGACAGGCTTTAATAGCTTTATCCTGCAATAAATGATTCATCATCATCTCTCTCCTTTACACACAAACAAAAAGATCTGCGTCGCGGTGTTTGGGAGCAAACTGACATCAAACAAGACTGTACAAATAATCTTGGTCTAACTCTTTGGAACGGATCTACGTTACGTTAACTCCATACAAGCGACAAAAACAATCTGAGACAAAGATTAACTCACGCCCGTTGATTAGGTTGATGGGAGGTTGTAGGGGGAGGGATTGGAGAAGGGGGCAGGGGTGGGGGGGTGGGATAGGTATTTAAACATGCTTAACCGCTTTAACACAACAAGTGATCAAACAATACACAAATACAAGAGGCATGGATCCTCATGAGCACCCGCAGTTGCGGGGGCTCATGTGGATCTGTGCCTCTTGCTAACTCTAGTTTGTATCCATGTTCCTTGAACGGATACAGTTCTGTGGCGTTGAATTAACCCAATACATGTATGCGACTAGAGGTAGGGAAGGGACTATCCCCGTTTGTGTATGCAGCCACCGGTACTGCTGACATTACCGGTGTTGCACGCACAACCGGGTTAACGGTACCAGTGGCTGCACCCTCTGACGAGGGAGGTAATCTGGACAGGTAAGCTGCAAGGGGGTTAATCCAGACAGGTAAAGCGGCCCTTGCCAATATCCAAAGGACCCCCAAGGATCGAGATTAGCCTGATAAACAGCGAACGGGCGCTGCCAGGGTGCAAGGCGAGGTGAAGTTATGTGGCCGTGATCGTTTGATAAAGGCCTATGCGGTTCCCGCCACCCCTCCACCATACCCCCAACCCCCATCTCCCCACCCCAGGTTGCAAGAGGCATAGATCTTCATGAGCCCCTGCATACGCAGGGGCTCATGAAAATCTACGCCTCTTGTTGGTAAAGGTTTGGTCTAGGTTAAAGAACATGTTTGTCACTCAGGTGGAGAAAATCATCAAAATCCCTCACGGTTTCCTGCACCTGATACAGGCATAGATTTTCACGCGCCAGGACAGCCAATTATTGCTGATATGGATCAGCCTAATTTACATCCATAATTACTGTTTATGTGAAGGAGATTATCTAAATACTAAAAATAACTTTCAAGGTTTGGACCTGGACAGGATTTTTTTTTTTTTTTTTTTTTTTTTCGCGGTTTCAGTATTATCGATGTGCCATTGTCAACAGGTATTTTATTCATTATGTCCAAGGTTAAACCACCAAGGACGTGCCGTAGTACACTAGTGTAGATGGAATCAGGAACAGTACATGCATTGTCATGGGCCTGCTTAGTGATCTGTGTCTTGCGGGTCGGTAGGGTTCGTTGAGGGAAAAACCAACAAGGACCTTTTGTGAGCACAGACACACGTGCTTATCCCATTTGGTACCCCTACATACATGCTTGATAGGCCGTATTAGGGACAAAAACAGGCTGCTAACTGTGACTGTGGGATAACCATATTAACCACGTCACTGCCAGCGGACGCAGACTGTGCTGTTAAAATCATTGCCATTTCAGCGTCAGCGGTCCACAACCGTCAAACGAAAGTGGTTTCAGCAAGAGGTATAGATCCTCATGAGCCCCCGCAATTAGGTGGCGTTGAATATGATCTCGGCAGTGAACGGGTTAAATGTCTTTTGTGCTATATGTGAAACGTCACCTTGAAGTGATCTGCTCCAAGGCGGGCTTTGACTGCGACATTTTCAAATACAGCGGCTTCACAAATGTTGTGTTGCCTCGGCTAAAACTGTCCTACCCTTGTTTTCACAGTCCATGTGAGTAAGTAGGCACGCAGAACAAGTGAGCTACTTGCCCCTTGTTCGCAGCAGGGGAACTCTCCTGCGTCGCAGCGAAGAAGAGAACAGAAACGTCTTTCATTTTAGGACATTCGAAACTCCATAAACAGTAGTTGAAGCAGTCCTTTGTGCAGCATTAAGCCTAATATTGTCAGTACACCAAAACAATGTATAAATGAGATGTCGAGAAATTTTACACACCACCCAAACGCAAGAGGCACAGATCCCCATGAGCCCCCGTAGTTGCGGGAGCTCTTGAGGATCTGTGCCTCTTGCTCACGCCTCTTTGAATTCGTGTTTCTGTGACGGCTAGGGGTTTTCGGCGTTGAACAAACGAAGATTGCAGAAACACAATCTTCGGTCAGCTGGCACTGAGCTGCTCAACTCATTCAGCCCGACGGCCGTATTTCCCAAATTTGGGAGGTGTCATCTAATGACTATGCACCAGTAGCAGGAGATGGATCGACCATGATAATTCAAGGGCAGTGCCAGATTAGCTTGGCGTCTGTCCGCGCCAAGCTAATCTGGCACTACCCTTGAAGTATCACGGTGGGCCCATCTCCTGCTGTTGTGCGTCAGGGCTGAATGGGTTAAACCTTTATTGGATAAGGTCGCTTTAAGGTTCTAAATAACCTGTGATCATACTCTTTTTTTTCCTTTCTATAAATCAGTCACAGTTGACAATAAGACATTTGTAATGTAAACCACATGATACATGTATATGCAGTTTACTGTTGCTTCTTGTATCCACATGTTTAGCAATAACCTTTAATTAATTGCAGGAGGTTTTGCAACCTTGTGAGCAAAAGTCCATCCACCCGACGTGGACCGCAGTGGGCCCGCCAACGACTGTGTGCGGGTCCACTGCGGCTGACGTCGGCCCAGTGACCTTTTGGCACCTGGAGCAGTATGCGTAGTGGAAAGAACAAAACGACCTAACGGCTGCAGTAACTTAATAGTGTCAATGTGAAATAGATCTCTTCTTGCTATTTTAGTATTTAATTACCTGCGGGGGATAAAATCGTATTTAACCGAGCTCGAACGTGTGAGATACATACAGCCTACTCTTTGTGATCTAGTTTCACACGTTGCTAATAATGTCCTTGGCAAGAGGCTTATCTTAGTTCAGTTTAATTAACCCTTTGGTGGGTCGGGCAGCAGTTTTTGTCTCGATGATTCCTGTCAGTTTTACTTCAGCCAGGAAAATTGTAGCGTGAAGTAAATCTGTTTTAGTTTATTTCAGCTGACAAGCTATCTTGATAAATCTTCCAGAATCGTTGTAGCACCAGAACACATCTTTATGAGATGTATATTTGTTGATGTACTCTTAATTGAGTTTATTCTAAAACCACATAGGAACGGACCAGTTTAAGGCGAGTTACGAGGCGATAGACGTTATTCCTAAGTCAGAAACAGGTCAGATGCGGTAGGCTGAGTCCCTTTGCAGTTAGAAAAGACACTATTCGGTTGCACCCCTTTATCGTAAGAACTAAATGAACCGTTTCTCAGGGTCGTCACGATCACTGTGGCAGGTGTTTACGTAGCACTCGTACTGTTAAATAAAGGATAAGTACCTTAACCTGTGGATGTGGGGAAAAAAGGCAGCGCCTTGCAAGCAAGAAGCATTATGTTCTCATGAGATTACACCCCTCTTGAAGATGGAGCACGATGGACGAATATACGCAATGTTTGCTCTACTTCTGATCTGGGAATAACATCTATTTTGCCGTGCCTTTTTTGTGTATGGGTCTATTAGATATACCCCTGAGCACAGCCAGTATGTAAAATGAGGAATAGGAACAGACCCATGTTAGTCCATCAATCAGAACCTTTCATCTGCATTAAACATAGAATCTCATCAGCTCCTTCATCTGCAGGGCTGATGAGAATCTATGCTTCTTGCTGCTTTATCTGGGCCTCATTTGTATTCTCTGATTTAACCCGTCTAGCGTCAGTTGACGCAGATTGTGATTCTGCAGTCTTCGTAATTCCACACCAGAAAACCCCAGCTGCCCCATGATCATGGATTCAGAGTGGTGTCAGCAAGAGGCATAGATCCTCATGAGCCCCGCAACTGTGGGGCTCATGAGGATCTATGCCTCTTGCAGTCTTGCAGTTGGCTAGTGTTCAGTTTTCTCGGCGCTGAACGGGTTAAAGTCATCCCCGACCAAGACAAGCCGTCTCTTCTCGTTCTTGTACGCAGCAGGAACGCGTCTCGTCGCCCAAGGTGTGCTTCCGCATGTTCGCCTAGGATCAACATGGAAGCGATACAGAGCTTCATTGTTCGGTCACAAATATGTCACATTTGAGATTTTTTCTTAAAGTGCCCATTCCTCACTTCTTTTGTAGCGAAGAAGGAATTTGTGGGAGGAAGTAACAGAAAGTGGTATTGTGGCTCTAAACATGACGAGACCGGACGCCTCCACTCCCAGAACCCCCCAACCCCTAGTTGGCTAAGGTCATCTACACGATTATCGAGTAGGTACGTAGGATTATGGCTCTGAAAGGGAAGAGGGAGGAGGGGGAGGGGAAGGCGGTGGGGGAGAGAGAGAGAGAGAGAGAGAGAGAGAGAGAGAGAGAGAGAGAGAGAGAGAGAGAGAGAGAGAGACAGAGAGACAGACAGACAAACAGACAGAGGCTAATTCTAGCATAAATCCTCCACGAAACCAGTCTACTTTGTGCTGCACACGTACAGAATAATAACTTCTTCTTTTTTTTTAAACTCTCAGAACGGCTCCTTAACCATCTCTTCCCGCCTGCAAGCGTCACAGATTCTCATGAGCCCCTTCATCGCAGGGGAAGCTATGCCTCTTGCTAGCACGACATCAGCACCATTTACATCATCAACAACGCAGAATTTATTTCCAGTTTAAGGATGCGACTGCGTATCTATTTACTGTCTTGATAGCATAAATATCTCGTCAAAGAAGACCTTTCATTTTGACCTATATCTCCGGCTCCGCACGGGGGCCAATGGCGTCTGATGGAACAGAGCGATTTTAGTCTTTGGCAAAATTGTCCATTCATCGTGCACACAGACGCTGTTCAGAATTAAATTCTAACTCATCTCTCCCATCGTCGTAAACAGTTTAACTGCGCTACCAGGGAGCCTTGTACCACAGGATGTCCATGGACGAACGTGTGCAGGTCTGTGGTTTTGGACCTTACGGCCGTTTGGCCGTAAGGTCCAAAACCACATACCTGCACACACATGTAGCACCTTAACCCTCTGGCTGTTGGGAAGCGACTTTTGTCGCGATGATTCCTGAAGGAATCAATCGTGACAAAAGTTGCTACCGACAGCCAAGGTTTTCAAGGAATATAAAGTATGCTCATGTTAGTCCTGTGTGGCTTAGTGATTGAGTGTTAGTTCAGTTTTTATTGCATTTCAGGTTCCAGCATCACTTACTTTAAATACATTTCTGGATTTTTTTAAACAGTGTCTCTTTAAAAATATCAAGTTATTAGTTTTTCAGTTTTGTTTGTGGGGTTTTTTCACTTGGATAAACGGTATCCTGGATTTCACCAACAGATTCGCCAAGGCGCAAAAGAGTACATGGTGCAATATCATGGTTTAGTCTTTCAGCCTTGGCGTTTTATTGCTGCTGTTCTCTGCATTTATTGCTCGCTGGACACATAGCTTCAAAAGATTTATCTACGGCGTGCAGTAAGTCTCGTTTTGTTACATGAGTCCGTTGTTTGCACGTTGCGCCAGCAATTAACGAGGTATCGACGATTTAACGCCCGCCAGACGAACGTGGTCCTAAAACTTTTAACCCGTTCGGTGCCGAGGACAATTGACCATCACCCAAATGCAAGAGGCATAGATCCTCATAAGCTCCCGCTGTCGCGGGGGCTTATGATGATCTATGGCTGTTGTTGAAGTCATTTTGCATCCAAGTTTCCTGACCAGTCGGCTGGGGCTCTTTGTTGTTGAATTCTCAAAGATTGTAGAAACACAATGTGTCAGGGACGGACATAATGGCACAGCAAGAGGCATGGATCCTCATAAGCCCCCGCAAGCTGCCAAGGCTCCTGAGGATCTATGCCTCTTGCAGCGAGGTACTTCAGATGTAAGTTGGTTCGTATTTTATTTCGCATCTGGTAACGTAACCTAATCGCATAATCTAGGCACTCAATAAAAGTTCTCCACACATGATATCTTACACTGACTTCTTATAGTCGCACCTTGCAACTATGTGCGGTCTATGGTTTACGCTTACCTGTTCGTTTTAACCTCTTTGCCACCGGAACACAACGACCAATAACTACTTGCAAGAGGCATAGATCCACATGAGCCCCCCCGCAGTTGTGGGGGCTCATGAGGATCTATGACTCTTGCTGACACCTCTTTGTATCCATGTTCATTGGAAGGCTGCGGCCCTTTTAGCGTGGAGATTTCAAACGCAATCTGCTTCAGCTGGCATTGAAAGGGTTAATACAAGTTTTTTTCACTCAGCTTATCCTGCATTAACTTTGCAAATTTGCAGCAATCTGCATATAAGGTTACACATACTTGTAGATTTGTATGTTATTTGAATGCCCTAAATAAAACACATATTATCTACGCCCAGCAGTTCGTGTGAAGACCTGTTCATGTTCTCACAGAGCATTCCGCAGCAAATCAAACGCTTTGCTATGTGTTCGCCTTTGACAGAGCGTTTCTTTTACTAACCGTTTGCTATTGAAAGGCCCTGTGTATTTTCACTATGGGAGAGGCAGGTAGTTTAGTGTATGTAGACACTCTCACAAATCTGCTCAAGTGTAGATTAAAAGGTTTTGACACGCGTGTTTTTTTTTTTTTTGTTTTTTTTTTGAACGCGCTACAGCATAGTTCATCTTTCAAATAAATTAAAGTGTTTGTGTAACACAAGTTGATATTAATCTTACTGTCGTACAATATATTCTAAGGACATGTGAATTTGGTAGTTGTTGTGGGATAGAGTGAGGAGGGGGGTGGTGAGCAGAGCGGTTATGTGTGCCACGAATGTGGAAAGGGGGACAGAGGCGGCTATGGGGGGAAGGGGGGGGGGGTGGATGGGAAGTGTGGGCGGAGAACGGGGGTGGGTGGGGGGGGGGGAGGTGGTAGTTGTGCCACTGCTGTGCTAGCATTCCCAACACGAGTTTGTCTCCCTCAATTCGCTACCGCTGATCAGCGGGCAGCGAATCGAGGGAGACAACCAGTGTGAGAATTCACCCCTCCCTGTCATGCATCATGCATTAATGATGAGTTAGTATTCGAACTCGCGAAGAAAATTACCATTTTCTGGAGGTCAGTGCTTCATTCCTCCGTAATCTCCCGCTTACAGTATTTATATCAAATCTCCCCAGTAAAACAATTCGTTCTTTAACCCATTCAGCCCTGACGCACTACAGCAGGAGATGGGTCGACCATGATATTTCAAGGGTAGTGCCAGATTAGCTTGGCGCCGACAGGCACCAAGCTAATCTGGTACTCCTCTTGAATTATCATGGTCAATCCATCTCCTGCAACTGGTGCATAGTCATTAGATGACGCCTCCAAAATTTGGGAAATACGGCCATCGGACTGAATGAATTAAAACAATCTGCTCCAGTGTTAGTTTTGATTGCTAAAAATGTGTCGATACAACGGCCTCCTGCATCCATGTTCCTTTGACGGTTGGAGCTCTTTGTCGTGTCGGAATCATCGCGACAAAAACCGCTACCGACACGCAAGG
Organism: Semisulcospira habei; assembly: GCA_036245525.1. Lineage (NCBI taxonomy): Eukaryota > Metazoa > Mollusca > Gastropoda > Semisulcospiridae > Semisulcospira > Semisulcospira habei. Next base: position 62,440,826 of record BTPG01000001.1, read on the forward strand.
GGTTAACAAAGATTTCAGAAACACAATCTACGACCGGCACTGGCAGCGAATGTGTTAACTAGCTGAGGAAGATGGATCAACCAAGGATGGCGCCTGAAGTTTTTTGGCACGACCAGTAAGCAATCATCTCACTGTAGATTGTATCTCAATTATTAACTTGTACCCCCATGGATTCGTCTTTTCTTGTACTAGCAATCGTCCCCAAACACGCCTGTGTGTGGATGTTTTCATTCCATCTATTATTCTTTTGGAATTTTTTCCCCCGTGTTGGTGTGTTCCGCCAGGCACTTGAATCCCCATGTAATATTAATATCTTAGCCGTCCCTGCGTGCGTTTTTAACCCACACCATCCTGAGGCTAAAATTTTGAAAATCTGCTTATTGTCCTCTGAAGGCTACATTACAGACTAGAAGATAGATCAACCATTTTAGTAGTTCAAGTGTGGTGCCAGAATTCGGGCACCACCCTTGAATTATAACAGTCATTTTTTTTTAAAAGTGTACCAGGATGAAAAGGGTTAGGGCCCAGCCGGTCCAGCACATTGCTAAGCCCGTCACTCTCAGAATTCGAGGGCGGACAGTGTAGTATGCGTTGCATGCTGCGCCCAAGTCACGTCATACACTGCTGCCCATGAACATGCTGCCAGATCCTACGGCAATATTGAGCGAACACCCTCGCTGTCGAGGCAAAAATCATACAGGGCCTACGGAAGTGCATATCAAACTTATTTAGAAACTTTAGAAAGCATTTCCAGGAACAGAGCCACACGATCGATCGCCTCCGTAGCAGAGGTGTGGAGAAAGACGCCGCTAGACAAGGCCCGGATACGCGTAAGAAGACCGGATATGCGGCAATGTGTTATGTATACTATGTTTTGTCCGCGTGTGGAAAATATTAAAGGTATGCCACTTGTGGTGGCGTAGTGCTCATTTTTTTCGCTCAGATATACAACGTCGCCGTCCTAGCCCGTAAAGCAGCCTTGTAATAAACGTCTCTGTTACCTATTCTTCTCCGTAAATCTCTTCCTTACAACATTATACCCCTTGCTCCGTCAGCATGCCGCAAGTCAGTCTAGATTTTCAGTTGTGTTTCTGTAAGGAACTCCGCCGTCCGCTACGACGTTACGGTTGGTTACGTCGCCGGGCTGATCTCTTAATGGGAGGTCTCCGGCGACATTTTTGCGATCAGTCTTGATACCCCCCCCCCCCCACACCCCAACCCCCCCTCACCTACCCTCCCCCCTCCACCCCCTCCCCCTCCCCTTTCCCCCTCCCCCCTTCCCACACCACCACCATTCTTTTCTTCTTATTCTTTCTTTTAGAACCAATCAGTGCACATTTTGAATCGTTGACTCCTTGGATACCGAGAAAAAGTGAACATCCTCCAGCTTGCAAGAGACGTAGATCTGCGCGAGCCCCCGCAGTTGCTTCTTGTTGTGCCATTATTTTTTTCCTGTACGTTATTATTCCAATGAGTGGCTGGCGGGTGGTCGTCCCCTTCACAAAACAGCGGCACCCCAGTTAGCATTGGCCTTCGGACCGACGTCGGCCGCAGTGGGCCCGCGCACGGATGTGCGCGGGCCCACTGCGACCGATGTCGGCCCGGCGGCCTTTTGTTTACTGGTACATGTATCTGAATTCCAGGTAAACATGAATGTAAAAAAAAAATTGTTTGGACGGTGTATCTATTTTGTACATTGCCTAACTCATTACAGGATGATCGTGCTTCTCAGTGAGAGAGGCATTTACGGCGTAGTTTATCACTGAATCTTCCTGCACCAGAAACAACACGTGTTCCAGTTTTGTTTTTTCCTCGACGATAATGTATGTGGCATTTCTGCGTGTACACTGTACTACGCAGGGGCCTTTTTCAAACAAAAGTTATGTGGCATTGAAAGATTTTGTCCGGGCGTTCCTCACTGGAATTATGATTTTAATGCATGACTGGCGCTTTTTTGTCAGAGACCCCCTTCATGTGGAAAAAAACAGCGAAATTAAAAAGCAAACAAACAATCAGACAAACGAACGAGTGAACGAATATGGCAGGTCATTCCACTTATAACTGATTAATTCATCCTTATAACTGATTAATTCTTATAACTGATTAATTCATCCTTATAACTGATTAATTCATCCTAGGACACAATATTTAATGCTAAGACTAAATAATTTAACCTAGAACAAATTACTAATCCAACCAATCGGCCATTATGCCTCGGGCGAAATCTTCCAATGAATGAACATATTTTCCACCAATCACCGCGCGTCATGTCACCTGGAACGATTCCTGCTGTCTGTCTGGTTTGAATTTGTCCTTGGAACAATTATTTATTCTTAGGATACTTAGCATTAAATAGTTTGTCCTGTAATGTATTAACCAGTTATAAGTGGACGGCCTGCTATAAACGAACCATCAAACCAACCAAACAACCAACCAACAAAGAAAGAAATGCTTTGTACTATTGTTTTTATTTAACTGAAAAATAAAGCAAAGTAGTTGACCTTGTTTGACGAAAAGAATGTATCATTGTATGGCACTGTAATATGTATTCCAAGTATGTTAATAGTTCTTTGTTACGTCCGCAGTCTTGGCAGTTTAACGCACGGGCTTGTTACACTGTCTCTCTTTCTTCGCTCTGAATAAATCTGTCACGTACCCGGCCTACCTACCCAGGGTATTACATGTATTTCTTTTTTGCGCATTGCCGACCGTTATGGACCGTTATGGGGTCAGATTTCCGTTAAGAAGGGGATCTTTGTTACAGTAGCACGGCATGTTTGTGCTGGTCTGTGATTTTGGGCCTTACGGCTAACGTAACGTAAGTTTAGTTCTGCCGTTATTTATGCCCATATTTTTCATTTTTACACAGTTACAATCTCGCTTTTCTCAATAATAGACATACTGGCAAAGAGTAGTATGTCTTTTTTCTTTTAGAACAGCGAGGTTCTCATTGTTATCAATGAAAATTCCGCTTTACTCCCAAATTGAACTTGGTGGCTTTTGTCCCCCCCCCCCCCCCCCCCTTGCCCCCCCCCCCTCCCCCCACAAAATAAATAAATAAATAAATAAATAAATTTTAAAAAAACTTAAAAAAAAAAAATTGCAGAGTTGCTGCGGTCATGGACTGAATTCACGGTAGCTGTTTTGCAACCATTGCCGGGGAGAAGAAAAAAATCACAGACATAAACGGAATCAGCAGGAAGCGTGGATCTTCATGAGCTCCCGCGTCGGCGGGAGTTCATGAAGATCTATGTCATTTGCAGGTTTGTCGCGTTCGCTTATGATTAGCGAGTCATATCGACACCACGTCGCATATCTGCGTGCGTTTAAAGATTTATGCCTTTTGCAGATTTGTGGCATAACTAAATCTAGAGAGTCGTTTCTATTCTGCGTCGCATATTTGTAATCCCTGAAACTCCGAACATGTTTTTGTTTTTCTTCAGTTTTCATATATAAACTGCGCATAGGACAATAGCTTTCTCACATTAGTTATAAATTTAACCCCTTCCCTGCCGATGTACGTACACTGTACGTGCATTTTTGTTTCTGAAATCTTGATTTATTCAACGAACAAAAGCCAATACCATCCGAGGAACATGGATACAAACTGGTCTCAGCAAGTGGCATAGATCCTTATGGGCCCTCGCTGTCGCGGGGACCCATGAGGATCTAAGTCTCTTGCTGTTGGATCGTGTTTACTTTTTTCTCGTCAGTGAAGGGTTAATGTCGTGTGCCGTCAAAGTATTGCGTTGTAAATAAAGTTACCGGTTTATAATGTCATGTCAGTACAGACAAAGCAGTGTCTGTGTGTAAGCGAAGTCGGCTCGGTTACCTCATCGTGACGTTCATATTGTTCTAGGAAACGTAGATCACGTATTTTTCGACCTTTCATTATGTCTGGATACGGTAACATTTTTACTGTTCTGCTGCGATATCGCAGCAGAGCAATAAATATGCTACCATGTCTAGACACATTGTTGTAAGAAAAATAGGTCACGTTGATTTAGCCTTTGCGATCGCCTGATCCCCCCACCCCCTACCCCCATCCGCCCCTCCCCTAGCCCCTTACTCCTCCACCCCCCCCCCCACCCCCCGCCTAAGCATTGTGACAAATAACTTATTAAAAGAAAACTAAGAAGAGTGTTTGAAAACCATTTTAGGTCAGGAAAAATAAATTTGGTTGAGAACCCTTTTAGGACAGACAAAATAAATTTGGTTAAAACACTTCTAGGGCAGGAAAAATAAATTTGGTTGAGAATCTTTTTAGGACAGGACAAATGAATTTGGTTGAAAATGCTTTTAGGACAGGAATGATAAATTTGGTTGAGAACCCTTTTAGGACATGACAAATAAATTTGGTTGAAAACACTTTCAGGACAGGAAAAATAAATCGTTGCTGTCCTAAAAGGTTTTTCAACCACTAGTTTGCTTTCTCAGTCAGGCGATCAGGGCACCGCGGGGCGCAGTCTTCAACCAATCAGACGCGACTGAGTAAGTATCAGCCGAGAAGTGGGGTCGAGGTACTCATCTCATCTGTGGATTTGAAGTTGAGAATGGTAACAAGCATTATAAATCACTTTCAAAGAAAAAAAAATAATAACAATAAAAGGAGGCGGTGGCGGGAGGCTCATCATGCTCCCCATATTCACATTCACATATAGACAGGTCGGTCCTTTTTTAAATGGGGAAAATCCAAAATTATTATTAGTGTGCTGGTCTGTTTCAGCAACTAGTTTTCTCTTTTCAGTTTCTTAGATTCCTTTTCATTAAACCCTTGTGGCGTTATTTTTACTTCACTTTCTACCAAGAGCGTAAATCTGTAAACTTTTAGAACGGCCCTCGTAAAAAAAAAAAGGCTTGGTAACGGGACGCTTCATAAACAGAATGGCACTCGATCCGTATCATGTTCTGGCCAGCAGAGGTTAAGCCTCTCGGTGTCGGTAGCCGTTTTTGTCGCGATGATTCCTGCAGGAATCATCACGACAAAAACCGCTACCGACAGCTCCCAAAGTTAATGTCTTCTGTCGCACATGTTGACACGCACATGAATCTGCCCTGTTTATGCTGAAGTTCAACAGGAGGAAGAAAAAAAAAACATGCTGAGATATTACACACGCACATAAATAACATCATGTAGTAGACGCAGTTCAAGACATAAAACAAATAAGAAGAAGAGAAAATAGCTTTGGTCGCAAACTGTGTTTCGGAACTCTTTGTTCTCAAACGCCAAAGACCCTCAGCCCTCCGAGGAACATGGATTCAAAGTGGAGTCAGCAAGAGGCAAAGATCCTCATGAGCCCCCGCAACTGCAGGAGGGCTCATGAGGATCTGTGTCTCTTGAGGTTGGATCTCTTCCACTTTTTTCGGCAGTTTGAGTGTTACTTTACGGTGACATATCATGAATCCTCATTTCCACGTGTAAGTGAGCTTGCAACAAGCAGATCCATGGGAATAAATCACACTGTATATCAAACACCTGGATGGTTGGCTATGTCTGAGTGTGTAAATGGAGCCAGTTCCTGTTAGCACGAGACCTACATTTTCATGAGCCCCATGCAGGCGCAGGGGCTCATGAGACTCTATGACTTTTGCGGATGGCTAAGGAAGTGAGCTGTTTGCTTTGCAAAGAATCGACATGAAATAAGAAATTTGGAAACGCATGCCAGTGGTCTTCCAAAATTCTAGACCTGTAATGAAATTTGGAAATATTTTATTGTTCTTAGAGTAAACATTGACAATACTTCACAGTCACAGTACTGATGTTCCCGTGCTCTTTCCCTCCAACCTCCCCCCCCCCCCCAATTCGACCCCCCCCCCCCCCAGTCCCTCCCCTCTCTTGTCATACACGTGCACTTATAAATGGCTAACAAGAGGGACGTTTCACTTCATGAAAATTGCTTCATAACCACTCATTTTCGCCGCTCGAGGGTGATTATAAAAATTGGATCGGAGCCCCACCCCACCGCCCCCTTTCATTCCACTGACCTCCCCCATCATCCCTCCAGGCCACCCCAACACTTCCCTTACAAAAATGCAACATTTATTTTGTCACCCACACAATAGTGAGGGTTCGTTTGCAACGAACTACTCAGAATAGCGAACGAGCGTGAAGTCATGGCAGATAAACAGCTTGTACCATGACCATAGACAACACTCCGAACATCTCCAAGAGGCATAGATCCTCGTGAGCCCTCCGGGCTCACGAGGATATATGCGTCTAGGAGATGTTTGGAGTACTGTCAATGCTTCTGGTACGTCCCCGATCACATTCGTGCCAGCGGGACGTAAAAAAAGGAAGAAGATAGATAGATAGCTTCTGGTACACACTGGTGACTTTGCTGTCGTTCGTTGTTGAAGTCGTTAGGCCTGAACGCAACCTAGCTCGCTAATGTACATAAACTGTACGGTTGAGTAATCCGATCAAAGCGGTATGGGGCGTGATATGCACCGGCTGCCAACAGAGAGGAAGTATAATGCCAGCGTATTATTATCCAATCTAGGAAATATCTCGGCTCGGGTCAACTACCATTTACATAACTTGTTTAAATACCATCGACCTTGGGGAGGATCGCGCGACTCAATAGGTCTAAATAAGTCGTCATATGATCATATATAGCTTGCAGCCAGCACCTTCCATCTGCAAGAGGCATAGATTCTCATGAGTCCCTGCTGACGCAGGGACTCATGAGAATCTATGCCTCTTGCTTACATATAATTAACTCTTTTTTATCCTAAGAAAATGATCAGACCGTTGTTTTAAGACTTTTTTTTTGATGTTGTACATATTTCTTCTTCTCCTTTTTTGTGTGATACACGTATGCATGCATTCAAGTGTTTTCAGGCTTGACTTTTGAAGACGGAAACAGAACTCGCAAACCCAGTCGCTCAACAGAATCGTTGACTGTGACAGGTTGAGATCGGCACTGTATATTTACACTGACGAGCAAAAGAAATGCGACATTTTTGGAATCGCCGGGAACGCTTTAGTGTTTCCGATGATTCCAAAGTGTCGCATTTCTTTTTCTCATCAGTATATATGTTTATCCCAATATCTCCCTTTTCCTCTGACGGAGGTATCTACATACGACTGTGTCAGTAACTCATACTATGACATTCCTATAGAACGTCACTGCCAGAAGCGCTCGCGAAGTTCAGCGACTGGAAGCAGTCTAACAGCCAACTTCTTTCCTGTGCATAAGGCGCAGATTCTCATGAGCCCCTTCAGCCGTAGGGGCTTTATGAGAACCTGCCACCCCTGCTGAAAGAGAGCCTGGCCCATTTATCACTTCATATGAGGAAGTTGTTTGGGGTGGACTCGATATGGGCGTACAGGAAACTGAACGGCAGTTAGACTTTGCTAGTGTTGGCCAGACATTTTTCTCTCACACTGTGACCCACCTTGTAATTTGTAATACGAGTCCCATCATTAACAATGAACAATTGACTCAAGTTTTTCCTTTTATAATAGGCACTCTTGGAGTTTCTGTCTGGTTTCCATTCATCTTTTAATTTCGCACTACATGCCCCTATTGCTTTTAACTCATTGTGCCCGAGGCACGAAATACCCACATTAGTTTTGGAGTTATCCTCTGCCGAGGACTGCATTACAATTCATGATACAGATTGACCATGATAGTTCAAGGGTGGTGGCAGAATAGCTTGGCGCCTATAGGGTTGAACTATTATGGTCGAGACATGTCTTGCTGTGGTGTGTCGCGGGCAAAATGAGTTAATCCTTTCGCTGCCAATGGTCGCAGACAGTTTTCCTGGAATCTGTGTTAATTAAATAAGCCCGTGCATCAACCCCCGGCCGCCCAACTAGCCTCGGAATTTATCAAAGAGGTCTCCGCAACAAGAGGCATAGATCTTCATGAGCCCACGCGGATGCGGGGGTTCATGAGGATCTATGTCTCTTGCGGTTTGTTCGAGATCGCTTTTTTTTTTCGGCAAAGAAGAGGTCAATCTGATCTAAAATCAAGAATCCCCCCCCCCCCCCCTCCCCGTCAACCTATATTTGCCCTTTCGCTTTGTAACACTTACGAAATGTTCTGACTTCTTGATCCGGTGAATGTTTTCATTCTGCAAGGACTCCGAGTGCTAAGTAGGTGTCAAGAAGGCAAATTGACTTCTTCCGTCTGAGGGGGAGGGGGGGGGGGCAAACCCCTATATAAATAAGACCAGCAAGAGGCACAGATCCTCATAAGCCCCTCCCTCCCCCCTACAAGTTGCTGGGGACTCATGAGGATCTGTGACTCTTGCAAGTGGCTCGCGTTTTTAAGTAGAAAATTGGGTCTTGATGGCGTCCGTGTTTGTACAGCCGTTTCCACCTGTACAGGCACAATAGATGCCATGAAAATGCCATGAGGCTGTATTTGTAAACGTTTTAGCTTATAAAAGTGCATCAGAGTGTGAACGAAGAATTTATCTTGAGTGGGTTGCTATTCATAGCAAGGATGTGTTCCTTTCTCTCAAGCCTGCCACAAAGTCCTGGTGTAACCCTTGCCAAAGGACGCAGAATTATATCTTTGAACTTAACTCATTCTACCCCAGACAAACCACAGCAAGATACGGATTGACCATGATAGTTCAAGGGTGATGCCAGAATAGCTTGTGTCCTGCACTGCAATCCAGTCTTCAGAGGACAACGGCAAAATTTTGGGATTTCGGTGTAGGGGTAGAATGAGTTTAGCAGCGACAAATTGAACGCGAAATAATTCCGTCAATATAAGGAACACCGATATGAATACGGCCAGCAAGAGGCGAAGAACCTCATCTGCGGGGACTCATGAGGTTCTCTGCCTCTTGCAGTTTGGGTGGTGTTCGCATTTTCTCGGCAATGACTGGGTTAACGTAGACGACACTCTTCATAAAAATTACAGAACTAGGACAAAGCAGTGTTAAACTGACCTTAAAAGCAATAAAGTGCAACATCCCCTTTATGGATGTTCTTTTAACCCTTTAGGTGTCGGTAGCGGTTTTAGTCACGATGATTCCTGCAGGAATCATCGCGACTAAAAAACCGCTACCGACACCTAAAGGGTTTGGTATGCCTTATAATAATGCTGCACAATATAGCTAACTTATAAAGTATTCATGTTCTAATGGGGAAAAAAAATCTTCTCCGCTCGTCTTCGGCCTAAGTTAATCCAAGTTTCATTTCTCCATCTCCTTCTCCTCACTGCACTTTATTTCAAGGACAGATCTCAAATTTCCATGAAGAACGTGGAGTGTGGTGGAGATCCAAATAAACTGATGGACCGGTTACCATGTTTGCCAAAAACGTTCATCGCATTACAGACGCTAGTTCCGATAGGATTGCGATGCGGAAAGGGTTCCTGGCTAAAGAGGATCAGTCAGAGACATTTGCTCAGAGAGAGAGAGAGAGAGAGAGAGAGAGAGAGAGAGAGAGAGAGAGAGAGAGAGAGAGAGAGAGAGAGAGAGAGAGAGAGAGAGAGAGAGAGAGAGAGAGAGAGAGAGACAGACAGACAGAATAACAAAAAAAAAGAATATTAAGATATTAAGGAATTACTTTATAAAAGTTTTCAAAGTGAAGATATTAACACAGAGACAATGCCATTTTTTCACATCTGCTCTAGCTCCAGCAGCACAACAGAGCGCATCATGGGAGCGAGACAGACAGAGACTAGAGACAGACACGGAGACATGCACTTATTTTTCTGATCGGATTTAGCCATTTCCACTTTTTATTCCAAAAGAAAATTGAGCTTATTGGTATGCTTTTAAAAGGACAGTTCAGACTTTCACAACCGCGAAACTCGGATTGACCGTCACAGTACAAGGGTAGTGCCTGATTAGCTTGGCGGCTGTACTGCGCCAAGTTAATCATGCACTACCCTTGTACTGTCATGGTCCTATTGTCGAGCATGAGCCGTTACTGTCAGTGTCTGTCCTCAGGGACTCATATACAGAAAAAATACAACTTCGCGGGCGGCTGTGAAACGTGAGCAATTTGTGTCCATAAAGTTTGAGGGATATTGGATTCTGGTGTCTGAACATCACGAAGTGCTCAGGGAATAAACACCCCCCACCTCCCACCAGCCCCCCCCCCACCCCACCCCACCCCCACCCCTCCCCCCCCCCCACCCCCAACACACACACCCAAAAGAAATATTTAAAAAAATTACACAACACACACCAGAAACGCAGCAAAATAATAAGTTTTTGGTCAAGGGAGACAACTGGAACTTCCATGGCAAAAGCAAAGAATTCCAAGTATCACACTGGCTTTCCGTAGCGCTTTTTGTGGAGGGGATTACTGTAGGAATCTCTATCAATTATTTTCTAATGAATCGCGTTCCACGCGTTCTTGGGCATCAAAAACTTACGACGAAGTGCACACTCACAATGACATGTTGTGTAAGACAAGCAGAGGTCTTGCATAATGTTCTATTACGTAAGGGCTTTGCTACAGGCGACCGTACGCTATCAAAAGCGATGCTTAACCCAATCCCTGTCAACGGACGTGCATTTTGCTTCTGAAAGCTGTGTTGACTGAACGAGCAAAAGCCACAACTGTCCGAAGAATATGCATGGACACAAAGTGGTCTCAGCAAGAGGCATAGATCCTCATGGGCCCCCGCGACAGCGGGGGCTCATGAGGATCTATGGCCTCTTGCGTTTAGCCCCCACCCGGGTCTGCCCTGGGGGACATGGGTGGGGTTAACTACTTTTTAGTTCCCAGGGTCACCCTGGTCAGCCCCACAGGGTGGGTTTTCCCCTCTATTCTGGGGCATGTGTTTCTGCCTACCCTTGGTCCATTCACCTGTATTTTCCCTTTTTTAAACTCTCCCTACTGTCTGCGCTGTCTGTAGCTCTTGATATTAGATGTGTGTTGCTTAAATTAATGGGCTTAGATTTATTTAGCGTACTAGACCGGCTGGCGACATAAATCCAATATTCTGTTTAGGTTGTTTGGTTTTTTGTTCACAAGCAGTGCAGGTACGTCCTGACAAAAAATCTTGTTGCTGTCTGGACGTTAAGCAATGTACAACCAATCAACCATCTTGCGTTTAGACCGTGTTCACGTTTTCTCGGCGGTGAAAGGATTAAGTTACGGCACGAAGCGCATACCATTCTCTCGAAAACAAGAGACCGGAATAGTTCTGTGTGTAGGACGTCTCCTCTTTCCACTGCACCGATTCTCACCTGCCTTCAGTTTGTCACGTTTTCACGGACAGTGACGGGAAGAGCATCAGCGCCCCCCACCCCCCACCCCCACCCCCATCCCCCCCCCCCCCAGCCGGACTTCCTCCATCTGCAAGAGGCATAGATTCTGGTGAGCCCCTGCGTCCGCAGGGGCTCATGAGAATCTACACCTCTTGTGACAGACAGCTACCCCTCGCCTACTACGTTTGAGAAAGTCCTCTGAATCGGATCTGTATAGAAAAGAAATGGATCACAACACCTTGTGCTGATTTAGGATAAGAGACCGTCTCCTAAGGGGAGGCAAGAGATCTGCCTGCGATTAGTTCCCTTGTCTAGTCTCCAGTTTCAACCGCGAAGTATTCCTGCTAGCGGGGGACGTATGACTGAGATCTAACACAAGAGGCGCAGATTCTCATGAGCCCCTGCAATTGCAGGGGTTCATGGGAATCCACGCCTGTGGCAGATTGATGAGGCCTGTTAGAGGTACTGAATTGTCGCTTCTGATCACCTCCATCACGAATCGTGTATCTTATCCTTGACGGCGCCCCGCAGTGCCCTGATTGCCAGACAAATGCAAAGAGAAGATAAATCCACGCGATAGTCTGATAGAAGAAAGATAACTCCTAACGTTTTTGCAGAGAGGAAAGAGGCAAGCTGTCAGACTGTTTCTTTCAGTCTATGACAGACTACAGATCGCTGATGAGTTAAAGAGAACGACGGGCAAATACCCAATGCGCAAACGTCGGCCGCCGTTGGCCCGCGCACGGCTGTGCGCGGGCCAACGGCGGCCGACGTCGGCCCGATGGCCATTTTGCGCATTGGGTAATTTGTGTGTCGTCGCTGGATGGTGTTTGACATAGCTCGACTGCTTTCTTGGCGTGCAGTTTCCTTTGAAGTGTTTCCACCTTGCGAATACTTGTGAAATAACACTAGACACACGGTAATAACGTACCTTTACTTTGTCGTTTCAAATTCGCCAATCCAAGCCGCAGATTAGTATCACGTGCACTTGCAGGTGTCTACCAATCAGACGCCAGTACGTGTCAGTGGAGAAGTGGTCTCATCCGTGTAGATTTCAAGCGGAAGAAGCTAGCAAACATTATATATAGAGTTTTAAAAAATGAAGAAAGAAGGAGCGGTGGGGGACTAATCATATTATTAAAATACAAGTTAAAAAATAAACACAAACACACACACACACACACACACACACACACACACACACACACACACACACACACACACACACACGACCTTTAAACAAACAACAAAATTCACTGAAGCAAATAGTTGTACCTGTAATGTCACCAAATAGGAGTAAAAACTGAAAAGCCGCTGACAAAACGCCACACAAAACAGCCAGCTACACAGGGCTCAGTTTCCAATTGTTCATAGTGTGTCCTACACTTACATTTTTCAATTCTCAAAAAAAATGAACCACACAGTTATAGAAAGTAGCTAGTTATGTTATCGATGATGATTTTGCGTTGGTCCGTGATTTTGGACCTTACGGCCATGGGCCGTAACGGTCCAATATTACAGACCAGCATATTTCTTTTCTTTTCAGGCCAGGACAGAAATTTTGTAGCAAGTCCCTCACACGAGTGTGTGCCCTGCAGTAACATTTTCAATATCCCGTCCCCCCAAAAAGCAAACATTAACCGCACAGTTACAATCAACCATCCGATCTAAATTTCGTGTGCTGGTCTGTGATTTTGGACCTTACGGCTGAAAGCCTTAAGGTCCAAAATCACAGACCATCACTTGTACTCAAAAAACGTGAAGTCCAAAATCACAATCGAGCTCTCTTTTTTTCTGGGCTGATCCATAAGGGACGGAATATAGCAAATCTTGCGCACATGAGTTTGCCGTGGTGGCAACCGGGCTAGGCTAATTTATTCAATTACGGCTTTATTGCGTCGGGTGCGGCCATAAAACGAAGAGCTCAGTAGAAACGGGCAGAATCGGATAAAGACGTTTTATCGGACACAGATATTTTTTCTGCATCTATTGATTCCTGCGCCTCTTTCAATTTTGTCGCCTGAGCGCGGGAGATGGATCGGACTGCCGTGATAGCCTCAGGACAGTAGTCGATCAGCGTTGTCGCCGAGAGCGGGAGATGGATTGGACCCCCCGTGATAGCTTCAGCCAGATAGTAGTCGATCAACGTTGTAGACGAGCGCGGAGGTGGACTGGACCTCCGTGATAGCTTCAGAATAATAGTGTATCAGCGTTGTTGCCGAGCGCGGAGATGGATTGGATCGCCGTGATAGCGGCAGGATAGGGGTGTATTAGCGTTGTCGGTGAGCGCGGCGATGGATTCTCTGCCGTGATAGCGCCAGGGTATTAACTTGGAATGTGAGCGCCAGGATAGTGGTGTACTAACTGGGAATGTGAAGGTAGCAGATGGAAATGGATCCACTACTTCCTGTTCAATCTTACATGCCAAGCGCGTACATTGGACAGCTCAGAAATAGTTTCTGATCATGCTGAGATTTGGTAACATGATGTTGCAAGAGATGGCCGCGTGATCATAATAAATGTTAGCTCAAGGATGATTCCTGGAGAGGTTGGAGACTATCGATTATGATAGCTTAAGGGCAGTGCTGTCCTGTGAAGGCAACAGATAATAAGTCCATTTTTTGTCAAAAGCACGAAATGTGTTTTATTAGATCTACGAAGAAAATCATAATTTTACATCAAAAGATTGACTCCCTCTCCTTCTTTCAGTGCCCAGTTCACATAACACAGTTCACATGACACCGTGAATGACGAGTTCTAAGTTTATCGACGATGATTGTTCAATGGTAGTAACTTTATAGCTTAGCGACTAAAGGCGCCAAGCTAATCAGTCACTACCCTTTAACAATCATCGCCGATTTTTATATTCGGCTGGTAAAAAGAGCTTCGCAATCGGATCTAAAATATGAGCAATTTTGCTATGGCAATATAAATGGGACGCTTCTACATTTGCAGGCAAGGACAGTAACTCACTGTGCAGACAATTATAGGTTTTATTCTTTTTTTATCGTGTATGCGGAGGAGGTTATATTTTATCCTGCCTGTTTTCTGTAATTCTTTTTTTTTTTGTTTTTGAAACCGACACGAAAAATGGTTGTGCTTTTTTTTTTTTTTTTTTTTTTTTTTTGCAAGCCCACAGTGATTCGATTATGGAAGAAGTGTATTTTGGGAGTACCAGATACGGGCTACATTTTTCGTTCAACGTGATATTGGTACAGATATTGGTGGCGATATGAAGCACACACAAACACGCACGCTCACACACACTCACAATCAAACTTCACATGAATGGCTCTTTCCAAAGGCGCTACCCCCCCCCCCCCCCTACGAATAATACCACCCAACGACCCCTATCCTCCCAAACGTCGCCGCCCTCCCTCAACCCCCCCCCCCCTCACTATACACAGACACACACACATTTTTCATGCCCCCCTCCCCCTCCCCCCTCCCCCCCCCCCCGAAGGAAAGATAAAATAAATAAATAAATAATACCCATCCCCACCCCCTCTACTGAACACACGAACGCGAACACACACACACACACACACACACACACACACACACACACACACACACACACACACACACACACACACACACCCACACACACACACACTGACACACGCACCTGCAATCTCACCCATCGCTCATTTTAAGCCGTTCATATTTGAGGGGCTGATTGTGCAATGCTGCATTTTTCAGTAATTTATGTGTCACCGGGAATTACCATCAATGCGTCAAGATTATTTCATCAGTATCGCGCAGAAAAACGGAATGCCTGATAGTTTACTCCTACATTCCTGACCTTTTCCGCTGCGGCTCTGTGATTTATGCATCTCTGAGCACTCGAACACAACTAGCACCGCCGATGCTGTGCTTCTGCAGATTTTTTGTCCAGGGTCTTACCCAGCATACAAAGGGTCCTCGGGCCGACATCAGCTTTAGCTGGCCGTGCGCGGGCCTGCTAAGGCTAAAGTCGGCCCGAGGACCTTTTCCTCCCGTTTGTCGCTGTATGCCTAGTGAGATTTTTTACTTCCAGCACAGGCGCGGGATGATTGCTTTGTCATTGCTCGCTTCCTAACACGTCTACTTACACTCTGTGGGCTTTTTAAACACCTCCAGAGAAAAGCCCAGAGAGAGCTCCGCAACATGCAGGAACCTGGTGGGACAGCAAGGCAAAAGAACTTGAACACTTTGCAGAATCCAACAACTCCTAGGTGTTTTTCAGCGCAATGAAAGCTGTCTACGGCCCTGCCAGACCCAGCACAACCCCTCTCTTTTCTTCCGACGGCTTCACCTTCCTGAAGGACAAAGGCAGCATCACTAAGCGCTGGAAAGAACACTTCTCAAATCTGCTGAACCTGCCTTCCACTGTCGACCCCGCGGCCCTGGACAGGATTCCCCAAAAGCCGACACTGGATGACCTTGACCTCCGGTCTACCCTGGACGAGGTCAAGAAAGCGATCAATCAGACTAGCTCCGGCAAGACTGCAGGCATGGACGGCATCCCAGCAGAGCTCTTCAAAGCAGCTGGACCTGAGGCCCTTGATGCCTTCCTCAACATTCTGACATGCATCTGGTCAGAGGAGAACATGCCACGTGAATTTAGAGATGCTACAATCGCCTCCCTGTTCAAAAATAAAGGCAGAAAAGCAGACTGTGCCAATTACCGAGGGATCTCACTCTTGTCCATTGCTGGCAAGATCCTCGCGAGAGTCATCCTCAACCGCCTGATCAGCTCTGTATCTGTGGAAGCACTCCCAGAGGCTCAGTGTGGCTTCAGACCCGGCCGCAGCACAGTCGACATGGTCTTCTCTTTGAGACAGGTCCAGAAGAAATGCATTGAGCAGCACATGGACCTCTACGCTGTCTTCATAGATTTGACCAAAGCATTCGACACCGTGAACAGAGAAGCGCTTTGGGTCATCCTCGTAAAGCTCGGCTGCCCCAGGAAGTTTACCAACATCATCCGCCTCTTCCATGATGGAATGGTAGGAGTTGTCCAGTCAAACGGTGAAACATCCGCAATCTTCGACATTTCCAACGGTGTCAAACAAGGTTGTGTTCTTGCCCCGGTGATGTTAAACCTGTTATTCGCGTGTGTCCTGACCCACGCAGTACGTGACCTTGAGAAGGGAGTGTACTTAAAGTACAGACTAAACGGCTCTCTCTTCGACCTCGTCGACTGAACGCCAGGACCAAGACCATCGAGAGACTGATCCTTGAGGCGCTGTTTGGCGATGACTGTGCGCTGATGGCGCACACAGAGTCTGACCTCCAGACCATCGTCAACAGGTTCTCGGAAGCCTCTCGACTGTTTGGCCTCACCGTCAGTCTCAACAAGACTGAGGTCCTGCACCAACCAGCCCCAGGCACAAGAGCACCCCCCCCCTCCCCACCCCCCCCCCCCCCCACCAAAGTGTATATCGAAGGCACCGAGCTGAAGACTTTCGACCAGTTCAGGTACCTGGGGAATATTATCTCTTCTGACGGTACTATCGACAAGGAAATCGCAGCTCGCATCAGCAAAGCCAGCCAAGCCCTGGGTCGTCTGCGCACTCGTGTGTTGAATAACAACAACGTCAAGCTCTCCACCAAGATCAAAGTCTACAAGGTAGTAGTCCTCCCCAGCCTTCTCTACGACTGTGAGTCATGGACGCTGTACAGAAAGCACCTCAAACAGCTTGAACGTTTCCACGTGAGATCCCTGCGCTCACTCATGGGCATCAAATGGCAAGACAAGGTGACAAACCTGGAAGTCCTGGATAATGCTGGCTTACTGAGTGTTATAGCCTTGATCTTAAAGACACAACTTTGCTGGACAGGTCATGTCATACGCATGGATGATTCTCGCATGTCACGCCAACTCCTGAATGGTGCACTCTCAAAAGGCCACAGGAAGCAAGGACTGTCAAAGAAACGCTTCAAAGACTGCATAAAAGACAGCCTCAAGTACTGCGTCTTCCCGGTAAAGGGACTTGAAGCACAAGCACAAGACAGATCTGGCTGGCGTGCCGCCACCAGGAAAGCCTGCACGCTCTTTGAACACAATCGGCGCGAACGGATCACCAGTGCTAGAGCTCGCAGAAAGACAGCGTCGACTCTCCCCACAGCTACGTTCCAGTGCCCCCATTGCCCTCGCAGGTGTGGCTCCAGGATTGGCTTGGCCAGCCACACCCTCACCCACAAATAGAAGCCATGCAAAATGACGACATCATCGGTTTTCGATGGTCTGCCCATGAACATTAATTAATTAACTACTTACCCGTGTTAGGAGGTGAGCAATTACGCAACGGTCATCCCGTGCCTGTGACTTCCAGCAGTGAACTCTGATTGGCTGATACAGTACATGCACTATTGACATAGTACATGTAATATTTACTGACTTCTTATAGGCTAAGGCTATCCACAAAGGGTACCCCAGTCGACGGAAAGTTCCGTGCAGAGGTAACCTATTTGCTTCCGTACTGACCTTCCAAGCTGCTTTAGACGGAGCGGCCTGCCGTGATATCTCAAAGTTAGTGCTTGATTTGCTTAAAGCCTCGGGTCATTGGTATAATTGTTTAACGAAGCCGATGTTTACATAAAGGCGCAGCGTTCATTAAAGCACTACCGTGGAGATGCCATTGTCAATCGCAGTCGACTTTGATAAATATAACGCTTGTATTAACGCATTCAGCCGGGACACGCCACAATAAGACATGGATCGAACATGATAGTTTGAGTGTGGCGCCAAGCTATTCTGGCACCACCCTTGAACTATCATGCTCGATCTGTCTCTAGAATTGTAATGCAGTCCTTCAGAGGGCACCTTCAAAATTTGGTGATTTCGATCTTCGTGTAGAGTGTGTTAAGTACTGCAACATTAGGCTCACCGCTTTGTGAAGCTGATGCTTGCTTCTATTGTTGATCTCATCAGCAAAAATAGTATGGAACGGATAGTGCAGTCTTGCTAAAAGCTTACGGTCTTTACATAATTCTGAGGAGTTCAGTATTTGGGCGAAAGCCGCTATGTCAATTGTTTGAGAAAAGCGAGATTTTCATTGTGAAACAATGCCAAATTTGCTTTTTCCAAAATATGGACGTACTGTTTTTTTTTTTTTAGTGCCAAATAACGTTATAACAAGGAAATGCCGGAATGTCCATGTTTAGAAAAGCGAAATTTTCATTGTGTAACAATGAAAGTCTCGCTTTTCTCAAAAATGGACATATCTTTTTGCCGAACTACGGCGGAAAGCCGAAGTGTGCTGGTGTGCCATTTAGAACCTTACGGCTTCCAGTGTGCTAATCTGTGATTCTGGACTTAGAGCTCTAAGGTTCAAATCACAGGTTCAAAGTCACAGACCAGCTTAAAAGTAACTCATTGTATAACTTTCTGTGTCGCTGGTGGAGACCCGAGTACTTATGCTCTGAGCATCTTATCCATGTACCCGCCATATCGAAAACAAGCACACAAAAAAAAAACAATAAGCAAAGGTCCTCGGGCCGACGCCGGCCGCAGTGGACTCGCGCACGGCTGTGCGCGGGCCCAATACTGCCGTCATCGGCCTGATGACCTTTTGCTACTGGGGAAAATGTCTACTGACCAACAGAAAATATAAAGGCATCGTGCTACCACTGAAGTCAATTCGCTTTTACAGAGAGTGCTGCTATGCTGGCGCGGTAATTTCCTTGTGTGTTTTCTGGAGCGCGAATAACGACCCAGCAAGCAGAAGCCTCTTAGGCCCTCGCTCGGCCACAGTTCGCACAGCCGTGCACTGGCCTACTCTGGCCTTCTACGGCCCGAGGTCCTTTGCTTTATGGGTATGTTTCCCACTCGCTCTGCCGTCTCATTGGCTGGCGCGTGAAAAACTGCATGACACAAACACGACCCAACTGCAAGAGGCAAAGAACCTCATGTCGCGGGAGCTCATGGTGCTCTTTGCCTCTTGCTGAACCGTTATTTATACCCGTGCACCTTGGACGCGCTGATGTTCTCGGGTGTCGATTTTGACATGTAGTGGGATTTTTTTTTTTTTTTCATAGACTTAATTTGCGTTTCGTGGACATCAGGGGAGTTAATTGAATGATCTGCACTGGCGTGAAGTGCTCAGCGAAGACGCCTCGTAGGTTTTGATTACCTGCTGAATGGCTAACAAAACGTGGCCCTTTTTGTGTTTTACAGTTCTTTTTCTTCTTGCGACAGAGGACGGTCGTGGTTTTAGCTACTGAAATATCGCAGTTCTAAAAAGCGAATAGCAACAGTACAAATGCAGTGTAAGGATTTGCAATCTTTTTTTCTTTTAAAAAAAAAAAGAAGCTAATAATGACATCGGCAATTCTTAGAGACGTCTATACTGAAATGACCTACTCCACGCAGTTAAGGATTAAACCTTTTAGCCCCGGATCCCTACAGCAGGAGATGGTTTGACCATAATAATTCAAGGGTAGTGCCAGATTAACTTGGTGCCTGAAGGCGCCAAGCTAATCTGGCACTACCCTTGAATTATCATGGTCAAGCCATCTCCTGCAACTGGTACATAGTCGTTAGGCAGCACCTCCAAAATGATTTGAGAAATGGGACCTTGGGGGTAAAAGGATTAATAGATCGCAATATTTCCTTTGTACGTCTCACTTAGGTACGTCTCACTTAGGTACGTCTCACTTAGGTTCGTCTTATAAAAATGCTGGACAAAAGGGCTAATTTGAATTATGAAGTTTGAGTGTCGTAAAATGGTTGACGTTCTGCTCTCTCTCTCTCCTTTGTACGCAGACGGGTTCCTTCCGTTACGCTCACAAGTCAGTGGAAAACCTCTGCTATGTGAGCCTACTCAAATGGATTATGGAAAGAAGGGTAGAAAATATACTTAGTCGAAAATACTTAGTCCAGGCAAGACATCATTGATAACCCATTGTATCGGCGAATGTTGGCAATCATAGTTTGCCATGGGGCAGATCGCCTTTAACTAACGCCTTCACTGTCAAAAGAAAAAGACGGAACACATTCCTACTGAGGAGGTTCTTTGCCTCTTGTTGGCCAAATTTAAATCCGTGGTTTTTTGTGCGTGGATTGGGTTACTCGGGGTTGTGAGTTTGCCTTGGCTTAAAGACATAATGTTAGGTCCGCTGGCAGTGAATGGGTTAAGGCTGTCTACCAGCTGCGGGGCACGGATAGTGACCATTTAAGTTCAAGGGTTGTGCCAGATTAGCTTGGCGCCTTCACAGGCGCCAAGCTAATCTGACACTACCCTTCAAATACCATAGGCAAACATTACTCCACTTTTTTGTGAATGTGTTTGATGTCTTTTTTGTCCAGGGACATGTATATTCCTTCTCACACTTTCTGACCTTTACGATCGATTTTCGTCAAAATGTGGACTAGAAGAATCTGACTGAACGAGCCATTAGCTTAAAATTGTCTCAATACCAGTCCTTGCCAAGTCAATAATTGTTTCGATTCGTATGAACTCGTCTTCTAGAAGCCTTTTGAAACCAAAACAACCCCCAGAAAAAGTCATGAAACTAAGTTTTCGACTGCACACAACCAGCCCAGAGAACTGCTTTTGGAAACTCAGTCAACATTAGCGTGTTTGCCTGTTCAACATCATTAATTTTGGCTGCCGTTGGAATCCGTTCTCGGCGTATCCAGTTTGCGTGATTGCGGAGGTGGGATTTCGGAAAATGAAAACGGCATTTGGAGTTGGGTGAAATCCTCGCGATAAAGGTGCAAACAACCGTGCATTAGCTTGTGCTCGGTATGCGATTTTAGACCTTACGGTGAAGCCTGAAGGTCTAACATCACAGACCGAGCACACAGATTGTATCAACTGCATTTTATTTATTTTTTTTTTATCGGAGGTGGATGAAATCTCCGCGGGAGGGGAAGGCAACGACTGTGTCTTGAGTTTATGCCAGTCTGTGACGCGCACACACTGGAAAACAAGTTCATTCAGAAAACGAGCCTTCTTTGCAGTTTTTTTCCCCGTTTAACACATTCGAGACCTACCGCATCCGTAGGTGCGTCAAATTGACGTGTATCCGAATACTGAACGTCTCCAACGCGTTAACTCGTTCAAGGAGCCCCGCATCAATAGCTGCGGAAGTGTTGTATAGCGTTGCCTCTGGCAACGCTATACGACACTTCCGCAGCTATTGATGCAGGGGCTCTGGATTGAGTTAATGTGATATTCATTTTAAAAACACAGGCATGATCTAGCATACCCTCTCTACTATTCTTCGATTTGGCGAGGGGAGGGGGAGGGGATCAGGGGGGGGGGGTTGAGGAAGGGGCGGAGGAAGATGATGGTGGTGAACAAGACTTTAATGGCAAAAGACGTCAAGCACATTTAAATTGTGAAAAGCAAGACTCTTTTATTGTAATACAATGATACGATTGCTTTTCAGAAGGAAAAAAAATAGACTAGTTGTCTTATGCACTCGAGGCAAAGTAACGTTGCGCTTGCACTTTGTATTTTTTTCCTTTTCGCATTTAAAGCCTTCGCTTCTGAAAAAAAAAAAAAAAAGGTGGACGTTGTCCAACTTCAAGAGGCATAGACCCTCATGGGCTCCCGCGACTGTGGGGGCTATGAGGATCTATGCCTTTTGTTAAGACCAATGTGTAACCATTGCTCCTTGGAGGGTTGTGGCTTTTGGTCGTTGAATGAACAGAGATTTCCAGAATCAATATATGAGTCCAGGGGCGTTAAAATGTGAATAAGTTCGTTTACTGTACGCAACTTTATAGTCTACAGATAATAATAATAATAATAATAATAATAATAATAATAATAATAATAATAATAATAATAATAATAATAATAATAATAATGCGTTGATATTTAAAAGCATTCGCGTGTTCTCAAGGCACAATGGCCGTCGCTTACATGCTCACCAAGCTCAGTGACAGTCGTAATCTGATTTTCCTGGAGCGCGGCCGAGATCGCAAACTTGCGTCCCAGACTTCTTCTCATGAATAATAGTTATATATCATTATAGATGGGGAGATGCCGCCCTGCGATAAAAAATCTGTCTGATAGTTTCCAAAGCTGCTTGCCATCGAGGCCATTTGTGGGAAACGTGTGCTGATGGTCTGTGAATTCCGACGTGACGGCCCTCGGCCGCCAGGTCCCGAATTCACAGACCATCAGTACAGATCATGAAGTTGGGCGCCATTTCGGATATTTCTATGAGAAGTTTTTCCTTTGGCTGTTGCGTTTGCTGGATCATATTCCCATGCGTGAAAATTCCTTCTGGCCGACGTCGGCCGCCGTTGGCCCGCGCACGCACGTGCGCGGGCCAACGGCGGCCGGCGTCGGCCCAATGGGCTTTTGCGCATTGGTATACTAGTAATAAAAAAAAAATCTCAACAGATTTTATATTTCAGTTACAAAACAGTTTGATAGACTTTCGATAGTTTGTTCTGCAAGGTGACTTGAGCCTCTTCAATGCCGGGATAGGATATTCTCTAAGAATTTTTTTCTTAATTTAATTAGATGTTTTTTAAAACTTAAGTGCAACAATTTTTTTGTCAAGAAAAACGTTGATGATCACTGTATAGTTTTTTTTTTTTCCGTCTAGTGACTTCAGCATCTTTGTTGCCGGAAAGGGATATTTTACTCTTTTTTTCTCTTTTTAAAAATCGCAACAGGTTCGTCTGAATAGTGAATGTCCATATAACCTCCTCGTTGCCGAGATGAGAGAATGCATTTCAGCTATAGGAGTCATAAGATTATGTTTTGCTTTGAGTTGATTTGATTTAATTTCAAGTAACGCATTCAGCCCTGACGCACTACAGCAGGAGATGGGTCGACCATGATAATTCAAGGGTAGTGCCAGATTAGCTTGGAGCCTGTCGGCGCCAATCTGATTTGGCACTGCCCTTGAATTATCATGGTCGATCCATCTCCTGCAACTGTGCTTTGTCTTTAGATGACGCCTCCAAAATTTGGGAAATACGGCCGTCGGGCTGAATGAGTTAACTGCGATGATTTTAACTCATTGTGCCCGAAGTACAAAATAACCACACTTTGGAGTTATCCTGTGATGACTGCATTACAGTTCAGAAGACAGATTGACCATGATAGTTCTCAAGGTTGGTGGCAGAATAGCTTGGCGCCTATAGGCGAGAGGTACGAAATGCCCACACTTTGGAGTTATCCTGTGAGGACTGCATTACAGTTCAGAAGACAGATTGACCATGCTAGTTCTCAAGGTTGGTGGCAGAATAGCTTGGCGCCTTTAGGGGAGAGGTACGAAATGCCCACACTTTGGAGTTATCATGTGAGGACTGCATTACAATTCAGAAGACAGATCGATCATGATTGTTCAAGGGTGGTGGCAGAATAGCTTGGCGCATATAGGCTCCAAGCTATTCTGCCATCAAACTTGAACTATCATGGTCGAGCCATATCTTGCTGTGGTGTGTCGCGGGCAGAATGAGTTAAAGACGTAAGTGTAAGCCCCATGCTGTCGACAGTGTTAACAAATGACAAGAACTCAATTTGGGGAGAGATCTTTCGACGATATATGGTCAATTGCCTGTAGTTCTAGTGGGTTGCCGAACACGAGCGATTATACCCATATACCCCATACACCGTCATAGAAAGATCTACTCTGTGTATGCTGCATATTCATGGCGTTATCCCTATCTGCTGTGAACAGCTTTTTCTTGTTTTTGGAATCAATTGTTCCTTAGGGAGTGATCCAGTTAATGTTCTCTGTCTCTGTCTCTGCCTCTGCCTCTCTCTCTCTCTCTCTCTCTCTCTCTCTCTCTCTCTCTCTCTCTCTCTCTCTCTCTCTCTCTCTCTCTCTCTCTCTCTCTCTCTCTCTCTCCAAGAAAAGCATTAAAAAAGAGCTCTTTTCCCAAGGAGTTACTGCCACATAAAACAAGCCTGAGCGATTTGCACTCAACAAAACTGTTTCCATCTTTTTAAAAAGATATACAGTGCTGGTACGTGAGGTCCAAAATCACAGACCAGCACGCATGCGCACACTTGTGTTCATTTGCATTGGCACGTGCGCGCAGTCTCGATAGCAAAGTGGTATGTTCCGCGTTCTCAGTTGGGGCTCGGCCTGAAAGAAGAACACAGCTCGCCGTGTAAATGAGGTTAGAAGCGCCAAAGAAAATTCGCACTTGATACCGCACTTCCTTAACCCGTTCACTGCCGAGAATAGAGCGTTAACAATAACCAGCTGCAAGAGGCATAGATCCTCATGAGCCCCCGCATTCGCGGGGGCTCATGAGGATCTATGCCTCTTGATGTAATCTCTCTGTGCCTCTTGGCTGAAACCTCTCTGTGCGGTCGATTGCTGAAGCCACTTCGTGTCCGCGTTCCTTTGCCGGCTGAGGGCCATTGACGTTCAAATTTCAGTGATTTCAAAAAACACAATCTGCGTCCGCTGGCGCTGAAGAGGTTAACACGTGCATGACTGGGACATTTATTTGTTTGTTTGGCACAACGAGCTCAAAGTTCGAAATTTACAAGTGAATAATGCATCTCAATTCATTTATCTGAAATCGAATATAACAAGTTTGGATACGGTAACAAAAGTTGGTTATATTATATAGCAACGATTAAGCGCACACTTACGCACTTTTTATATGTAATTTATTCCGCTTAAAACAAACTTCGTATAATTATAGGCAATGGGTCCCCCGAGAAACCCCTGGCGTTTTGTTATGTCCGAAGTTTACAGTTCACGTAATAAGAAGAAGAAGAAATACAATAACAACTGCAATAATACAAATTATGAATAAGAATGTGTCTTTTTAAGGCGCCTAAACCTTCACATACAATTTAAATGCCGTGTTGGGTTCTGTTTTCTGAAGACATCTCAGTTCACGAGAGAGATTGATGATGACTGGTGGTGCAAGAATAACTTGGCGCCTAGATGCGCCAAGCTATTCTAGATAGCACTACCCTTAAAATATCATGAATGTTCAGTCTCTTGTTATTTAGGCGCTGCTTGCGTTGGCATACCGGCTGCATACGACTTTAAAATTTGACAATAACCTGCTATTTAATTAAAAAAATTTAAAAAGCACATCTGCAGAGAAAAACAGACAGATGGAATTCGCAAATGACCTTAACTCAGCCCGACCGCCGTATTTCCCAAATTTTGGAGGCGTCATCTAATGACTAGCACCAGTTGCAGGAGATGGATCGACCATGATAATTCAAGGGCAGTGCCAGATTATCTTGTCTACCCCAAGCTAATCGGGCACTACCCTTGATTTATCATGGTCGACCCGCCATCTCCTGCTCTAGTGGGTCAGGGCTGAATGGGTTAATTACAGCTATAAATATCAAATTACGATATGAAAAGAAGATGATCAGAGAGATGGACACGACAAATGACATGAAAAAATGATTAGGACATGAAAAGAAGAAAGTAATCCTAATGGGTAAAAACGGCTGTCAGTTCTTCATAAAACATCACTTTCCTTCGTACCAGTCAAGAAAAGAAACATGTAAAATAGAATACGTGCGTATTGACGGATGTGCATGTCAGATGAGAAAGACAAGACTTTGTGTGTGTAGGTCTGTGATTTTGGCCCTTACGGCTGGAAACCACAAGGTCCAAAATCACAGACCTGCACGCGCTAATCAGCCAAAGACGTGACGATGCTTTTACGTTGCGTATGTCTTGGGTTTTCTTACGTCAGTTTTTACCTCTCGTCTGTGATGCGGTGTAGTATATCATTTCTGCAGTTGTCAGCCCATCACTTTGTTGTCGTGGGAGGCTAAACACAAAACATAAATAAATAAAACAAGGGCAGGTGAACACAACAATAATTAGAAGTCGAGATTACTTTAGGTTTTGTCTGACATCCATTTAGAAGTCAGACGGAAACCCAATTTCAAACTAGGTTTGTCTGACATTCTTTTAGAAGTCAGACTGAAACCCAATTTCAAACTTCTGTAGGCATTTGGCTGCCTCCAGTAAACATCTCTTGCAAATAAGCGGTACTTGAGCACCGGTACTACAGAGACAAGAAATTATTCATGTTGTCTCTGTTTGTCCCTCACAGCTGAGGTGCTATTATGTGTTCCTGCGCTTGCCAGGACTCTATATAGAGTTTTGGGGCCAGTTGCATGACGTTCTTAAATCCTGCACATGCTACTAAGCAAGGGGCTTCGCTTTCGTGGAGCCCCTTGCTTAGTAGCCTGTGCAGGATTTAAGCTCACTGATTCAGCTGGCCCCTTGTATCCAGGGAAAATAGACGGGCTTGTTTATAGCATGTCCGTTGAAAGGTCCTGGTAAATCAGTGTGGCACAATTGCAGTGCGCCATAATTGATCAGTCGTAGTCCGCTAGAGGCAATAGTTGTACCTGTCCCTAATAACCCGCCCTGCACGGTCGTTCATTATCACTCCGGTGCGTGGACGTTAAACCGCGAACTAACCAACCAACCTGGCCGCTGGAGAGATTAGGAGTAAATTTTCACATGTGAGGTGTCGGCATTTCTTCCTAAGTTTGCAAGGAGTTGTATACTTGTATAAGCCAAGAAACAAATTCTAACATCGGCACAGCCGTGAGGACAGTATAGCCAGAGACTACACACAATCTGTCTTTTAAATCTGTGATATAGCCCTGTGATGAATGCCCGTCAATACTTTGGGCAACTACACGGTGTTAGCGGGGGCGAGTGATAGAGGCGGCGGATACATAATACATGTCTGGGGGTGATAGGAGGGCAGCCCGTTACTCACGTGTCTGAGAGGGAGAGAGAGAGAGAGAGAGAGAGAGAGAGAGAGAGAGAGAGAGAGAGAGAGAGAGAGAGAGAGAGAGAGGGAGAGAGAGAGAGAGGAGAAGGAGGAGGAGGAGGAGGAAACGTTTTTACATTAAACCCAACGAGTAAGGCATGAGAAACAATCCATGGAATAATAAAGATATAAACACTAAAAACAATATGCAACGCAAATAATGATCACAATACGAGAGAGAGAGAGAGAGAGAGAGAGAGAGAGAGAGAGAGAGAGAGAGAGAGAGAGAGAGAGAGAGAAAGAGAGAGAGAGAGAGGCTGTATTTAAGAATGGTCAACATTTGGCAAATATGCCTATCTTACGCTTAAGTGTTGCAAACGTTCACATAAGAAAAAAGCATCAGCATCAAGGTACATCCGTTCGCAAGCTATATATTGCCGACACCGATTCAACGAGCTCATCATAATGAGTTCGCTTTGACATCAGTGTTTCGACTAAATGGATTGCGTCACTCACATGTCTCAACAAGCTTGGTACCTTTGAGGGACTGACATTCATCAGACCGAAACTAAACGGCAGTCGCGAGGTGCACGTGCCTGACGATCTGAGATCGCCAGGCATGTGTGAATCGCGACTGTTTAGTTATTGCACGGACTGTTGAAAGCTATGGCCAAATAGGATCTGCATGGCCATACCTTTCATCAGCCTGTGCAATAATTCATCACAGGAAGTGTCCAGGGACCTGGCTAGACTGGTGGTAGCATTTCCACTAGTGTAAACCCGCAGCAAATAAAACCCTTTCACTGCTATCGACGATCTAGCTCGGCGGAAAACACGCGTAGTTACGTAGTTAGGTCATGACGTACTTACGCGTCTTTTCCGCCGAGGGGTATCGTCATTAGCATTCAATCGGTTACGCGTTTTTTCCGCCGGTCGGTATCGTCAATAGCACTCAAGGGGTTATTGCGGTTACGTTTACGCCGGACGACTCTCAACAACAAACGAAAGCGAAGCCGCTGTATATAACCAGTCGGCATAGACAACACTCCAAACATATCCAAGAGGCATAGACCCTCATGAGCCCAGCGGGTTCATGAGGATCTATGCCTCTTGGAGATGTTTGGAGTGTTGTCTGTCCTTATGGTGGAAGCAGCTTGTCCGCCATGACTTCGCTCTCGTTCGTTATTGGAATTCGTTCGGCGTAAACGTGACCTCACTATCACCCCATTCCAAGGGGACGGGTACAGATCATCACATGACCTTGCAGTTTGCTGGGCGCATGAGAGTGTATGCTTAATGCTGGTAAGTTCATTTCCCATGACGGTCTTAATTATAAACGTTTCTATATTTCCGGAACAGCAACCTGAACACCACCCTCCAGAGGTATAGATCCTCATGAGTCTCCTTAGTTTGCGGGAGCTTATGAGGGTCTATACCACTTCAGTGCTGGTTCTGTTTTCTTATGTTGTCTTTGTTGTACCCCCAAGGGCGTCGATCATCGTGCGTTCAGGATACTGTACACGGATGTCTCTGGGTGCAGCAGTCCAGACGAAACCATCCCTAGTTTGTGCGGAGTGATCGATTGCGTGGGACGCCGTATCGGACAAAAGCGTCAGACCAAAACAAAACAAGATGCAAGACCGGTCAGCCAACGGTCCCTAAGTCATCCCCTTATCCAAACCATTCCATCTGCAAGAGACATAGATTCGAATGAGCCCCTGTACTGCAGGAGCTCGTGAGAATTTATACCTCTTGCTGACCGCTACTCGGTAGAACCTACCTGTACGTGAAAAATTCACTAGCCGAAGGTTCTATCGTCAGTTCAGGCTTCGCTCAGACCCCACAGTCTGCACGAGACATAGATTCACATGGTGATCTGCGACTGGAGGTCGAGACGGTTCATGTAAATCTATGTCTGTTTCCGTTGGTGAGCGACTCGATGACAACAAACTTGCGACAAGAGTTGGTCCTTCCTTACAAGCCGCGTCCGGTCAGCAAGAGGTCCATACTGGCCTGTGCCACTGAAGACATAAGGCTGACCTTTTTTGTATAACACTTTTTAAAAAGTGTGATTTTCTTCTTCTGCGTCTTCTTCTTTTTCTTTGTCTTTTCTTGTCTTAACATCTTTCTTTTAGTCTGACTGGTCTTAGTCGCCTGCGCAGCGTTAAACTCAAATAACAAACCAACTCTTTTCTAGTTTTTAAATACAGAAATGGACTTAACCCTGCCACTGTACGTACATCCGTCCCTCACTTGCAGGGAGAGAGAGAGAGAGAGAGAGAGAGAGAGAGAGAGAGAGAGAGAGAGAGAGAGAGAGAGAGAGAGAGAGAGAGAGAGAGAGAGAGAGAGAGAGAGAGATTGTTTCCAGGATGGCCCATGCTGCGTGTCTGTCAGTGTAAGCCATAAGCCAGTTATCTGTTGCGGGAGAATGTCTTGGTAGAGCTTTGCTGGAATCTAGCTTTCGTTTTCTCTGAGTTCGTTGTCGAGTGACCTCGAAATTGCAACACTGAGGCTCAGACAGTCCCTGTGCCCTTGTGACTGCAAGTATGCTTTGTCGGAGGACGTGAACATGATGCTAGTCAGCAAAGACAGAAACGCGCACAGACCGGAAAACGAAAGGACAGGTACAACACAATTTATTAACTCATTCTACCCCAGACACACCACAGCAAGATATGGATCGACCGTGATAATTCAAGGGTGATGCCAGAATAGCTTGGCGCCTATGGGCGCGTAAAGCTATTCTAGCATCACCTTTGAACTGTCATGGTCGATCTGTGTCCTGCACTGCTATATACAGTCTTCGGAGGACAACGGCCAAAATTGGGGATGTCGGTTTTAGGGTAATCGAATGAGTTAAAACGCCCTCTCTGCCAGCGAACGTACGTTTTGTTTCAGAAATCTGTGTTCACTGGACGTCAAACACCACTACTGTCCAAAGAACATGGACACAAAGTATTTCGACAACAGGCATTGATCCTCATGAGCCCCACCAGTCGTGGGGGCTTATGAGAATCTATGCTTCTTGCAGTTAGATCACGTTCACCTTTTCTCGGCAGTAGAGGGGTTAAACTCACCTTTGCAAAATAAGATCTATGGACAGAAATGAACAATACAGGTAATTATCTTTTTTCAGTGAGGCAAGAAATAATTGAACATATTCTACCCCAGACACACCACAGCAGTACATGGATCGACCATGATAGTTCAAGGGTGATGCCAGAATAGCTTGGCGCCTAAGGGCGCCAAGCTATTCTGGCATCACCCTTGAACTATCATGGTAGATCTGTGTCCTGCAATGCAGTCTTCAGAGGACAGCGGCAAAATATGGGGACTTCGGTCTTGGGATACAAGGAGTTAAAGGATCCGTGAATAATTAAATCAACGATTTTTGTTATATTTTTTTTATTTAATGGATTATGACGTCTCAATTTTACAGTGACGTCACAATTTCGAAGCCTTGCAGGATCAGTCAATATCTCTGCTGATGCTCTGATCTCTCCTCGTTGATGTCATCTGGCGCATGTGACACACTGAACCCAAAAAACTGAAAACACACTCGACAATACATTTGACCACCAAGTAGTCCCACTCATTGCCGTTAGCAAAAGGCTCCAGGGTGTCATAAACATCTGTTTCTATTGCAGACGGAAGAAGTGTATTTTATTTGTGCCGGGCCCTTGCAGACAGGAAGAAGTTTGCCGCTGACAATGTCTTTTCCAGTCGTCGGCGATCGCTCAATGGGATTGAGACTGGCCACGGTTGGCACCTAATTTCACGGTAGCGGGTCCAGCCTTTAAGACAGACCCCACTCACCTGCAAAAGACATAGATTCTCATGAGCCCCTGCAGATGCAGGGGCTCATGAGAATCTGTGCCTTTTCCTGGCACAGTTGGGTTTCATGTACACTCTCAGACGGAAAAAATAATTATAGTCTAAGTCTTAGAGTTTGTCGCACAATGGTCGTCACGTCGTGGCTTTTCCAAAGTCCGACTAAGACATCGCCCAGATAATGTCCTTCAATATAAAGATGTAAATGACGCCGTTTTGTGCCAGCACGGGGCATGCATTTTCTTGAGGCTCTGCAAGACTGCTTGGGTATCATGCGAATCCTGTCGTAGGGTTTGTCGAACGGCACATTGCTTGTCTTTTTCCGTCTCTGTTTACAACATACTCCAGATGACTTCAGGATGCAAATACAATAGACCCCTGCTCAGCAAGAGGCGTAGATTTTTTATAAGACCCTGCAGGCTGCAGGGTTCCATGCAAATCTGTGCCTCGGGCAGACTGACGGGGATGGCCGAGGGACTGCTTCCGTCCACGATAGGCTATTCGTCATTCTTGCCTCAACAAATCTGTGCATCTAAAACAAATCAATCGCGCCTTCGAATTCATTGTCTGGGAGGACTAGGAGGGGTGGGTGGAGGGGCAGGGAGGCTGGGGTGGAGGCTGAGTGAGGTCTCCTCGTCTATTTCTGGTTAGTTACAGTCGTTGCTGTCGATGCGTTTCGCAAACCACAGTGTGCGCCCTCTTGGGCATAAGATCCAACTCACAAACCGGTACACAGTCATGTGTAATGCATTCTCTCTCGGTAACAAGTTTGTGCCACCGCGGTTTATCATATCGACGATGCCTTTTTACAATAAGCTTTGCATGTACCAAGGCCGGATGATGTAACAAACGTCCTATATAACAACACTTTTTCTTAGCTCCCAACAGGACTATTTCTATGTATACTGACGAGCGAAAGAAATGCGACATTTTTGGAATCAGTGTTTTCGATGATTCCAAACATGTCGCATTTCCTTTGCTCGTCAGTATACTTTGATACACTTTGATCATAGCAAATTTTAGATATAATAACAAGAAAAATTAGGTCCCATTGCTGGCGATGTTTTATATCCGAAGTTTACTGTAGTACCGAACTCCATGCACTATCAGCTGGCACCACCACCCTTTGGCTAAGCTATCGTGGTCAATCCATTCCCCACACTATTTGGCGCTAACCGGAAAGTGAAAGATTTTCTTTGAGCCTATATTTAGAGTGGTAAGATAACAGTGCATCTGGGACAGACCGATCAAATGCACTGTCCTCGGGCCATGTTTCTGTTCTGACTCAAGTACTTCTCTGCCGAATGCCCTGTCCCTGTATAACTTGCGTTCGTCTTCAAAACCTTCCATCTGCAAGAGGCATAGATTCTCATGAGCCTCTGCTTCGCAGGGCTCATGAGAATCTATGCCTCTTGCCAACAGAACTTGTGTCTAACTCTTCTTCAGATTGAGCTTGGTGTCGTTTGGAGCGTACGTTTTGCGTTGCCAGTAAGTCCAGTGCATGCAAGTGACTCGTGACATTTTATGTCATTGCAAAGCGTGTTTGGGTTCAGCTCTCTCTGTTTGAGGGCGTCGTGTGAGTGCGTCTCATGACTGGTTTGTCCCCTCCCCCGGGTTTTCATTTAGCCCGGCCGCGTATATCGTGCATTCACAACACGGCCCACTCCAGACAAAAGCCTGATTTACGTGGAAATGTCTGCGTTGACTTTAGGCCCGTCTGAAGAACGTATGGGCGCTTGATAGCATTCGTTTAGCTCTTGCAGCCAACGTCAGCAAACAGGACTCTTAGAATTAATACTTGTTCGTGTTGAAAGACACACAGGCGGGATATCGACAGACGGTGATAGCTTAACCCTTTTAGCCGCGGATCCCTACAGCAGGAGACGGCTTGACCATGATAATTCAGTCTTAGTGCCAGATTAGCGGCTTGGCGCTAAGCTAATCTGGCACTACCCTTAAATTAGCATAATCTGGCACTACCCTTGAATTAGCATGGTCAAGCCATCTCCTGCAACTGGTACATAGTCGTTAGGCAACACCTCCAAAATGTGAGAGATGGGACCTTGGGGCTAAAATGGTTAAGGATAGTGCATTGAACAGAACTTCCAAGTGGCACATTTGAAGAACACATGATTCCCTACAAAGAAAGAAACACGATTAGAATGGAAAGTACAATGACACGGGAGTGAATTTGTTGTTGTTGTTGTGGTTTTTTTTTTTTTTTTTTTTTTTTTTTTTTTGGGGGGGGGGGGGGGGTTCTTCAAATATACAAGCAGAAATGGACTACGCGGTTACAGGGGTTCCCCAATTTGTTTTTTAAAATGCTATTACAAAGTCCCCTTTTGGGTGTGTGGAACCACCCCCACCCCCAACCCCTGTTGTTTGATATTTTGGCGAACGGTGAGAGTCATAACACGTACGGGCCTTCTCTCTACCCTCCCCCCTCCCCCTCCCCCTCCCCTTCCCCCCTCCCTCCCTCCCCCCCCCCTGTTTGATATTTTGGCGAACGGTGAGACTATTAACTACCACCCCCACCCCCACACACCCACCCCCGCTTTTCGATTTTTTGGCGCCTGGAAGCAAGGACTAGCGTCGGCGGGGAGGCCTTTTCTATCAGGTTGAAGGTCCCAAACAAAAAAGTTGACCCCCCCCCCACCCCCCCCCCCCACCCCCACCCCTTCCCTCGAGGTAACTGATCCGCAGAGGCACAGTTGGTTGGCAGTTACTGGCCTGGAAAAGCCCGGTTTCCTGCAACTGATGTCTGATTTCTCGCAGTTAGTAGACTGCCCATTTTGACACGTTCAAGTTCCACAGTATCGACGGACGATGATAGCTAAACGAAAGTTTTCAGTGAGAATCAGGATTTCTCAATTTGTTCGAGTTGAAGCCAAATCCTCTATCTTACACAATGTGTTCGTTAGTATTTCGTCTGTAGTGAGCACTTGGTACTTAGCATTCGTATGGGCGTATTGTGCGTAATCTGATCTATTATAGGAGGACAAGGGCTGGGTTAAAGTCAGTCAACGAATTGCCTGCAAAGATACTAGGGACATTTGTATGAGTGAACTTGGTCTTGCGCCAGCCACTAAGCAAGTGCTCCGCTATAGCGGAGCACTTGCTTAGTGGCTGGCGCAAGACTAGACTCACTCATGCAACTGGCCCCCTGAAGCCTAGCCTACAGTATAATTATGTTGCCAGCACTGAGTGTCAACGCATCGCTATGAACCCCTTGTAACTGCACTCCCATTGCGCAAAAGGGCATGGGGCCGACATCGGCCGCCGTGTGTGCGGGCCAACGGCGGCTGAGATCGGCCCGATGGCCTTTTGAGCATTGGGCTGCCAATGGACATGCTGGCTGGCAATACCACACCCACAGCCTCCGTCTGAGGAAGAGCTGGACCATTACTCGGTCAGCAATACGTGCTAGATTCTGCTGAGCCCTTGCGTTCGCAGTGGCTCGTGGGAATCTATTGCTGGCTGTAGATGGTAGGGTTCTAAGAGGAACGCCGGTGAGAAAGGGACAGGGCAGGTCACGTCGCTGATGCCATGAAAGTTTCGGATGCATGCTATGGTTAACTCATTCTACCCCAACACCAAAATCCTTAAATTTTGCCCCTGTCCTCTCAAGACTGCATTGCAGTGCAGGACACAGATCGACCATGATATTTCAAGGGTGATGCCAGAATAGCTTGGCGCCCGTAGGCGCCAAGCTATTCTGGCATCACCCTTGAACTATCATGGTGGATCCTTATCCTGCTGTGGTGTGTCTGGGGTAGAATGAGTTAAAGGGTCAGTTGCATGAGCGAGCTTAGTCCTGCACCAGCCACTAAGCAAGGTGCGCCGCTAGCGGCGCGGCGCACCTTGCTTAGTAACTGGTGCAGGACTAAGCTCGCTCATGCAACTGGTCCCTGTTGATGATGGTACTGGTATGTGAAGGTCGATGGCCCTGCGATTGCCGTATGACCAGGGTTAATGGGTAGATTTGAGAGAAAACGAATTTAGATGGTAGCGGGAAATGTTGGGGGGGGGGGGGGAGGGAGTGGTGAGGGAGGTTGGGTGGGTGGTGTGGCGAGGAGGTTGTTATGGGTGAGGATGGGGAGGGGAGGGGAGAGCCTTCGAAAGAGAAAATGGTAAAGGGGGAGGTAGCGAAAGGACTTTTTGTGTACAGGAAAAAATAGGAGACAGGAAGCGGGTCCCTAACTATTCTGCATTCGTCTTGCGTCCTGCACTCTACTCTGGCACAGATTGAAAAAAGTCATTGACGCTGAAACGCTCACACGGACTTTGTTTGGGACTGAATAAAGAACGTGTCTGCTCCCGCCAACGCAGGAAGATTTCAAAGTTTCAGCCAGTGACTTGTACATGTCCTTGTCCGTTTGTTGTATGGAATATGGAATTCCCAATTCGAATAGAAAGCTCGCATGCAACTTCGCAAGCACTATTCGCAGAATGATCGAATTGGGTCGCCGCGCGATTGAAGTTATAACCCCCGAATAAACTGGACCCGATCTGAGGCGGCAAGAGGCATAGATTCTCATGAGCGCATGCGACTGCATGGGCTCATGAGGATCTATGCCTCTTGCAGACGGACGGGGGGTTTGGCTTGGATGAACTGAGAGCAGCTTGCTCGGGAGGAGAAATCAAATGCAGTCTTTCCATTTTGACACCGAAATAACATTACTGCTTCCGATATTGCTTCCCGCCATCTTGTAAATGCGTTCCCTTTTCAGCGTCCATTGTGGATGTGGATCGATCGTGATGGTTCACAGGCAGTGCTAAATGAATCCTTTCACTGGCAGTTATGCAGTTTTTTATCACTGTAAATTCCACGTCAAGAATTCCCTGCTGCCAAAGGAAAAAAACATGGATACAAAGCGGTTTCAGCAAGAGGCATAGATTCTGATGAGCCCCTGCTTCTGCGGGAGCTTATGAGGACATACGTCTCTTACAGATGGATGTTGTTTAATATTTCTCGGCAGTGAAAGGGTTAACTAGGCGCATCGTCGTCCGCGGCTTGTCAAGGGTAGTGTCTGATTAGCAAGCTAATCCAGCATTCTTCTTGAATGCCATAGAGATGTCTTGCAAGTTGTCTGATGGATAACTAACCTTACGTAATTACGGTTCGCCCTTTTACTCCCAGAACTATAGGACTTCCGTTCTATATAGAATGGAAGTCACTTTGTTCTGGGAGTCAAAGGGCTGAACAATCTCCTGCCGCATGCTAGTAGTGCCCTGCCGAGAACATTTTCATAAAGGAGCAGTTTGGCTTCAGAACTGAAGGGGTTAATCCGCTGAGAGACAGAGAGAGAGAGAGAGAGAGAGAGAGAGAGAGAGAGAGAGAGAGAGAGAGAGAGAGAGAGATAGAGAGAGAGAGAGTCTTTTTTACTGATGTCGACGACAGACTTCGTTCTGCCCCGATGTTGAGCAAGTTTGAAATTGAGTCAAATTGCGTTTCACTGCTAGAACACTGCTCAGCTGGTTTGGCAAATACAGCAAGTTAGTCCATTTTCCCTGAAAAGCAAGATTTTTGACTAACGATTTTGGCAAAAGACAATAAGCCCATGTGTGTGATACGCGAGAGTTTCGTTGTAATACGATCACTGTACAATTAGGGTAGTTTGGGGCTGCGGCTTGGAGCAGATTATCCTGACATTGCGTGTACGATCTGGTTTGTTGTACGCTGTCTTGACTCATTCAGCCTGACGGCCGTATTTCCCAAATGTTGGAGACGTCATCTAATGACTATCCACCAGTTGCAGGAGAGATGGATCGACCATGATAATTCAAGGGCAGTGCCAGATTAGCTTGGCGCCGACAGGCGCCAAGCTAATCTGGCACTCCCCTTGAATTATCATGGTCGACCCATCTCCTGCTGTAGTGCGTCAGGGCTGAATGGGTTAAACCGTCCAGTTTCGAGAAACACCACCCAACTGCAAGAGGTATAGATCTTCATGAGCCCCCGCAGTTGCGGGGGCTCATGAAGATCAATACTTCTTGCAGATGTGCAGATGATCTCAATGCAATGCGTCCGCGCCCCTGTTAGGTGAAAAATGTATCTATCCCGAGTTTGGGGCATGTAAGGTTTTTATGTTCTTGAATGAACGCAGATTGCAGTAACACGTTCTGCGTCAGCTGGTACAGAAAGGGTTACAGATACATTAAAAAAAACCAGATAACGTTTTTAGTACAGTCAGTCAGGGGACCGTAAAATGTCCTTTTGCAAAGTTGTTTGCATCACACGCACACATGTGCTATGTTTGTCGAGACACTTCTAAAGAAATTCCTTTTCAGCAACATATCGCTAATGACGTGGTCTCTTAGATTTCATGTCTAAATCGAATCGCCGGGATAGGAATAGCTGGTACCGTTTTTATTTTATTTTCGAGGAGATACATTTGTGTTATTTGATGTAATTTAATCACGATCATATTAGGGAGAAAGATGGCCATCTCGGTGTTTTGTGCAACATTTCTAATGACATCTTGGAAAAAGTGTCATTTCAAATTTACGTTTCTTGGCCGTTTCTTTTCTCAAAGAATTGCCAGTGCAGAGACTTGCACACCATTTCGAAACCAGAATTGCCGAATGTGTCATCTTAGATTTATTTTCGTCGCCTTTCTGCTTTTCTGATTCTATCTGAGTGAGACAAAAATATTGCAGGTACAGGAAACTGCACAACAATACAAAGGAAATCGCAATCGGAATTATCGTGTTTCATTTATTAAAATTATTTCTTTCTTTATTTATTTCTTGGCCTTTTCCATTCTTGTAAACGCGGTATGCTAAACAACTTTTGACATTTCTGCGCTAGTCTGCGATTTTGGACCTTACGGCTGGAAGCTGTAAGGTTCAAAATCACAGACCAGCGCAATTTCTAAACTCATCTTCGTCCCAAATTCATGGCTTATTCGCTTTTTTCTTGCCTCTAAAAAAAAGACATTACGCCGCAAAAAGAGAGAAAAAAAAATTTGCATGCATCCGACTATTGTGCGGAGGCATTGCTGTGATGGAAGTAGGCCTAGTAACAGTTGATGAAGGAAGGAGAGAAGAAAGGGATGTGGTGATGAATGTAGACACAGCACGCCATCATCACGTAATGGCAGTGATTTCAGGACAGCACAACAAGGTCTGAACTAATCGGAGATTGAATGTGCGAAGACCCTGATGAGTCTGAGGAACATTGATGTAGATTGGACCAGGAAGAGGCAGGGTGACTTGTCTATACATAGGACCATCAGTTGCAGCCTGCGGGGGTTTACGTGGATTTCGGGACAGGACAATTAAGTCTGAACTAATCGGAGATTGAACGAGCGAAGATCTTTGATGCGTGTGAGGAACCTTGATGTAAATTAGACCAGAAAGAGGCATGGTGTCCTGTCTTTGCATAGCACCATTGACGCCTGGATGCTCACTTTATTGTGTGTGTGTGTGTGTGTGTGTGTGTGTGTGTGTGTGTGTGTGTGTGTGTGTGTGTGTGTGTGGATGGGGCTGTTTTTGCTGCAGGAGAAAGATGCTGGTAGTCCTGTAGGCGACTAACTCTCTTGAACTGAAGAACACAGATGTAAAGAGCCCTACAAGTGACATAGATCCTCTTAAGCCGCCTTAGATGCCCCCGCTAATGTTGATCTATGCCATATACATGTTACAGGCGCCCGCTGCACAAAAACGGAAACACGAAAGAAGAAAAATCTGAATGGAGGTCTGTCCTCTTTCAGTCCTTCTGACAAACCTCGCAGCTTTGAAGATTTGAAAGAGGGAAAGCAAAAGACATAGATCCTCATGATCCCCCGCATCTGCGGGGGATCATGAGGATCTATGCCTTTTGCAGATGTACAGAACTCATTATAGCGTGTCCGTGCCCCTGACAGGTGAAAAATTTCTCCCGAGTTTGTTCGGACGTGCCGATTTCACATTAGATCCTGCGAAGCAGCATTGAATACATGGCGTGTGGCATTGCTAATTTCTATCGCTTGTCGTGATTATTTCAGCATTTGCAGTGAGCTAATTGGATTTGCTTGTTGGCAACTCTAGGGGAATGCTAGTGTTTTTTGGTTTCTTTATTTGTGGGTTTTTTTTTTTTTTTTTTTTTTTTTTTTTTTTTTTTTTGTTTTTTGGTGTGTTTTGAGTTTGCATGTTCTTTTTTTTTTTTTTTTTTTGGTGGGGGGGGGGGGGGGGGGGGGGGTTGGGGGGCGTTGTTTTGTTTGGGGTTGTTTTTAGCCCTTTGGGTGTCCCTGCAGAAATCATCGCAACTAAAACCGCTACCGACACCCACAGGGTTTAGTCAGTGGTGGTGGTGATAGCGACGATGATGGTGGAGATGGAGGTGTTCTTGACACGGACGGCGAAAATGTCAAGGAAGATAACGATGATGCTGACAATGACGACGACCACCGCGACGATGAAGACGATGACAGTAATGATAATCATGACGGCAGTGGCAACGACGAGTATCGTAAATGGTCCAATCATCGCCAGCGTCGGGCTGCTGAAATTGCAAGTTATGAATGTGGCATCACGAGACATGCCCCCACTCTGTCTTGCACAAGAACTCTCTGTCAATGATAATGATGTAGACACCCGTTGTACATCCGGAGCCAAATGTGCACCTTATAATATAGATTCCTTTGCACCGTATTGCTTATAGCAGCCGCGTAAAAAATTAAAAAAAAAAAAAAATTATCCATCGACCGCCTCGTGCGCATGATGGCTTGACGCCTGGAAAGCAAGATGTGTAGCGCACAGCTAAGGCTCGGTGACTCAGTATTGACTGGTGCAGAGAAAAGAAAATAGTCATCGACCACGATGGCTCTAGGGTATTGGCTGATTAGCTTGCTAGAGCTGTCACGGTTTACCCATCTCCAGCACTCGTCTTCTGAAATGATGGCATTTCCTAGTGTGCGGTCTGCTCATGATGCGCCCCTGTCACGTCTGCTGGAATATGATGGAGTTAATTCTCCTGACAGTGGAGGTCTCACCGCGTTCCACTCGTGCTGAAGGCAGAATTAGTGTGTATCGTCATGTCTGCTGTCAAACCCAGCCCGCGCCCTGAATGCTGATGGCGTGTTTGTGTGGTCACTGCCAAATAAATGTGTTTATTAAGGTCGGTCTTGTCGGCTAGTGGTCGAACTAATTGTGGTGAGGTTGTTTTGTTTTGTTTTTATTTCGTGTGGATGTGCGTCGGTATTATGAGAAGATGATGACCCAGTTTTCAGAAATATCAGTATCTCTATTGTTTTCGCAATAGTAACAGAGGAAAAAAGAAAAATATTAAAGAAAATGTTTTTGTCAATGAAAAAAAATGATCAGATCCCTGAATGGGACGACGGCTTATCTGAAAAATGTCTAGTCTGCGAAAACAGTTTGTGAGCTCAGAATTGTAGGCTTAACTCGTCACTTGTATTACATTATATGTCATTTCTTTCTCTCTACATCATACAATACAATATTTTATAATTTTACAGCACGTGATTCTTAGAAACATACGTCACACCAGCGACGTTTAAAGGTTAATATCTAACTTGAAACTCAACAACTATTAATCCTTTCACTTCCAGAACTCACCAACTTCCAACCTGTTGGATGGACGTTATTTAGTTTTTGGAGTTAAAGAGTTAAAATTGCTGCTAGTGTTAGACACAGCTCAACATAAACATGGCACAAGAACTTACGAATCACAGTTAACCCTTTGCATGTCATTAGCGGTTTCTTCGCGGTGATTCCTACAGGAATCATCGCTACAAAAACCGCTACCGACACGCAAGGGGTTAATTATTTCCATTATATTCCTACCTTCGAGAAGCAGAGATATCAAACGCTCGAAATTAATCTTTCAAGAGATGTAAATTTGTTCTTATTCCGGATAGTAAGGCTTTTTTAAAGGGCCCATGAAAAAAAACAGCCTTTTAAAATGGAAGGATGCTGTGAAGGCCATTTGAAACCATTTAACCCCTTCCCTGCCAGTGGTCACAATTTTGTTTCTGAAATACATTGTTAACTCAACGTATATGCCGTTCGAGGAACATGGGCACACAGTATGGTGAGCAAGAGGCGTAGAGTCCATAGAACGTATATATATTTATATACGCTCTATGGTAGAGTCTCGTGAGCCCCCGCATTGCATTTGGGTCTTGCTCGTAGCCTCCCCGGCAGTAAAGTGGTTGCTGATCATGTTCTCTCATCAACCGCCGAAGCCCATCTCGCCTAGTTATCTCTGGTCGCAGGCAAAGGAAGAAATAGCTTGATTTACCAGATACCGCTATTTTCCGCCACATCTGCTATTTCAAAAAGAATACATTTTACGTCCTTTATGTGAGTAGTACAAATATAAATGAATCCAGCATGGGGTGTAGATTCTTAAGAGCCGGCGCAATGTGGGGGTACTTGAGTATCTATGTATGTTGAAGAGGTTCCGTGAGTTGAAGGCTTTTTGTTTGTAAGTATACGCCCTCATCAGTCTAGACACGATTTAGACAAGATTTAAAAACACTTTTTATCCTTCTTTTTTTTTTTTTTTAGGAACCGGAACGTGTGTACAGATGTGAGGTTCCTTTGTTTTTGTGGACTTTTTTATGGTCTAGGAAAAAAAGTTTATATAAGAAAACCAGGAACATGTATATCGATAAATTATTTTCTCGACGTCTTGCGGTATTTATCTCGTTGTGGTTATCTTTCCGTCCTTCCGCGTTTACATTTTGATCAAAGGCTAATAGAGGATGATAAAATGATTTGTCTTTCTCTTTCCGGCAAAAGTCGAAGGTTAATGATTGGATGTTTGGATGGTGTACGTTCTACGTAAGCATTTTTTGTGTACGCATACTTGCGTCTAACTCTTGTTTTGCAGCCTACTCGGCGTTAACTCATACAATAGTTGCAAAAAAATGTCGTATAGCGGCAACGCTTTAACCATTTGCGTGTCGGTAGCGATTTTAGTCGCGATAAATCCGATAGGAATCATCGCGACTAAAACCGCTACCGAAACGCAAAGGGTTAAATCACAATATATGTGAATAGCTGATCGCCAATTCTGTCTTTTTCAGATCGGGATAGCCTGACTCGTGTATATTATCGTTGTTACACGAAATCATCAAAAAAATTTGTTCGTTTTGTATCATTGTTTTCATAATTGATCTGTACCAAGAGAAAGTTAGCCGTACTAGAACACGTGAATGTTCTCTCTTGTTCATTATCAGTTGTGAGAGTGAAAATTAGCTGTGGCCATTTTACAAAAAGAACTACAAAGGAACGTCGCCGTTGGTGGGCTGGTGTGTGATTTTGCACCTTACGGCCTGTGGCCCTAAGGTCCAAAATCACAGTCCAGCACACACTCATAGTCAAAAGTTCAAACAACAACTTAACATGGTGGTGAACATGGACATACTGGGATTGTTGTTACTGAGTGTTTACCCACTAATTATTTTACTACGGTAGACTTTAATTATGCAGCTTGTGTAATAATGTGTAATAATGTACTGAGACGTTTGTATAATAAGTAGTGAGGGTTAGGACTAGGTTGAAACACGCGTATTATGTATGCATATGTAGAGGTGGGTGTGAATGTATAAGTGCCGCTCAGTTCAGTCCATAAAAGATGTTTGTGTGAGATGTGTAAGAGTTATGTGTAAAGATTTTGTAGTGTTTACTTTATCCATTTGGAATTTGTAGCTGTGCAAGTGCAGGGAGAAAATGTTCATAATTATGCTATAATGTTTTTATGTCTTGTTTGTACTATTTGTTATAAATGTACCACAACCGAATTTCTCTTTTCGAGATAATAAAGTACTCTTATTCTTATTCTTATTCTTATTCTTATTCTAACATGTTATCACAGCCTCTAAAACTTCCTGTCCGTACGCTGTCGTGTTTATGGCCACAGTGAAACCGCTAAATTTCAGTAACCTTCTCCATTGTGTAAAAGAAAAAATGTAAGCTGTTTTGCCAGTGATCAAGGAAGAGGCATAACTTCTCAAGCGCCCCTGCGAATGCAGGGGCGCGTGAGAAGTTATGCCTCTTGCAGATGGATTGTGGTAG
The DNA here is from genome assembly GCA_036245525.1 of Semisulcospira habei. NCBI lineage: Eukaryota > Metazoa > Mollusca > Gastropoda > Semisulcospiridae > Semisulcospira > Semisulcospira habei. Next base: position 62,483,556 of record BTPG01000001.1, read on the forward strand.
AAAGACACTTTCCGAAGGGAGATAACACCCTTTCATTATCTCAACGGGGGTTGCGTTAAGAACCGGAAATTGTGTATGATAAAAGCAGCTACCACACCATTTTTTCGCGCAAGCGCCGCTAATTAGTCCTTGGAATTTTCTTCTTTTTTTCCCGTGTTTCCTTCCCTTGCCCTTTTATTCATCACGTTCAAAAGGTTTCAGATTCTTGAAATGCTAGAAATCTATAGATCCGTTTTCCGACCTTCGCAACGAGTTTCCGCGTTGAGTTTTGTAGTAACCTTTACATGTGGCCTTTCTGGAGTTTATTTGCTTGCGTTCACTGTTTGTTCTGCAATTTTTGTTATTTATTTATTTATTTATTTATTTATGTGTTTATTACTTATTTATTTTTGGACGTTTTTTAAAAAGTTGATGAAAGTCAATTGTGACGTGTCCAACAGTCAGTATTATTTATTTATTTATTTATTTATTTATCTATCTATCTATCTATCTAATCTATCTAATCTATCTAATCTATATAATCTAATCTAATCTAATCTAATCTTTCTATTATTTTTCATCTATTTATTTATTATCTATTTGTTTGTTTTCTTGAAGATTTTGTTTTAAGTTGATGTATGCAAAATTGTAATAATGTGTCCAACAGTCAGCCTGTTTGAAATAGCGAATGCAAATTTTGCTTTTTGTGTTCTGGAGGTGAAAGGGTTACACTGAGATCCGGTGGCTAGATAGCAGAGTTCTATGTGAGGCGTATCCCCATGCGGGTTTGGGTTTTCATTTGTTTTTCGGGCATAATTCCTGAAAACCACTTATGTACACTCATAACGAGGAAGGGGAACTCTCCTTAGGGCACTGATGCTCAGATAAGCCCCCATTAGGCCATTACAGTATCTGGTATCCAAGGTAACATCAATGATATTTACTGTGAGGAATAAGTGGGATTCCTTCAGTCTTTCTGTACAACTGTGATTCAGTAACGTTTAGGAGTATTGAGAAAAAAAAGAGCCCATGACCTAGTGAAAAACAATTTTTTAGAGTCTGTTTCGTTGGTAACGCGGTCGGATATTATATGTCAGACAGGGCCCCAGTAGCAAAAGGTCTTTGGGCTCACTTCGGCCGTCATCGGCCCCAGGAACTCTGCTTACTGGAAGGTCCGAATACTTTTCTACTACATCTACAGTTATTTCGCTTATAGCAAACATCAGCTACAGCAGCAAACAAGTGTGGGTGTGTAGACAGCATTTCAAAGAGACAGACAAAGACAGACAGAGAACAGAGACAGACAGACAGAGACGACAGATAGAGAGACAGAGAGAGCTGTCCATAATATCAAAAAACCCCAGACGCACTCACATTGTCCACAGAACCTATCCTGTCTTATACACCACAACAAATATGAATCGTGCATGCTAGTTCAAGGACGGTGCAAGAATAGCTTGGCGCCTCTAGGCGCCAAGCTATTCTGGCACCACCCTTGAACTACCATCTTCGATCTGTCTCTTTAACTGCAGTGCAGACTGGGGAGAAGAGAGAAATGAAATGAAAGAAAAAGAAATTAAAAGAAACGTTATTCATTACATTGAGAGAGACAGACAGACAAACAGAGACAGAGAGAGAGAGAGATGATTTTACATGAATTAGCCAGAACTAAATGTTCTCTATGCAGTTGTATATACCCTATTTTCTTTCAAACCATCTAGAAGAGGCTCGTGAGAACGCATGTCCCAGCTTAATAGGGACCGCCATTAAATACCCACATATCTGAGCATCAGACTGCCACCAATTAATCAGTATTTTCACTGAAGCCTCAATAGATCAAGAGCTGCAACTATCATCCATCCTATAATTGCATCCCAAACCAACCCCGTGTACCGCCGTCGCTGAGCGAAGCAGCGGGGAAGAAAACAATTGGTCTTCATTTCTACCCATAAAATAACAGACCTTAGACAAACTACTATTGATGTACTGTGGTCCTGTCGGTGTGGGTTCCCCCCCCCCCCTCCCCCGTTCATTTTTATTTCTGCAATACCGGCAGCTTTCACAGAAGAGCGGCTGTATACATTAGCTTTCTAAAAGTGGTGTTGCATTGGTATACAGTAGAACCTCTTTTGGGCAACCAGCATATTCTCGCATGAAAAAGTGGTGGTCTTAGAAGACAGTTCACTATATAGGTTCACGGCAGTGCAAACTCGAGTCTGGAGACACTGAGGTGTCCTCTAAAGAGAATTAAGCCTTGAAGGGCAAAAAATGTCACCAGTCATTAAAGACCATCCTTTAGGCGGTCTTTAACTCATTCAGCCCTGATGCACTACAGCAGAAGATAGATCGACCATGATAATAAAAGGGTAGTGCCAGATTAGCTTGGCGCCTGTCGGCGCCAAGCGAATTATCATGGACGATCCTCCTGCAACTGGTGCATAGTCGTTAGATGACGCCTCCAAAATTTGGGAAATACGGCCGTGGGGTTGAATGAGTTAACGACAGGTGAAATCTCATAAGGACGGTCGTTCTAAACAGGCTCTGCTGTCCTTTTATGTCATGTTCGATATAGTGTTCGAGTTAGTAAAGTTATTTTTGCCGTTCGCACTATGTGAACCGTCCCTGCAAAAAGCACCCTTTTCAGCATTCTGTGTAACGCCTAATGGTGATGTCTGAAAAGCCTGTGTACTGTATGAACCATCAAATCCTTTCCTGCACTATGTGCAGCATTCAGCGAATAGTCAATCAAGAGTGGCTTAGGAACCGGAAGGGTAGGGAGGGATACTGCCCCTTCCCGTGCCCCTGCCCATGCCCCAGATAAAACAAAAATAGCCCCCCCCCCCCCCCCCCCCCCCTGCACACACGTATACACATTTTGTTTTCTTCTTTTAGAAAAAGATTCATTGATTTTTAAGTTTGTAATTGATAATTTTCAGTACGAACGACTAATGACTGTCGTTGTGTGATTTTCGGAGGTATAATTAAAAGATTTTCAGAAGTGAGCAGTAGGTCAAATTTGCACACAGTGGATTAAAAGCCCATACAAGCATGCGATATCGCGTGTTTGTCCGGGTTTTTAATCCATTGTCTTCGTCGAAACAAGTGCGGTTTGTACCTGTTGCTAATTTCCGGAAATCGTCCATTGTTGGACCAGTTGTCCTCTCCCTCCCGCTTCCTCCTCCCCCCTTCCCAACCCCTACCACCACCACCCACCCACCCCACCCCTACCACCCCCATCCCTCCGCTCCCCCCCCCCCTTCCCTCACCACCGCCACCATTTCTTTGATTAATTTTAGACTGGTGTTTGTGGGTTTTGAGGGAGGGGGGGGAGTTTGTTTGTTGTTTGTTTGTTTGTTTGTTTGTTTGTTTAGTTGTTTTGTTGTTGTCGTTTGTTGGTGTTTTGTTGTTTGTTGTTGTTTTTTTGTTTTTGTTGTTTGTTTTTTTTTTTGTTTGTTTGTTGTTGTTTTGGGTGGGTTTTTTTTTGGGGGGGGGTTTTGGGTTTTTTTTTTTTTTTTTTGGGGGGGGGGGGTAGTTGGGGGTTTTGGGGTTTTTTTTTTTTGGTGTTTTTTTTTTTTGTTTGTTTGTTGGGGGGGGGGGTGGTGTTTGTTTGTTTTTGCTGTTTATTTCATTGAAACCGCACGTCAGGGAAACCTGCACGAATTTAGTGCCATGGCAGCGGCTCTTAAAGTACCATTATGCATAAATACGAACACACATGTCAGCACCAGTTGTGTTTGTTCTGCCGTTGTCGACACACCTAGTGATTTTTAACAGCAGTTTGGACACGCAGCAAAAGCACACGCGTAATCGCACTTATTCATTCTGAGCTGACGTTTGCGTGTCAATCTATTTTTAGCTGTTTCTCGCATTGAAAGCGTTGTATATCTAGAATGGAGTGGAGTCATTGTCAGGTTACTTGATATAGAAACGACTCGTGCTGAACTGGATCATCCTATGTCTTAATGAACCATATTTAATAGACCTGTGAGTATCGTTTCGTAACCATCTGTTACAGAAGTGTATCTTTGAACAGTTACGGCGGCAGTGGACCTTTAAGAGCCGCTGCCATGGGACTAAACTCGTGCAGGCAGGTTCCCTGGCCTGTATTGTAACTGATAATCCTTTCTGTTTTTCTGTTACTTTGTCATCTTAGTAAACTGGGTGTGGTTGGTTTGCGATAGTCTCATTTTGGTCACAATGGTGTTGTTTGTCGCCCTTTTGCTCCTGGTAGCGCCTTTTTGTCTCGATGATTCCTACAAGAATCGTCACCACAAGAAGCGTTACCCTCCGCCAAAGGGTTCAACTCAGATTTGCTTGGATGTATTTAGACGTGCATTTCTCTAGTTTTTGTTCGTTGTTAATTTTTTAGAACTTCAACCCGCCGCGACCTTGCCAGCTTTTGTTACAACTATTTCACACACAAAAAGAGAATACTTATTACCCCGCTTTTCTTTTTTCTTTTCTCTTCGATTTTTGCTGTCGGTAGCGCTTTTTGTCGAGGTGATTTTTGCACTCAGGAATTGCCTGGACGAAAAACGATACTGACATCCAAGGGATTATATGCGGACGAAAAAAAAGCAACGTTCTTGAGCCCGTGTATTATTAGTTGCATAAAAGGCTTAACGAACAATTGAATTTCCTCTTGCTGTTTCTCCGCTGTGATGTACCAACCAAAATCACCCTATAAAAGAATCCAACGGGTGTACAGTAACATTCAACGTCCAAACACCGCAAACAGTCCGAGGAACATGGGTACAGATTAGTCTCAGCAAGAGGCATAGATTTGCGACTGCGGGGGCTCATGAGGATCTATGTCTCTTGAAGACTATGAGTTTCCCAAAAGCTTAGACAGTGACAGAGTGAATGTGACGGTAAACTTGAGCTTTCCCACCTTATGCGAGACTTTTAAGTGACAGAATCGAGTGGGGACTCTGAACGGTAGGCTAACAGGTCTGCTCTTTCCCTTTGCAAGGGACATAGATTCACATGAGCCTCTGCCGAGTGCAGGGGCTCATGAGAACCTATGCCTCTTCTTTGGCCGAATTACTTCCATCTGTTTCCTAAGAGAAAAAACTGCGGGCAATTTTCCTTGACTTTTAAAAGTAGCTCATAAGCATTCATCCGCAAGGGACATAGATTCACATGAACCCGTGCAGGATGCAGGGTTTCAGGAGAATCTATGCCTCTTGTTTAGGATCAAGATCAACTCCGCCCACTCCTCAAACTGAGGGCGTTTGGGGTTTCGTCGCGCAAGCCGATGTTTATGCGTCTGGGTAGTGTTTCCTGAGGGAAGAGAAAGTCTTACGCTATATACTCAAGACCTTGGCACCGCTCTTAATGGAATTACTATTGTTCCAGTAAACACAGCGCTGTCAGACAAGACGGTTGTGTGTAGTACATCACACCATTTCACGTAATTCTCTCTTAATAGCATCAGACTGCAGTCATTGTTGCAAAGCCTTGCCAAGACAAGGGAACCCACAGCCTGCCAGACGATGCGGAGGTGTGTAGTATATATAAACCACTACACCACTGCCGTTTTATGGCAAAAGCAAAATATATCCATGCTTTTAGGAGAGCGAGATTGTGTGTGTATAACAATGAAAATCTCGCTTTTCTCAAAACTGGACTTACTGGCTTTTGGCAGACGTCAGACCCATCTCACGTAATGCTTTCTTAAGCCTTGCATTGTCCTACAGGAATCATCGCGACAATAACCGCTACCGACAGCCAAGGAGTTAACATATTCGAGGCGTGCCACAAACTGATATGCGGCAAAAAGCGGCGTCAGTATCCAGATGCTGCACGTCTTCGAATGGGTTAATAGAAATAGACTGCATTGTTGCCGTTCCTTTGCCAAGACAGGAACCTAAAAAAAGCAAATTATAAACCGGGGGAAAGGGGTGCTGAAAAAGGGGAAAGGAAACAGGGAAGGTGAAAGTATCATAAAATGAATTTATTCAAGCACACGGACATCAGTATTATCTCCACCCCCCCCCCCTCCCCATTTTGTATTGTTCCTTAACTCTTTTAGCCCCAAGGTTCCGTTTCTCAAATTTCGAATGTGTCGCCCAACGACTATGTACCAGTTGCAGGGGATGGATCATTCTTTTTACAATGATAATTCAAGGGTAGAGCCCGATTAGCTTGGCGCCTGAAGGCGCCAAGCTAATTTGGCTCTACCCTTGAATTATCATGGTCAATCCATCTCCTGATGCAGGGACACGGGGCTAAATGGGTTAAACAGGTTGACACGATGCCGCACTCATAAATTTTGAAATTATTGTCATTAGTTACAGATAGAGTCACGAATGCCTATATCAGTCACCTATCAATGGAACAGGGCTGAGACTGCATCAGCAGGTAGCATCTATACTCTTTGTTGCAACAGGGGCAGACGAGGGATGATGGCAGGGCGGCAGTCGCACTGAACAGGCACGAAAACCTGCTGATTTTACTGCCGCTCCCGAATCGGCTTGCACAGTCACAGCAGACGAGGCCGAAACTGGCGCCAAATCAGACACCTCAGGACGCACCAACCATGTTGTCTCCTGACCGAGCTACCAATGATGATGATAGTCACGTGACCACGAATGCGGGCATAGGACAGATGTGGTCACTATAGACACGTGCTCACTGATTTTATTTAGGGTCGTTTTAGCGGCGGAGTGAAAACGAAGGGGAAGTATGTCTACTTCTTAGGTGGCTGCTATATAAACAAATGGTCACTATATCAAGGTGGCTACTGTAGCAGGTTTCGCTGTGCGTCTTGAGATGTTGTCACAGAATGGATCAGACCCCTCTCTCTCCCTCTCCCTCCCTCTCTCTCTGTCTCTCTCTCTCTCTTGACAGCAAGGCTATTTAAAGACCGACGAGTGTAACGCAATGCAGAATCTATGTTAAAATTTCCCTCACGTCAAACCGCATTTTAAAAACCACAGCAGCTTTAATCACAGGTCCTGCTTTATATTCCTCACCACATCTTGGCTGGAAGCAGATTTTGCGACTACAGCATCGTCCATTTTCAGGAGGCATAGATCCTCACCATCCCTTGCCAGTTCAGTGCCGAGCAGTATCGTCAGAGCTAACCATTTCGTTGCCATTGTAGGCAGATTGTGTTTTTTCGTGAAATCATTGTCAATTCAGCGTCAAAGATCCCCAGCCGTCCAAGGAACATGGATACAAAGTGGCGTCAGCAAGAGGCATAGATTGCAATTGCGGGGGCTCATGAGGATCTATACCTCTTGTTGCAGTTGAGTGGTGTTCAGATTTATTTTGGCAGCGAAGTGGTTAAATAACAAAGTCTTACCCATTTATTTCCTTCTTATGTACATTGTGCACACATCCTGAATCTGATAAGGCGAGAGTGATCGAACGCAGACCCCTAATGAGATTGTGTGCTGCAAGCCAGTCAGCATTTATCAAGGCCAGTTCCGTGTTTCGAGGGAAAAAGACCTCTTCTAAAAAAGAATGCCCCCCACCCCCACCTACCTCCCTCTGCCACTAAATCATGCTGGGTCGAGATGCCACCAAAAACTTACGTTACACTGTCCGTGGCCTTGCCTCTTCCTTGCTGCTGGACGCATGTTTTGTTGCTGAAATCTTTCTTCATTCAACGACCAAAACCCACATCCGCCCAAGGAACCTGGTCTCATCAAGAGGCATAGATATATCCTCGAGCCCCCACTGTCGCGGGGGCTCATGAGGATCTACGTCTCTTGCAGTTGGATCGCTTTCGCAATCTTTTTCGCAGAGAAGGGGTTAAAACCAGGATAACGGCCTCGTCCTCCTGAAAAAATTCAGACGTAAATGAGGCCTGTGGATGCCAGGGCTCGAGAACATTTTCTCAGTATAAAAGAGTCAAAGAAGCTAATAAATCTTCTCATAATGTTGAAGCTTATCACAATCTGTGCCCCATTCAGATGGAAAAATCCCACTACTGCCTAATAGTCCAACTATTCAGTCTTGCCGCAGTCGTCACACGAAATTCTGACAGACATCTTCCGTTGAGAACCGTGGGAAGTAAATTACTAAGAATTTTAGCATTCATGCAGTAGTTCTTTAGAGACCTCTGTGTTGCACATGAGGACCTGTGTTCCGTGCAGATGGAAATGAATTCGCCTAATAGTCCAACTATTCTTGCTGCAGTCGTCATCAGTAGGAAATTCTGAGAGACGTCTTCTGTTGAGAACCGTGGGATGTACATTACTGTAAATATTCAGTGCAACATTTAAATTTTCTTGCTTTTCTGTAGATCTTTAAAGAAACTCTGCGTCCTCTGTGTTGCTCGTGCGGACCTGTGCTTGGCGTAGATGGACAGGAGTTCGCTGTCGAATCCCGACCATCGTTCTCTGGCAGAATCTACCCCACTTTCAGCTCGTGGCTCCCACCGCCCTGACTGTTTGCAGTCGACGGCTAACAAGATCTATGTCGAGTGATTGTGGCCATGAATAGTGAATAGGTCCGCCCAGCGGTGTCCCTCCCACCACATCAAGAAGGGGACAGACTGGGTGCCGGTCAAGTTTTGAGTCCGTGTGCAAGAGGCACAGATCTTCATGAGCCCCCGCAATTGCGGGGGCTCATGAAGATCTCTGCCTCTTGCTGGTGTAATTTTGTGGGCATGTGTCTCTGACTGGAGTGCGGTTGACGACGGGGTCCTCCTTTCACACAGTGTTTATTGAGTTCCAGCTGAAGACAGTGCTAAACGCAATGTCGAATTTTGGAAGTGTTGACTGGGTTAAGAGTACTTGTGAGCTGCACCAAATACATACATTGCACTTGCACTACTGGCTATTTTTAGTCGAGCAAATAACGAACAGAGATAGAAACACTTTCAGAAAACGTTTTTTTTTTTTTTTCTCTCTCTAAATATTCCTACTTTTTCAAAGTAAACTGAGAGGCATATGACACAGGGCACCGCTTATCTTGCCTTGTTCATATGCTGACGTAAATATATACTTCAGTTAGAGAGATGACGTAAAAAAGTGACGTAAAGAGTAACTATTACGAAAATAAGTATTAAAGAGTAAGCATATTCTACAGTACAGCGGCATCGGCTATGACTGTGGTTAACAGCCTCATGGCTTATCGTTTGTCTTTGCTTGTTCTCCAGACGCTTGTCGAATACAAAGTGCTTATGCCCAGTGCGCAAATGTTGCCGGGCCGCTGTTGGCCGGCGCTGCCACGCGCGCGCGCCAACAGCGGCCAACGTCGGCCCGATAACATTTTGCTCACAGTGTAGTTGCCAGCGAGTCACGATTTCCTACATTTTCCTACATCAGACTACGAAGAGCCGGACCATCTGAGAGCCGAATCATACTCGCCTCCTCCACAGCTCCTACAGCATGGCTTCCTATTGCTGACCCTACGTGCGCATGTCCAATGTTGAGAGAGGGATAAATCTGGCCTCCAGCATCGATGGACTCAGTCCTGAAACCACACTGGTTGTCTCCCTCGATTCGGTGCCGTTCGGCAGCGAATCTAGGGAGACAACCAGTGTGTTTTTACAAGCACCGTCACAGGCAGCATCTATATGCACTATTGCTGACATAACCACCAAGTAAACGTGCATGTGTGTGTAAAGCTAAGGATATCTTTGGGCGCCTATAGAAGAGGATTGTAAATGCTTCTGAAACCGTAGACGTTAGTTATCCCGGATGACTGAGGATATAAGTGGGCCCGATCTCTCTCTTGGCTTGACTTCGCGAACGAAGATTCTATAGGGCTTGCCCACGTCGTCTGCAGGCATTTTCGTGGCTGCGGAGGCCAATCCGGGACAGGCAGGTTCGACCGCAGTGGCTGCAGGGGAAGGTCTGGTCAGGGTTCTGAGTTACGACAACTCTGTTTTTTCTTCTAAGCCGCTTGTCCTTAAAGTTAGCTCTGTGAGAGTCCTCAAAGGAGACGGCTGCCTTGTGAGTGGTGGAGCGCCAGGTGTCACGGTCCGCAGCAAGCGAAGACCACTGGCGGTGGTCGATTTGGCAGGCACTAAGCGACTTCTTGAGACCGTCTTTGTATCTCTTCTTTGGTGCCCCTCTGTCTCGGTGTCCAGTGGCGAGCTCGCCGAACAGAGTGATCTTGGGTAGGCGATGATCCTCCATCCTGGAGACGTGCCCCGCCCAGCGAAGCTGTGTCCGCAGCAGCAAAGCCTCGATGCTCACAGTTTCCGCCTGTTCAAGGACCTCGACGTTGGTGACATAGTCACTCCAGTGAATGCTGAGGATGGTACGCAGGCAGCGCTGGTGAAAGCGTTCGAGGAGTCGTAGATGGCTGCGGTAGAGGGCCCAGGACTCGGAACCGTACAGCAGGGTGGTGAGGACGACAGCTCTGTACACGTGGGCGTTTCCTAAAGCCTGCGCGGTGGAGCTTTTTGGTGGAGTGCAGTGTGCGCAGTACTGGCCCCACCCTTTAAACCCTTGGTTCGTTTGCCATGGCCTAGCAAGCTGGGACGGTGGCATCGAGGTCCTCGGGTCGTAGGTTTTATATCAGACTGTCCTTGTCTTAGTCTCTGGCTCAAAAGCCTTCCCCGGAGACACGGGGGCTTTGATGTCAGGGGTTTCCTCCCTTAGCCTTTCCGCAGCCAAGCGGCCAGGCCTGCAAGGCAGCAGGGGACTCGTGGGGGCCGGGGTCGTCTATGTCCCGTGCAGATGTGAACATCTGCCCACTGCCCAGACGGTGACACCAGAGGAGAAAAATCCAACGCCGGAACCCGGTATCGAACCTCGCACCTTTGGCATTGGAGGCAGACGCCTTAACCACTGCGCCACTTCCCCGTCTATATGGAGTGTACACAACAATAAAGTGTGACGTGTCACACATGCAACACGCGGTTACACAGTTACGCACAAAGTGAGACTTGAGGTGGTGAACGTGAAATGGTACCAAATCCTGGGATATACGACATCATTGGAAGAAGAGGTAAGCGGAACTGATCATATTATTCTCCTATCTACTATTTTACATGGTTATCTGCATGTTTTATTTCGTGATTGTAGAGAAATACCTAGTTTAAATGACGCGATGCATTGACTATGCTGGTGTCGCATGTTACGCAGTGCACAGAACTGCTTGTTTTCACGAAGAATAATGCTTTAGATACCTTTTGGGGGGCGTTTATCAGAGAAACCTTATCGTTTAAGCTGTTTTCAAGTTGCAAAATCTGGGTAAAAGCATGTTACTTCATAAAAATCTAACATGCGTAACTGCATTACACTTTTCACGAGTCGCATGTAATGCAGTTACCTGAAGATGATGTAGCATGTTATGTTGTTACTCAATCTCAATCTTGGCTTGACTTCGCGAACGAAGATTTTATAGGAGTTGCCCACGACGTCTGCAGGCTTGTTCGTGGCTGCGGAGGCCAATCCGAGACAGGCAGGTTCGACCGCAGTGGCTGCAGAGGAAGGTATGGCCAGGGTTGTGAGCTGCGGCATCTCTGTTTTTTCTCCTGAGCCGCTTGTCCTTAAGGCTAGCTCTGTGAGAGTCCTCAAAGGAGACAGCTGCCTTGTAAATGGTGGAGCGCCAGGTGTCACGGTCCGCAGCAAGCGAAGACCACTGGTGGTGGTCGATTTGGCAGGCACTAAGTGACTTCTTGAGACAGTCTTTGTATCTCTTCTTTGGTGCCCCTCTGTCACGGTGTCCAGTAGCAAGCTCGCCGAACAGGGTGATCTTTGGTAGGCGATGATCCTCCATCCTGGAGACATGCCCCGCCCAGCGGAGCTGTGTCCGCAGCAGCAAAGCCTCGATGCTCACAGTTTCAGCCTGTTCAAGGACCTCGACGTTGGTGACATAGTCACTCCAGTGAATGCCCAGGATGGTACGCAGGCAGCGCTGGTGGAAGCGTTCGAGGAGTCGTAGTTGGCTGCGGTAGAGGGCCCACGACTCGGAACCATACAGCAGGGTGGTGAGGACCACAGCTCTGTACACGCTGATCTTGGTGCCTGTTTTCAGCTGTTGATTGTGCCACACCCGCTTGAAAAGTCTCCCGAAAGCGCTGTTCGCTTTTGCCAGCCTGCTGTCAAGCTCCTTGTCCAACTTGGCGTCCGACGTGATAATGCAGCCAAGGTAAGTAAACTGGTGCACTGACTTTAGTTCAGACTCGCCAATGGTGATGTGAGGAGGGCGATACACTGTCTTGGGTGCCGGCTGATGGAGGACCTCTGTCTTTTTCAGACTGACCTCGAGTCCAAAGAGCTGGGCAGCATCTGCGAAGCAAGACGTGATGCGCTGCAGGGCTCTCTCTGTGTGTGCAACGAGGGCAGCATCATCAGCAAAAAGCAGCTCACGAATCAGTTGGTCTAGGGTTTTCGTGTGGGCCTGCAGTCGTCTAAGGTTGAACAGGCTGCCATCGAGACGATACCTGATGTACACTGCATCGTCATCATCGAGGTCCACTGTGGCCTGCTTCAACATCATGCTAAAAAAGATGGCGAAGAGGGTCGGTGCCAGCACGCAGCTCTGCTTTACGCCGTTGAGAATAGGGAATGGTTCTGAGAGATCATTGTTGAGTCTGACCTGGCCTTGCTGGTCCTCATGTAGCTGGACAATCATGTTGAGGAACTTTGGGGGACAGCCAAGTCGCTCCAGGATCTGCCACATGCCTTGCCTGCTCACAGTGTCGAACGCTTTTGTTAGGTCGACAAATGTTACGTACAGCCCTTTGTTCTGCTCGCGGCACTTCTCCTGTAGCTGTCTCAGCACAAAGACCATATCGGTGGTGCTCCTGTTTGCTCTGAAGCCACACTGGCCCTCTGGGAGTTGGTCTTCAGCGATGGCAGGTACCAGCCGATTCAGGAGCAGCCTTGCAAGGATTTTCCCAGCAATGGACAGCAGGGTAATTCCCCGATAGTTGGAACAGTCAGACTTCTCGCCTTTGTTCTTGTACAGGGTGATAACGACTGCATCACGGAGATCTTTTGGTAGTGTTCCTTCCTCCCAGCAGCAGAGAAAGAGGTCATGGAGCTTGTTGTGCAGTGCTGTGCCTCCATGTTTCCAGATCTCTGGCGGTATTCCATCAATGCCTGCTGCTTTGCCACTCTTGAGCTGGTGGATGGCTGTGAGGGTCTCTTCAGCGGTGGGCGGTTCGTCCAATTCAACCTTTACTGGGAGGTGTGGGATTTGTAGGACGACTGCTTCTTGAACAGTGCGCTCATCGCTGAAGAGGCTCTGAAAGTATTCCGACCAGCGGTTCAAGATGGAAGTATTATCTGTGAGGAGTGCCTGGCCATTCGCGCTTCGCAGGGGACTTTGTACCAGGTGCCTGGGGCCATACACTGCTTTCAGTGCTTCGTAGAAGCCCCTGTAGTCACCATTGTCAGCACAAAGCTGGGTCCTCTGTGCAAGTCTGGTCCACCACTCATTCTGGAGATCTCTGAGCTTGCGCTGGAGACTGCTGCAGACGAGGCGGAAGGCAGATTTCTTCACAGGGCAGGAAGGCTGGGCTAGGTGGGCCTGATGGGCTGCTCTTTTTTTTTTGCTAGGTGTTCCTGGATCTCTACATCGTTTTCGTCAAACCAGTCTTTGTTCTTCTTTCTGGCGAAACCCAAGACTTCTGCAGAGGATTTTGCAATAGCAGTTTTCAGTTGTTCCCAAAGTGTTTCAGGGGAGGAGTCTACTGGGTCCGCTGTGTCTTTGAGCCTGCGCTGTAAATCTGTCTGAAAGGCAGCTTTCACATCGTCACGCTGAAGGCTGGCAACATCAAGCTTTTTCTTGGGGGGCCCCCATTTCTTGGGTTTTGGCTTGAAGTGGAGCCTGAGTTTGCAGCGGACAAGGCGGTGGTCAGTGTGGCACTCTGCGCTGGGCATCACTCTGGTGAGGAGGACGTCACTGCGGTCCCTCTGACGCACTAGGACATAGTCGATAAGGTGCCAGTGTTTGGAGCGAGGATGCATCCAGGTGGTCTTTCGACTGTCCTTTTGCTGAAAAGTAGTGTTGGTGATGACCAGTTGCTGCTCCGCACAGAACTCCAACAGTAGGCGGCCATTGTCATTGCAGTTCCCCACGCCATGCTTGCCGAGGACTCCTTTCCAGGCTTCAGAGTCCTGGCCCACTCTGGCGTTGAAGTCGCCAAGGATGATGACTTTGTCGTCTGCAGGGGTACTCTGTAGGAGGCTGCGCAAGTCAGTGTAAAACTTGTCCTTTTCAGCAGGCTCTGCCAGGAGGGTTGGGGAGTACACACTGAGAAGGGTGACGTGCTGCTGGTGTCTCAGTGGGAGGCGCATGGACATGATGCGGTCTGAGTGGCCCGTTGGTAGGTTTTCCAGCTTAGTCACAATGGATGTCTTGACCATGAAACCCACGCCTGAAAGCCGTCTTTCTGATGCAGGCCTGCCTGACCAGTAGAGGGTGTACCCAGCACCAAGTTCTTGGAGGCTGCCTTCGTCCGGAAGGCGTACTTCGCTGAGCGCGGCGATGTCGATGTTTAACCTCCGCAATTCATGGGCAATGAGGGCGGAGCGACGTTCAGGGCGTCCGCTGTCTGCTTTGTCGAGCATGGTTCGGACGTTCGCCCGATCTCTACTGACCCACAAAAGGCACAGGTTCCGATGAACTCCGCGTCTGCGGGGTTCCATGAGAATCTATGGCTCTTGCAATTGGAATGGACTAACTTAGGGCCTACGTACGCGGAGACTGAAAGTTTCCGTCTCACTGAGATACCTATCTTCATTGACAAGTTGGACGCTCCAGTCGGCTGTTGGTCGCACCGAAGTAATAAATTTAGGCTACCGATGACCCGCAGTGACCTCACATGGCGCGCGTGTTGACCTGGTTGTGAGGTCAACGCTTGAAGGTGAATATGTCTGAACTCGATTGGTTGTGCCTCTGGGTCCGTCGTAGACGTAGCGATCATCAGGAACGCTCCACTGCTGGGGAATTCCTAATATGACAAGGCTCAGCAAGAGACATAGATCTTCATGAGTCCCCGCAATTTGCGGGGGCTTATGAAGATCTATGCCTCTTGCAAATGGTTTGCGTCTGATCGGTGTTCTTCTTTGATTTGAATGAGTCCTTCAGCTTGCTGGGGCGCATGAAGATCTGTCCCTCTTGATCATGGTCCGTGTCTGTTCAAAGAGGGTTTCTCGTTGACCTTCAAGAATCCCTTCAAGTTACACGGGTTCATGAAGCTCTATGCCTCTGGCGTGTTCCTGTCGTCTGCTCGAATAGTAATCTTCATTAATCACCATGAGTCCCCTTAAGGTGCACGGGAACATGAAACTGTATGCCTCCTTCCTTTGCCTGTCGTCTGCTCCAATAGTAATCTTCATTGATTATCATGAGTCCCCTCACGTTGCAATGGATCATGAAGCTCTGTGTCTCTTGCCTGTTCCTGTCGTCTGCTAGAAGCAGGATCTTCACTGATCTTCGTGCGGCATCACCTCAACGTGCAGGGTCTCATGAGGATCTCTGTTTCTCGCCAGACTGCTTGCGTCACTTGAGAGAAAAAAAATCCTCCTCTTCGCAAATCCCCTCAAAGTGAGGATCTGTCTTTTGCTGTGGGCTTGCTACGTCTGCTGGGAGAATGGTGCATTGTCTGCGTAATAAGAATTGTGGGAGAAGGGTGATAAAAATTGATTGTTCGTGTCGCCTTTCCTCTGCGGGAAATAGACGGGTCTGATCCACTTACAATAACCTGGGTCGATAACCTGGGTCGATGGCTCCGGAATGTTAACCTGGGTCGATGGCTCCGAAATGTAAGATTCCGGCGTTACTGGCGGTTATGAACAATTACCAGAAGGTATGATCCCTAACCCTTTCTCTGCTGAAAAAAAGTGAACACGATCCAACCGCAAGAGACATAGATCCTCATGAGCCCACACGACTGCGGGGGCTCGTGAGGATCTATGTCTCTTGCTGAGACCAATTTGTATTTACGTTCCTTTGACGGTTGTGGCTTTTGATCGTTGAATGAGAAAATATTTCAGGAATACGATATACGTACAGTGGCAGTTAACCCATTCAAGACGTGCTGCATTCGATACGCGGAGTAGTAGTGTAAATTGGGCTCCAGATTTTAACCACTCGCTGCAAGAGATCACGAATTGCTCGTCTCAAAACCACTACACACTGATCGAGATTAGCAGTGACAAAAATAGATGTCAATGTGACCAAATATAAGGCATAAAGAACACAAGACTGACAAGAGACATACACCCTCATGAGCCCCCGCGACCGCGGGGGCTCATGAGGGTGTATGTCTCTTGCAGCTGAATAGGGTTCGGCATCAAGTTCCTCGGCAGTTAAGGTATTAAGATTCATTGCTGTCAGTCATAAACAGGTAGCAGACTGTTTTCACTGCGCATGACGCCCAATTGCAATGCATCGCAGGTGCGTCATCCGAGACCTGTGCCAAGTAAAATCTCGTATTAACTGAGCAGACTGGATAGACCATGCTAGCTCAGACGCAGTACCCGAACCTCTGTCCCCTATATCGTCTTGGTGTAGTCAGTTTTATCGAATACTTTACAACTTTGGCTTTCTTTGGGGTTTTATGCGTCGGGATTTTGTTGCTTTGGGAGTACTCTTTTAACGACGTGGCAGTCCGACGTGAAGTCTTTAGTAGTGATTTATTTGGGCTTCCATGTTTGCTATCACCAGTTCACAGACATTCTCTCTCTTATTCTTCTATTTGTATTTACCCAGTGTTTTTACCTTACATCTTTCCTTGTAACATTTCTTTGGGTTTTTTTGCGGTGAAATGTTTTTCTTTGCGCGCCGTATCGACAAGCCATAGTCACAGATTTCAACTTCGTCCGGTTTTAAGGAACAGATGCAAGTAGCTGGAGCAAGAGGCATAGATTCTCATGAGCCCCTGCTGAAGCAGAGGCTCATGAGAATCTATGCCTCTTGCAGGTGAAAGAGGCATGGCCGCGGTACTGTTCACATGATGTACGATGTAGAGCAACATCGGGGCTTGTTGGCACAGACCACAAACTATCGAACTCCCGAGACCCTACTCCGCGCGATAAAGATAGATTTAAATGATACCAAAATCCTAAGCAGTCCCGCAGAAAAAGTAATCGAATTGTATGCCCCCCCCCCCCCCCTGCAGCCGGAAAAAAGGCTCACTAGGATCTTTACCATGGTTAGATGCGGGATGCTGTCCTCTAGCATGAGTGTCTTGAAGAGAGAGAGAGAAAAAAAAAAGTGTCTCAAAAACACGAGTACTGTCAGCTGTACAAACAATACAAAATGTAGTCTGAGGACTACGCGGTGTGCGGATCACAACGTCCTCTTGAGAAGCACAGATCTAAAAGGCTCATCGTTGCAATCAAGAAGAGGCGTAGGTCCTCACAACTTTTGTAGGCCGGCACATGAAGATGGGTATTCTTCAGAGAGGGCGTTAATTGTGCTGGTCTGTGATTTTGTACCTTACGGCTTTGAGTCGTAAGGTCCAAAATCACAGACTAGCACAACAGTGGGTTCTTCTGAAGTACTAAAGAATAACGGTGAGCCGGAGCACAGGTGTATAGCAGTGATGAGGTCACAACGGGATGTAATGAGGTTCTCATAACCCAGCGTCAACCCTCTAAGGTGAATGATGGTCTGTAGCTACGACAGTTGTAGTTGTGGGAAAGGATCGTTGTCGGAGAGGATACGCTAACTGAACTTTTTTTCCTATCCTGTCCAGACGAGCAACAAAGGCAAGTTCGTGTACTTTGAGGCCATACGGCATCTATATTATGCCTTTAATTTGGTCTTAATTTTCTAAGTTTATACTAGTAGTAGTAGTAGTAGCTCTTCCCTGTTGCGTGTTATTCAATTTCATCTTTCAGTCGGTGTTTCTTTCTTTCACGTCGCATTCATTTGCCCCATTATATGGCGTCTCCATAAATCGCTATTCTGCTCCATCGTCCCGTGAGACCCCCACCCCCACCCCCACACCCCGCCCTTGCCCTTCCCTTTTTTCCCCTCTCCCCCCCCCCCTCCCCCGCCAACAATGAAACATGCGAAAATGTGACAACTTAATCTATTACATGCAAGAGGCAACAATCCTCATGAGACCTTGCCAGGCAGTTCATGAGAATATTTTCCTCTTGCGTTGCGTCATTTTATCATTTAATTCTTAGCTGCCTAGACGGTTGAAGGCGTTGTGTTTTAACCCTTTTAGCGCCAACACCATACAGCAGGAGATTGGTTGACCGTGATAATTCAAGGGTAGAGCCAGATTAGCTTGGCGCCTTCAGGAGCCAAGCTAATCTGGCACTACTACCCTTGAATTATCATGGTCAGTCCATCTCTTGCTAGTGATATATAGTCGTTAAGTAACACTTCCAAATTCGGGAAATGGCGTCCATGGCGCTGTAAGGGTTAAACGTGAGTGATTAACACCGTACGAGCAAAATATAAAATGATTCACGCCCAATTATGACAAGTTCTTTGCGAGGGGCACTCATCCTCATGCGCCCAGGGACTCGTGATTATCTGTGTGTCTTGCTCAACAGCATCTAAATATGTCCACATCAAGATCTACTCAAATAGAGAAAGACCGCGTAGGGTTTCAACCGTTGACTTGCTGCCACAAAGCGCGAAAGTGGCAGTGATCCAGCGATGTCCTCTTGCTAAACATGTCGTACGCCATTGAATGCTCCACCGCCTCCACGCCGCAATCAAAGGCGATAATTTCCTCCCGTTCCTGCGACGGAGTTCGCCATAAACGTCTTCCGTCTGGAAACTTGAATGAATAGATCCTCACGAAATCCTACAGAGTGCAGGGTCCATGCAGACGTACGCACCAAAAGGAATGTTGATAGAAAAAAAGTCAAGGTTAGTTGTGTGCTGGTATGTGATTTTAAGGTCCAAAATCTCTGACCAGCACACACCGCCATGACCGTTTCTCGATAGCCGCGGTTCTCATCATCGATAATTTCACAGCTAACCCCTCACGTCTAAAAGATGTGGAGATCTATATAACACTGAAAAAGCAAGATTCGTGTTGTATTACAATCAAAATATCCCTTTTCACGAAACTGTTCTTTTTCTTCACTTGAGCAGAACACTTCACGTCCCGCAACGATGCTTGAATATCAATGCTTCTATGTGGTAACCGAAAATAACAACAACAAAGAAAAATAAGCAGACTTTGATGAGAATCGAACAAACCAATTTGTTGTTGTTATTTTCTTGTAGTTTATAGCTTGTCCAGTTGCCATTCTGGTCCGGACTTCCTTGATAGAAGCCGTGGACGTGTTCCAGACCAGTGTGCTTTTTTTTTCACGGGGAGGAGAGCGTGTGGGGGTTGAACTCTGAATCACCACAAGTCGGCACGGAAGCTGGCGCTTTGGGGCTAATTGCTATAATAGGTCACGTCCCCGGGGACATCATGCTTGCCCCTCGGGTGCGTCACGCGCGATTAGTTCGTGACAATTGTGACGCGCGTGGACCATTCAGCCATCCGTGAAGCCAATTTCCGCTGCTAGAGTTTGGCCGTTGTCGATAATTTCAAACAAGAACGATTTGGCTCAGCTCATCGCAAAGAAATCACAGAGTAAAAATGCAGCGTGATGTATTCAAGTTAACCCATTTAGCCCTGAGTCCCTACAGCAGGAGATTGATTGACCATGATAATTCAAGGGTAGTGCCAGATTAGCTTGGCGCCTTCAGGCGCCAAGCCACTAGCTAATATTATCATGGTCAATCAATCTCCTGCAACTGGTACATAGTCGTTAGACAACACCTCCAAAATTTGAGAAATGGAACCTTGTGGCTAAAAGGGTTAAACATTAAGATGCAGCCAAGGAGTAAAAACACATATCTGTGTACCTGTCAATCTGGCTTTTTTTTGGCTGCAAGAGACACGGGTGTTCATGAGCCCGTGCAGTTGCAGGAGCTCATGAGCATTATGCCTCTTGCCCTAAACTGCAGGGGCTCATGAGAATCTATGTAACCAGTACGCGTTCGTTTAGTGACTTTTTCCTCTCCATGAAGCCTGCCCGCAAAAATCTTGTTTTCTCTCAAGTGGTATTGTCCAGTTTCGCGGAAATTAGATTTCCGGTTTAGAAATACCATTCCATTTGATTCCGATATTCTACGCTGCCGGCGATCACGGGTTTACCTGTTCGATATGATTACCATATGGAACTTTGATACAGGGTTCGCGGTTGATACAGTGAAAGACACATAAGTCAGCTGTTGACAGCGATCTTTTATAGGAAATAAAGAATTATTAGTTCGCAATATCTTCTTCATTAATGTTTTGAATATATGACAACTCCGCACGAAAGACTAATTGGCTGTGGGTATGTTTTTTGTCGCGATGATTCTTATAGGAATCATCGCGACAAAAACCCTTACCGACAGCCAAAGTGTTAAATTATGTTTAATTGTGAAGTTTGAAAGTTTTAACAGCGCTACCGACAGCTACAGTGTTAAAGAGCAGAAGCAGACTCGCTTGGCGCTTCCTCTTCCCTCCCCCCCCCCCCCCGGCCCAACCCCCACCAACTCCTCCCACAGTGTTTTCTAGCTCGTGCAGACTTTACGTAATTTTGCTGTATGTGTTTCAAAATACCGGTCTTATGCACTTCATAGAGTATAAACCCTGGATTGGTGCATGATTTCTCACAGGGGTTGTGATTGATGTCTTATGTTGAGAAACGCATCGATTTTTCACCCAGATGGCGTTTATTGCAGTATTTACGAAGAATAAGTCGGCCCAGATGTTGTCAAATTAACGTGTGAATATTTGACACACTACAGCGGGGGGATGGCTAAACCATGAGTTCAAGGGTAGCGCCAGATTTGCTAGGCACAGAGGATCAACATAGATAGTTCAAGGGCAGTACCGGATTGGCCTGGCTCCTAAGATAGGCCGAAACAGTTCAAGCTAAGCTGGCACCACCCTTGAATTAGTCTAGTCGTTTGTTCCCAACTCGCAGATCTGACGTTGTAGTTAGATGACGAAGGCCGAGAAACTCAGCTAAAAGCTGGGAAACGTTGAAAATTGTCTTTGTAGAATTGAGACTGTGCGCGTGCGAGGGGGCTGACTCGCAGTTTCGTACACCGATACACACTTGCAGGAAGCCTATATAACAATGATAATAACTTTTGTTAAAGTTCTTAGTGGCATGTCATTAGCGTGACCGTCTTAGAGCTACATGTGAGGGGTTTTTGCAATCTGTCTCAGAAACGTAAAAACATATACAACTTGAATTGAACAAATGATGCAAGAACTTGAATTCCAGCAGTAAATTTAATTTCGATTTCTGGTTTAAACATTTTCTGATATTTTCTGTTGCGTATTTATCCAAGACTTTTTATAATTCAAAAGGTCATTCGAGTACAAGTCAGAGATATAAAATTAAATCAAATAAAATTGAACGACGTAGAACAAAAATCGAATTTGCTAACATTTTCGTCGTTTTGGCAGCAATTTGACGATTTATTTCAGTTCATAAAAAGTTATGACTGATACCTGTCTGATAAAACTCGGCTTGGGGAGAACGATCTTGTTGACTTATCTTGATTTGCTTTCATTTCCGCCAAACTGTCTTCAGTGTAACACTCAAACCCATGATACTGCCGTAGTCTGAGGATCCTAAAAAAAAATACCAATGAGAAAAATCATTAAACATTACATAGCTTCAAGAGGCATAGATCTTCATGAGCCCCCGCAATTGCTGAAACCATTTTGTATCTATGTTTCTTCGACGACTGGGGATCTTCGACATTGATCTCGAATTTTCAAAGATTTCAAAAGACACAATCTCGTCCACTGGTAGTGAAGGGCTTCCGTCATTTGGCTTTTGAAGCGAAAGAGGAACTATTTCAGTTTATGATCATGTATTTACCTTTCTGCACATTTTTCATTTAATCTGCGTTTTTCTTTCTTCTTTGTTTGTTTCAGTTTTACTTTTTTTCAAAGACAATTAATACAAATATTAGACTCTTTTAATCTATTATTATTTAAAAATATTTTCAACTTCCTTCTACCTCTTCTAAAAATGACAAAAGCACTCTTAATATAAATGTAGTGTTTCTACCATTATTCCTTTTATCTTGTTAACTCATTCTACCCCATCACCGAAATCCCCAAATTTTGCCATTGTCCTCTGAAGACTGCACTCTAGTGCAGGACACAGATCGACCATGATAGTTTAAGGGTGATGCCAGAATAGCTTGGCGCCCATAGGCGCCAAGCTATTCTGGCATCACCCTTGAACTATCATGGTCGATCCTTATCTTGCTGTGGTGTGTCTGGGGTAGAATGAGTTATCGGTTTATTTGTTGAAAGAAAGGTCAGAACCTAATTTTTGTTATTCATTTCGTGGATTCTTCGTTCGCTAGATCAACCAAAAAGACAGAAAATCTTATGTTATGCGTTTTTTCCGACATGAATCAAATTCCACGACTTCTCGTTAGCTGCAGTCTGAATTTTGGTATGGTCTTTTCTCCTGACAATATTAATCTCCTGTGGCTTCAAGACTGGGCCGTAGACAATAGGAATTCACACGCGGTAATGCTTGAAACCTTCATCGGTGCGAGGAACAAGGGACATGGAGAGCTCAGCCTCTTGTTAGATATTGTGGGTGGTTTTCGGGATTTGAACGGTGGGCAGGAAGAAGTGAATATGTCGGCATTCGCGATTGTCTTAACGACGACAGAAATAACTCAGAACCAGCAAGAGGCAAAGAACTTCATGAACCCCCGTGTTATGTCGGGGTTCATGAAGTTCTGTGTCTCTTGCAGACGCTCTGGTGAATTCGCGGCTCTTGAACATGGACAAGAGAAAGTGAACATGTTAGAAGTTCGTGATTGTCGTAAAGACGACAGAACTGACTCAGATGCGGGGAATCGCGAGGATCTATGCTTCTCGCAGATGGACCTGGGTTGTTTGCAGGATTAAATCCTGGACGAAAATACCTTAACATGTCGGCATTCAAGAGTGTCTTAATGACGACAGAACTAAGTCCAGACCAGCAGGACAGGCCCCCATAGCCCCCCCCTCCCCCCCCCCTTATTTGTGGGGTCTAATGAGGATCTACGCCTATTCCATAAGGGCTGAGGTAATTTTAGGGTTGATTCCTGGACAAGAACACATGACCATGTCGGCATTCAGGATTGTGGTAGAGGCGAAGAACTTAATCCGGACCAGCAAGAGACATAGATACTCATGCAGGGGTTCATAAGGATCTATGCCTCTCGCAGGTGCCTTAGGTGTATGCGGGATTGAGTCTTGCCAAAAAAAAAAGACGTGAACATGTTGGCATTCGTGATTGAAATAAACACGACAGAACAAACTCAGTGAATGAATCAATACATTTATTTTGTAACGACAGAACTAAGTCAACAAATGAATCAATGCATTTATTTTGTAACGTAAGGGTGTTTAGCGCTGTCAGAGAACACGCCATTTTTCACACCTGCCATTCAGGAAAAAAAACACAACTACAAACAAGACTAACAAGAGGCATAGATCCTCATGAACCCCCGCAAATGTGGGGATTCATGAGGATCTACGCCTCTTGCAGATGGTCCTGGTGTGTCACAGGATTGAATCCCGAAAAGGAAGACGTGGACATGACAGCATCCACGATTAGCCATCCTAAAGCAACATGTGCGCACACATTTTCTGCCAAAATCTCGCACATCAGTTTGTTTTTGACCCAAATTTTTGGCCTGTCCATTTTGTGATCGGAACTCGAATGAAATTTCGAGAAAATTTCCTTGGGTCTTAAGATCAGGAATAACATTTTACGTCGGAAAATGTGTTGTTTGCCCGTTTTTCATTTTAGGAAAGACGCTTTGCGAAAAAATAGCTAGTGTTCTTTAGGAATTTTCCATTCCGGGGATAACATTTTATGTGCGGCTGGCCTGTTCTTCATTTTGCGAGAATGTGAAATAGTTTGTTTTTCTGTTTTTCATTTCGAAGTTCAAGCAACACAGATCTCTCTCTCCCTCTCTCTCTCTCTCTCTCTCTCTCTCTCTCTCTCTCTCTCTCTCTCTCTCTCTCTCTCTCTCTCTCTCTCTCTCTCTCTCTCTCTCTCTCTCTCTCTCTGTGCGTGCGTGCGTGCGTGTGTACATGCATCAATGTACAACAGTTGACGTAAGACGCGCGTGCTTGTCTGATTATGCGTTCGTCCGAACTTATATTTATACATATTCACCTCGCAGGCAGCTGCGTATGTTGTGATCGTGCGCTCGCATACATATGCGCGGATAAACCTGGTCTCGTGCAAGTGCGTTTGCGAACGTGCATGTGCATGCATATATGCGGATAAAGGGTTGGTGTGCAGGTATGCTGGTGCATGTTTGCCTTTGACTCCCATAGCGCCCTGACCCTGAGGCAATATTTCCTCGCAAATGATATATTTCCTTGCAAACACCCCTCGCAACACCAGATGTCGCCATCTTCGGGACAGTATTGATCTCCAGAAACTTCCTCCGTGTAAGAAACACGGATGTAACTGAAAGCAGTTAAGTATACTGACGAGCAAAAGAAATGCGACTTTTTTTGGAACCATCGGAATACTAATGTGTTTCCTATGATTCCAAAAATGTCGCATTTCTTTTGCGCGTCAGTATAGAGCCATGCAATACAGCAGGGCAAAAGTATATCGTCTCATGAGCCCATGCGACAGAGATAGAGAGAGAGAGAGAGAGAGAGAGAGAGAGAGAGAGAGAGAGAGAGAGAGAGAGAGAGAGAGAGAGAGAGAGAGAGAGAGAGAGAGAGACGGAGTGAGAGCTCTTCGTTGTTTGAACTTCGAAATGGAAACAGACAAAAAGTTATTTTACATTTTCGCCAAATGTTACTTTCAAGAAACACGGATCTATTTGAATGTAAGTAAGCAGAGCTAGATTTTCAGCAAGACAAGAGGCATAGATTCTGATGAGCCCCAGCGATAGTAGGGGCTCATGAGAATCTATGCCACTTGCAGGTGTGCAGACCTTGAAAGGTGATCTCAATTTTAAGTCCTGGGTTCAAATAAGTAAAATAAAAGGCTTATCCCTGGCGACGGGCACATAACAATCCGCATGCTGAGGCCTCACCCTCCAGATCACGATTAGGATTGTAAAGGCCTGCATCCGAAAACCAGGGTTCACGGATGTAAAACACGCTGATCTCTATTGGCAGGTGTCGTTGATTCTCATGGGACCCTGCACCCAGTGTCCCGTGAGAATCCGTGCCGACTTTTGGAGGTGAGAATTTTTCAGCGAGCATTTTTCTGATCGATGCTCGAGCTGACGGGAATTCCTGCGTCTCGTCCAGATGGATTCCTGAGTCTCAACAGCGGCTCACGTGAGTCTGCGCCTCTTAACCCCTTCGCTGCTGAGAAAAAGTGAACAGGATCCAACCGCAAGAGACATAGATCCTCATGAGCCCCCGCAGTTGCGGGGGCTCATGAGGATCTATGCCTCTTGCTGACACCACTTTGTATCCATGTTACTTGGACGACAGTAGCTGTTTGGCATTACATTAACAAGGATTTCAGAGACACGGTCTGCGTCCACCGGCGGTGAAGGGGTTGACTGGCGATCTAGTAGCTGTTAAGGCGACATTGAGCCTGTTGTGTATCAGGTGCTTATGTTCTAATTGACAGCGGCACATCTGTTGCAAGCTCTGTCATTGAATACGTCACGTCTAAACGCAAAAAAAGGTCATTATTATACGCACGTACGTTTGCTGGCCTGCAGCGGTTCTGGGCTCAAATGCATGAGTGAGCTTAAACATTGCGCAGAGTCACTAAGCAAGGTGCTCTGCTATAGCGGAGCACCTTGCTTAACTCTTTCCCTATGTAACATTTTCAGCGAGTCAGTTCCCTGCCGACGTAGCAGGGAAAAGGAGGGAAAAGGACGTCTGTTCCCTGGTGACGTACATTTTTGGGGTAGATTGAATTAATTTTCACAGCCTCCCAAGGTAACAACCATAGATAAATTGAGTATCATTGGAAAGAGCATTAAAAGAATTTTTCAAAACTGCATGTGTTTGTGCATCAGTTTAGTGGGAAGTCGAACCAATTTGATTATTATGCAACAGAACAAACATGGCGGAGCCAAAAATGAGAAACGTGGTTTTGGTAGCAACAGTGTAAGCACATGCAACATACAACCCAGATTTACTCACCAACATTGCAGGAAAATGTATTCCACAAGCAAAGAAATCACACAAGAGAACTGTCTCTTTTTGAATCACAATATAACGAGCTAAAAATCACTGTTGAAACCGCGCTCATGAGGATTGAATAAGCTCATCGTAGGAGACGAACCAAGGCACATTGTCGGCTACTTTGGCCTTGTTCCGACACCATCCGACAAGGGCATTCACTTTCAGCGATAGCTGTGCTTCAGGCGATTTTTGTACAAACACAACGCTAGAATACTAGTGACTCGTCTATAGACGGCATCGAGCACAACGCTATAACGTAAGTGTTTCGATGGCTAAGGGTTTGTTTGGGCTAACACTAAACCGGAAGTGATACGTAGGGAAAGAGTTAATGACTTGCGCGGCAATATGCTGACTCATGCTACAGAGCCCAGATGAAGACGCATCTGATAAGTTGTGTACTTCGTGCTATAATGCTATAATAGGTTTATTAACACACTTCAACTTGTCCACTTACGCAGAACCGTAGAGGTAGTTTGATTTTACTTCATTTGTGATAATAGACGTTGTTTAAAAATCGGAAATAGATCAAACGTGCACGTGTTTGCACGAAAACAGTGGATTAAAAGTCCGGACAAATATGCGATTTCGCATGTTTGTCTGGGCTTTCAATCCACTGTTGTCGTTGAAACGCAAGCTAACTCATGCAAATGACCCCAGGATCTTAAGGCTTTAAACCGTAAGATCCTCAAGACAGGAAACCAGTTATGACGGCATTACAGAAAATAAAATGCTGTTGTGCCAATTGACATCAATGACGTCATAGTATTTTAGAAGTGATAATAATTATAGATTGTACAAGTCTCACGCTTTGCCGACCAATTTTTATAAGGCTGTCTCGTTTCACGTGCTGTGATGAAGGTCCTGCGTTCTTCGCCGCACTTTTACTTTTTCCTTGTAATGCCACATCACGATCAGCCACTGAGGCGGGGTGAAGTTAGAGCGATCAAGCTGTGGCACGGCACCACTTCAAAAAGAAAAACAATTAAGTCGATTCTCATGTTAAAGCCCTCTCAGAACGTCGTTGTATAGTTTAGCTTAATTCCTTACTCCCTAACGACGAAATTATCACATTTATGTAGATATCCTCTGAGGTCTATATCACAGTTCTGGACACAGATCGACCATGATATTTCAAGGTTGGTGTCAGAATAGCTTGGCGCCTAGAAGCGCCAAGCTATTCTGACACCAAACTTGAAATATCACGGTCGATCCACATCCTGTCGTAGTCTTTCAGGTCTTTACGGGTTGACCTCCTTGCACAAGATGGTTAGCAAAGTAAGGTTTGTTCCTGTACTGTTTGCATTTGGACACGACAACAATGCTTACGCCCGCTGCTGTCAACAAGTGCAGTGTGATCTAGGTGGGGAGACTGTTGTCAATAAGTGTGAACACAAGCTTCCTGTATTATCCCAGGTGTTTGGCCCATCTGGTTAGTAAATTGTTAGAGTTTGACGCCGTGCAGGTGACGAATGGTTTTCTGTGAAGTTCAGAATTGAATACAAAATTTCTTCCCTCGTTTTTCAGGCCTTTGATAAAACACTACCGGCATACTTGCCCTACATTCCCATGCCTATACACAAGGCAGGGTATTGCGCTCCAGCACTGACGACAGAATATTGACTACCCCCCGAGTGTCCTTAAAAAAACCTTTGGCCAGAGGTCCTTTTCTTTCCTATCTCCCAAAGTGTGGAATGGTCTTCCCCATGATATTCGCCATGCACCATCTTTGGCCATTTTCAGGGCTAGATTGAAAACATTTTTATTCAATTTGGCCTTTGAAAGGGATTGATTAACCCTACGCTTTTCCATCAACATGTATATTTCTGATCAGGCTCTTGCAATGTTATGTTTATTATTTTAGTATTGTGTCAGTGTGCATTTGGACCTATGAATGATTGCGTTTGTGTATGTTGTCGGTACCTTAGTTAGTTAATTTCAATTAGTTAGACTATCTAGACGTAAAGCGCTCTGAGCCTTTCTTTGTGGGGGTATTGCGCTATAGAACAGTTATATATTATTATTATCTTTTTACGAAGTCCATTTCGGACATTGTATTATTTATTTTGGGCACTCTATGTATTACTGTGTATAATGGAGCAATTGATGGACAATACTGTTCAGGAGCTCAACTCCTCTAGTCACTGACAAGCGTTACAATGACCCCCCCACCCCCTACCCCCACCCCAACACCCCAACCGCTCCTCATCCGCATTAACCCTTTTAGCTCCAAGGTCCTATTTATCACATTTTGAAGGTGTTACCTAACGACTGTGTACCAGTTGCAGGGGATGGATTGACCGTGATAATTCAAGGGTAGTGCCAGATTAGCTTGGCGCCATTAGGCGCCAAGCTAATCTGGCACTACCCTTGAATTATCATGACCAGTCCATCTCCTGCTTTAGGGACTCGGGGCTAAATGTGTTAAAAGATGAAAAAAGTTAAGAGTAGAAGATTGTATAAACACTTCAATATTTAAACGAAACAAGCCTTCTGTATATCATGCCTGTCTATTTATCTTTCTTTCTTTATTTCGTTCTTTCTTTCTTTTTTGTATTTTTTTTTTTCTTTTTCCTTTCTTATTCATTCATTCATTCATTCATTACGTACTTTATTTCAATTTTTGCGTGCATTGTACTCACATTGTGATCAGTAAAATATCAACCAACATGCTGCAAAGCATTACTAGGCCTCTGAATGGGAATTTTGCGACAAAGACTAAAGACACGCCCCACTCGTCAATCCAACCTGTTACATATGTGCAAGTCTCCAGCATTTTTGCCTCTCACACTGGTTGCTTCCCTCGATTCGCTAGCAGCTGACAAGCGGTAGCGAATTTTAGGGAGGCAACCAGAGTGTGCGACCCTTCGAGCGATACATGCGTGCTGGTGTCTCAGTGATTCTGACCTCATGGCTTCAGCCATTAGGCTCAAAATCGCGGACCAACACGAATAATGTATGTGAAGTAATCTCCGTGCAGTGAGGGGGAAGTGTGTGCTGGTCTGTGATTTTGGACCTTACGGCTTTCAGCCGTAAGGTCCAAAATCACAGTCCAGCATACAAATCTATGTTAAAATAATCTGTTTGTACTGAGTGTGAGGCTTTGAATTATGGGCGCAGTGCGACAAGAAAATTGCTGCTCTGAAAGCTGTTGGATGTTGTTGTTTTGTTTGGGATATTTTTATTTTTTTTCCTGCTAACAAAAATTTATCAAAGTTATGTTTTCTTTCTTTGAACAAGAACGAAAATGCAACACACATTTTTCTTTTTATTATTTTATTTGTTTGTTTGTTTGTTTGTTTATTTAATTCTCAGGGGAATTCGATTATGCCGCACAGTATCGTCTGTCAAAGCAACAACAGAAAGGCATTTTACGCAGAAAGGGATGCGAGTCAAACGGCTCATAATTCATCCGAAACAAAACAGACGCCGAACTGCCGGGTTATAGTCATCAATTATCTTGCAAATTAATTAGACATGCATAATCATGTTTTACTTTGCTTTATAAACAAATACATTCAATTATCGCAGTGCTGCCTAAATAAAGTCATAAATTCTTTTGCAGATTAATTAGACATGCAGCATATGTTTTGCTTTATATCCAGCATATACTTTGCTTTATAAATAAATACTTTCAATTAATGCAATTAATGTTAATGAAGTTTTTTTCTCCTTTTGGACTCTTTTTCTTTTTCTTTAATAAAATTAGCGCTGCAAAACTCAAAAGAGGCTGTTTTTGAAAACTCGTGGAAGCCGATGCATTATTAAATTTCCATTAGGATTCAGTTGGCATTTTCCATTAGGGTTCAATTGGCAATTTCCCCAGGGCTTGCTGATTCACAAAGATAAACACAACAGCTGTCAAACTCGGGATATGAATAATTTCCATGCGTTGCTCAAACTGTCTGAATGAAGTTTCACGATCATTGGCTACTGGACACCTGATGACACAAACCCAACGTTTGACTGCCTGCGTGCAGCAAACAACACATACAAGACGCATAGATCCGCGTGAGCCCCCGCAGCTGCGCTGCGGGGGCTCATGAGGATCTATGCATCTTGAGTTGCTTGCCACAATTTATTCCTGCACATTACGGGTTATCCAACGGAGAGTCTGCGATGGGTTTGAGAGACGTCATTTCCGGCTGCTTGCGGTGAAGGGGTCATTAATAAATAAACGTCATAAAAGGTTGCCCGTTTTGTCAGGTGCTTGTTGGAAAAGACGCAAAATCCAACGCAGATTAAAACAAGGAAACTAATTTTCACAATCGACCGCGCGTGTACCAGTTTTGAACAACGCCCTGCACAATTTCCGCAGCCGTAGATGCTGAAACAAGTGCCAGTGGCACAGTCTCATGAGCCCATGCCCCCCCCCCCCCCACCCCCTACACCCTTTCCCCCCCCCCTTCACCCCTCCCCCTCCCCCCACCTACGCCCGACATTCTCCTCAGTGTTTGGTTTTTCGGACGTTGAGACTTGTCGAAGGCAGGTAGCCCCCCACCCCCCCCCCCCCCCCCGCCTCCCCCCTCCCCCCGCACCCCCACCTAACCCCCTACACTCTTCCCGTTGTTTGATTTTTCGGACGTTGAGACTTGTCGCAGGCAGGTAGCCAACCACCCCCCCCCCCCACCACCACCACCACCACCACACCAAACCCCAACCTGGAAAGTAATTATTGTCAGGCACGCTAACCCCCACCCGTCCCTATCCCCCATGAAAAGCATCTTCCTATGCCACTGTATTATGTCATTGTTTTCTTCAGTAGCGACAGTGCAAAAGCTGCCTGCAAGAGGCCATAGGTCTTCATGAGCCCCCGCCGCGTGCTGGGGTTCATGACTCTTGAAAATCTTTGCCTCTTGCAGATGGGTGATCTTTGCATCTGTACTGTACACAGGCGGCCGGGGATGTGTTTTAGTGCAGTATGAGGGCGTTCATCAGCCTGTAGCACACCCGGTATGCTAACGCGCAATAAACCCAGAAGGGGGGTGGGGGTGGGGGGGGGGGGCGGTAAATCATATCATAACAGTTCTCTGTCCGTTGAAAGAGGAAATGAGAAACGGTGACAGCGGAGCCAGTTTTGATCTACCGCCCTTAGGAGACGTCGCCGGCCTGGCATTAACCCCTTCAATGCCGAGAAAAAAAGCGTACGCGATCCAACTGCAAGAGACATAGATCCTCATGAGCCCCCGCGACTGCGGGGGCTCATGAGGATCTATGCCTCTTGCCGAGACCAGTTTGTGGCCATGTACCTTCGGACGGTTTTGGCTTTTGGTCGTTGAATGCAACAAAAGATTTCAGAAACAAAACATACGTGTAGTGGCAGGGAAGGGGTTAAAGATTATCATCTATGCGTCTGTGCACAGCTTAATACACGATCATATGTAATGACAGGTGACACTTGTTTGTTGATGCCCTTCAAGCCTTCTCTAAAGGGAGCACCTGTCTTTAAGACCCCGATTTTCTTCACCCACAAACCCCCCCCCACACACACACACACACACACACACACCCCAACCCCCCACCCCAACCCACCCACCCCTCCCCCCCCAAAAAAAAAAAAAAGAAAAAAAAAGAGATAGTTGCTCCAAACAGATTCCACTGTACTCATAAACTAGTTGCTTAAACAGCGTGCACCTTGATGCACGAGGCAAAAAAGTGCCTAGATACTTATTACTGGGGTACTGGAGTACCGGCTCATGAAGATGGAACTAGGGGCCCACAAACCCAATTGGTGAGGCCGGCAAACACTGGTAGACACAGCACACTACATACCAAGGGGACTAAGACAGTGCTGGGTCGCCGTGAGATTGCCCTAGTTGCCTGTTCGGTGTTAAGCCCAAATAACTAAAGTAACTGGACAGGCAAACGGTTCGGTCACCTGCTCCTTCTCAGGCACCCAATCGCCAGCCCACACTGTGGGCTGGCGATTGGGTGCCTGACAGGAAGGAGACTGTGGGCTGGCGACTGCGTGCCTGATGGGAAGGAGCAGGGGATCTAACCGTTTGTGTATCCATCTCTGAGTAATTCCCCTTGGTACATAAATTAGGGGTCGTAAATCGTGGAGAACACGCACGCCACTCTGTGCCGGTATTATATGTCACATTTATGACGTCAGAAGACAACGATTCCATTTTTATAAAAGCCACATTTTCACTGTAATAAAATAATACAATACAATATTACGATAGACTTGCTTCTTTTGCCTACAGGGGACGGAAAGAAGTGAGAAGAAACATAACGAAATGATTTACATAACTCAGCCTACAATTTCAACTTTCATAGGCGCTCTGCTAAGCACGACCCATTATCACTGATACATAAAGAACACTACTGGTATTGAAAGTTTTTTTGTTACCTACAGGAGGAGTGTACAGCTTTATACTTATTGGTAAAATTCGTCATTTTGTTCATTGTGGAAAAAAAATGAAAAATATAAATGACCACAAAAACAATGGAAATGCTTAACTCATTTCGTCCCAAAGCATCTGCCTGAGAGGTCACTCCTTGTACTTCTCAAGGCCTTTAAATATATCTGGAGAACTGGTCATTTTCCGACGTCTTGGCACCAGGCTGTGGTTGTACCGATCCCCAAGCCGGGTAAGGATCCTTCCGATCCGGGCAACTACCGGCCTATCGCTTTTGACATCATGTTTATGTAAAACTATGGAGCGCCTGGTCAACGCCCGCCTGGTATGGCATCTTGAGTCACAGGGTCTCCTCACAGACCTCCAGTGCGGTTTCCGGCGCTTCCGTAGTACAACTGACCATTTAGTCCGCTTTGAATCATTTATTCGAGATGCTTTTGTCAACAAGCAGCATGTCTATGCAATTTTCTTCGATCTTGAAAAGGCATATGACACCACTACCTGGAAGTATGGCATAATGTCTGACTTGTTGGACATGGGTTTTAAAGGGCACCTGCACATTTTTATTCACAATTTTTTGACTAACCGGTGGTTCCATGTCCGTGTGGGCTCCACCCTCTCCGACTCCTTTGAAAAGGAGATGGGTGTCCCGCAGGGCAGCATTCTATCTCCTGTTTTATTTAGTATTAAACTTAATAACATTGTAAAGGCCGTCAAGGATGATTCTGAATGCTCTTTGTTTGTTGACGACTTTGCTTTGTGGGCACGTGGTCGAGGACTTGCGTCCCTTGAGAGGCGCTTGCAGCTGTGCGCTGATCGCATCAAGCGGTGGGTGTCTCTCAATGGATTCAAGTTCTCGCCCCCCAAGACAGTCTGTGTGCATTTTACTAACCAGACAATTTTTTTTCCAGAACCTAGCCTGAGCATTGCTGGAGTGCCAATTAAGGTGGCCGAGGAGGCAAAGTTTCTGGGGGTCATCTTTGACAAAAGACTTACCTTCCGCAACCATTAATTACCTCAGAACCTCTTGTCAGAAGGCTCTCGACGTTCTTCGTGTCGTTGATCGTACTGACTGGGGTACGGACGTCTCCAGTTCCTAGTCTGTATGCCGAGTCAGGGGAGCCTTCTCTCAAGCTCCGCCGCATCCGCCTCATGCTCAGCTACGTTCTGAAACTGAAGGCCCATCCAGACAATCCTGCCTATGATTGTGTTTTTAAACCATCGTTTGCAGAGATTTACGATACCCATCCGGGAGCTGTCCGTTCACTTTCTTTCTGTGTCCGACCTCATCTGCAGGCGGCCGGATTGGACCTGGACAGAGTTTCGGAATCCCTGCAACACATCACTCCACCCTGGCTCTTACCAGTTCCTGACATCTTGCTGGACTTGACTCTACTCCACCAGCCATATACCATAGAACTGTTCTCAATTTTTCCTGGCTATTGTCGTATCTATACGGATGGGTCAAAGTCTGAGGATGGGAGAGTGGCTGCGGCCGCAGTGTCCTCTCGCCATCCTAGACGCCCATTGAAGCACCGCCTCCCAGACCACTCATCTGTATTTAGTCTCTGGAGTCTCTGGAGTGGAGCTCCCCGCTGTACGTCAACTGTCAACTGCAGGCGGTTCTGCTGGCACTCAAGCATGCTTATCGATCTAGAGAAAGGAACTTCCTGATTCTGTCTGACTCTCTTTCTGCCCTGCTGGCCCTTCAGGGCACGGGAAATGACCACCAACTGCTGGTGCAGATTAGAGAGCTCTACGCAGACTTGATGAAGGAATATTATGACATCATTTTTATTTGGGTCCCAGGGCATGTGGGCATCGAAGGCAACAGGATCGCAGATTCTGCTGCCAACGATGCCCGCAACGACCCTGTCCTTGACACACAGACTGTTTATTGTGATTTTAGACATGTGGTTAGTGCGTACATAACCCTTGAGTGGCAGTCCGAGTGGGACAAAGAGGAAGCTAACAAGCTGCATGAAGCCTTTCCTAAGTTGTCCGACAGTCTACTTTATCACTGTGGCAACCGCCGTGAGGAGACTGTCCTTGCTCGGCTCCACATCGGGCACACGTATGTTACGCACTCTTATTTACTAAAACAGGAAGAGCGTCCATGGTGTTATGCCTACGACGAGCAGTACACTGTTCAACACTTTTTGTTGTCTTGTGCTGATCTAATCGACACAAGGTATAAACATTTCACAACAGACTCCTTGAAGATTTTGTTCCGGGATGAGCCCCCGGACAAGATCTTCAGTTTTCTGAGAGGATGCCATATTTTTAATAAGATTTGAGCGTTTATAGACTATGATGTTTCTATTATTTTGACCTTTTTGAGAGTCTGTAGACGTTTTCTTTAAAGACCCGTGCGACATTTTAGCCTGACATATTTTTAAGATATATTTACATCATGTCTTAAGACTTTTCTTTTAGTCTGGCTGACCAGATTTTTACCCTTCCCGCCGTGAGATGGCCTTAGTTGCCTTCTCGGCGTTAAATCCAAATAACTAACTAACTCGTCTCAAAACACCATAGAAAGAAATGACTAGACCATGATAGTTCAAGGGTGGTGCCAGAATAGCTTGGCGTCCATAGGCGGGAATCTATTCTGGCAACACTCTTGAACTATCACGGTCGATCTGTTTCGTGAATTGTCAACCAGTCCTCAGAGGACAACTCTAAAACTTTTGGGATTTCGAACTTGGGGCGCAAATGGGTTAATGAAACCCAAAACGCCGAGTACAGAAGTGAACGCAAAACAATAAAATCAAAAACATTTAAATCGTGATTGGTACATATGGATCATTGGACGCCAGCTGAGAACCTACGGAACCTGTGATTCATCGGATGTTATGACACGATTTAGCTCATAAACCACGCGGGCTTACACCAATCGATACGCGTGTGACAGCCTTAAACTGTTGTAACCTCAGTCATGGTTGGCTCCTTTACTCAGAGGCTGTAGATGCCACCGGTCGTGCCAGCAAGAGGCATATATTCTCACGAGCTCATGCAGTTGCAGAGACTCGTGAGAAGCTATGCTGTTGTAAGTGGGTAGGAATGGATCGATGGACTGCTATAACTAGAATCACCTCACTGGGGCCGATAATCACGGGGAGTAGCGTTGCGTTTACGGCCATAGCGGTTCAGTCATAAAGTGTTCTATTGCGCAGTTGACCCACTAAGCCAGACAAGGAGTAATTAAACAATAATTTCTGCATCCAAAGGTACGGGGAACTGCCTGTGACCTCTGAGACGCTTCCGGCATACAATGTAATTATCGATAGGAGACATTATACAGTGATAACGCTTGACGGTAGACCCACAAATAACAAAACCAGAGACAATTTATGATTTAACCCTTTGCGTGTTGGAAGCGGTTTTTGTGGCGATGATTCCTACAGAAATCATCGCGACAAAAAAAAAAAAAAAAAAAATACCGACACATAAAAGAGTTAACTCCCTTGACAGTGACTCCTCTGTGAGATTTATACTGATCCCTCATAAATGTTGCTGTCAGGGAACTCTAACTCATTCAAAGCGCCCCGCATCAGCAGCTGCGGTAGAGTCGTACAGGGTTGCCGTCAGCAACGAAATAAAGAAGGCAGGAAACACGCTTAAAAATCAAAAGTGCAAGACATTTTAACCCTTTTTGGGAACTATTGCCTTTTTTAAGAGTGTTTCTTTATTCTTGGGTATTTCTGTGACTCTCGTAGACTTCGAATCTGACTTTGATGTATCCTTTGCAGAGACGAAATGTATAACCCCTTTCCTGCCACTGTACGTGCATTAGTGTTTCTGACATCACCTTGGTTCATTCAACGACCAAAGGCCAACGCCGTCCAAGAAACATGGATATAAACTGTTCTCAGCAAGAGGCATAGATCCTCATGAGCCCCCGCTGTCGCGGGGGCTCATGAGGTTCTATGTCTCTTGCAGTTGGATCGTGTTCATTTTTTTCACTGCAGTGAAGGGATTAAACAAAATGATAAATAAACCAAATCAAACCAACGCCAAAACACACCTCAGGCCAACACAACTCAATCCAACCCAACTCAACCAACCCAAACCCAAACCAAAAACAAACACACGCACGCACACACACACACACACACACACACGCACACGCACACACACACACACACACACACACACACACACACACACACACACACACAACGAAACAAAAATCAAAGTGAACGTTATTCTTCTTACTTAGATGCCGACTAATACACTTGACGTAATCTGATACAGTGATAGCACAAACGGCACTTGGTTGCTGGTCCTTGCAACAGGTGGCGCAAACGTCTGTCTTTTGAATACGTCTTTAATTTCAAGGCTCGATTTCACTGTTTGTAATGCCATCAAATAGTGAATGGCCAAGAACCTCCTTCGTTTGAAAACGTCAGAAACAAAAAGCCGCGAAGATGCTCGTGAGTTTCAACAATCAGTATTTTGAGCTTCTGCAGATTAGTGGCGCTCATTTTTTCAGACAACCCCTGCTTGCAACACCACCAATGTCGTAACACCCGCTTACCAGGAACAAGAATAAAACATCATGATGGTGCCAGCAAAGGTCCACTTAAGTGGCACAGGTTAATATCCCGTAGCGGAGGCGCTTCAGCGTCTATGCCGCTCCGGCTCAAAGACATGTTGCTCAAGACTGAAATGACTGGTGTTTTGCCAAAGCTCGCGTGCGCCCGATGGTGCGTGCATGCCACAACAGAACTCCGGCATGCATGGCTGCTTGCAAACAGGTGCAATAATCTCTTGTCAACAGAGAGTTGCATTGCCATCTTCAGCAAGAGGCGCAGATTCTCATGAGCCCCCGCCATGGCGGGGGCTCATGAGAATCTACGCCTCTAGCAGAACCCATTTATGTTTCTCTTCCACAAGAGGAGGTTGTTCACACATGAATGCAAAAACAGGGACGCGTTCCAGGGATGAATTTTTTACGAAGCGGCACGCACTGAGGTGTGTTTTGTCAGATATAAACAAACAAAAATTTGCATCGCAGCTACTGATGTTTCCGAGTTATTGGGAAAAGATGAGAGCAGGACGCTGAATCTTTTAATTATTTAATTTGCGTGCAAGCGACAAACAATGGTGTGCATCCTTAGAGGCCGCCGAGATAGTCATTTTAGTGTCGGGTCGTAAAAACTCTCACTTAAATAATGAAACATGAGCTAACAAATGTGTATGAGTCGGCCATTTTTGATTGCGCAGGAAACAATAGTGAAGTCAAAATCACAGAACAGCACACTTTAAAATTCTTTAGTGTTCAAAAGAAGTAAAAAGTGTGATGCCGTCAGAGAGGCGTGGAATGCCCTGGTATATCTCCATTGAATAACAGGAGACTGATGGTCAAATTCAAGTGTGTGTGTGTTTTTTTTTTTTAAATATTCAATATAGAAATACACCGAAGCGCAAAAAGAAATGCGACATTTTTTTAATCATCGAAAACACCTTTCCGAGGATTCCAAAAACGTTGTATTTCTTTTGCTCGTCAAAATAACGTCAATCATGATATAACAAACGACAAAACGGCTCACACAATGTCCAGAACAGGAAACTTCGGATGTAACGAAACGTCAGCGTTCCCATTAACTCATTCTACCCCAGACACACCACAGGAAAATAAGGATCGACCATGATAGTTCAAGGGTGATGCCAGAATAGCTTGGCGCCTATGGGCGCCAAGCTATTCTGGCATCACCCTTGAACTATCATGGTCGATCTGTGTCCTGCACTGCAATGCAATCTTCACAGGACAGGGGCAAAATTTAAGGATTTCGGTGTTGGGGTAGAACGAGTTAATTTGTTATGCCCGAAGTTTGTTGTTAGCGTAATAGTTTACATAAAAACGTGTAAATGGACTTCACGAAGTGTCATATCATTTGAATTATTTTTTTACACTCGACCTTCTCATATTCGTAAGCGCAGTTTACTATTAAAAATAGTATTAAAAAAAAGTGTAGTGGCAGCCTAAAAAACGTGTTAATATCCGAAATTTGTTATATCCAACCTTGTTATACGCGACGTGTACTGTCTATATAGACATACACACACGGGGTAGACGATACAAATAAACAACAACAATAGTTAAGTCGTCAAATATATTGATAAAAACAGTTAGATCCCCTGCCCCCGCCTATCAGGCACCCAATCGCCAGCCCACAGAGAAATACGCAGGTATAGAATAAGACGATCATTTGCATCATGAAGATGCAAATGATCGTCTTATTCTATACCTGCGTATTTCTCTGTGGGCTGGCGATTGGATGCCTGATAAGCGGGGGCAGGGGATCTAACTGTTGTCTGTCCGGCGCTGAGTGATTCCTCTTGGTTTGTGTACAATTCTGCCAGCGCTAGCCTCACCTATCTGGTTTGTGAGTATTGATAAAAAGACTGACTTTAAGTGACCAGCACAGGTCGTCACTCTCGCATTCATACTATTTCAGATACATCTCCAACTGACAGACAGGACACCGTAAACATCATTATCAATAATTCATGACCCTGTAGGCGTTAGGGGGATGTCATTCATTTTCGTTCATCAGCAAGAGACATAGATGTTCGTGTTCTATGTCTCTTGTTGGGAGGTACAGACTTCAAAAACGTACGTCTATTTTATGCGCAGACTTAAGAAGCCATGGGATCGACTCAATGCGGTGATTGGAACGGGCTCACATGTGACGACAAAAGGAAGCAAGTCTATGTTCGTGAAAAGCGAGATTTTCATCGTAATACAATCAAAATCTTGCTTTTCACGAAAAATGGACTTGCTGTCCTTTGCCTTCTACAGGGCAGACTGGGGTTGCCAGTTTTTCTTCTGACAAGATGTCATTTTCTGTGAATGTTGGCGTTCTTGCTGTTTGTCCAGACAGCGGTATATAGTCAGTCCTAAAGTCAGCACGCTGTGTCGATCTGCAAGGGCATAACTTCTTATGAGCCCCTGCAGGTGCAGGGGCTCATGAGAATCTATGTCTCTTGCTTGTTTGCATCGGTTAGGTTGTTGGTTATTAGGGTTTAACGCCGAGCAGCAGCGGTCGTTTGGGTCGGGCCCATGAGTGCCATCTGCATAGAGCCGCGTGAGTTGGCATTTTGCGAGTTTGACATCGG
The DNA here is from genome assembly GCA_036245525.1 of Semisulcospira habei. Classification (NCBI taxonomy): domain Eukaryota; kingdom Metazoa; phylum Mollusca; class Gastropoda; family Semisulcospiridae; genus Semisulcospira; species Semisulcospira habei. The sequence goes on from BTPG01000001.1 coordinate 62,523,117, forward strand.
CCCCCATGTTTATAGCGCATTTGCACCTATGCCTCTTGGACTGAGGAGGGTTTTAGATTGGAACATGGGGCACTTTTATGGCAAGAGATTGAGCAGTCAGCACCGATGTCTAGTACCAGACGATTCACAATTATGATGTACGGTCACGTTGTGGTACCGCCCGTTTCAAAACTACAGTAGATGGATGAGGGAGGTCAGAGATTTTATTGTTATTATTATTATTATTTTATTTTATTTTATTTTATTTTGATTTAATTTTTATTATTATCATCATCATCATCATCATTATTCTTATTAACAATATCATTATTATTATCATCGTCATCATTATTGTTATTGTTATCATTATTATTATTATATTATTATTATTATGAAATTGATAGTACAGTCTGTTTAACATAATGAGCATTATTAACATAATGAGCCCCAAGGTAAAAATTCCAAATTTGCAGATATTGTCCTTTAAATCTCTACTGCACGCGTGTTTACACGTCTTTTCCGCCGAACGGTATCGTCAGTAGCAGTGAAGGTGTTAAAGACTGTATTTCAGTTCAAGGCACTGTGTTAGAGCTTTTGGCCGATTATTCATGATTTTGATAGTTCAAGGGTTCAATCAATTGATAGTTGGATGGCGTGCATTTTGGCACCACCATTGAACTGTCCAATATCGGTCCACAATCTTGGTGTCGTGTACTAGTCAGGGTTAATTATCACGGCTGTTGAGACAGTACCCCTGAGCCACAGCGGTCTACCCATGTACCGCAAAGAGCGCCACTGAAAAACTGAAAGTCGTCACAGATCAGCCGTGTAGTGCACCCAGCAGATAATTCTGACCGCATCAACAATAGAAGGCTGACAGCAAAACCAGGGCATGACTCGCATGCACTGACAGTTCCCTAAGACTTTCCTGTACAGCGAGAGGTGGTGATCGGGCAGACTCCGGCCTTAGTCGGACCGCGCACGGCCGTGCGCGGTCCGACTGAGGCCGGCATCGGCCCGATGACCACCTCTCGCTCTACTGGGCTGGCCAGGCCACTTAGTGTCAGGGAGACAAATCTGTTTTGGGAAGTCGCGTAAACTGGTCTTATGTCACCCAGAGCCGATGGGATTTTCTCTGTCGGAGTAATTGGTCTCGTTTTCTGCGTCAGTACCTTTCGATACATCGTTGATAGACGCATGTGGCTTCAGAGAGGATGGGTTGGTGGGAGACTTGTAGAGGGGGTGGGGGAAGACAGCTTTGGAGAAGACAGCTGATGGAGTGTGTGTGTGGGAGGGGGGAGGGGGAGAGGTGTTTCTTGCCGATACGTTTCGATACAGGGTTTAGATTGTGGATTCGACAGGAGTTTGCTGTGGGGTAGCATGGAGAATGGGGGAGGGGGGGGGGGTATGGTTTAACTTTGTGAAGTGATATTTTTTTATTTTGTTTGCTATAATTATTGTGTAGTGTAGTAACTGGGCTGTTCTAGAAGAAAACCACTCTAATGCCGAACGCTTTATGCTGACAAACTGTTTTTCATCATCATTACTATCATCATCGTCGTCGTCGTCTTCATCGTCAACATCATCATCATCATCATCATACTCTCTCTCTCTCTCTCTCTCTCTCTCTCTCTCTCTCTCTCTCTCTCTCTCTCTCTCTCTCTCTCTCTCTCTCTCTCTCTCTCTCTCTCTCTCTCCCAAAGACGCTCACCTCATATAGGGACAGCCTCTTCAAACACCTAGAATCTCTGACGTAATCAAATCATTACAGTATTGGGATAACTTACACGTGTGTTCAGATGTGTACATGTGCGTGCTTGTGTGTGTGTGTATGTATGTGTGTGTGTATGTGTGTGTATGTGTGCGAGAGAGAGAGAGAGAGAGAGAGAGAGAGAGAGAGAGAGAGAGAGAGAGAGAGAGAGAGAGAGAGAGAGAGTCCCTTTTTCCCATAGCCGTACCATAATATTTGAATGCCAAAGAATACTGCATGTACTGTGTATAATGTTTTTGCCTTCATATGTGTGTGCTCGATATGTTGGGCGCGCGCTCGCGTATGTGTGTGTGTGTGTGTGTGTGTGTACTGTATGTGTGACTCTGTGTGTGTGTGTGTGTGTGCGTGCGTGCATGCTGTGTGTGTGTGTATGTGTGTGTGTGTGTGTCGGCGTGAGAGAGAGAGAGAGGGGGGGGGGGGGGGAGAGATAGCACCTGCATTCATATTTGCCCTTGCTGTATGAACTTTAATGTACTTAATGATTCTTTGTTTATTGCTTTACTTTGTATTTTTACTCATTTTATACTTTTGTGCGTACGCGTATGCGGGTAGGTATGTCTGGAGTGCGTGTCCGAGAGCGTGTGTTTGTTTTTGTGCGTATGTGCCTGAGTGCGTGCGTGTGTAAGTGTGTGTGTGTGTGTGTGTGTGTGTGTGTGTGTGTGTGTGTGTGTGTGTGTGTGTGTGTGAGTGTTCGTGCGTGTGTGCATGCGTACTGAATTGCGGTGTATATGTGTGTGTGTGTGTGTGTGTGTGTGTGTGTGTGTGTGTGTGTGTGTGTGTGTGCGTGCGTGCATGCGCGGGTTGCGATGTGCATGCGTGCGTACCTGAGTGCGTGTGTGGGTATGTGTGTGTGTATGTGCGTGGTGCGTGCGTGCGTGAGCGAATGTAGCAGTGCATGCAGCAGTGTGTGGTATGTGTATGTTTACATGTCTATGTCACTTATGTAGTAGATGTAGCAACGGCAAGTTTGAAAACTGGTCCTGTTACCAATAACTTCTACCGTTGGAAAATAAAGGTTCATTGTTCATTGTTCATTGTTCATTGTTCATTGTTCCCATCCCTTCCCCTCCCAACACTTCATAATGACCTTTCACACGTTTATGAGCAGCACTTAGAAAGAGATTCACACTTTTATGCACAACGAATCACGCCGTCAAATCAAGCGTGAATCAAGCACCCACCACCCACCCCCGTCCCCAACGCATTCTTGTTCTTATTTCACTTCTTCAGTTGCATGCCAATACATCGATTATTTGCTCTGTCTTGGTGGAAAAAGAGTTGTCAGTAAATTAAGAATAAACCTTCATAATAGGAAACATGGATTCTCATGAACTCCTGCAGTCGCAGGGGCTCATGAGAATCCATGTTTCTTGCAAATCGATCTCACTCATCATCGTCATCATCGTGTAATGTATCATATTTTTTATAGAAGATGTAGCAAGGACATGATTGAACAAGATGGGATGAATCATAACCCACAAAGTCCCTTCTATATGATAGCTGTCCTCGCTGTCAAGGGTCTCTACCTTTTGTCTTTGACCTGATTCTGATGTTGAATTATCTCCTATTAAAAAAGTCACGCAGATCTGCCAATGCGTCAGTGAGTTCTATAAGGGGCGCATGACATACACGTCATTGATTTGTCAAACGTCATTTGTCATGACGTAAGTTTTAGTTTTCACGTAATTTTATATTTTACGTGATATGAGTTTCACTTTCGCTTCATAGGCTTGAGAAAATGGTGACAAAACTAGAACTTCACGGTACAATTTTAGTCTTGCTGTGAAAGCAGGTTGACTTTACCTAGCTACATGATATACTGGGGATTCAGCGCTCTTTATTATTATTATTATTACGAAGTACACGGGTCACTTGCGTGCTCTTCTGAAAACGCGTCGATGTGTGTGTGCGTGTTAGTGCGTGCGTGCGCGAGCGCTCCAAACATCTCCAAGAGGCATCATGATAGATCCTCATTGGCCCGGCGGGGGCATGAGGAGCTATTACTTATGGAGATGCGTGCATGTTTGTGTGTGTATGTCTGCGTGGTGACGGAGTTGCCTCTTTTACGTCACCGCCACTGTCTGACTTTCTCTAGTAGTAAAGGTGTTTTACTGTTTTAATTCTTTTATGAAAAGAATTAATGTTTACTAAAGAAGTTCAAAAGATACAAAGCTGGCTAACGAACTCATCCAATGTCTTTCTCTAAACTAGCTATATCCCAAAATTCATGTAAATATGACAAAAATTACGGACTCTGATATGGGTCAACCGACTTCCTATAAACGGTTGTTTATGCCTTCAATGAGACATTCATTTACAATATGCTAGGAGGCTCTCTTAGCCACCCCTTTAAAGTATTTCGCCAAGTTTAAAGCTTGTGTGTACAGAAATATCGGAGATTCTCTTGTTTACATACATACGCACACACATACATACATACATACATACATACATACATACATACATACATACATACATACATACATACATACAAACATACGCACATCGTACGGCACTTCGCGCCAAATGTACGTTCAGCAGCGAGGTTAGCGTAACTAGACATGACGTAATTTTTCTCTTGTTACTTCAATTGTGAGAGGTTTAGGCCTACCCGCCTTTGACATCATGGACATACTATTAAATTCGCCCCACCGCGACCCGTCCTAAAAAGTCCCTTCTATAAATAGAAGGGACTTAAAAAAGGATTCTGTACTTTCATCACTTGAAAAATAAAGTGCTCTCTCTCTCTCTCTCTCTCTCTCTCTCTCTCTCTCTCTCTCTCTCTCTCTCTCTCTCTCTCTCTCTCTCTCCCCCTCTCCCTCCCTCCCCCCCCCTCTCTCTCTCTCTCTCCCTCCCTCCCTCCCTCTCTCTCTCCCTCCCTCCCTCCCCCCCTCTCTCTCTCTCTCTCTCTCTCTCTCTCTCTCTCTCTCTCTCTCTCTCTCTCTCTCACACATCAAAACCAAATCATACCGAGCCCAACAGCCCGTGTCAACTCGTGCTAACGATTCAGAGATGGCTCATCGCGCAAGCCATAACCCAATCTAAACAGGGGCAGGTCAAGGGTTATGTTGGATGGGGAGAAGGGGGGGGGGGAACTGTGATCAATGCATAAAACCCCTGTCTGTTCAGTTTGAGGAACACAGATGTAAATAGCACCATTGCTGTCATGTTTTATTATACACGCTACATCCGAATCTAACACTGGTAGATGGAATCGATTGGTTGGGTGGCGGATCGCTATGCTTCAAACCCCTGTCTGTTCAGCTTGAGGATCACATGTACCAATGCTGTCATGGTTCATTATCAAACACTGGTCGAGGGTCTCGATTGGTTGGGTGGCGGATGGCTCTGCTTGAACCCGCTGCAACCTGAGCCGCAGTGCAAAGAACACTAGATATAACGCACCGCCTGCGTTGGTCTTCATAAACTGCGACACATTCGAGACGTGCCGCATCCGGATACGCGGCTTTATGCCGCGTATCCGGGTGCGGCACGTCTCGAATGAGTTAAAGTACGAGCCACGCTAAAACCCAGCCCGAAAACAGACCTCTTAACCCTTCCACTGCCACTGATCGTACATTGCACGTCTGAAATCTGTGTCAGTTGAACGCGAAATAGCTCCGGCCGTCCCATGAACAGTGGATACAAAGTGGTTTCAACAAGAGGCATAGACCCTCATGAGCCCCCGCAATTGCGGGGGCTCATGAAGATCTATACCTCTTGCAGTAGTGTACGTGGTGTCCATTTTTCTCGGCAGTGAAGGGGTTATAAAAAGGATAGATCCATGAGATTGTTCTGGAGATAGACAAAACTTGTAAGCAAGAAAAGCCTTTTTCTACCAGTAAATGGCATAGGTCTTCAGTCTCAGCAAGAATCACAGAACCTGATGATCGAGCGCTAATACTGATAGAAGAATAGTATAAATGCGAAGTTTCATAAATCATCGGCGTCTACAGTGGTGCTTGAGGGTCTGTATCTCATGGAGATGAAGTATAGATTCTCATAGATAGTTATAAATCCCAAATGTCTGCAGGGGTTGTTGTAGAGCTGTGCCTCACGCAGATGAGTTTGTTCGCTGTCGGGACCGGAGAGGTCGCTCAGAACATGGAAACTTCTTGGCGGAGTAGGAGAGTGATTCAGCATCAGCTCTCATACAGCCACACACGCTACCCCTGACAGCTTTTTCCGTCAGAGAATCCGAGATGAAAGTAAATGGGACCTGTCTACGCCAGCAAGAGGCATAGATTCTCATAAGCCCCTGCGTTCCGCAGGGGCTTATGAGAATCTAAGCCTCTTGCAAATGAAAGGGTTTGACAAGTGGAGTGTGTATGCCGAGAACATCAACCTCCAGCCTCTTCGACCCTCGGCTAATTGACGACAATCATTTACGTTCTTCGGTGAATCTGGCAGCGACGTGCCTCACACGTCCAAAGGGACATTGGGCTGAATCGGTCATTATGTCTCATATTGATGGTTGAAATGTACACACAAGTTGACCATCGCCTTAGCAGATATACAGAGAGCCGTACATGCTTTGCCGAAGAGCAGCAAAATTTGCTGCAATTGTCTGAATATCAGCCATTTTCCCAGAAAACGGTCTTACCTAAAGTACCAAGCGTTTCCATACAACAATTACAGAGCTCTGAGTCATTCATTTTAATTTCAGTATGTGTCAACGTTATATTTTGAAGATCCATCTCTTAGTTTGGCTACGAGCAGACTTGTAGCCGTCTGGTCGTGAGAATAGCTCCTAGCAGCCCGTTTGGCGTTACAATCAAAACGAATTATCTGCCTAGGGGAGACCATCGCGAACACGATCAAATAATTATACGAAATCCACACTGCCAAAAAATGTTCAAAGAAAGAAAGAAACACGTTTAGCAAGGACAAGCACAGCGCAATCAAATGTTCATCTGTTGTCAAGCAGAAGAAGGGAGTCCTTGGCACGCCTGTGTATGACTGCACAAATGGCGGAGGAGAGGCGGCGAATTGCTGAAAATCGGACGAGTGCTGTGGGTAAACATTTCCTCACAATCACAGTCCGTCAACCATCTGCAAGCAGCATGGATTCTCATGAGCCCCTGCAGTCGCAGGGGCTGGTGAGAATATAGGCTGCTTGTCGGTAAAAATCTAAAAATCTAATTTTTGTATTTACGAATATGTTGTCCAGTAAGAGAGAATTATCTTGAAAAAAAAGTCTGTCCAGTCACTTGCCAGACCTTCGCGAACTATTCCCTTAACTATACCTCTACCCTACCCCCACCCCCCACACCCCCCCCCCACCCACCCCCCACCCACCCACCCCCTTTGCTTCGTCTGTTTCCTCGACAAATTGCAGATTTTCTTCGTGTGTGTATATGGCGTTTGTCTCTGCCAGCAACTAGACATGGATTTAATGGGTTAAGAAGTAGTGGGCAGACGGATACATGCTTTGTAAGAGGGGTGCCTGAAATAGAGTAAAGGGGATGGGGGTGGGGACAGACTTAGGGAGGGGAGCCTGGAGATCGATAGCTACAGTGTCAGATCCTGTTTGGCACCGAGTCGTTGGACACTACGGAATATCAAGTTTCGCACAGTCTTGTTTTCTCTTCTCTCAAAGGAAGGTCGTGTGAAATTGGGCGCTGAGACGAAGTTGTGTAGTCCTCTAGGAAACATAATCTGCTGTCCCTGTTTCTAATCGATCGTCTCTAATGGCGGCGACCAGCGCAAAATCAGCAAACAAGTATCCGCGCGAAGCATAGGCCAACAAAAGAAAAGATGCTGTGGGTCGTAATGGTTTCATTGCTTGGTATTAATTTTAATCTCTTGCCTGTCAGTGATCGCGGATTTCGCGTCAGAAACCGATGGAAGTGACCGTCACTCGCGTAAAGAAGACACACTGAATGGGACCAGAAATAAGCATTTACAACATAGGACCAGCAAGAGACATAAATCCTCATGAGCCCCCGCGATTGCGGGGGCTCATGAGGATTTATGTGTAACTTGCAGATGGTTAGCATTCGTCTTGCTAAACACGTATTCCCCGATGACAGGGAAAATGGTCTTGTTCGGTACCGTTCGTGGAAATGTGTTCAAATTAACCCTTTCAGCGTCAACACCCTACAGCAGGAGATTGATTGACCATGATAATTCAAGGGTAGTGCCAGATTAGCTTGGCGCCTGAAGGCGCGAAGATAATCTGGCACTACCTTTGAATTATCATGGTCAATCCACCTCCTGCAAGTGGTGCATAGTCGTTAAGTATAAACACTTCCAAAATTCGGGAAATGCGCCCATGGCGCTAAAAGGGTTAACAATAATGTGCCTGTGTTGCACCCCTCAACCTCCACCTCCCCCTCTCTCTCCCTCCCCAGATTTCCACGCCACCAGTCAGATTAGCTTTCTTTGTTGTTGTATGATGTTTCTGTTGTCGCCGTTGTTGTTCTGATTGTTCTTGTCTTGCATTTGCTTTAACCAGTAGTTTTCCGTTTGTTTGGTTATTTGTTTGTTTGTTTGTTTGTTTGTTTGTTTGTTTGTTTGTTTGCTTGCTTGTTCGTTCCTCCCTTCGTCCCCTCGTTTATTTTTTCGTTTGTTCTTTCGTTTGTTTGTTTGTTTGTTTGTTTGTTTGTTTGTTTGTTTGTTTGTTTGTTTGATCAACGTTCGTTCGTTCGGTTTGTCTGTTTTTCTTTTGTTTGTTTATTTGTTTGTTTGTTTGTTTGTTTGTTTGTTTGTTTGTTGCTGTCAAGCAAATCGCGAATAGTCATTTCTAAGATCCTTTCATCACTTCGTGAAACTGCTGCATCACTAACATAAGTAACACTGGTTGTCTCCCTCGTTTTGCTACCGCTAGAGGGATTCGCTGACGCTGTAGCTGTAGCGATTTGAGGGAGACAACTTGCGCCAATAAGTAAAAGTATCTTTGCACCCGTGGACCCTGTACCGATACATCTCCAGCACGCCAAGCCAGCACGAACTGAGCAGGACTGACGAGTCCGTGACCACCCCACCGCCCCTGTCCCAACACCACTTAACCTTGGTCAAACTCCCGCCAAGATCAATGTTCCTAGCTTAACACGATGAGCCCGAGGGTCGACGTTCCCAAATTAAGAGCTGTCCTCTGCAGACTGCACTGAGTGCCGTTCGGGAGACCGATCGACCATGATAGTTCAAGGGTAGTGCCAGAATAGCTTGACACGTAGCGTAGCTTTAAACACGATTAGGCATAAATTCGGGAGTCACAATTTAGGAGTTGTCCTGAAACTTACAACGCAGTTAAAGGGACAGGTCGACCATGATAGTTCAAGGGTGATGCCAGAGTAGCGTAAGTCCTAGCGGTAGCCGCTTTAACACGATTAGACGTAAAGTCGGCATTCCCAATTTAGGAGTTGTCCACTGAAAATTACAATGCAGGGAAGGAGACAGCTCAACCATGATAGTTCAAGGATGGTGCTAGAATAGCTTGGCGCCGCTAGGTGCCAAACTATTCTGACACCACCCTTGAACTAACATGGTCGACGTATGTGTCGTGAAAAAAAAAAAGGATTATACACCTGCAGCATGGTGCTAAAAATCAAACGCAGAAGGCCTGCATCTTCAAAAGATCACGCAAGCTGTATCTCGGTTTATTTGGAGTGGATGATCGACGTCGGTCTCGGTTCGCCCAATGCCGGAAAGGCTGACGTCTGCTCTCAGACCCTTGCCTGAGTTGCTCATTTCGTGTCAGCATTTCAGTCTGGGTATTTCTCAGACGAACGGTTTTAATTTGAGGAGGAGGGGTTGGGGGTCAGGCTATCGCCAAGATCAATGTACATTACTGGCACACTGTCCAATGGAATACGACGTATCTCGTGCCGTGAAGTGTGGACTAATCTAAATACATACATACAGTTGCGAACTTTTACAAAATGCGACAACTTTGATGAAAAATATATGTGCGTGGCGTGCTTAGATTTATTTATTTATTTCAGTTGAAGTACCATTACGCGTAAATTTGAAGACACATTTCAGCACCATTCGTGTTTTATTTTGCCTTGTAGACACACCTAATGAACTTTAACAGCATTTGGGACACGCAGCAAAAGCACACGCGTGATCGCATTTATTTATTCTGCGTGGCCGCTAGCGTGTCAATTTATTTTTAGATGTTTCACGTACTGAAAGCGTTGTATTTATAGAACGGAGTGGCGTCATTGTCCGATATATAAAGACGACGTGTGCTGAACGGCTGAATTGCCCTGTGTCTAACCAAACCATAACTAGACCAGTGTGCAGCGTTTTGTAACCACCAATTACAGAAGTGTATCTTTGAGCAGTTACGACGGTAGTGGACCTTCGAATTGAGGGAAAGTTGTTGAGTCTTTTTGTACCCAGGTTTAACTCGAAAGAAATGAACTGCACTTTAAGACGGAATTCGCACTGCTGTGTGTTAATGACTGCATTGATTTTGTTGCGTTGTTGACACCTTCGCCTGCCAGCGAGCACCAATTTCGCGTCCGAAACGACTGCACACGGACCGACATTCGCCTAAAAAAAAAATCTGAAGAAACACAGATGTAAAATGGTCATACAGAATTTAGGACTAACAAGATACATAAATCCTCATGAGCCCCCGCGACAGCGGGGGCTCATGAGGATTTATGTTTCTTGCAGATGAGTAGCGGTCGCCTTGTCCCGTCAGTGTATAATTGGGTTTGGAACTGCTTTAACTCATTCTACCCCAGACACACCACAGCAAGATAAGGATCGACCATGATAGTTCAAGGGTGATGCCAGAATAGCTTGGCGCCTATGGGCGCCAAGCTATTCTGGCATCACCCTTGAACTATCATGTTCGATCTGTGTCCTGCACTGCAATGCAGTCTTCAGAAAACAACGGCAAAATTTCAGGGGGATTTCGGTGTTGGGGTAGAATGAGTTAAATACGAGTATAAGTGCATCTCTGTTTTGCGCGGTACACATGGACCTTGGTTCGATCGGCTTATACTGCAAGAGTAGGTAGGGTTCTGGATAAGCAATCCTGTCTTTTTTATCCGCACCTCTAGGCACTAACCTCCACATTAAACGTTTTTAAAGACTCAGTGCACCAAATTTCCTCCGCCTCCCTCCACCATTAATGAAGTCTTAAGTGGAATCTAAATTCAGCGGGCGGCCGAGAGCTATGAAACCCAGACAAAAATAGGTCAGTAACTGCCATACGCGTATCATTTTATTCATTTTAATGTCCCTCTGGCACTAAGAGTGATCGGGGACTACCATACGCGTAAAAATGCAAAGAAAATTTCAACAAACACGCATAGAAAAGATGAGCATCTTCACTTTTGCGCTGTCAGCCAGTGCACTTGGGGCCAGTTGCACGAGCGGGCTTAGAATCTGTGCACGCCACCAAGCAAGGTACTCCCGAAGAGGAGCACCTTGCTTGTCGGCGAGCGCAGAATATACGCCCACTCATGCAACTGAGCCCTGCCTATTGCTTATAAATGTTCAAGAATTGTAAAGTTGTCTGTGATTTTTTACCTACGGTTGTGAGCTGAAGGTCCAAAATTACAGACCAGCCAACAAATGCAGGCACTGGGGTAAAAAATAAATAAATAAATTAAAAAACACACACACACACACACACAGCCACGACACTGGCGCAAACAATCGCAACGGGCAAGAGAAAACGATTCAGTTTTAGCTTTGCCCCGCTTATCACTTTATCAGGGCAGCTAAAATAATATATGCAACAACAACAAAAAACAGATGCTTGGTACGCGCGCGCTTCACACAGATCTATGAATGCCACAGACAGCTCCATTCACCTGGGTCATTACTACTAATACCGAGGAAGTCGCTGTGGTTTCAGACTTCATTTTACCACTTGAGAACAGTTTACCAATAATCCCTGAATGCTTTCCCTGCCTCCCAACACTGAAGATCGGACCGGTTTTCCTTTGGACAGAACCCAGAAATACGGGGCGATAATTCATCCTTTATAGCGATATTAAACCTCTGTGATTCCTCTGTTCAAAGAACATGGGTGTTAACAGAACCCGTAAGAGGCATAGATCCTCACGAGCCCCCGCATTTGCGGGGGCTCGTGAAGATCTATGCCTCTTGCAAAGGTTTCTTGTTGACTCCAGAAGTGTCTTGATAACGATGATTCCACTTAGGGGGCGCCTGGAGAGGAGAATTGCACTACATAAACCGCTATTTTTACCTCTCCCTCGTGGAGCATACTGTCGATGTTGCAACGCAAGAATAAAGCAAGAATGCAGTAAAGTTGCTGGCCTCAGCGTGTCCACTACCGGCAAAGCGGCAATGAAACCTGCTAAGATGTATCGGCGGTAACACTGAAATTCCTTCAAACTGAATCGTTTTGGTGCAAGCAACCACCTGTGCACTGGCGCTATCGCCAACAACGACCTTCTCTCTCTCTCTCTCTCACTCTCACTCTACGCAGTAGACCCCGAAAGATCGTGAGAGTGGCGATCTACTACGAACGATCGATCGATACTCTCTCTCTCTCCAGGATGCGATATTAGGCTCGCTGGCTCGTCTCTCTACATCTCTCCTCTCTCAGCTACTTTTTAAAAACCAAAAGGAACACCACCCAAACAACAAAAACTTACTAATAATAAACGTCACACACACGCATACACACACGCACACAGGCACACATATACAATCATGTACTCGGTGCACGTGCGCACTTTTGTACATATACATTTAACATATAAGTAGGTATGATATATTGTGTACTATCAAAAACAAGTTAGAAAACAGAACAAATAATTTGGAGGCTAGATGGAGAAAAAAAATAGCACAAATTTAAAAACGTGAAGCGTATTATATCGAGAAACAAAGAAGAAGAAAGAGAGAGAGAGAGAGTCCAGCTTTAGATCGACGGCATTGTCCTGGTCAGATCTTACGAGACCGAAATAGCTCAAGCGGTTAAGCGTCGGAGCAAAAGAGCGAAGCTAATCGCCGGGTCGTGGGTTCGAGTCCCCGTTTCGGCCCCGGTAGTTGGACTCGCAATCCAGGGAAAAATGACGGGCTTGTTCCATAGCATGTCCGTTGAAAGGTCCTGGTAAATCAGAGTGCCACAGTTGCAGTGCGCCTGAATTGATCAGTGATCAGGTCGTACTCCATAGGCAGTAGATGTCCCTGTCCCTCATAACGCGCCCGTCAGGGCCGTCCATTATCACTTCGGTGCCGTGTACGTTAAACCCCGAACTAACCAACCAACCTAGTCAGATCATGTGTCCATGTATTATGTTGGCTACTGTCATTGCTTTATCACTATAATATCAGATTTCTAAATGCATGTAGACAATTTGTCATAAAACTCTAGCAAGACTGTATGCAAAGTATCTACAATCACAAACACAGATAGCAGCTTAATTCTCACTTAAACCAGGCCCAAGTTTTCATTCTACTGCCACTGTCCAGAGTAAAGCCATCGTTTCAAATTTTGTTTTCTTCAGAAATGTTTTACTCTTTTGCTGTATGTAGACGATATTATTGACCCGTGCGACCTGTGTCTACTGCAGCTGTTAGTTTAAGATAACGTTTAGCAGTAAAGATATTTAAGCTTAATACCCTTCACGACTCCACCCTGATGTCCTTGTAAAGTGTCATATTTATTGCACCCGTCTTGTGCATTTTGATTGTTTTATCTTTCTCGACTTGACCGATAAGGTGACACTTGCGTATACTGCGCTTTCAATGGCATATACCTATTCCTTGATCGTCTGCAATAATTTTGCAGGGTGTGGGGAAGGGGTGGGGGTGGGGGTGGGGAGTTATTGTTTGTGGTTTTTTGTTGTTGAGGTTGGTTGGTTGGTTGGTTGGTTGGTTGGTTGGTTGATTGGTTGGTGTTGTTCTTGCCGTTTTGTTGTTTTGTTGTTTCTACTCGTGGCGTATTCTTGTTCTATTGTGCAATATTAACATCAACAATTTACCTGTCAAACACTACCTGTCAACAATATCAACAGTAGACTTTACATGTCTACCTGCGTCTTACTGGTCTTCCTATGTCTTACCTGTGTACCTATGTCTTACCTGTCTTCATTTCTACCTGTGTTTCAGTGTCGGCAGCCCGCCCTTTGAGGTACACGTTGCCCACGTTCCTGGACACACCTGTCAACATTACAGCCTACAGGGGGACAGACGTGGAACTGCCGTGCGCAGTACACAACCTGGGACCCAAACTGGTCAGTCTGCTATTCTAGAGGCCTACCTGAGTTGATTCTGTAGTGCTGTTGTCGATGGTGCAGGTTTTCTCTTGTAATTAACTCATTCGAGACGTGCCGCCTCCGGATACGCGGCTTATGCCGCGTATCCGGAGGCGGCGCGTCTCGAATGAGTTAACCCTTTCACTGCCCGCGGACCTAGGTTGTGTTTATTTAACTCAATGCAAACTCAGCGTCAAAGGTCTCCGGCCGCGAGCGGATCGTGGATACAAAGTGGTTTCAGCAAGGGGCGTAGATCCTCATAAGCCCCCGCAACTGCGGGAGTTCATGAGGATCTATACATCTTGCAGTTGGGGCCTGTTTCATTTTATCTTGGCAGTGATGACTGGGTTAATGCAGGGGATCGGGGGACAGTGGGGGGAGACACAGGGCGCTTGGGCATTCTAGTTTAAATCGTTCCACTGTTCCACGTTAACTCATTCGCGGCCAGCCGCTTCCGGATGCGGTTGGCCGCGAATGAGTTAAACAGGGAGATAGATCAGGCAGAGGCAAATCTCTGTGTGTGTGTGTGGGGGGGGGGGCGATGAGGGGTTTCGGGAGTTCCAGACACCCCCTCCCCTCCTCCCCGGCTAAATATTCTTTCAAATGCTATATCAGAGTTCCGTTTAGGGGCAGTTTGTAACCACCATCTACCCCCCCACCCCCTCTCCCCCACCCCCCACCCCAACCCGTCTATCTCCGCTTTTCTATTTCTATTCTTTGTCGGTGAAAATGTGCAAGAGGCTTACACACGCACGCTTGTCGTCCCTCCCCCCCCCCCCACCCCCACCCCCACCCCCCTCCCAACCTTGCTTTTCGAATTATCGGCGCCGGAGAGGCCTTTTCTGTCAGGTTGATGGGCCCAAACAAACCCCACCCCACCCCCTTTCTATGTAACTGATCCGGCCCTGTTGAGGCATTCTTGTGGATCTGAAATGTTTCATTTGAGTGGTCATAAGTAGCATGCTCGACCCACTCGCTGCCGCGAGCGTGAGATGTCCTATGCACGGTCGTGCTTTCGTCGGCCCGGGGACCTATTGCTTGACTGCTTTTCAATTCAGATGGCAGGTTCCTGACTGTGCACTCCCGAAGTCTGACTGCGTATGAATCGAAGTATACTGACGAGCAAAGGAAATGCGGCAGTTTTGGAATCATCGGAAACACTGATAAGCAGTCAGATTTTGGGAGCGCACAGTTATGGAGAGATTCACTTTTTTTTTTAAACGGTTTGCGTTCGATGCGTGACTCCGACTGTGCATCAGGTTTAAATTTATAATTACTGATCGATGGTCATCAAAGCTTCATGAATATTCATGAAGTGCCGTCAGCTGATATGACGAACAGATAACGTCAGCTTGATGAAGTATCCAGCATTGAAGGAAGTTTTGCAGCAGTAAACATGCGTTTTGTCTGAAGTAGGTGTAAATATTACTGTCTTGCGCGACTTGGGATCAAAATGCAATAAATGAATACATAATAAAGTGTATGTTATAAATACACTTGTTTATTATCTCACTCACTCACATAGTCTTCGTTGTGAATTATGAGGCATATAAAAGACAATCACACAGCTCCTTGACACAATTCTCATCTTCTTCCCACATCCCTCCCCTCCTCAGCCCCGCCCCCCCCCCCCCCCTCTCCCTAAAAAATAATAATAATAAATAAATAAAATAAAAATAAATAATAAATAAATAAAATAAATAATAAATAAGAAGAAGAATAGGACTAAAATAAAATATTTAAGAGAGAGAGAGAAAGAAAAACCTTACGAGGTGATCTGGTGCTCTAAAAAGAAAAAGCTGAAAAAAACTGAAATCACGTGAGCCAAACTTTCCATTCAATAAACACAAGTTGTGTGCAATTGTCCCGTTAACTCGATAAATGTGACCAGCTGCATGCTAGTAGTAGAGAATTGCCTTTTTAATCTTTATTTAGAATTAATGATCTGTTCAGCAGAATCACTCCCAAAGCAAACTGCACTCATCTGCAGGCAACAAATGGTCAGCAGTGTCGACGTCTTTCGCTTTCCAAATTTATATCCATCTTCCTCTAACAATAACAGAGTGGCGGGTTATCGCAAGTTCTTGACCTAGGATGATTACTTGAAACTCCCGCTCCGTCTGCGAGAGGCATAGATTCTCATGAGCCCCTGCAGATTGCAGGGGCTCATGAGAATCTATGCCTCTCGCTGACTAAATTCTGGTCTAGATGTTCCGGCATTCGGAGAATAGAGAGTCGTTAGAATAGAAGCATATTATGACAATAAATCATGCTTGTTGAAGTCAGATCGGCCGTGTAATTTGTTGTGAAATTGACACCACGTGTCGATTTTGGCCGCCACAACCCTAAACTGTTTTCTGATGGGTAGGGTCTGATAACGTAGATAATAAGTCATGATCTATAATCAGCCATGTGCAAACGCACACGTGCGGCATTCATACACTGCATACCTGACTATTATTGGCTTACGCACGCATACACACAAACGCACATCGCATTTGTAGGCGCGCACCCACACGTGATCAAACTGTCAGGCGCGCGCGCACACACACACACACACACACACACACACACATACACACACACACACACACACACAGTGTGTGCATACGCGAACCAAATCCCACAGCAATAATCAATACATTGATCTTGAAGCCATGCAACTATGACTAATTAATCACAACTTGCCAACAGTAAAAAATATGAAGTTACAGGTATCTGTTTCTATTGCGTTGATTTTTCCCCAGGGTTGCACACAAGGAATTTAATCGACCGTTCGTTGTTTTCTTTTGTTTTGGTTTGGTTTGGTTTGGAAGCAACACATACCGCACGTTTGCCATTCACTAACTCTCACACTCCCAGCGCCAGTACGCATTTCTTAACTCATTCCAGACGAGCCGTATTCGGGAATACGTGGCTTTAGCCGCGTATCCGGATGCAGCACGTCTCGGATGAGTTAACCCCCTCAGTGCCAGTTGATGCAATATTTGTTTCTGCAGTGTTGGTCAATTCAACAGCAGAAAACGCTAGCTGTCCATGGCACGTAGAGTCAAAGTGGCGTCAGCAAGAGGCATAGATCCTCATGAGCCCCCGCAACTGCGGGGGCTCATGAGGATCGATACCGCGTGCAGTTGATGTTCAGATTGTGTCGGCACTGAAAGGGTTAAAGCGATCTGCTCCATCGCGGGTTCTGATTGCTGAAATTCGCCGATACGATGGGCTCTCAATGTTGTCTTTGCCCGAACTACGACTTTTCTACCCCTCTTTTCACAACACACGTGAGTACGCACACGTAATGGAGTTGTTAGGCTGACTTTTTGAGCGTAACGGAAGGCCTCTTTTCACAACACACGCGAGTACACACACGTAATGGAGTTGTTAGGCTGACTTTTTGAGCGTAACGGAAGGCCTCTTTTCACAACACACGTGAGTACGCACACGTAATGGAGTTGTTAGGCTGACTTTTTGAGCGTAACGGAAGGCCTCTTTTCACAACACACTTGAGTACGCACACGTAATGGAGTTGTTAGGCTGACTTTTTGAGCGTAACGGAAGGCCTCTTTTCACAACACACGCGAGTACGCACACGTAATGGAGTTGTTAGTCTGACTTTTTGAGCGTAACGGAAGAAACACTGCATACAGTGGGAGAAGAAAAGCAACAACTTGTTTATTTTGCGACCTGTAAATTTCATAATTTAAGTTAGCTCTTTTTGCATGACACACAAAGACCCTTTTATAAAAGAGATTTTGCGATCTACTATCGCTTTACTGCCAGGATTAGTTCGCTTTAATAACGTCACACCACAGTGTACGTCACAAATCGAAAGCGAGGCTTTTTGACAACCTTCACCTCATGAATATTCCAGAGGATCGCGAATAGCTTGATCGCGTGATGCAATATATCATGCAGCAGAACCAGTTTTTTTTAGCAGCCTCCTTATTAGCAAGAAAATCAAGTGATCTTCAGTGACAAGTGCTCACTCAGATGAATCGTTTAACTCAGTCATTCAGCCCCGACACACCGCAGCAAGACATGGATCGAGCGTGTCAGTTCAAGGGTGGTGCCAGAATAGCTTGGCGCCCGTAGGCGCCAAGCTATTCTGGCACCACCCTTGAACTATCATGCTCGATCTGTCTCTATAATTGTAATACAGTCCTGCAGAGGGCAACTTCAAAATTTGGGAATTTCGGTACTGGGCCAGAAAGTGTTAACCCAAAGAAAATGTGAACCCGATCCCTCCGCAAGAGGCATAGATCCTCATGGGCCCCCGTAGTTCCGGGGCTCATGAGGATCTATGTTTCTTGCCGAGACCAATTTCTATCCATGTTTCTCGGACGGTTTTGGCTTTTGGTCGAAGAATGAACGAAATATTTCAGGAACAAAATATTAGTACAGTGGCGTGGAAGAGATTCAATTAACTCATTCAACTCCGACACGCCACGGCGACATGGATCGAGCGTGATAGTTCAAGGGTTGTGCCAGAATGGGCGCCAAGCTATTCTGGCACAAGCCTTGAACTATCACGCTCGAACTCTTTCCAGAAGTGTAATACAGTCTTCTGGGGGCAACTTCAAAATTTGCGGATTTCGGTCCTGAAGCAGAATGTGTTAAAAGATGGTTGCTAGAAACATGTGTGGCCACTGGCAGTAAAGGGGTTAAGGACCCCGACTGCTTGTCACGCCTTTGACGTCAAACTCGGTCTGGCCTTCAGTTAGGATAGGTAGTCTGACACGGACGATTTCTGCCCAGTGAAGGCAAAAAAGACAGGACGTCCATTTTTGTGAAAAGCGAGATTTTCATTGTATTACAATGAAAATCTTGCTTTTCACAAAAATGGACTTGCTGTGTTTTGCCTTCACAGGGCCCATTTAGTTTTTCTGACTGCGTCTGATCTTCGTTCGATTGAGTCTGACTTTGAAATGAAGTCACGCTTTGACCGCCAGTCTCGTTCAGCAATGTGTAATGCAATTGTTCCGTATGTCTGGCCAGCGTCTCTCTCTCTCTCTCTCTCTCTCTCTCTCTCTCTCTCTCTCTCTCTCTCTCTCTCTCTCTCTCTCTCTCTCTCTCTCTCTCTCTCTCTCTCTCTCTCTCTGCGCGAGCTATTTCGGACTCTTCAGTGTTCTTGAACCATTCTTATTGTGCCGCGACCTAGAATTCATCTCTATAAGAGTTTGACGTTCTCTGGCTCTAGTCTTTGGAATGCCTTGCCTAGAAACGTCACGACATCAGCAACTTTCTCCTCGTTTAAAGTCAGTCTCATCAAGTACTTATTTTTGTCAGCAGCATCCCCGTGACTGTGCACATATTGAAAAATACTATTTCTCATTAGATCATTAATTGCGTGTATCACAGGTTTCGACTGATGACTCATATTCGGTACAGCTTGTACGTAGCCAGCTACTCATATGACTGACTAGCTTAAGCCGCGTAAGCGTGTGTGTGTGCACGTGTGTGCGTGTGCGTTGTGCGTGTGTGCGTGTGCGCACGTGTATATTAGAGATAGAGAGTGGCGTGCTCAAATGTGCATGCGTTATGTATGCGTATTAGGTTGTGTGTATTCTTATTATATTATTTTAATTAAACCTCACAACATGTCATTATGCCCGACCAGTAAAGTTGGTAATTCCTATGTCACTTCCCCCCAACATTTTTTTTTTTTTTTTTTTTTTTTCATTCTTGGCTTGTGCTGTGTCATGTAATTTTTTTTTCCCCTTCTTAGTAGTAGAAAACAATTTGTACGATAGTAACTCTGTAATCAGTAGATTAGCAACGGCAAGTTCGAAAAATGATTGTTACTACCAAAACTTTTACCGTTGTTCAAATAAAGGATCATTGTCATTATCATTGTCATTGTCATTGTCATTCTCTCTCTCTCTCTCTCTCTCTCTCTCTCTCTCTCTCTCTCTCTCTCTCTCTCTCTCTCTCTCTCTCT
Organism: Semisulcospira habei; assembly: GCA_036245525.1. NCBI lineage: Eukaryota > Metazoa > Mollusca > Gastropoda > Semisulcospiridae > Semisulcospira > Semisulcospira habei. The sequence continues at coordinate 62,542,996 of BTPG01000001.1, forward strand.
CTCTCTCTCTCTCTCTCTCTCTCTCACACACACACACACACACACACACACACACACACACACACACACACACACAGGCTCAAATGTGGGGCATTTAATGTTTAGTGTATTAATCTGTGCCCTGTTGTGAGCAAGTTCGCGTGAGAACCAGCCAGATGATTGCTTTCTGTAACCCTAGACAACCCTTCCGACGCATTGATCAGTGTAATGATCTACAGCTCACTTCAAGGGCAGTTCAAGTGTAGTATAGGTGTGCCTGCATCAACAGCTTGGCGCCTTAAAGCGACCTGCTCCAGGGCGGGCTTTGATTGCTAAATTTGCCGATACAGCGAGTTATCAGTGTTGTCTCACTGTCGAGAAAAAGTGGAACTGCAAGAGGCATAGATCCTCACGAGCCCCCGCAACTGCGGGGGCCCATGAGGATCTATGCCTCATGCTGAGACCAGTTTGTATCCATGTTTCCTGGACGGCTGTGGCTTATTCTGCCGCTTGTACGCATCGGTGGACCTCTCCTACGTACGAAGAAGAAGAGCAGAAAAGTATTTCATTTCACGACTTTTAACTTTCATAAGTTACGTTTTTCCTTTTGCCCAAGTCAAGTCAAGTCAAGTCAAGTCAGAAAGCTTTATTCATCCCACGAAGGGGCAATTCCAGTTTGGACGGGAGCGAATAAATATATCAAGTGAAGTAAACATTGGATAAGACAGATATACGCACACACATACACCCAGGCATACATCCACCCATGCACGCACAATTAACCTTTTGACGACGGAACACACATATGTGTGCCCCAAGCAAAGCGCCGTTGCCGACGGGACGCACACATATGTGCGCTGGCCTAGTTTCCCATTGCCAATACCGGCTGTATGGTCTAAGGGAAGCAATCTACTATAATATGTCAAGCACTCATTTCTTTACTTGTAGAGTGACGTTTCTTGTTTGTATGGGCTGAAACCAACGAAACAGAAGCTCTAATACAAAACGTCCCCATGTGCACAAAAAAAAAAAAAATGGCGGATTTTGGTGTAAAAACTTTTATGTGTGAAGAAACTTTTCTGTTGTGCCTTTCTTTCTGGATTATTTACTGGTGACACACTAGAATATTTCTCTGGAATGCTAGGTGAGTTGTAATTTTCACACTCTGGCTAACTAATACACTAACAGCATGTTCAGTTTCAGAACCCAGGGTGAAACTGTTTTTGATTTTTGGCTTCTTACCCCATCTTCTTTATACACCTGTAAAATCTTAACATTACAAAATATTTTCTTCAGCATAGTGTCTACGAGTTCACCTTGAATTGCTTTTTCCACTGATACCAAATATGTTGGGGTATGATAAGATTTTTACAACAGACAAGGCCAATGAAATGTGTCAAAATTACTACGGTAGCAGGGAAAAATCTAGCTGGCAGACTACGGTGGCAAAAGGGAACTATACTAATACTGACAGCTATGCCAATACTGACAACTATACTACTACTGATAACTATACTAATACAAAGATCTATGCTAGTATTGAGATGCATTACATGTATAAAAAGCTATTATCACATAAACCTTACAAGAACAAAACTGGCAAGATTATAGTACGAAGAACATTTATAATGGAGATATTGCAAACCATCTACCATTCACTACCTGAAGCAGGTCACTTTAACTCGTTAAGCCCTGAGGACGAAATTATCAAAGTTTGGAGATGTCCTCTTGAGGCGTACGTCACAGTTCTGGAGATAGGTCAACCATGATAGTTCAAGGATGGTGTCAGAATCGCTTGACGCCTCTTGGCGCCATCATGGTCGATCCACACCTTGTATCGTGTCAACTATCAGGGCGTTTTGGGGTTAATTGGAAGGCACTACCCTGAAAGCATCATGGTTGGAAACCTCTCCTGTCTCCTCTCTCTGCCTCGTTAACTTGTTTATGTATTTTTTTGTAGTGCCTAATTAACCCTTTCCTGCCACTGTACGTACATTTTTGTGTCTAAGGTCTGTGTTCATTCAACGACCAAATGCCACAACCGTCCAAGAAAAGTGGATACAAATTTGTCTCAGCAAGAGGTATAGCTCTTCATGAGCCCCCGAATCGCGGGGTCTCATGAGGATCTATGTCTCTTGCAGTTGGATCGTGTTCAGGTCGGGGTTTTCTTTTCGGCTTCGAAGGGGTTACACTCACAATGAAAGATGTAGTGTGGCAGGACTAGGGAAGGGGTTACACTCACAATAAAAGATGTAGTGTGGCAGGACTAGGGAAGGGGTTACACTCACAATAAAAGATGTAGTGTGGCAGGACTAGGGAAGGGGTTACACTCACAATAAAAGATGTAGTGTGGCAGGACTAGGGAAGGGGTTACACTCACAATGAAAGATGTAGTGTGGCAGGACTAGGGAAGGGGTTACACTCACAATGAAAGATGTAGTGTGGCATGACTAGGGAAGGGGTTACACTCACAATAAAAGATGTAGTGTGGCAGGACTAGGGAAGGGGTTACACTCACAATAAAAGATGTAGTGTGGCAGGACTAGGGAAGGGGTTACACTCACAATAAAAGATGTAGTGTGGCAGGACTAGGGAAGGGGTTACACTCACAATAAAAGATGTAGTGTGGCAGGACTAGGGAAGGGGTTACACTCACAATGAAAGATGTAGTGTGGCAGGACTAGGGAAGGGGTTACACTCACAATGAAAGATGTAGTGTGGCAGGACTAGGGAAGGGGTTACACTCACAATGAAAGATGTAGTGTGGCAGGACTAGGGAAGGGGTTACACTCACAATGAAAGATGTAGTGTGGCAGGACTAGGGAAGGGGTTACACTCACAATAAAAGATGTAGTGTGGCAGGACTAGGGAAGGGGTTACACTCACAATAAAAGATGTAGTGTGGCAGGACTAGGGAAGGGGTTACACTCACAATAAAAGATGTAGTGTGGCAGGACTAGGGAAGGGGTTACACTCACAATGAAAGATGTAGTGTGGCAGGACTAGGGAAGGGGTTACACTCACAATGAAAGATGTAGTGTGGCATGACTAGGGAAGGGGTTACACTCACAATAAAAGATGTAGTGTGGCAGGACTAGGGAAGGGGTTACACTCACAATAAAAGATGTAGTGTGGCAGGACTAGGGAAGGGGTTACACTCACAATAAAAGATGTAGTGTGGCAGGACTAGGGAAGGGGTTACACTCACAATAAAAGATGTAGTGTGGCAGGACTAGGGAAGGGGTTACACTCACAATGAAAGATGTAGTGTGGCAGGACTAGGGAAGGGGTTACACTCACAATGAAAGATGTAGTGTGGCAGGACTAGGGAAGGGGTTACACTCACAATGAAAGATGTAGTGTGGCAGGACTAGGGAAGGGGTTACACTCACAATGAAAGATGTAGTGTGGCAGGACTAGGGAAGGGGTTGCACTCACAATAAAAGATGTAGTGTGGCAGGACTAGGGAAGGGGTTGCACTCACAATGAAAGATGTAGTGTGGCAGGACTAGGGAATGGGTTACACTCACAATAAAAGATGTAGTGTGGCAGGACTAGGGAAGGGGTTACACTCACAATAAAAGATGTAGTGTGCCGGGACTAGGGAAGGGGTTACACTCACAATGAAAGATGTGGTGTGGCAGGACTAGGGAAGGGGTTACACTCACAATGAAAGATGTAGTGTGGCAGGACTAGGGAAGGGGTTACACTCACAATGAAAGATGTAGTGTGGCAGGACTAGGGAAGGGGTTACACTCACAATGAAAGATGTAGTGTGGCAGGACTAGGGAAGGGGTTACACTCACAATAAAAGATGTAGTGTGGCAGGACTAGGGCTGAACCTCTTCACTGCCGAGTCCACGATCCAACTGCAAGGAGCATAGATCCTCATGACTCATCCGCAGTGGCTCGTGATGTTCAATGCCTCCTGCTGAACTCACTGTTGTATCGGTGTTTTTTTGAAACGGATGGGGTTCTCTGACGCTCAGTGGACCAAGTTTTCAAGAACACAGCCCGTCATCAATGACAGGAAAGGGGTTAATGAGCAAAACTCCATCTCTATGGAACATATTTCTTTCCCTTTTTAACCCTATCACTGCTACTGACAGTACCGCTTTTGCGAGAAAGACGCGTAACTACATTCAACACGTCTTTTCCGCCGAGCGCCATCGTCACTAACAACCGAGAGGTTAAAGTTGCGCGTCTTTCCAACTAATGGTACCGGCAGTAGCAGGCAGAGGGTTGATGCGGCTGGCCGCGAATGAGTTAAAGGTACGCCTCTTTTTTTCCGCGGAAGGGTCTCGTCAGTAGTAGTTAAAGGGTTGATTTTTCTGTTCGCAGGTGGTGTGGAAGAAACAGAACCAGGTTAACCCCATCACGATCGGCGAATATGTGTACGACCCCGACCCGAGCTACGAGGTGCAGCGCCCCTCGCCCCATGAGTCCCCCGAGTGGAACCTGCGCATCACGGACGTGCAGATGCGCCACGCAGGGACCTACGAGTGTCAGATCTCCACCAAGGAGGACTTCACTCGCAACATCTCACTCACAGTTGTCGGTAAGTGGTGCCCCTTTATCGTCTTCCGGTTTCCGTATGTAGTCTGTTTTCAATTTCCCTCTAGCGATTAATATTTGAAGGCATTTTGACTAAACGTTTAGCGTCAAGGCGTAACCATTTCTGCACCAACGCGCTACAGGAAAATGCGGTTCGACTACGATAGATCAAGGGTGGTGCCAGGATAGCTTGGCGCCGAGAGGCGCCAAGCTATCCCGGCACCACCATTGAACTATCATGGTCGGACCATCTCCTCAACTTAATAAATTGCAGTGTTTTGAGGACAACATTCAGTTTTGGGAATTGCTACCCTGGAGCTCAGTGTAGGTGGGGGGTGGGTGTGTGTGTGTGTGGGGAGGGGGGGGGGTTCTGTCTCTCACTCTACAAAACATGAACAGAAGAAAATAGTGCCGTTCGTTACAGATACATAAAAAGACCACGAAACAAAACCTGTGTATTTGTTGTCTCCAGCTGACATCTCAGACTTCGGAATTTTGAAGAAATTCCCGACTAAGAAAGACACACGCTTACAAAGGACCTGCGTCGATAACCTGCGTTGTACTTGTCTTTTGTAAGCGTGTTTCATCCTTTGCTGGGAATTTCTTGGCACTTTACACGCTTCGCAGTCACCGTGTTGGTCTGGATTTAGGAGTTTCGACCTCATGGATCAATTAGTTTAAATTTCTAAGATGTCTTAATCTTCTACCCAGACACACCAAGGAAGATAAGATAAGATAGGATCGACATGATCGTTCAGGTGATGCCAGAATAGCTGTCGCTATAGGCGCCAAGCTATCTGGCATCACCCTGAACGATCGGTCGACCTGTGTCCTGCACTGTAATGCAGTTTTCAGAGGACAACGGCAAAATTTAAGGATTCCGGTGATGGGGTAGAATGAGTTAAAAAAAATCTGCTCCATGGCATGTCTGATTGCTAAAATACGCCGATAAAGCGCATGGTCAGTGTTTTCTTGCCTCAGCTAAGACTTTTCGAGCACGCGTACCATGGTCTTTCCATTGCCTTTTGAGTATAGCGGAAGGAACTCTTCTGCCTACAGAGAAGACGAAGAACATACAAGTCTTTCATTGTACGGCCTTCAGACTTCTTAATTTAACTCATTGTGCCCGAGGTACGAAATACCCACATTTTGGAGTTATCCTCTGAGGACTTTAGCAATACAGACCAAAAAGGTGACTGCCAAACGTGTAAAATGCAAAGAAGTACCCAACGGAGAAAGAAACACGCTTAGAAAAGACGGGTACAACACAATTTATTAATATTTCGGGTAAATTCCCTTTGTCAAATAGACAAACAAACAAACAGAGAGATTAGCCGCTACTTATCTTCATTCGCAAAAGGAATGTGGCAACTCGCTATAATCAATGTTGCCACATTTCTTCTGCGAATGAAAATAAGTAGCGGCTAATCTCTCTGTTTGTTTGTTTGTCTATTTTTACTTACTTACTTACGCCTGTCACCCCTACCCGGGTATAGGCCGTCGACGAGAGACCTCCAGCAACTCCTGTCCTGTGCTTCTCCTTCGATTCTACTCCAGGTGGTTCCCAGTCTCTTGATGTCTGCTTGGAGGTCTCGACGCCAGGAGTTTCTCAGCCTACCTCTTTTCCTCTTTCCCTGGGGGTTCCATGACAATGCCTGCCTAGTGATACTGGAAGCTGGCTTTCTCAGACTGTGACCGATCCATCCCCATCTTCTTCGCCCAATTTCATTCTCTGCTGTTATCTGCTCTGTTCTCTCCCAGAGTTTGACGTTGCTGATCTTCTCTGGCCAGTAGATTTTCAAAATTCTTCTAAGGCAACTGTTCATGAAGGTCTGTACTCTGTTGACTGTGGTTTTTGTCAATCTCCAAGTCTCTGCTCCATATAAGAGAACTGCTTTTACATTGGAGTTGAAAATCCGGACTTTGGTGTGTTGTGACAGCTCTCTGGAGCTCCACACTTTTTTTCAACTGGAGAAAGGCTGCTCTGGCTTTACCGATTCGTGCTCTGACATCTGCATCAGTGCCGCCTTTTTTGTCTATGATGCTCCCGAGATAGGTGAAGGACTCCACCTCCTCCAACGGGGTGCCAGCAAGCAAGACTGGTTCTTCCCTGGTTGCGTTCAGCCTCATTGTCTTTGTTTTCTGTTTGTGAATGGTGAGGCCCACTTGGGACGAGATGTCAGCAAGCCTCGTGGTCTTGTCCTGCATTTGTTGATGAGTGTGGGACAGTAATGCCAAGTCGTCTGCAAAATCGAGGTCGTCAAGCTGTGTCCACAGTGTCCACTGTATTCCACTTCGTCTGTGCTCTGTGGTCATCTTCATGACCCAGTCTATGGCCAGTAGGAAGAGGAACGGAGACAGGAGACACCCCTGCCTGACACCGGTTCTGACCTGGAGCTCCCTGGTGAACTGCCCTTCGTGGATCACGCGACATGTCATGCCATCGTAGCTGCTCTTGATCAGGCGGACGAGCTTTGTGGGTACACCGTAGTGTCGTAGGAGTTTCCACAGAGTCTCTCGGTCCACACTGTCAAATGCTTTCTCATAATCCACAAAGTTGACGTACAGCGGGGAGCTCCACTCCAGAGACTGTTCCACGATGATGCGGAGAGTGGCGATTTGGTCTGTACATGATCGGTTCTTCCTGAATCCTGCTTGCTGGTCTCTCAGCTGGGGGTCAACGGAGCTCTTCATTCTCTCCAGTACGATCCTGTTGAAGACCTTTCCTGGTACTGACAGCAAGGTGATTCCTCTGTAGTTGGAACACTTGCTGAGGTCGCCTTTCTTGGGAAGCTTGATTAGGTACCCCTCCTTCCAGTCAGCCGGCATCACCTCCTCTTCCCAGATCTTTCCAAACAGTGGGTACAGCATCTCCACTGTTGTCTCTAGGTCTGCTTTCAGAGACTCCGCTGGGATGCCATCTGGGCCTGCTGCTTTGCCGTTCTTCAAGAATGCCACTGCTCTTCTGATCTCTTCCCGGCTGGGTCTGTCGCAGCTGATGGGTAGGTCGGTCTCTGTCGGCTGGATGTCTGGGGGGTCGGGTGGGCTAGGTCTGTTCAGTAACTCTTCAAAATACTCGGCCCATCTGTCGAGTTGGTCTGCTCTGTCTGCAATAGGCTTGCCTTCTTTGTCTTTTACTGGTCTTTCTGTATGGCCATACTTGCCTGACAATCTTCTGGTAATGTCGTAGAGCTGTTTCATGTTGCCGCTGCCTGCTGCCTTTTCTGCCTCTGCTGCCAGGCTGTCTGTGTCTGTCTTGTCTGCCCTGATACTACTCTTCACCTCGCGGTTGGCTTCCGAGTATCCCCCCTGTGCCCTTACTTTGGCTGCTCTCGTGCGACTGTTGTTGACAGCTGCTTTCTTCTGCTTCCTCACTTCTATCTTCTTCAAGGTCTGTGCCGACAGCCAGTCCTTGTGATGGTGTTTCCTGAACCCTACAGTGTCTTTGCAGGTTGAGTTCAGCGCCTCTCTAACTGCCTTCCACTGCTGCTCTGTGGCGACCGCCTCCTCTTCATTTACTAGCTCCTGTAGCGCTTGAAACCGGTTGGACAGCACCAGTTTGAACTCTTCTCTAACTCCAGTTTCTCTCAGGAGGCCTACATTATAGCGCTGTCTTCTTGTTGTCTCTGTGCGGCTTTTCTTTAGCTTGAGCTTCATTCTTAAGGTAAGCAGATGGTGGTCGGAGGCGACATCTGCTCCCCTCCTCACTCGAACATCTTGAAGGGATCTTCTAAATTTCTTGCTAATGCAGATATGGTCTATTTGGTTCTCTGTTGTATGGTCAGGTGAGACCCAAGTTGCTTTGTGTATTCTTCTGTGTGGGAAGATGCTGCCTCCAATGACAAGTCGGTTTAGAGCACAAAAGTCTACAAACCTCTCCCCGTTTTCACTCATCTCCGAGCCTAGTCCCTGTCTCCCCATCACCTCTTCGTATCCGGTGTTGTCTTCCCCTATTTTGGCATTAAAATCGCCCATGACGATGGTGATGTCTCGCTCCACACATTTGTCCAAGGCACTCTGGAGTCGGTCGTAGAACTCTTGTTTCTCTTCCTCGTCATTGTCATTAGTGGGCGCATAACACTGGATGACGTTCAGCTTGAGCTTTTTCTTGGTTCTAAAGGCTGCTGTGATAATTCTTGGCCCAAGAGGTTCCCAACCCATCAGCGCTCTCTGTGCCACTGGTGACAGCATGAATGCTACACCTTCTGTATGGGGGGCATTCTCCTCTTCATGACCTGAATACAGAATCATCTCCCCACTTAACAGCCTTTTCTGGCCAGACTGCGTCCATCTGGCTTCACTGATACCTAGCAGGGAAAGGTTGTACTTTTGCATTTCCGCTGCTATCTGGGCGGCCTTGCCGCTCTGGTACATGGTCTTGACGTTCCATGTGCCCATGGTTGTATCCCTGGATAGAGAGAGGCGGCTCGGTCCTGTGGCTTCCGAAGACTTCCGGCTTTCACCACAGGACGTCATAAGTCTTCTGGTAGAAGAACCTTCCTCCTCCAGGAAAAGAATTACTGTTAGTCTTTTCGTCGGCGTTTTTGTAGCTATTTCCTTTTTTGCAGGGTGGGGAAGCTACCCCCACGCCCAACCCCCTTACTAGGAGGACCAGGGGTTTTCTGTCGGGGTCACCTTCCCTTAGACCATGTTGGTTCACGGCACCTTATTTCATTCGGTGCACCCCTCTCACGAGGGACCCCCTATCCACCACCCAGGGGACGCGCCTCAACGCCATATGGTCCCAGCGCGAGGTTGTCTATTTTGACAAAGGGTATTTACCCGAAATATTAATAAACTGTGTTGTACCCTACTTTTCTAAGCGTGTTTCTTTCTCCGTTGGGTACTTCTCTGAGGACTTTAATTACAATTCAGGAGACAGGTCGACGATGATGGTTCAAGGGTGGTGGCAGAATAGCCTGCCACCACCCTTGAACTATCATGGTCGAGCCATATCTTGCTGTGGTGTGTCGCGGGCGGAATGAGTTAAGTTGAACGTGTTGAACCAGCATTATTGTAAGACATGCTATGAACATGTATAAATGAGACATTGCGAACAATTAGCCCTTTGCTGCCTGGAGCAGGTCAAACAAAAATTGCATGGCATAGTAGCAACAATATAGAAACTAATGGTGCACAATGATACACTGTTTCTTGTGTTTGTTGTTGTTGTTGTTTTGTTTTTGTTTTTTGCTAGAGGTTTATCGTATAGATTTCTATTTTAACCTTCTTGTCCATGCAGCCACCGGTACTGTTCACAGTACCGGTGACTGCAGGCACAAGGGTGTTAATTATAACTCTTTTAACTCATTCAACCCCAATGTCGTATTTCCCCAATTTTGAAGGCGTGATCTAACGACTATGCACCAGTGGCAGGAGATGGATCGACCACGATAATTCAAGGGTAGTGCCAGATCAGCTTGGCGCCTTCGGCCCCAAGCTAATCTGGCACTACCCTTGAATTATTGTGGTCGATCCGTCTCCTGCTATAATACGTCGGAACTGAATAGGTTAATACTTATGTCTCCTCTTTAAACATTCGTAACAAACTCCACGCATGGCTCATACAAAGATGTTTCGTCGTAGATATAATTTTTTACTTTACTGTTAATTTTGTTATGTTGTCGTTTTGCTTTCAGATGCTAAACCTCAGGTTTATCCCGTCTATCCACGCAGTAAGACTTTGGAATGCGTCCTTTGTGACTAAACAAGTCTCTCACTCACTCAGCTATAGTACTTCTCATACTTACTTCTGTCCCAGAGTCACTAATCACGGTCACACTTTCCTTGCAATCCCTCTTAGCTAGTCTCTAACCTATCCGAAGACCAATCCCTGAGGCACTAAACACATTTCCCACCTTTCCAAAATCCCCTCAAACTAGTTTTTGTCATGTCTAACTTCTTACACAGGTATTGAGTGTAGTTTCTAGCCTGTCTAAAACCTAACACACGGGTTAGTGCTCTTACGCAGGTTTGTCTGAAGTGTCTAAACTGTCTAACTTCTAACCCTTGCAACCTTTGCACACGTGAACAGGAGATGATAGTTCAAGATCCGTGTCAGAATAGCTTGGCGCCTCTAGATGCCACGCTATTCTGGCACGGCCCTTGAACTGTCACGGTCGATCTGTCTCCTGAGCCTGTGTGGTCTTCAGAAGACAACCTTGAAATGTGGGGATTTGTATTTAACTTTGCAGGTTCAGTGGTTTCAACTGTGTGCACAGACATTTTAATCACCCTCTCACACACATACTAATTGTATCCTCTCACTGCTCAAACATACTAATTTTACCCTCTCGCCAACCCAACACTGAAAAAAACGACAGCAGAAGGCAGACCGAACATGTTAGTTCAAGTGTAGTGGCCAGTGAAAGGCCTGAAGCCGCCATAATCACGCATTGCATTTGAACTGCCATGGTCGATTCAGTCAAGGTCTCCCTTCGTTTTAGACTTGTGAGGTTACGTTTACGCCACGCGACTCCCAACAACGACCGAGAACGAAGCCACGGCGGATAACCAGCTTTTACTATAGGCACAGAAAACACTCTAAACATCTCCAAGAGGCATAGATCCTCATGAGCCCTACTTGCTCATGGGGATCTATGTCTCTTGGAGATGTTTAGAGTGTTGTCTATGCTTCTGTTACACAGGTTATCAGCCATTGCTTCGCTCGTGGTGGTTGTTGAGAGTCGCGTGGCGTAAACGTAACCTCACTAATGCTAGCCTGTAGATATTTTGCCAACTCACTACACATTGTTTGCTATTCATTAACGCATCCACGGTTCTAGCTAAAGATTGATGGCGTGTGCAAGGGCGGATCTGGGGGGGGGGGGGAGTGAGGGGACGGGTTGCAGAGGGTTCCGGACCCAAAATTCATTAAAATGCTGTAACAAAATCACTTTTCGGGTTGTTTCGAACCCCCTACCCCCCCCCCCCCACACACACACACACACCACACACACACACACACACACACACACACACACACCCCTCTCGTTGTTTTGGCAAATGGTGAGAGTCTCAACACGCACGCGCTTTCTTTCTGTCTGTCTGTCTGTCTGTCTGTCTGTCTGTCTCTCTCTCTCTCTCTCTCTCTCTCTCTCTCTCTCTCTCTCTCTCTCTCTCTCTCTCTCTCTCTCTCTCTCTCTCTCTCTCACACACACACACACACACACACCTGCTTTTCAATTTTCTGGCCCCAGATAGCAAGGTTTAGCGCCGGTGAGGCCTTTTGTTTCAGGTTGAAGGTCCCAAACAAAAAGTTAGGGACCCCCCCCCCCCGTGGTAACTGACCCGCCCCTGGTATGCCAGATTAGCTGGGCGTCAAGCTAATGCTGCACCACCCTTGAACATGTATGGACGATCCATATTCTAAACCCAGCAATTTTTCTTTCAGGGCGCATTACAAAACTGAGGAAATCACGTTTAGGAGAGGGCATCCCTAAATCAGACGTAGGTCAAACATTGATTGAGTAGATTACGTGCCCCTTTGATGGCAAGGAGTCGCCTCATTGACATCCACATCGTGAGGTACTTGTCTAATGTTAACAGTACGATTGTTAAGAGGACACATGCCGCAGAGATGCAGACGATCCTGCGAAACGGCCCCGTTATTACTATGTGGAGGTCCTCACTGTCAAGGGACGCACCCTACTGCTTTGACCTGATTCTGATTTAGGAATAACTCCCATTCACGTTCTTAACCCTTTCACTGCCGCTAAGATGTGAACACGATCCAACTGCAAGAGACATATACCCTCATGAGCCCCCGCGGCTGCGGGGGCTCATGAGGATCTATGCCTCTTGCTGAGACAAGTTTGTATACATGTTTCTTGTAAGGTGTGGGTTTTTTAATAGTTGAATGAAGAAAGATTTCATACAAAATGTACGTACAGTGGCGTAGAAGGGGTTCAGATAACGTAATGTCATTCTCCTCTTTCTGTGAGGGAAGATTTTATTTTTCACGTCTTGGTTTTGTTTGTTGTGGTTTTGCTTGTTGTTCACTTCCGGGTTTTTTTCATTCACTCTTTCTGTTTGTTTGTTTTTTGCATGCGTTTCTATAGTTTAGTTTTCTATAGTTAGTTTTTGATTATTTTTTTAAAGTTAGTTTTATGCTCGATTACATTTTTTTTTTTCTTTTTGTCTGCGTCCCTTTTGAAGAAACAATAATATTGTATTTTTAACCCGTTCAATGCCTGCCGACGCATACTGTGTTTCTGCAATCTTCCTTGATTCAAGACCAATTAACCCTAGTTGCTCCAGAAACATGGATTCAAAGTGTCAGCAAGAGGCATAGATCCTCATGAGCCCCCGCAACTGCGGGGGCTCATGAGGATATATACCTCTTGCACTTTGGGTGGTCTTCAGTTTCAGTTCTCGGCATTAAAAGGGTCAATAAAGTAAATCATTCTCCTGAAGATCCATGGCCGTTCCATCGCCTTGTTTTAACCCCTTGACAGCTACTCGTGACACCGCTCGGCGGAAATGACGTCTTTTTCCGTCGACCGGTATCGTCAGCAGAGGTCAAGGGGAGATGAAGCAACAAGCCAGTCAAGCCGTCATAGTCAATCCACCTCCTTCGGATTGTTGTGGGTGTGTCAGTAAAATTACTTGTCTCGATTCACACGTGACGTAAGCTATAAGCCACGTGATCGCGAAGAAGGAAAGCAAAGTGGTGACAACACTTTAGGTTTAATGGACTGCGTGTGACATGAACGGCCTTGACCTTTCAAAAGCGCACTGATATAGGGCCATCATAGTAAATCCACCACCTTCAGATTGCTGTGGGTGTGTGTGCAAAATTAACTGCATGGAATTAGTGTGTGTAAATTGGTTATGACAGCTGTTTTCATCCCACTTTAATTAGGGGGCTTAACAGAAATAACCACGGGGTAGATGGGTTGGGGAGCGGAGGGGGAATCTGCGAGTTGTAAGACCTCTGCCACACTACCATGAACCCTTTTGCTGTCGGTAGCTGTTTTTGTCGTGATGATTGCTGCAGGAATCATCGCGACAAGAACCGCTACCGACACGCAAAGGGTTCAGCATATGAATCAGTACTACTTTACCCTTTAAAATAGCAGTAGATTGACGCGCGTCCAAACCTCGCATCCTTCAGCAAAAAAAAAAAAAAAAAAAAAAAAAAAAAGGGTCGGCCAAACGCTATATCAATGATTTTAGTTTTTTACGACTTATATATCTAGGGCTGTACAAGTACGCACTAGCCGCCTCAACTTATTGCGTTCAGATCCGAGAAAATTTCAGCACAACCCAACTGCAAGAGGATATTGATTCTCATGAGCCCCCGCAGCTGCGGGGGCTCATGAGGATCTATGCTTCTTGCTGACACCACTTTGAATCCAAGTTTCTGAGACAGCTAGATTATTTGGCGTTTAATTAACTCATTCCACCCCAGACACACCACAGGAAGATAAGGATCGACCATGATAGTTCAAGGGTGATGCCAGAATAGCTTGGCGCCTATGGGCGCCAAGCTATTCTGGCATCACCCTTGAACTATCATGGTCGATCTGTGTCCTGCACTGCAATGCAGTCTTCAGAGGACGACGGCAAAATGTAAGGATTTCGGTGTTGGGGTAGAATGAGTTAACGAAGATTGCAGAAACACAGTCTGCGTCAGCTGGCCCTGAACAGGTTAATGAGGACACTTGACAACAGCGACACTGTTATTGTTTTTCTCAGAAACGTGCTAAATCTCACCCTGTACCAGATAACTCGATGATTTCTTCACCCCGTGAAATTAACCTGTGGAGGAGAGGGGTAGTGCGCATGCGTGCAGTGTGTTTGTGTTATTGTGTTTATGTACGTGTAAATTTTTTATATATTTTTTTTAATTAATCAATTTATTTTTATTTTATTTTTATTTTATTTTTTTTTATTTATTTATTTTTTTTTTTGGGGGGGAGAGTGTAAGCTCTTTGTTTTTGTTTTTTTATTGTTTTATTATTAATTTGTTTACTAATTTTTTAGCATCTTTGTTTTTAGGCTGTCAAATCGATATCTTCTAAACTATTTCTTTCACTGATTTGTTTAAAGTTGTAATGACAAGTAGTATGGAAAAAGAACTGTTGAGTATGAACAATTAATCATTACCTTTAGGGGTCAAGACCCCCGACCCCCCCCCCACCCCACCCCCACCCCACCCCCTCTCCGAGAAGCCCTTTTTCCCTTTATTTTTATTTTCCTGTTCTGTAGTTTTGTACATATCATTTATGAACTAAGTATTTCAAATTTTTGCATCTCTAGCCCTGTTCTTTAAATCTCTCCCTAACATTTTTATATTGCTCCGTTAGCATGAGTCCTTCGCAAATTGTCATCGGGCCGACGTCGGCCGAAGTCGGCCCGCGCGCTTGCGGGCCAACTGCGGCTGGCGTCGGCCCGATGACATTTTGCACACTGTGTGTACATTTGTTCAGAGGGACAAAAATGTCTGTTGTTATTGCTTCAGAGGTATACAGCATTTTCAGGCGTAAGCCTTAGCCGGTCTGTGAATTTGGCTCTGCCGTAAAGTCAAAATCACATACAAGCACACCTATATAAAAATATAACCCATTGGGTGCGGACCTATATAAAAATATAACCCTTTGGGTGCGGGTAGCGATTTTGGTCGAGGTGATTCCTGTAGGAATCACCTCGACCAAAATCGCTACCCGCACCCGAAGGGTTACATTTTTATATCGGTGTGCTTGTATGTGATTTTGACTTTACGGCAGAGCCTTATATTTTTATATAGGTGTGCTTGTATGTGATTTTGACTTTACGGCAAAGCCTTATATTTTTATATAGGTGTAGAGCCGTAACGTCTAAATTGACAGACCGGCACACACTAGAGAACAAACGATATTGTGTGCAAGGTATGCCGGTCAAATAATAAAAATAATTTCATAGACTTGTTTTGAGGACGTGTTTTTGTCTTTTACAGATGATGGCCGACAGAGAGGCCCAGAAGACACGGGTAAGGACTGAACAAATGATCACACACAGGAACGCACGCACGCACGCATGAACTTACGTACGAACTGTTGTATTATTAGTGGTTCGTCTTTCTAACCTTCTCTAAAGAGCTTGGTGCAGACTTCTATCTATCTATCTATATCCCGTGGTCTTGCCGACCGTTGGGGCACCACTGATGACTTGGCAACCAGCTCCCTCCAATCCTCTCTGTTCTCTGCCATTCTCAGCGTATCGCCCAGCTTCAGTCCTGTCCACTCTGAGATATTGTCCTCCCATCTTTTCCTCTGTCTTCCTCTCCTTCGTCCTCCTTGCACAGTGCATTGCATGATTGTTTTGGCAAGCCCTGCTGAACGCGTGACATGCCCATACCACTTCAGTTTGCGTTTTCTCACAGTGGCTAATAAGTCTTCATAGGGCCCGATGGCTTGCCTGATTCTGCTTCCCACTTCCTCGTTTGTGATGTGATCTCTGTATGAGATGCCAAGCAGCCTTCGAAAACATCTCATTTCAGTGGCTTGTTATGACTAAATACAAGCACTATGCACAAAATTTAATACATTATCATCATCATCAACAACACGCACGCGCGCGCGCGCACACACATAAACATGCACACACGCGCGCGCGCGCGTGAGATCACAAAGCGCTCACACAATTGATAAATCATGCACGTGAGCTTTATTTTACTATATCATAATCTTGAGGATTATGACCCACCCTTTTTCCAATTCCTCGCCTTTGTTCGCTATTGATTCGTCTCCTTTGAAGTGGGTTGAAACGTGTTGCTCAGCTGATGGGATATTAGTGAGATGCAAGACCTTTAAAGGATGCAAGAAACCAAACAAGTAGTCACCACGTTCTCCGAGAAATTCTTCTTTAACAGCACATCGAATGAAGTCATCTTTTTTTTAAAGTCCAACGTTTAAAGAAAATAAAATGATATCTGTGTGATTAATCAATCAATCAATGAGTCAGTCAAGCAGCCATGCAGTCAGTCGAGGAGACGAGTATGCAAGTTATCGTGCAACAGACACGCAATTAACTCATTCGAGACGGCATAAGCCGCGTATCCGGAGGCGGCACGTCTCGAATGAGTTAATCTCTCGATGAAGCAGTCAGACAGTGAAGCAGTGAAGCAGTCAGACAATAGTAAAACTTTTTTTTTTTTTTTTTTTTTTTTTTGGGGGGGGGGGGGGGAGGTGGAGAACTTAAAGTTGTTTAATGCGTTAGGCAGTATGCCCATGCGCCATGTTGGGTGACTAAAACTTAAAACGTCTCGAATGAGTTAATCTCTCGATGAAGCAGTCAGACAATATTCCTACTGTGTGGATAAGTAAGTTTTTTTTTTTTTTTTTTTTTTTTTTTTTTTTTTTTTAACTTGAAGTTTTTTAATGCGTTAAGCAGCATTCCCATGCGCCATGTTGGGTGACTAAAACTTAAAACGTCATGCCAAACAGTACAGAGTCACGATCTATGAGTTCAACTGATCTACAATTCATTCAGAAAGGATCAAAGACATCTTAATCGATTCGTCGAGCGATTTCGAATAGGCTTATTGCTAAACCCGTTAATTTCCCGTCATAATGTACATTCAAATAATAATCTTTTGCACCAAACTGCAGGTCACCCCCAATGCAGCGTGGCAACCCGGGAGCCATCAGTTAAACCATTGAGCCCCAGCGCCCTACAGCAGGAGATGGCTTGATCATGATAATTCAAGGGTAGTGCCAGATCAGCTTGGCGCCTAAAGGCGCCAAGCTGATCTGGCACTACCCTTGAATTATCATGGTCAAGCCATCTCCTGCAACAGGTACATAGTCGTGTAATAACACTTCGAATTTTTCGGAAATGCACCCGTGGGGTTAAGTGGGTTAAGGCTGGCGTAGGCCCGAGGTCCTCTTGCCATCCGAGTGGTAGCCAGAGACGTGTGTGCGTTATAGCAGATACCGTGATACAGTGATACAGAAGACAATATATTCTATTGCCCTGAGGTTGAACTGTATTTTGTACCCAAAAGCTTGTACTACGTGGATGTGAGATTTTTCTTGAAACATCATACATATACGTATAGAAGAATGTGTTATTATTCCAGTATGAAAAATGCAAATAAATTAGGCTTATTTGGTTCCAAGTGTTAATTATTCAAAAAGCATTCCACCAGTTATGAAAAGATCACAACCGGTCAATAAACGTGCACGGGTCATCATCATATGCGTATTAATTATTTTGCTTATCATTCAGCTACACAAGTTAGCGGGGCTTTTCTTCCTAAACGCAAGACAGATATTAAATGATTAATCGATATGAGTTTTAATCACGGCTAACCGGTCTGCTGTTTCGTGCTCAACCTGTTCAGTGTCGAGATAATTTGAACACCACGCAAATGCAAGAGGTATAGATCCTCATGAGCCCCCGCAGTTGCGGGGGCTCATGAGGAGTTATGCCTCTTGCTGACACCACTTTGAACCATGTTCCTGGGACATCTAGGATTTTTTTTTTTTTTTTGTCTTGAATGAACGATTTCAGTCTGCGTCAGCTGGCACTGACCGGGTTAATATGGGTCTCGCGGTAAATAGCCCGAAGAATTGTTCCAAAGATTTTAGGTACGTAGTGTCAGTTGTTACGGCTCGTAGACTGTTGAATACGTGGATTCTAGGGTGAAGAATGTGAGAAGGGGGATAATCTGCAGCCCAGTGCAGGCAGAAGGCAGTAAGTCGATTCCTTTGAAAAGAGAGATTTTCATTGTCATTCACAAAATATTGACTTACTGTCTTTTCGTTCACAGGATGGAAATGGAAGTTTGTAAGGCTAGGATGTTTGTTCTTCCTGTAAAAAAAAAAAAACAACAACAACAAAACAAGACGTCCGTTTTTGTAAAAGTCACGATTGACTTTCGAGAAGAAAAAAAAACGAACACAACCCAACTGCAAGAGACTGCTGAGACCAATTTGTATCCATGTTCCTTGGACAATTTTGTCTTTCGGTCGCCCGCCGTGAGATGGCCTTGGTCGCCTGCTCGGCGTTAAACCCAAATAACTAATTAACTCTTTCGCTCGGTGAATGAACGAAGATTTAACTCATTCAGCCCCGACACACCACAACAAGACATGAATCGAGCATGATAGTTCAAGGGTGGTACCAGAATAGCTTTGCGCATATGAACTATCGTGCTCGATCTGTCTCTAGAATTGTAATACAGTCCTTCAGAGGGCAACTTCAAATTTGGGGGATTTCGGTCCTGGTGGAGAATGTGTTACGAAACAAAAATATACGTACAGTGGCAGGGAAGGGCTTTAAAAAAATGGACAACTTGTCTTTTGTTTTTCACAGTTTCCCTGTATTCAACAGAAAATTTGACAATTGCGCTTTTTACAAAAAGGCTTTACTCACTTTTGCCTCCACAGGGTAGTGTTTGGGCTGTGTGGTCATTTTTTGTTTTGGCCATGTCTGCAAAGTAGAGCCTTCAATTTTAACCCCTTCACTGCCAGTGGACGTATGTTGTGTTTTTGAAATCATTGAAAATTCAACGTCAAAGGTCCCGGACCGTCAAAGGAGCTTGCAGGCAATGTGTTTTCAGCAAGAGGTATAGATCCTCGCGAATGCGGGGACTCATGAGGATCTATACCTCTTGCGGTTGGGTGCCGTCCAATTTTTTCCCCGGCAGTGAGGGGGTTAACTCGTTCGCAGCGAGCCGCATCCGGTTGCGCAGCATGAAACCGCGCATCCGGATGCAGCGCGCCAAGAATGAGGTAGGACAGCCGAACCCTTTGGCAACAAGTAGCTTGAGCTAGCTCAGTGTTTGATTTGCCAAGCAGTATAGTTAGATGGCCCAGGCTAGCAATAGCTACTTCCTGCTTTAACCCAAGCAAAAAATCCAGCCGCTACTCCTGTATAATGAAAATATATATAAACCAGCCAAGAAAGACCCTCGGGCCCACGACTGACGCAGTGGGCCCGCGCACGGGCCCACTGCGGCCGTCGTGGGCCCGAAGACGTTGTGCTACTGGAGTAACCAGCGAAGCGAGACGCACACTTTAAGAGAACAAGCACAAAACAGAATTGATTTATGCGTGTCATTTTTTTTTTTCATTTTTTTTTTTTTTTTTTTTTTTTTTTGCTTCTTGCGTTTGGATTTTTTAAATTTAAAATAAATATACTGGCTGAGCCACCCAAGGTAGATGACTGGGCAAATTTATTTTGTTAAAATCTCCGTGCAGTTGGCAAGAAATAATCAGGAAAGAAAAACGCACCTGCCCCCTCCCGCTTCCTCCTCCTTTCCTCTGTTTTTGCGTGGTGAATGTGGCTTTACAATCCGGAGTAGACTCAGACATTTTCATCGTGTGTTTATCGTCTTTCAGATGCTACAGATGAGTCATCAGGGCACCAAGGTAATCCATTCTTTTATTTACACTGAATGGTGTCACGAACAGTGTTGAGTGTTTGCTTTTGTCCCATTTCACAGCAATCGTGAATGTAGCTAGATTTTACATAAACAATTGTTTTACTCATTGTACCCCAACACCACTCTACAACAAACCAAGGGGAATTACTCAGCGCTGGACAACAGTTAGATCTCCTGCCCCCGCCTATCAGGCACCCAATCGCCAGCCCACAGAGAAATACGCAGGTATAGAATAAGACGATCATTTGCATCTTCAACACCGAAATCCCCAAATTTTGCCATTGTCCTCTGAAGACTGCATTGCGGTGCAGGACGCAGATCGACCATGATAGTTCAAGGGTGATGCCAGAATAGCTTGGCGCCCATAGGCGCCAAGCTATTCTGGCATCACCCTTGAACTATCATGGTCGATCCTTATCTTGCTGTGGTGCGTCTGGGGTAGAATGAGTTAAAGGACAAATGTCACCAATTACAAGACGTATCCTATGAAATTAGTTATTTTCATGCGCAAGATAAATCGCTACCATTTTGTGTCAGCGTCTGAATGACGTGAGCTAAAAGTATTGCACAGGATTTCTGTGTGTGTATACGATCGAGAGAAAACCCCAACGGAGAAAGAAGCACGCTTAGGAAAGACAGTGACAACACAATTTATTAATATTTCTGGTAAATATCCTTTTTCTAAATATAAAACAAACAAATATAGAGATCAGTCGATACTTATCTTCATTATCGCAGAAGGAATATGGCAAGTGAGTTGCCACATTCCTTCTGCGACAGTGAAGAAAAGTATCGACTGATCTCTGTATTTGTTTGTCTATTTTGTAAAAGCATATTTACCCGACATATTAATAAATTGTGTTATAACTGTTTTTTTTCTAAGCGTGTTTCTTTCTCCGTTAGGGTTTTCTCTGCATTTTACACTCTTGGCAGTCACCTTTTTGGTCTGGATGTTGTAAATGATCGGCATTATGGAAAGATCCCTAACAATGAAACATTTGATTTTTTAAGTAACCTGACACAACTGTTACTTTTCAAGCCAGAGCGGTAAAACCGATGTCGCGAGTTTCCCCCAAACTAGCCCGCTCTCCAGCGTGAGGGCGAGAAAGCGCAGTGGACTATGGGCAAAATAGCGCGTCACTATGGACGAACGAGCAGGAAAACTTTATTAAACTTTAGACAAATTATTTCAGTATAAGTACAAATTATTCATATATGAGCAGAATTTACTTGAATAACATGCATTATTTTTTGGTATAACAAAGTTAAATAAATAATTATATACTACTATTGAAACGCGACGAGATGGCAGATTATTTTCCGAATCCACCGTGACTGGCTTCATCGCCATATGCAGTTTTCATGAATGTTGCGAGATCGTTTCCTTCAGCATTATTATCATTAAAAATAAAAAAGTTTGTATTGTAAAAACTGTATGACCAGGAAGCAATATTCGATCGTTCTTTGCCAGTCTGAGCTTTAAATTTCACGCATGTTGTATTGTTTTACAGCAAAATAGTATCGTCTAATTGTAACAGCTAGCCGAGTTGCCCTCATTTTGTGGCTCGCCAAGTCTTGTCTCCGCTCAATTTCGCGTAATGTAGCGAGCGTTCTCGCGCTGCTCGGGAACTCGCTATGGGAGTCGGGCGCACTGGCCAGAGCGCGCTTTGCCGGCACTACAAAGTCTTTTGCTAATGGTATGACGTTTGAAGAAGAAGCTAGAACGGCAATGGTTTCGTAAAAGAGTTTAAAATTTCTGATTGAGATTCATGTGACCCACTTTACATTAACCCGTTGAGTGTCGAGAGATTGTGAACATCATCTAACTGCAAGAGGCACAGATCCTCATGAGCCCCCGCAATTGCGGGGGCTCATGAGGATCTATGCCTCTTGCCAACGCCACGTTGAATCCACGTTCCTGAGACATGTTGGTTGTTTTTTGGGTTTTTTTTTTTTGTTTGTTTGTTTTTTTGTCTTGGATTAACAAAGATTGCAGAAACACAGTCTGGGTCTGATGGCCCTGAACGGGTTAACAGTGTTATGTTTCCGGTGCACAGTTTCATGCTGCAGTCACTCAGTCTCACTGCAGTCGTGGAGATCGTTTCCGCACAACTGTGCACGAGTCAAACGTTCCGTGCATCAATAATCCATATGCCGAACAAGTATTTGAGCATGGAGCATTTGCTATTGACTTCAAACGTGTTTCTCTCATAACTGCAAGTTTCCAGCTGGAACGCCTAGTCCGATCCTTCAGTCGTAGGAAGGGTTTCACTCCCGTCGGTTATTGGATGAAACAAGTTTATTACACGCTCAGTGCCAGCTGACGCAATCTTTGTTAATTCAACACACCCACACCCACCCCCTCTCCACCCCCCCCCACCCCCCCCCCCCCCCCCGCCTCTCCCCACCCCCCACAAAAAAACTGTCCCAGAACAGGAATTCAAAGTTGTGTCAACAAGAGGTATAGATCCTCATAAGCCCCCGCAACTACAGGGGCTCATGAGGATCTATACCTCTTGCATTTGACTGGTGTTCAGTTATTCTCAGCACAGAACGGGTTTGTTTCATGCAGCTTCGAGAAATGCAAACAGCTAGAGCGTGGAACAGTTTACTTAGTGAGTTGCGACACGTTTAAACTGTGAACTTGCGAGCTGGAACGGCGCACGCTTCAATCTTTTAGTAACGGTAGCAGCTTCATCGCTGTCATTGAGCCCGTTGCATGAGCCACGCATGACTGAATGATTCATCCGACCAAATGTAATTGAGCGCAGGGCTGGCTCGTTTAGTCCGGAATAAAAGATCCCGATTTTAGGGGCGGGGTTGACGCGTCTATTACAAGCCGTCATGTCAAATTGCTTAATCGTTTGAAAATGTGGCCAATTTTTAGGCACGTACCTCTCTCACTTTCAGCGTAATCAAGAAGAAGTTTATCCACCGTGAAATCTCAAGGGTGTTTCTGCCCTGTGACGGGAAAATACAGTACATGTACGTCCATCTTTGCAAAGAGCGAGATTTTTATTGAGTCGCAATGAAAATCTCGCTTTTCACAAAAAAATAGACTTGCTGTATTTTGCCTGCACGGAGCATAATGTCAGGCTAGCTTGTATCTTCCTGGTCAGGCACAGCTCTTGATCTGTCATTCCGATACTAATGTCCCAAGGGCAGTGCCTGACTAGCCTGACGCCTTTCTAGGCGCCAGGCTAGTCAGCCACTACCCTTGAATCTGTCATTACCATTCCACGACTCGCGACTTGTTAAATTTTTAGTATGCTGACGAGCAAGAGAAATATATGACATTTTTGGAATCATCGGAAACGCTGCAGTGTTTCCCGTGACTTCAAAAATGTCGCATTTCTTTTGCTCGTCAGTATACTTGGAGCATGTTTAGAACTTAGAGCAGGCGCTTGGAACCCACGCTTTAAACAAAGGGCACTAGGCTGCACTAGCTGTCAAACGTCCTGCTTTTGGAGTGTAGTAAACTAGTGATTAATCATCGCAAATTACAGGCCACAAAGTTGTTGGGCTATAATATTGGTTGTTTAGTAACTAGTTGAACTTTTACCCGCAGCTATTTCAGCCGCGGTAAATGTTGTTATTCTTGCAAGTAGGTGTAGATTCAAGAACGTCGACTTTTTTTCGTTGTATATATTTTTACGTTGCACGTGCCCTTTACGGGTATACTAGTACACTAGAAAAATACACGTGCAACGTGGATATATATACACATAAAATATGTCTTGTTTCGTGTATCTATTTCACCGTACACAAAACATTGTGTTCAGTGGTTAGGCCGGAAGGTCTAACGTCATCGACGGTCTACACAATGCTTTTAACTCATTCAGCCCGACGGCCGTATTTCCCAAATTTGGAGGCGTCATTTGATGACTATGCACCAGTTGCAGGAGATGGATCGACCATGATAATTCAAGGGCAGTGCCAGATTAGTTTGACGCCAAGCTAATCTGCCACTACCCTTGAATTATCATGGTCGACCCATCTCTTGCTGTAGTGCGGCTGGGCTGAATGGGTTAACTCCTTTAAGTCGCCCCGCATCAATAGACGCGGAAGCGTTAGATTAGCGTTGTCGCTGTCAACGCTAAACGACACTTACGCAAGTATTGGTACGGCTCTCCTTGAATGTGTTAACAGCCGGAAATGCTGGCACCCTCTATAATGGAACAAGTGCACGTGTTCATTGCGGGACTTCCCTGGTTGTCTCCCTCGATTCACTACCTCTTATCAGCGGTAAAGAATCGATAGAGCCAACCAGTGGGGAGAGTGAGCTGAGTGAAAAGGAAAAATAACCATGAACTTTTGTCTCAGATTTAACCCGTTCAGTGCTAGCTGACGCAGACTGTGTTTCTCAGCAAAACCAGAATGTCCCAGCTGTGTTAGGAACATAGACTCAAAGTGCTGTCAGCGAGAGGCACAGATCCTTATGAGCCCCCGCAACTGCGGGGGCTCGTGAGGATCTATGCCTCATGCAGTTTAGGTGGTGTTCACATTTCCTCGGCACTGAACGGGTTAAGATCATTTTTTTCACTTTGTTGTTTCGCCGTATTTATGCTTTAATTTCTTCATTCATGCTGAACCGCTTGGTGCTTCTCCCCCTCTCCCCCTTCCCCCCCCCCCCCCTCCCCACCATCCCCCACCCGGGTCTGCCCTGGGGGACTTGGGTGGGGTTTGGTATTTTTTAGTTCCCAGGGTCACCCTGGTCAGCCCCACAGGGTGGGTTTTTCTCTCTATTCTGGGGCATGTGTTTCTATCTACCCTTTGTCCATTCACCTGTATTCGCCTTTCTAAACTCTCCCTACTGTCTGCACTGCCTGTAGCTCTTAATATTGGATGTGTGTTGCTAAATGGTCTTAGCTTTATTTAGGCCCAATGTGTTAGGTTTTTATAACGTATTTGACCGGCTGGCGACATACATTCAATGTTCTGTTTATTTTATTTTATTTTTTTTCACAAGCAGTGCAGGCACGTCCTGAGAAAGCCTTGTTGCTGTCGGGACGTTAAGCAATGTACAATCAATCAATCTCCCCACCATCACCCCCCCCCCCCACCCACCCCCACGCTCCACCTTCCACCCTCCCGCGTTCCCAACGTACCTAGGAGCATGTGTTGTGCACACGAACGCACTTACACATACAAACAGGGTTTCCCTTCTTATTTTATTTTATTTTATTTTTATTTTTTACTTTGGTATATACTTTGGTATTTGGCACGCTGTCGAGCTTCACAGTGACATTTTCAAATTCACCTAGTAGTTGTTTTGTGGTGTGGTAGCTAGACTCATTACATCTGTCATCACTGATCCAAAATCAGATCTTTGACCGCAGTGTCCTCTCAGCCGGGTCTTTTCCTCTGCTGGAGGCATCATTCTCTCTAGCCCGCAAGCAGCAGGTCCTCGTGCCAAAGTCAGCCTTGGCTGCCCCGCACAAGCCACTCTGCCCTGTGAAGGCAAAAGACAGACAGACCTTTTTCGTGAAAAGCAACATTTTCATTGTATTGCAATACAAGTTTTGCCTCTCACAAAAATGGACGGACTTCGGCACTAGGTCTTCGGGCCAATTGCATGAGTGAGCTTAGTCCTGCGCCAGCCACTAAGCAAGGTGTTCCGCTATCGTGGAACACCTTGCTTAGTCGCTGGCGCAGGACTTAGCTCACTCATGCAGCTGACCACTGGAGAGCCCCAGTAACCAGCCGGTGGCTCTTGCCCGGCTATACCTTTTGGTGGTGTGCTGCACTGTGACGGGAAAAAGCAATAAGTCTATTTTTGCGATAGCGAGGTTTTCATTGTATTACATTGAAAATCTCTCTTTTCACAAAAAAAAAACTGACTTGCTGTCCTTTGTTTTCGTAGGGCAGTGATGCTCCCGCGGAAAAATTCGGACTTGTTTGGGTGTGTAATCCATTTTTTCCTGCAGGATAGAAAGCCAGTCTGAATGGGGCGTACTTTTGCTTTCAAAACATTCATCCAAAACATTAAAAACAAACATGTTGCTTGCCATCTCTTTAACTTGCAAAACATGCCTCGTGCTTTCTGGGCTTTGAGAACATTAGATTTGTAGCCGCGCTACCAAAACACTCACCAGAAACATTAAAAACACATGTTGCTAGCATCCCTTTAGCTTGCAAGAATCGAGTAGCATTTTTTTTAGCTTGGAAAGCGTTTGGAGTGAAGCATGCCTCTTGCTGGGGTGAACTAAACGCATGTAGCAAGACGCATTCCTTGTGTTTTGTAGTCATCGATTTTAGGAGAGCGTTTGATGCAGCATGCCTTTGATCATTTTGAGAGGATCTTCCGCCATTTATTTTTCATGTTGATTTTTAAACGGTATTGAGGTTGCCAGTTCTTCATCAGTTCTCATGTAACAACGCTGCTTGCTATTTCCTTTTTTCTTTTTCTTTTTTGTAAGAAAATGTCATCTCAGGACTATCGATTGTTTTCAAAAAAAACATAAACGTCGAACTGGCTGGATTTAGCTGATGACGGGAGAATACGTTCATTTCTTACATCAAACGTTAAGACATGTTATGCTGAATTCTGCCTACGTGAAACAGCATGAACATTGCGGTGTTGTTTTTTTTTTTTTTTTTTTTTTTTTTTTTTTTTTTTTTTTGTTTTGGGGGGGGGGGGGGTTTCTTTATTACTATACCCTAGCACACCACGGTTCAGGAACACTGTCAAACACACTTTTCCTAAGAATATGAGTAAAAATATTTCTCACATCCGAAGCCTCATGCAGTACTTATACTCAGTTTTTCAAAGGCCATCCGGCCGAAGTCGGCCGCAGTGAACCCGCGCCCGACTTGGGCCCGTTGGCCTTTTGCGTATTACAGACCCAACAAAAAAAGTCATTCTCCAACACAACTGCACAAACAACAACAAAACAAGGATGAGATAAGAGGCAGGTACCGGAAAAAAAATTAAAAACACACTAGTCAGAGAGGGAACCGCGCATCACAGACCAGTGGTTATTGATCTAGTTGGCCTAACCACAAGCAAATGATTAGAACGGGGGGAAAGGGAGAAGTAATTCAACAGCATAACAGACAAACTAGAAGAAAAGGCCCTCAACACAAAATTCAACCCGTGCCGTTACCGGAAGTACTCCCCTCATAGACCAAAAAGTACGTCAGAAGTACACTTCTATTAGACTGAGATGCTAAACAGACCAACTCGGCGAGGACGAGTATGCCACAAGTGTGTTTCTGCTCAGGTGAGGCGCTATGAGCAGGCTTTCCGTTAACTGAAAATTCTCCGGATTTAAATGACACATATTGACACGGACGGAAAATAATAGAACAGATAGACAAATCTTGAGATTTCTTTTTCCCTGCAGTGTTTCAACAACGTTCAGGGCTTAACGTCTTTTGTCCACCACGAAGGTGATTTTAAAGACTGGGCACCGAAATAGGGTCTGAACAAATTTTGACCCAAGCTGGATTCGAACCCGTGACCTTTCGGTCGAGAGTCGAACGCTCTACCTCCGAGCCACCCAGCTCCCCCCTGCAGTGTTTCAAGTACACGACGGGCTGTATAGCGGCTGAGGCGGATTTTTTGTCATGCTGTCCGTCCCCATGACGGACAATTTTAAATCATTGCGGAATTTTAAATCATTACGGAAAGCCTTATGAGCATCTTATTTGAATAGATGTGTACTTGTGGCGTGGTCTCCGAGTAGGATCTATCTGGGCAGTGCTCCCGCAAACGGCACAGGAAGGTTAACTCATTCTGCCCGCGACAACCCTTAGCAAGATATGGCTCGACCATGATAGTTCAAGGGTGGTGGCAGAATAGCTTGCGCCTATAGGCGCCAAGTTATTCTGCCACCACCCTTGAACTATCATGATCGATTGTAATGCAATCTTCAGTGGATAACTCCAAAATGTAGACAGTTCGTACCTCGGGCACAATGAGTTAAAGGTAGGTAGGCAAGAGCGCTAGTAAGGGAGGGAACTGCGCACCATGAACCTGTGATCATAGGTCTTGTTAGTTAGTTATTTGGGTTTAACGCCGAGCAGATAGGTCTAATTGGCCTATGCACAAACACACAAATAATATGAAAGGGGAGAAGAGAACTTGAAATGCAAAACAGCCAAATTAAAAGACAGGAAACACAAACTGAAACCTCCAAGTCACAACAACAACAACAAAAAGCCCATCTCTAATCCCCTCATACTGGCTTTCTGTCGTTGCAGGCATCAAACTGGACGGGGAACTGTTCGTTGAGAAGGGCATGCCGATCGTGCTCAACTGCACGGCCACCGCCATAGACTACCGGCCCAAGGGGGTGGACTGGTTCAAGGACGGCAGCAAGATCAAGTCCGACGCGCACGTGCAGATCACTGAGTCGAGCGATAACAACGTGCTGTACAGTACCCTGGAGATTCCGCGCAGTAACATGACCGACGCAGCCACTTACGTGTGTCGCAGTTCCAAATTTCACGTGGCCAGCCGCCGAATTATAGTGCTGAATAGTGAGTCTTGTTACTACATTCGAGGCGTGCCGCGTTCGGATGCGGCACGTCTCAAGTGAGTTAACGCATAATCCTAGCAAACTGTGGACAGTCGACTTCGCTTATTACAATGTCGGATATAGCGAAATTATTTTAGTATTGTGTCAGTGTGCATGAATGATGGTGTTTTTGTACGTTGTCAGTACTTTAGTTTGGTTAATTTCAATTGGTTAGATTATCTAGATGTACAGCGCTCTGGGCCTTTCTTTGTGGGGATATTGCGCTATAGAAGAGTTGTATATTATTATTATTATTATTATTATTATTATTATTATTATTATTATTATAATATAACAAATCTTTTGCAGATGTTTCAACAACACACTTTCCATACAGATTACATCTCTTATAAAAAAAAAATTAAATTGAATATTAAAACGAACAGATTTGGGTCCCCAGGCGATTTTATATATTCAGTGTTTAACCCATTACATCCTGAGGCTGAATTTTTATTTGCTTATTTTTTATGAAGGCTGTATTACACGTTAGGAGAACAGTCCACCAATTTAGTTCAAGGGTGGTGCCAGAATAGCCTGGCGCCTAAGGCGCCAATCTATTCTGGCACCAGCCTTGAACTTTCACAGTCGAATTTATTTCCAGCAATTGTATATCAGGATGAGAAGGATTAAGACCATGTTGATTATAGGCTGAATCAAGTTAAGCTTTTGAGTGTAAAGTTGGCCACCAGGAAGGTGATTTCAAAGACCTTGCTGTGCGTTGTGCGTGTATAGTTGGGTTTTTTTTCACACCTTTACTGCGACTGACTATACTCTTCAAACAAATTCAAGGGCAGTGTCAGATTAGCTTGGCGCCGTCAGGCGCCGAGCTCATCTGGCACTACCCTTGAATGCATCGTTTCCGCCGAGACGTGTCTTTAGTAGCAGTCAAGGAGATAATTATGTGTTGGTCTGTAATTTTAGATCCGCAGAGCGAGCCTGTGAGAAAACGTTCAACTTAACCCCTTCCATGCAATAGTATGTGAATTTATTAGTGTGAAAAGTTTCTTCATTCAGCAACCAAAAGCCACAACCGTCAAAAAAAAAAAAACATAGACACGAACTGGTCTCAGCAATAGTAGCGAAGAAATAGATTTGTTGCAAAAAAAAAACTTAGCCTTGCAAGGAGTTGTATGTGTCTCCGTTCTGATCCGATCTCAGTTTAATCCATTTTGCCACAAGGCCACATTTTGGAGGTGTCACTTAGCAACTATGTACCTGTTCCATGAGATGGATCGGCCGTGACATTCAAACAGCTTTAAGGGTCGATCTATCAGTTGCTGAAGGACGTCAGGACTAAATGGGTTAAAATCTAGTTTTTATTTGTCGTTGTTGTTTCCTGATTGTTCACTTTGTACATGTTGATACACTTTCGTTCTCTCACTTTTTTCACTGCAGCTTGAACAGTGTCTATTGTCTTTGCAGTGTTTAGTACACTAAGCATGCCTTCACAGAAAAGAAAACACCTTTCACAGTTTACCAAGCTAACAGAACGCACCTTTGTGACAACTCTGTATTTTGCATATAACTAGAGATACATTCTTTCTGGTTCTCTTCTAAAATCTGTTTCTTATTTTTCAGCCGAGTCGTCCAATCAGCGCCGAAGTAAGTGTAAATTTTATCAACTTTATTTTGCGTCAGAAATTGCGATCAACATTTGTGTGCTGCTCTGTGAGTTTGGGCCTTGCGGCTGGAAGCCGCAAGACCCAAAGTCACAGACCAGCACATATATTCATGTTTACACTCATTCAGGGCTTACTCGGATGTGTCGCATAGCGTTGTCATGCGGCTATTGATGCAGGACGCCTCGAATGAGTGCATGGCCAGCTTCACAGTGTCGAGTTCTCACAGTGTCGAGTTCTCTCACATTTGAAGACAATCCTTGACCCATTCAGTCCTGACGCACTACAGCAGGAGATGGGTCGATCTTGAAAATTCAAGGGTAGTGCCAGATTAGTTTAGCGCCTGTCGGCGCCAAGCTAATATGGCACTGCCCTTGAATTATCATGGTCGATCCATCTCCTGCAACTGGTGCATAGTCATTAGTATCGTCTCTAAAATTTGGGAAATACGTGCGTCGGACTGAATGAGTTAATAACATTTTTAATAAATAATTTAAATTTAACACTCATTGTGACCACAGTTAGTTTCTTTTACTGTTGACTGATTAGAGGTAACATATGTGCTTTTGATCAAAGTAGATTAACGGTGTACATTATTGTATAGTATTATGTATTATTTAGGTGCAAACTTCACTGATTGGTAGGATTTTGTCATGGTTTGGTTGCATCGGCTTAGCTTGACTGTCAGCTTACGTCTTGCTAGGCATGCTTTAGCAAAATGTCCACGGGCCGGTGTCCCCCTTAGCCGACCCACGCACAACCGTGCGCGGGCCGGCTAAAAGAGATGTCGGCCCGATGACCTTTGGTTAATGGGTGGCATGATGCATGTTGCTTAGTAGTACCCCTTCACTGCCAGATGACGTGACCGCCGTTTCTGAAAACTTTGCAGTCCGCAAGCCTGAATACAGTCCCGTGTAAGGAAAGCAAATTATCATGACCGAAACTGGCAAAAGATATATCATAAAGTCAAGCACTTTTAAACACAAACAAAAGCATAAGAACCCCAGCCGCACAGCAAACACGGATGCAAAATAAGGCAAGCAAGAGGCATAGAACCTTATGAGCCCCCGCGACTGCGGGGGCTCATGAGGTTCTATGCCTCTTGCAGTTGAGTGTTTCTGGATCTGTTCAGCCAGTCAAGGGGTTAAACTTTGGTACAAAGCAAATTTTAAAAATGTGTACACGGCGACAGATATTACTAATCAGAGCTGCCGCGTAACATTGAAAACTATTAAAAGAAGAAACAGCGCCAAATGTCAGGCAGATATGGTGGTTCATGAGGATCAGTGTTTCTTGCGGCAATTGCTTGTATTCAGTGTGCCCGTGCAGCGAGGGGTTTAACCCCTTCACTACCGAGAAACAATGAACACAGACCAATTGCAAGAGGCAATTGTAGGACCCGATGACACCTCGCGACTGCGAGGGCTTACGAGGTTCTGTGTCTCTTGATTTGCTAGCTCCATTCTGTAATCTTCTTGTTCTGTGCTTCCTTGTCGAATTTTCAGTTATTAGTGATGTTTATTGTGCAACGAACGACTCCCAACAACGAACTAGATCGAAATAATTGGAGGATAACCAACTTCTCAAATAAGCGTAGACAACACTAGAAACATCTCCAAGAGGCATAGATCCTCATGAGCCCTCCGGGCTCATGGGGATCTATGCCTCTTGGAGATGTTTCGAGTGTTGTCTATGCTTATGGTACTAGCTGGTTATTCGCGATTTCGCTCTAGTTCGTTGTCTGTAGACGTTTTGTCACAAACGAAACCTCATAGCTCACCATATCGAAGGCAACAGGATCGCTGCTAACGATGCCTGCACCGACCCTGTTCCTGACGCACAGACTGTTTTTTTTTTTTTTTTTACAGTGATTTTAAACCTGTGATTAGTGCGTACATAGCCCGTGAGTGGCAGTCCGAGTGGGACAAAGAGGAAGCTAACAAGCTGCATGAAGCTCTTCCTAAGGTCTCCGACAGTCTACCTTACCGCTGCTCAGCCGCCGTGAGGAGACTGTCCTTGCTCGGCTCCACATCGGGCATACGTATATTACCCACTCTTATTTACTGAAACAGGAGGAGCGCCCATGGTGTTATGCCTGCGATGAGCAGTATTCAGTTAAACACGTTGTGCTATCTTGTGCCGATTTAATTGACACAAGATATAAACACTTCACAGCAGATTCCTTGAAGGTTTTGTTCCGGGATATTCCCCCAGACAAAATCTTCAGTTTTCTGAGAAAGTGCAATATTTTTAATAAGCTTTGAGCATTCATAGACTATGACAATTCCATTATTTTGACTTTTTTGTGAGTCTGTAGACGTTTTCTTTCAAGACCCGTGCGACATTTTAGCATGAAATATTTTTAAGATATATTTACATCTTGTCTTAAGAGCTTTCTTTTAGTCTGTCTGGCCAGATTTTTACCCATCCCGCCGTGAGATGGCCTTAGTTGCCTGCTCGACGTTAAACCCAAATAACTAACTAACTCATAGCTCACCATTCTAGAAACACACTTTGCGGGCAGCTGGCAGTGAAGTGGTTAATGGCTGGTGCTGGAGGGGCGCGGGTGGTGTAGGAACCACAGCAAGTAGGCCAAATGGTTGACCGGCTGGTTGGGCCCGTTTGCTTAGTTAGCGTTCTGTGTGTCTGTCTGTCCTTTCTCACAGCCCCAGTCTGGACTTTGTTTCCAGATTCCAACGGCGAAGACGACTACAAGGGTCAATATCGCCCTCCTGCGGGGCGAGAACATCGGCAGTCTTCGGGCAGCTCTAGCGGTCAATATCGCTCTGGTTTCGCAGCGTCCTCCGTCCTTCTCCTGTATGCTCTTCTGTGCTGGCCCTTGCTGCGAGCGTTCGTCAGGCACCTATCCGGACAGTGAAGATGATAGTGAGACTGTAAATGTGAAGGGATTCAGACTACGGCAGCTGTGTGCTGTATGAAAGTTACTGTTGTCTTGACCGGCTGGCTGCTCCAGCCAAACCTTCCGGGTAGCGCTAGCTACTCGACCAAAATGTTCTTGGAGGCGCTAGGTACTTCAGAAAACTGTTCTTGGAAGCGCTGGCTACGTGAGCAAAATGTTCTTGGACGCGCTGGTTACGTTAGCAAAATGTTTTTGGACGCGATGGTTACGTCAGCAAAATGTTTTTGGACGCGCTGGTTACTTCAGCAAAATGTTTTTGGACGCGCTGGCTACTTCAGGAAACTGTTCTTGGAAGCGCTGACTACGTCAGCAAAATGTTATTGGACGCTCTGACTACTTCAGCAAAATTTTCTTGGAAACGAGGACTACTCCAGCAACATGTTCTTGGAAGCGCTGGCAACGTCAGCAAATTGTGCTGGATACAAATGGTTTCGGATCTTCGTTTGCTCCATTGAGTTGGCCTCCGTTTTTGCCGCGATGATTCCTGCAGAAATCATGGCGACTAAAACCGCTGCCGACAGCCAAAGGACTAAAGACGTCATTGATGACTAAAGACGTCATTGCTGTAATGATGAGCACAGACTGCAGTCACTATCTGCTGCGTGAAAAAACGGGTTTTCGTCATACGGTGACACACTCAAAGCTGAGAAACAGCTGCAAGTGGACGCTGTCGGCAAGAAGTTTAGATTCCCATGAGCCAGCTGCTGCAGGGGCTCATGAGAATCTATGCCTCGTGCGGTTGACGATGGAACTGACTTTCGACTGTTCAAGAACGGAAGCTGCTTCGGGTCACTTGTGTGCTGTCCACTAGCACGAGTTATTGTGAGGTAGAGTGAAGCCATTGTTGTTGCCAAAGACATACCCCAGGAGCAAATTGTCTTCGGGCCTACGACGGCCGCAGTGGGCCCGCGCACAGTCGTGCGCGGGCCCACTGCGGCTGTCGTAGGTCCGAGGACCTCTCCTTACTGGCTGATAGACCGAAATACAGATTACACAGCAGCTTTGTGTTGTTGGGTGAGGACATTGCAGACAATTCATTTTTTTGCGGACATCTTGTTTAAAGCCAAGCATCTCTCAGGACAGCTGTAACTGCGCACCATTTGCGTGCTGGATAGATAAAACGCAAATGAGAACTTCTTTCCGGTACATGCTGTTGTCGATAGATAGATCAAGATCGTAGTCGTGCGTTTACGAAACCATAACGGCACTGCGATGGCGGATCTAGTCGAGGCCGCTCTTGCACCATTCTGTTCGTCTCTACCCTTGATGCCTAAAGCGCTTTTCAACTCCGTCGCAGTAAAAGAAAGGGAGAAACGTTGCGCTCCTACTACAAGATTGCGACGAGGAATTGGTGGGCTTGTCAACTCCGTCGCAGTAGAGTAATAAGGGAGAAACATTGCGCTCCTACTACAAGATTGTGACGAGGCATTAATGTCATAGCGATATATGACTACACTCCGCCGCAAAAAGGCATCAAACCAGAAATACTGGGCTCATGATCTAAGATTGCAGCGGGGCATTTATGGCATGTGAAATATGACTGCATCCATGCAATCTACGGATTTGGTGTGTTGTCCGGTGTTACTACAGCTTCAGGGCCCACGATAAGGTTTTATCGTCATCTGATGATGTCATTTTGTTAGCAAACTGCAGCAGAAATCCAGCTGTCTCGGCTCTATGCGGGATTGACAGAAATTCGAAAGTGCACAGGCGTACAGTAACAGATTCAAAGCAGCATATGTGTGCTGGTTAACGCGTTGAAGACGCTCGGCATCAATAGCTGCGAAAGTGTCGTACAGCGTTGCCGCTGGCAACGCTGTACGACACTTTCGCAGCTATTGATGCCGAGCGTCTTCAATGGGTTGATGACTTTGTACCCTAAGGCTTTAAGCCATACGGCACAACATCTTTAACTGGCACACACAGTCAGTATCGCGGTAGTGTTTTTAATTTCCTCAATAATACCTTGACCTCTAGAGATTTGCTTTGTATGACTGCTGGGTACAGTGTACTTTTCATCGGACGCAGTTACAGTCGGGAAAAGTTCACAACGGACCGCGAGTGGCCTAGACGCCTTTGAAAACCACGGAAAAGCACTCTTCCTTCGACAAAAGAGTGGTCGTACGTGATTTTCAGGACAATATTACTTTACATTGTGTTTTCATTGCAACAAATAGCACAGAGATTCCCACAAGTAAAGAAACACGCCGAGAAAGGACAAGTTCAACACAATCACCTCTTTGGTCTCGATTCAACAAAACATTTTCGGTGGCAGCTAGCACATGGCGTCGTAAATTCTCATTCAGTGTGCTAGCAAACTGAAGAAAATCAACTTTACATCCACTGAAATCCTGCTGTCATCGCTAAGCTGAAGCTGATAACTGTTTCCGTTCTTGTTTCGTACAACAAGCACCCATTCAAGAACTGAACAATTGTGGAAAACAAACACAAATTGAAACTGCCGTGTATGATAAGCACACCAGACGTATGTATCTCTGGCTGTTCAAATTTAATGCGACTCTCATTCATTCAAGCTGAAGCCCCGACCTCATCCTCTGTCTGAAGGGCAGAGGTATTGAGTACATTGAGGTGCTCCTTACCCGCAAGAGGCGTAGACCCTCGTGAGCCCCTGCACCTGCATGAGCTCATGAGAATCTTTGCCTCTTGTGGATCATCTGTTCTGTCATGAGCATGGACAATGCTATATATATATTTCTCAGGCCCTACGCTTCTTGTGACTTGAACATCGTAAAACTTCGAGCGCACTGTCGTCAGTTGGACTAGGAGGTGACCTTGGACGAAGAGATTTCTGAATCTGTCGGTGAGCAAAAGTCCTCTGGCCGACGCCGGCCTTGAGTTGGCCCGCCGGGCCAACTTAAGGCCGGCGTCGGCCCGAAGACCGGGTTCACGGGAGACATGCGGCGACGCAAGATTGGACAAATCATGGAAGCTAGCTCATTCTTAACAATGAGCAGACATTTCTTTCCTTGGACCTTTTTAATGTGACTCTCGGAGCTGCCTGAAAAACATTGGGTTTTCTTAATATTCTAGAAGAAACTTTTTTTTCAACGTTACTGATGTTAACGTGTGTGCGTTAAGCTGTATATATAAGGGAGATATATAATATTCTGACTTGTACATATATTTATGAACTGGTGTTTGAATATAGTGCATTTTCACCTAATGATATATTTTGCTCATGAATGAAACTTACTGATAATTGTCTGCACAACGTGCGATCATTTGATTTGAAGGTGTAGTATGCGTCCCGTGCAATTTTGGTTTCGTTAGTTAATTGTAGTGTTTCATTTTTTTATTTTTTTCCCCTGAGGTGGACTCAGTTACACGTTTGCTGCACATATTTGTGTAATTTGTTCTATTACTACAGTCATAATCTTTTTGTGACTTAATGCTAAATGGAAGACAACAGACATACGAGCAGAATATATGTGGTGTGTGCTATTTATAGATTTCAGAATCCAAGAGCAAAAGAATGGACACACTTTAGCCTGTACCATTTATTCCATGAGGGGAGTACACTCCCAGTGCACGTCAACACATTGGTCAAGTGGAACTCCATACAAGGAGTGCACCCCCAGTACACTTAAAACTTTTGTCAACCCTTATCATTCGGAATACACCAGTGTGTGAAAAAAGTTTGACTAAAATAGTTCAAGGGTAGTGCCAGAATAGCTTGGCGCATCTAGGCGCCAAGCTATCCTGGCACCACCCTTGAGCTAAAGCCATTGGTCTATATCCTTATTAGTACGTACTATAATGTAGCTTGCATATGGCATTGTACAAATTTGAAGCTTTAAATTTAGCTTCAGTATAATGTGGGTTATCAGGAGTGCTCCCCAGATGGACCCACTCGTGGAGAACGCCACAAGTACGCCTCTATTCAAATGAGATGCTGACAGCATCTCATTTGAATAGAAAAGTGTACTTGTGGCGTACTCCCCGAGTCGGTCTGATTAGCATCTCATTTGAATAGAAGTGTACTTGTGGCGTTCTCACCGAGTGGGTCTGTCCGCGGAGTATTCCCGCCAACGGCAAGGGAAACTCAGCTGTTCGCTAACATCGACAACAATATAGTGTCCAGAAATAGTGGAAACCCTGAAATAAGACCACACATGTCTTTTAGTTACATGGTTTTAACCCATTTAGCCCCAAGGCCATACTTCCTCAATTGTGGATGTGTTGCTTGGCGCCTTGTACCAGTTCAAGAAGATGTGTTGATCATGATAATTTAAGGGTAGTGCCAGATTGGCTTGGCGCCTGAAGGCGCCAAGCCAATCTGGCACTACCCTTGAATTATCATGGTCAATCCATCTCCTGCTGTAGGGCGTTGTGGCTGAATGGGTTAAAGACATCTGGACCCGTTCCATTGTTCTGAAATCCGCACTAGCATTAAAACGGTTGATTCATTTTTACAAGCTTTTTACCTACAGACACACTATAAAATGAGCGATGTTGTGGCAAGTTTTTAATTTTAAATCGATGACAAGTATAATGGTCTTCACGTAAAGCACGCATTTTGTAGGCACACACACACACACACACACACACACACACACACACACACACACACACACACACACACACACACACACACACACACTCACTCACTCACTCACTCACTCACACACACATGACATGCAAACGCTCTTTTGTACTGGTGAGAAATCCGCTATAATAACCAAACTAATAATATTGCAGTAGATCTACATAGCTTACTTTCATCCTAAAATTCAAGTGCACATATCTACCTCACTCATTAGTTAGTGCATGCTAATAGGAGTCATTCCTAATCATAATCTAGGTCCAAGTCAGTAGGTTGCACCACTTGACAGTAAGGATGTCCATGCGGTAATAAAGGAACTGTCTCGCTTGATCATCACGGCCATTATTCCGGCATGCGTCCTCGTTACATCTGCACTGATAACACCAGTAAGAACCTCAGACTATGGATGTCAGCAAGGCATAAACTGTCGGCTCCTGCGGCTTGCAGATGGACCGAGCTGAATAAACCCACTGTATGTTTGAAGTCAGTGCCATGTTTTGACCTATTAACCCCTTTACTGCCGAGAACAAAAGTTGAACACTGACCGGATCCAACCGCAAGAGGCATAGATCCTCATGAGCCCCCGCGAATGCGGGGGCTCATGCGGATCTATGCCTCTTGCTGAGACCAACTTGTATCCACGAGTCTTGGACGGTGTTGGCTTTAATTTCGGTCGTCGAAAAAACCAGGATATAAAGAAACAAAAATGTGCGTGCAGTTTACGTACAGTGGCAGGGAAAGGGGTTAATGTTTCAGGGATAACTTTTATTGCCGTCTACTGCAGGCTTGATTATCATTATATTCTTTGATCAAGGGATATCCATGCTGAAATCTTCGATGGAGGTAGAGGTCATCATAATATAAATAGGCCTACGCACAGTTTGTTTCCTTTTCATAGATTTCTGAAAGTAATGTGTTGCTTTTGTTCTTAGCGGTGTCAGGACTTAGTGTTACGGTTGTGTATGACATTGTTTATACACTGACGAGCGAAAGAAATGCGACATTTTTGGAAGTGTTTCCGATGACTCCAGAAATGTTGCATTTCTTTTGCTCGTCAGTATTTAAAGTGAAATTTTTATCTTTAACGTTTCTTTCTTTACTCAGTCGACCTGAAGCGTGTGTGTGTGTGTCTGTGTGAGTGCGTGCTGCGTGGATGGGCTTACGTGCGTGCGTGTGCGTGTGCGTACATGCCCGTATGTGATCTCTCTTATCCTGGATGTTTCTGTAGAGTTTTGGTCTGGTTTGTAAAGAAATAACGTTGTATTTATTTATATGTGATCCCCTAGGATGTTCTACGCTCCGAGATTTCTCCTTCGTTTTTACAATTCCAGTCTTTGTGTTTATTACATCCCGTGTACATGCATGCAGCAAACGGTACTGTCTCCAGTACCTGTGGTTGTATGGGCAAAGGGGGGTAACTCATTCGAGACGTGCCGCATCCGAATACGCGGCAAAATGTCGCGTATCCGTACGCGGCACGTCTCGAATGCCATATCTTCTCTGCCATTATTACGCGTTTCATCCTGTAATTTGCGTCTATGTTTTTACATTTTGTTCGCCAAAAGTTTAGATTTGTATTGGTCTTTGCAGTTAACTGTTTGTATGGAAAATCACGTGTTACTTGTGTACATTTCTATGTATACTCAAATTGAAAGCTTGCGTTTGGCTGTTATTATTGCCCTCAATTTGGTCACGATGACCGTTTTTATTCATTCCTAGGTCTAAAAGCATATTCTTATTGGAGCAAGCTTTGGCGATAACGATTCTTCAATATTGTGATTTGTCGTGGGGCATATGATTATAGATCGCTGTTGTATACACACACACACACACACACACACACACACACTAATATTATATATATATATATATATATATATATATATATATATATATATATATATATATATATATATATATATATATATATATATATATATATATATATATATAATTTATAATTTAACGTATTGGACCGGCTAGCGACATACATTCAATATTCTGTTGTTGTTGTTTTTTCACAAGCAGTGCAGGCACGTTCTGAGAAAGTTTTGTTGCTGTCGGGACGTTAAGCAATGTACAATCAATCAATCAATCAATCGACTACCCGGATTCTAGTTTGGTTCGACCAAAAGCGCGAAAACACACGCCAAACTACGAAGCTACTTTAACGCAATTCGAAACACCTTTAGTGCCCTTTTATTCGCGTGGTGTCTTTCACAAAAGTAACAGAGTAATTAACCCGTTCATTGTCAAGAATCTGACCTTGCAAACCCGTGTCACCAGTAACTACATGTAATCTGACCTTCCTCAAACTTACAGTGCAGCAAACCCGTGTCACCAATAACTAAATGTAATGATGTAAAACTCTTCTACCACTGCTCTTACTCAGTTCTCACGAGAAACAGTCAAATAAGTAAGAACATTTGTGTGCGCTTTAAAAAAAAAAAAAATCTGCTATTGTGCTAGCTACCTCTTCCAGCCATTTTTTGGATGAGCGATTGTTATAGATAAAATTCTAGACTGCAATGATTCCCATTTGGCCATTCTTTCTTTCTTTTTTTATATATATTTGTTTTATTTTTGTTTGTTTGTTAAATGAAGACTTCAATTGAAATCGCTCCTTTATTTTCAAACTATCATTTCAGTCAGATGAGGCACTGAGTGACTTGATAATCGTGATTATCCCCTTCACTGCCGAGTAAAAGTAAACACGACCCGACTGCAAGAGACATAGATCCTCATGAGCCCCCGCGAATGCGGGGGCTCATGAGGATCTATGTCTCTTGCTGAGACCAGTTTTGTGATCCACGTCCCTTGAGCGGTTTTGGCTTTTTGAACAAAGATTTCATAAACAAAAATGTACGCACAGTGGCAGGGAAGGAGTGAAGCACGAATGCAGACTTGGTGGATATTTCATGTCGTGCAAAACCTCTTTTGTTTTTAACCACTACGAGTCTGCCCCTGTGATTTTATTTTTTTTTTTTAAATTAAAAGTGCAATATTGCTTCTGGTTTTTGTTAAGTTGCGTCACGCGTCATATGGAACACTATACCTACAAATCGCCTTTAGAAACACGTGTGGGGTTTTTTGTTTTGTTTTTTTTTTTTTTTTTTTTTTTTTTTTTTTGTCATTTTCTATTGTGTACCTGTCTGTGATGTTGAACATTACAGCGCTTGGCTGCAAGGTCCATAATCACAAACTAGCCCACACTTGAAGGTCAGTTTTCCTGCGACATTACCACCAGTGCCTACACTAACTGAGGCGTCCCAGTGTGTGTGCGTGCTTTGAGAAACGCTGTTTAAGAGAACCAAGACCGTTCACATAATAAGGTTTAGTTGTGGGGTTTTTTTTTTTAAGCCCATAAACGGAAGTTGTAACCGGATCTGTTTCGTTGTTTATTAAAAAAATAACCGTGCATAATTATTTGTGCAACGGTCTGTGAGTTTGGACTCTGCGCCCTCAGGCTGTGAGGTCCAAACTCACGGACCATCACACATTTAGACCTCGGGGTTTCAGTCTGTTGTGGTCACCCTTCCTCCTTCAAACGGCTTTAAGATGCTGTTCCCCTTCACTGCGGAGAAAGAGACACAGATCTTCATGATCCCCCGAAACTGCGGGGGATCATGAAGATGTATGACTCCTGCAGACAACACTTTATGTCAGTATCCCTTGGACGTCTGGCGCTCTGTTGCGTTAATGAACAAAGATTTTAGTAGTACCATCAGCCACCGCTGGCAGTCAAGGGCTTAACCCCTTCACTGCCGAGAAAAAAGCGAATAGGATTTAACTGCAAGAGGCGTAGATCTTCATGAGCCCCCGCGACTGCGGGGGCTCATGAGGATCTACGCCTCTTGCTGGGACCACTTTGTGTCCATCTTCTTTGCGGAAAGTTGCGGTTTTGGGTCGTTCAGTGAACATATAAATATTTCAGAAACAAAATGTACGTCCGTTGGCAGGGAAGGGGTTACATCGGAAAGGAACTATGAATTCGATTGATTTGCAAATACATGTATTGTGGATATAATTTAAAAACAGCTTTTGCATATAATTTATATTATTTTTAATCATGTCAGGGCTGTGTGTTACATGAATGTCATGTTTGACGTATGCTCTGACACGTACTTTTTAATACTTTTTTTTTTTTTTTTTTTTTTTTTTACAAACGCAAGCAGTCTGCAGGCAGACATAGTGAATTATTTGTTACTTGTATTTTTAATGTGTGTTTTATTCATCATTAGATTCCAATGTTCTTGTAATTTTTTTTATGTTTAGAACTCACCTTGCATAATTCCTCTTTTGAGCGAACGCACTCCTTCGTGTCCGCAGCCACTGGTGCTGTGCACACTACCGCTGGCTGCATGCGCAAAAGGGGTTAACTCAGTCAAGGGGCCCCTTGTCAACAGCTGCGAAAGCGCCGTGTAGCGTTGCCGCCGGCAACGCTATACGACACTTTCGCAGCTATTGATGCGAGGCGCCTTGCTTGATTGAATAACTTTCTCGGCAAAATGGCCAGTTTGTAAAGGCCAGTTTGATTTATTTTACTTGTGGCGATATTTTGTATTCTATAAGTGGAATGTACCCTGTATCAGCGACAAAAAGGTGTATTTGATCTGTGACCTGATTGGTTGATGCTAGAGGAGACATTTATTTGTCTTAGCACGGGATTTCATCTCCGCTGCGTGTAAATTTGCTTCAATGGCCATTTTTGTTGACGGCTGCTAGGGTCACGTGTTTATTCGTCACTTCCTTTCTTAACAAATTAGAGGAGAATACCTCGAAAGCTCAAGGATAATATTCCTGAACCTGCCGACTTAATAATGCGCGTCAGGCGAAACAGTCACTGCGTGCCCTTCAACTGTCGTGGTCAGTCGATCTCCTTCAACTTACGCGCACTGTCAACTTACGCGCACTGTCAAATCTGAGTCATTGTAATATGCTTCTGACGTGGTAGGTTCTGCCGTGGAGCGTGGAGTGGATGTGCGAAGCTTCTCTCGTCAGATAATAGATCTACACGTTCATCGGAAATCAGAAGTAGGTCAACATTGCACGCGTTTCCACAAAAATAGTGGATTGAAAGTCCGGACAAACATGCGATATATCGCATGTTTGCCCGGGCTTTTAATCTACTGTATTCTTATGTTTTTTCACGGAAATCGTCCATTGCTGACAGGAGCTCTCGTTTGATACATGTTAAAGTTGTACCGGTCGATAAAATAAGAAAGTGTGTTAAAAGTTCTTGTCTCGCTATATGACTGCGCTAGTTTAAATGTAGATGTGTATATTTCGTTCTCGTTTTCATTTGCAAGAAAATTTTGTCGTGTATGTGCTGAGACCTTTAGCACAATCGTTGCGGGATGCCGCGGCATGCGCACAACGCGGCATTAAGCCGCGTAGCCGGATGCGGCACGTTTAAAAAAATGAGTGAATTGACCGAACGATGTTCAATGTTTCTGTCTGCATAGAAGCTCAGATTCGGATGGGGCTTGCAAACGTTTGTGCATGCTGTACTCTCTCGCTTTAATTTGTCATTGTGATACTATTTTGAAATTGTGCTGGTCTGTAATGTTGGACCTCACGGCGGATAGCCTTAAGGTCCAAAATCACGGACCAGTACAGACATTTTAATTCACTGAGTTTACTTAGTGACACTACTGCATTCGTACAGTACCGTAGGAGCCATACTTCTTCCTTTTTTTTCTTTTTTTTTTTTCTGACAAAAGGCAGAGGGATAGGTAAGGGTTGATGGAGGTGGAGGGGGATGAGGGGGAGATTAAGAGACTTTAAGGACATTTGTAACCTCGTTTTGATCAGAAGAACCTTTTGAAACGCTGCTGTGTGAATTAGCATAGCTCCATCCTAGTTGCAGCCGACGTTATTTTCCAATAACCAGCCAAGAACCTTATGAATCAAGTAGCTGAAGCCCTTCACTGCCAAAAAAAGATGAACACCACACTACTGCAAGAGGCATAGTTCCTCACGAGCCCCCGCGAATGCGGGGGCTCATGAGGATCTATGCCTCTTGCTGAAACCACTTTGTATCCATTGTTCATAGGGCGACTGCAGCTCTTTCGCTTTACAATGAACGATCAGTGGCACTGCAGTGAAATATTAAACACCGCCCAAGTGCAAAAGACATAGATCCTCATGAGCCCCCGCAGTGGCAGGGGCCCATGATGATCTATACCTCTTGCTGAAACCTCATTTGTGCGTGTCATGTTCTTCTGGTGAATGGGGATCGCTGGCGTTGAATTTACAATGTCAGTGATTGGAGAAAAAACACACCATTATCTGCGCCCTGTGGCAGTGAAGGAGTTAATCGGGGCACGAGGCGTTAATCACCACTTTCAGGCGATTCATTGTCAGTTGCCTGTGTCTGGAACTTTGTTAGTTAGTTAG
Organism: Semisulcospira habei; assembly: GCA_036245525.1. Lineage (NCBI taxonomy): Eukaryota > Metazoa > Mollusca > Gastropoda > Semisulcospiridae > Semisulcospira > Semisulcospira habei. Next base: position 62,586,926 of record BTPG01000001.1, read on the forward strand.
TTCGGATTTAACGTCCACAGCACCGAGGTGATCATGGACGGCCCTGACGGGCGGGTTATGGGGGACAGGGAAATCTATTGCCTATGGAGTACGACCTGAACACTGATCAACTCAGGCGCACTCCAACTGTGCCACTTTGATTTACCAGGACCTTTCAACGGACATGCTATTGAACAAATCCGTTTTTTCTCCCTGGATTGTGAGTCCAGCTAACGGGGCCGGGACGGGATGTCTGGAACTGAAAGACGCTATCAAGTCATACTCAGTCTGTACATGTATAATTCAGGTATTTTTCCCGTCTTACGACGGCAACTGTGTTGGTGTTTTGTTGTGTTCTGTTCTTGTTGTTGTTTATTAAATGAAATTTCACTGTACATGACATTGTTTGATTATTGTTGTCCGTTTCACTTCTACAGCAAAGGGTTCCAATTTTTCAAATCGTCTACTAAAACTCAACGTTTGCTACCGTTAGAGCTTAAAGCGCCTCATTCCTTGCGTGAACTTTACCCGGGAAAACTGAACGTTAAAGGAGGCCAACCCTCCAAGCAAATCTCCTCTCAGGGGATTGTCCGGTTGCCGCGGTGCCCCGTGTTTACATGCGGCGGGAAAAGAAGGGTTCGGTTTATTGAGAATTCAGTCTTCCCAGGTAAAATTCATAGCAGATTCGTCTCGCTTTAAACCTTCGTTAACGGATAACGGTTATCGCTGTAATCGCTACGAATAGCGGTTTAAGCGCTGACAAACCGGCGTTCAGGCCATGGAGTGAAGATGAATCGACCACGACAGGCCACAGGCGCCAAGCTAGTCAGGCACTACCCTTGAGCTGATTGGCCTTGAAAGTGAAAGAGATAACAGTTTAACCTTTCGGTGTAGGCAGCGGTATTACTATGCGATGATTCCTGCAGGAATCAACGCTACTAAAACCGCTACTGACACCCACAAGGTTAACCCCCTGCTGCATGCAGACACTGGTACTGCAGACAGCGCCTGAGGCTGCATGCGCAAGGGGTTTAACGTAGGAGCATCCATACCATGAGTTATTTGTTCATTGTTATGGTTTTCTAATTCTGAGAGAGAGCAGAGTTTTAGGATCGCGTGTGTTTGTAAATCCCGTACATGTGTAGCGAGGCACATTGGTTTCAACTGAATTACTGTAACACTTTCTACTAATACCAATGTCATAATGGTTTAATAAAGATGCCCATATAACGTCTTCGGTTTGTTCGCTTGCTGGATGTTGCGGGGACTCATGAGGATCTGTGCCTCTTGCAGTTGAGTAGATCGCGTTGTTTGTTTGTTTTTTGTTTCTTTGTTTGTTCCCTCGGTGTGTCGGCATTTGTTTAGTTGTTTGTTTTCATTGTTTGTTGGCTGATGAACGTTTGTTGCTTGGTTTGGCTTCTTCTGTCGTTCTAAATTAGCTTTTGTACCAGTTACCTGTCTGGTGTGTGTGTGTGTGTGTGTGTGTGTGTGTGTGTGTGTGTGTGTGTGTGTGTGTGTGTGTGTGTGTGTGCCTGCGTGTGTGTGCCTGCGTGTGTGTGCGTGCGTGCATCCGTGAGTGGTGCGTGTGTTTGTGTGTGTGCCTACGCAAAATAATGTACACAAGTAATAAACGAACTGAACAGGTTACCATTAAGTTATTGTGAAAATATAATTATATCAACACTGTGCTATTTTTCTCAATGGGTATGTGCTCAATTCGTTATTAAATTACCACTTCTGTGAAACGAAACAAACAAACAACATACACGCGCATGCACACATAAACACATACCTACACTAAAACAATTTGCCGCTTCAAATATTTGACGAACATCGGAGATAACTGCAACTGTCCTCACCAACTAAGGGACAAAACATTATTTCTTTTTGCTTTTAACCCGTTCAGTGCCGAGAAAATCTGAACACCACCCAACCCTCAAGAGGTATAGATACTCATGAGCCCCCGCAGTTGCGGGGGCTCATGAGGATCTATGCCTCTTGCTGACACCACTTTGAATCCATGTTCCTATGACTTCTATGGCTGAACTGGTTAACGCTTCCTCGGAATCAAAAACGGCCAAACAACCAATTTCCGTTGTCTTTTTTGAATTCTTCGAAATGAACAATAAAAAGTGTATGTGTGCGTAGTGGCTGATCCAGGGGTTACGACGCTACACACACACACACACACACACACACACACACACACACACACACACACACACACACACACACACACACACACACACTGTCACGTAGCCTCTCTCGATGCCTCGAGCCAGTGACCCAGCAACGCCGGCCACAACACATTAATTATTCACAAACAGTTCAGGAACAAACAACACCAACAAAAAATAATAATAATGATAATAAACTTTCGAGCGAATCGACTTCTTGCCTTTTGCGAGCTGACCCTTTATAATACCCTGTCATGCGAGTTGACTCCATGCCCTTGCACAGTTGACTTGTTAACTTGGGCGAGATAGCCCATGGAAGGAGTTGCGACCCCTTTGTATTTCACCGGTTTCGGCAGAAACGTCAACGTCAACGGAAGTTTATTATTTGACTTTCATCTGATTTTGAAAAAGTTACCCAAAAAAGAAGTATTTTGTTTCACTTCTTTTCTTTTTTTTCCTTTTTTTTTTTTTTTTTTTCCTTTCTTTTCTTTTTTTTTTTTTTTTTTTTTTTTTTTTTTTTTTCTTTTTCTTTTCTTTTTTCTTCTTCTTCAAAACAGAAGGAACTAACGGAATATCCACTTGTGGTCATATTACACATTCAAATTGGGCAGTTGAGGCAGTGCAAGGACCGGTGTTTTTAAAAATAATTTTTGCCTTATTTGAAAATTTTTAGTAGGGCTGAATGTTGGAATTTGCTGGAAATGTCTCTCATCCTACCAAACATGTTTGGTGTTTTGATTCATACCATCCTGAGCTTATCCAGTGGACAATTGTGGGCCTATGTTGAGTTGCCGTTGACGTAGTGATTTGAGGGGCACGCTGATACAGCTGTGCTTGGGTGTGGGGTTGGTAAGGAATGAGGTTCATAGCCAAGAAATGAGACAGTCAATGTGCTGTTTTTGTTGGCATTTTGTGCATGGCAAATGTGCAGCTTGTGGGCGGTAGTGTTTTTTAGGGGATTGAAATATTAGGGGATGACTGGGACTGACTAAGGCAAAGAGACTGGACAGTACGGAAACGGCACTGTGTTCCGTGGCCTGTTTACTTGACGTACAGCCGTGTTTTCCGGTGTAATCTAAGGGAAACAATCGCACCTTTGGAGAACTGTTCTTACGGCATTAGATCCCTTTACAGTGTTACTTGCCGGCTATGTATAGTCTAACAGATTAAGCAATTTCAGCAGAGGTAAATCATAGCAAAAGAGTAACAATGGTTTGCATGTATGAAACGAAAGTACTAATGCCATATAGTTTATGCATAACAATATTTGTCCTTAGGATGGAGACATTTTTGTAGAAGTGTTTTTCGAGCGCTCTTTGTTCGCTGAGGGGGAACTACTGAGTTCGCGTATGCAAGACATTTTTTGTGCATATCATTTAAAATTTAAATCATACAAGTTACAAGTTTATTCCAGTAATCAAATTAAAATCATAAAAAAAATAAACATACAAATAAACATATATACATAGTTACGATAAAATAATTTTAAAAGTAATATTTTTAATGTCGTAAGAAAGCTCGCCTAGTTTCAAAACTGATGGCGGTCAGCGAGATGCCTTCGAATAAAGTCAATCAGACGCGCACGGTTGATGCAGGTTTACTTTGCTCTTGAAGTGAGACATAGATTATTTTGGGTTTGAACTTTAAAGCACGTCTTATCAACGTCATATACGTTATTTTTCCTGGTCTTGAAAGCAGCCTTTCACATAGAACTCGGTCTTTTGTAGGAGGAAAGCATATTGAAAGTAGACTCCTTTCGTACATGTTTTGCATTGTGTCTGCCTACCACCTTCAACATTCTGAAGACTTTTTGTCCAGATACAACATGCATGTTGTTTGTCTGTTTTCCAGCCTACAGCTCTAAGTGTATACCTGCTCTTTTTGATTAGTGGAGATGGGATTTTTTAAACTGGTCAAGCATGGTCTTATCCGTCTGGACTTATAGGCACACGCTAGGCAGACTGAAATCCTTCTCCGAACCATTTCATCTAAATCACTATGTTCAGCTGAACACATAAATGTTAGAATTTTTGTTTTTATAACTCCTTCAACCAATCGACACTCAAAGACTCACAAGAACTCTTATGATCAAGCTTTATCAGGACTGCATGACACACAATACTGATAGTAGCCCTCTCCATTATATTGCATGTTTTATTTATTTATTTATTTATCTATTTATTTATTTATTTAATATTTGTTACTGGTTAATTTATTTATTCACTTACATACTTATTTATTAAGTTTTATTTCATTATGTACGAAAGGAATTCTTTGATGCACACAATCACTAGTGGTATGGAGGTGACCACCAAGAAGAGGAAAGGAAGAAATTTGTCAATACGCATACATCTGTGCATGTTCATAATCTATCCTCTCCTTAGCATGCACATTCATATGTCCCAGGTATCTCGGACTTATTTTTATTTATTTATTTATTTATTTATTTATTTATTATTTATTATTTATTTATTTAAATTTATTATTTATGTATTTATTTTCCCTTGTTTGTGATGTAGGTTTGTACATACACATCAGTATACAATATCAGAATATTCATGTACACATTATATAGTAATAGATGCCATACCACCTGCCCCCAACCCCACCCCACTGTCACAATTTATTTTAATCATTATCCATTATTTCCTTTTGCATAGAAGTTCCGTTCTACGTGTTGTGTTCAGATGATGGTATGTTCTTTTTTGATGACGTCAAGAACATGTGACCTAAGATGTTTGTTTGAAGGGACGGTGTGCGTCATTGTGGATTTGTAGACGCATCAAGTCATAAGAGATTTTTGCTCTTGCCAGAATTTAGTTTTGTGAGGAGTAGAGGTGGCGGAGAAATACTGCATTGTAATCTATTGTAGAATAGATGGTAGAAGAGCAGAATGCTCAATATTGGAGTGCATAGCAAGGTTTGTAGTTGAAGAACTACGGTGTAACGGGATTGACTAACCAGTGACCTTGTCAACGACCATGGTGGGCGGCAGACTGGCACAAAAACAGTCGACGGAGTAAACCTTGCACACATCTTTGGGTAGGTAATTGTTTGTTGTAGGTCATTGTTTGTTCAATAGTAGATTCGGGAAGTGTGTTTGTTAATTGGCTCTGGATCGGAAACTGTATGACGTTCAGGCGCGCATCGGCGAGTTTGGGGTATCGTCTGGCGATCGAGCGCGGGGATGAAGTCGGTTGATCGGGAAGCGTTTCGTTGAGCCTGTTTGATTTTGAAATGATTCGGGTCGAGTTTGAGGGGTATGTGTTGTGCGGAAATATGTCGTATTCGTGTGTGTGCATGGCATTTAGAATTGATTGTTATTATGATATTTTATTCGATGTCAGAAAAGATCGGGAATCGTCGACAACGCCCGGAAGCCGTTGGCGGTCGTCATCGCTACGAAGTGTCGTCATTCGGGCGGAAGTAATAATCGAAGCAATGGCGGATTTCTAATGGGGAGATACAAATTTATATGTTAAATCAATCCAGACCAAAAAGGTGACTGCCAAGCGTGTAATATGCAAAGAAGTACCCAACGGAGAAAGAAACACGCTTAGAAAAGACGGGTACAACACAATTTATTAATATTTCGGGTAAATACCCTTTGTCAAAATAGACAAACAAACAAACAGAGAGATTAGCCGCTACTTATCTTCATTGGCAGAAGGAATGTGGCAACTGAAGGAGGTGACGTAAAATAAAAGAAAAGGAAGAACAAAAGTGCGGAAAAAGTAAAAATGACGTCAACGAAAAATCGTAAGAGAGAGACTCGGAAAGAACCTGAACACGAGAGACAAGAGTGTGTGCAAGCACGTGCAGGAGCGAGCGAAAGAAAAGGCGTGTAGATGAGGCCAGAGAGAGAGAGAGAGAGAGAGAGAGAGAGAGAGAGAGAGAGAGAGAGAGAGAGAGAGAGAGAGGAGAGAGAGAGAGAGAGAGAGAGAGAGAGAGACGGAGAGAGAGAAAGAGAGAGAGAACGAACGGGGAGTACCCTTGGGCACGAAGTAGGCTGAGTGTCTAATACACAAAGCCTGCTAAACACCAACCCGAAGGCAAACTTTATATCACCTTCAAGTTGAGGACTACCTCGGGGAAAAACGGGAGGACCCCGGGAAAAAAAACCCAGCATTTAGCACGGTACACAACAAGTAATAAGTCATGAAAACAAAGCAAATAAGCAAATTCAGTAAGAGAATATTGGTATAAATGGAGAGTAGGTAGTTGTGAAACCGTCTTCAAGGGTAACTCAAAAAATAAGGGGGGGGGGGGGAGAGAGAAAGAGAGAGAGGGAGAGACGGGGGCGGGGGGGGGGAGGGGGGGAAAGGAGGAAGGAGGAAGGAGAAGAAGGGAAAAGGAAAAAGCGTAAAGAGAGAAAGAGGGCAAGAGAGGAGTGGTAAAGGGGTAGGGGGGGGGGGGAGAAAGAGGGAGAGAGGTAGAAGGAGAAAGAGGGGAAAAAAAAAGAAGAAAAAAAAAAAGAGAAAAAAAAAGGGTGGGGTGGGGGCGGAAGACGACCAGCCAGAGCCACCAGCCCCACCCAACAGGCACCCACCAGCCCACAGAAAAACACACAGGCACGCAACAAGATGACCACATACATCCCCAAGGGATGCACACGATCGCCTCGCCCCAAAACCGCGTATTAAACCGTGAGCCGGAGACCCGGCGCCCGACAGGGAAGGGCAAGGGATCCAACTAAACGTTCGGCCAGCGCTGAGAAAGTCCCCAAGGGAAATGTACATATCAACCAGCGCCAACCTCACCGAACTGGTTAGTGAGTAGTAAAACAGTGAGGTAAAGTAGCAGACACAAGCAAGGTAAAAAATGTTAATCTTTCATATTCATCCCGAGTGGCGCCACAGTGCCCAGTTTATTAATCAGAATTTTTTTCCCCTCTCTCTCCCTCTTTCTCCCCCCCCCCCCCCCCTCCCTACCCCTTTACCACTTCTCTCTTGCCCTCTTTCTCTCTTTACGCTTTTTCCTTTTCCCTTCTTCCCCTTCCTCCTTCCTCCTTCCCCCCCCCCCCGCCCCCGTCTCTCTTTCTCTCTTCTTCTCTCTCTCTTTTCTCTCTCTCTCTCTCTCCCCCCCCCCCCCTTATTTTTTGAGTTACCCTTGAAGACGGTTTCACAACTACCTACTCTCCACTTATACCAATATTCTCTTACTGAATTTGCTTATTTGCTTTGTTTTCATGACTTATTACTTGTTGTGTACCGTGCTAAATGCTGGGTTTTTTTTCCCGGGGTCCTCCCGTTTTTCCCCGAGGTAGTCCTCAACTTGAAGGTGATAATTATACAGTTTGCCTTCGGGTTGGTGTTTAGCAGGCTTTGTGTATTAGACACTCAGCCTACTTCGTGCCCAAGGGTACTCCCCGTTCGTTCTCTCTCTCTTTCTCTCTCTCCGTCTCGCTCTCTCTCTCTCTCTCTTTCTCTCTCTCTCTCTCTCTCTCTCTCTCTCTCTCTCTCTCTCTCTCTCTCTCTCTCTCTCTCTCTCTCTCTCTCTCTCTCTCTCTCTCTCTCTCTCTCTCTCTCTCTCTCTCTCTCTCTCTCTCTCTCTCTCTTTCTCTGGCCTCATCTACACGCCTTTTCTTTCGCTCGCTCCTGCACGAGCTTGCACACACTCTTGTCTCTCGTGTTCAGGTTCTTTCCGAGTCTCTCTCTTACGATTTTTCGTTGACGTCATTTTTACTTTTTCCGCACTTTTGTTCTTCCTTTTCTTTTATTTTACGTCACCTCCTTCAGTTGCCACATTCCTTCTGCCAATGAAGATAAGTAGCGGCTAATCTCTCTGTTTGTTTGTCTATTTTGACAAAGGGTATTTACCCGAAATATTAATAAATTGTGTTGTACCCGTCTTTTCTAAGCGTGTTTCTTTCTCCGTTGGGTACTTCTTTAAATTTATATGTTGACTAGATGTTCTCCAGCTGGGACGTTGGATGTATGTACTCCGGGTAGGATGTAAGTCAACCTGGTGTACGAGAGAGTTGATCCACGCGGGTGCAGGAGAACTTAATCGGCCACCGTGAGAGACAGTCTGCTTGTTTGACCAGTGGCGAGATTCAACGAGCAGCGACGATATATTCATCTTCAATTCACGGTCTGAGTAATTAGACTGTTTAATATATTCGAGGATCTAAACATCAACTTAAATAGTGTACAGTTGTCAGCAGGCAATGAGAGGAAACATCGCAGTGGAACAATTTGGATGAGATGTGATCAGTGCTCTAGACATTGTGCGAATGTTTAAGTGTGTGCGTGTATTACAGGTGCATGTATGAATTGACTGAGTAGTGCGTAGGTTTGTGTACGTCCGTATCTATTGTTTGTCGTGCAAATGGGAAAATCGAATCATTAAAATCGAACAAAAATCCAACAATTCCGTGTGATATATAACTTTCCTCCCTGGTGTGACAATAATTTGGGGGCTTGTCCGTCGATTCGAACCACGGTTATTTTCAGAGTCGGGATCACAATTTGATGATAACGATTGGGAATTAACCTTGGAGATTCGAGCCACGGATATTGGTATCCATTTACACTGGCTTGCAAGCTTTGGCTTGACCAATAGTATAACGGTAGCGTTACCGGTTCCGGTTACTTAGTAGTCAAAATTTACGCACCAGTGTATCTTTCTGTCATTACCAAAGGACACTCGGAATTGCTGGATTACCTGTGGGCGGTTGGAGGGCGTTGTGTAACATCGGGCGGCATTCAAGCTCCGAAGCTTCGCCATCGTTATATTCATCCCTTCCGTTTATTCAAGTACCGAGTTGTGTTCGATTGTCAGTGTTAGTGGAGACTAACCGATTGCGCGGATTGTCATACAAGTACAGAGTATAGGTTATGATATTACTTCCCTTGATAATCTGTAGAGGTTTAACTTCCGCAGCGTATTAGATTTTCTTATTTCGCAGTTGTTTTGTCCTTTCGTAAAATGCGTTACGCCAAAACTTGTTGACAGATCAACAAAAGTTCACGTTGATAAATGATTATCAATAGCTTATAAATAAGCAATAGTTGAAGTCATTTTGTTGTTAATGTTGTTGTTGTTATTGTTTCACGGATTTTGGGCAGTACAAACAAACTTTGCCGTCATGCCCGATACAAGAAGCAGTAGTACAAGATCTGAGAACCCCAGCAGATCAGAAATGGAACAAGAACCAGATATGAAAACCAGGGTGCAAACTTGGAAAGAAGAAGTGGAACTATTGACTTTAGCGGCAATGACTTAACTGCATACGTTATGGATGGAGAAAAAAAAACGTTGGTCAGAACAACGAGAACGAGAAGCAGAACGACGAGAACGAGAAGCAGAATGACGAGTGCGAGAAGCCGAGCGTCAGAAGCGTTTGAGAGAATTAGAAATTCAAGCAGAAGGTCGGCGTATGGAAGGAGAACAGAACAGAAACAACAACGCGCAAGATCGACGCAGAATTAAAATCAGGTTGCCCTTTTTTGAAGATGGAGATGATTTGGAAGTCTTTCTATGGAAATTTGAAAAGGTCATGAGAACAGAGCGTATTCCAGATGACGAATGGGGATTACACCTGATCGCATTGCTGAAGGGGAAATCAGCGGAAGCTATCACGCACATGCAGCATGTGGAGTTAGAAAATTTCGAACAGATTCGTAAGGAACTGCTGAAGAAGTTCCATTTGACATCAGAAGAGTACAGAGAAATACTGAAGAATGCCAAGAAGAAAAATGACGAAACGGCCAGAGAACTTATGAATCGGATTACGCAATGGATAAAACGATGGATTGAACTTTCAGGGAGAGAAAAGAACTTTGACAGTATCGTAGCATTATTGGCAGTGGATACCTTTTTGGACGCACTACCAAAAGAGCAAGCTACGTTCGTACGAGATAGGAGACCAGCTAACGTAGAGGAGGCTACTGAAGCAGCAGAAACCTATGAGATGTCAAGAGGAAATAGGGGACATGAGAATAGAAGTATGGCCAGAGATAACAACAGGGACAGATTTAGACACAGAGATAGTCCGTCACCTAAAATGGATCACAGTAAGCAGGGATTGCGTGACAATAGATCACCAAACAAAGATCGAAATCAATATTTCAAGAACAGAGTATCATTCAAGATCGAATGTTTCAATGTGGAGGACCCCACAAAGTATCAGTATGTCCAAACAGAAAACAGAATGCGTTGTACGTACAACCTACATGTGGATCGATGCATACAGCGAGTTGCAGTTGTGCAGCGACGCACCACCATCACCATGAAAGCATAGACCACCACGCACTGAGAGTGGGAATGCATTACTTTGAAGAAAGGTCGGAAAGAAATCACAAAATGGCGCTATGCGACAAATGCAGCAACATAAATTATCAGCCATCGTGTCAAGTAGAAATAAAAGGCAAGGAAGTGCCAGCATTGAGAGACACAGGAGCCACAATTAGCGTTGGTGATACAAAATTGGTGCCAGAAGACAAGTATACAGGTGTGTTACGTGGTGGAGTTGTAGTCGTAGTATAATAAACACACCAGACGCACGCACGTAGGGTTCTTTTAAATAAACTTCATTCAGCTGCAATCCGTCACACGTGGCTTAAAGATGTAGACAATACTAGAGTAACAGTTTCAACAATATTTTAATTCAGCGATGCGATCTCCACACAATGTAATTCCAAATGCACAAACACTGATACAAAGTCTCTTATGCAATGTCCACACTGCCGACACAAAGTTCCTCACACAACGTACACCACACTATTACGCTGTATCTCTCACAATGTACACCCAACACGGGTCACGTACCTACGATAACTGTGTGTCTCTACCACTGACAATGCAAGACAATGTACATACGTGCTTTCCTAGCGCCCTCTTTATATATACTACCAATTTCCAGAATCATCTACAAAAATCATACAACGCAATCAATCAGAACGAAACACGCAACCGAAACTCATTAAAATGATCTTTCTAGAAAAACTACAATAGGCTACACAAATTTGGCTGCTCACTTCAGCTCCAAATCCTTGGTAAAATGACATCTCATAAAAGTATGGAAGACAGTTCACAAACTAGTCGGACAATAGACCTACTTCGGAATTCCGCGCCTACTCTCTAACCACATGATTTAGAGAGTTAACTCCCATATTACTGGGATCAAAATGGTGGAGAAGAAAGCATGGCGATTGAGCGAGCTACAAAGGTTTTTGCAAGAAAGAGGAGTTTGTGTTGGCCAAAGCAGAAAAGCAGAGCTTTTTGATCTCGTACAAAAGGCTCTTGACATTGGACTACCCGTTGATCCCGAGTGCTGTGCTGAAGATCGGGTAGAAGTGATCGGAGCAAAGCTCAAAGATGGAAACATCGAACTGTCGAACCCTGCTTTGTTATCTGGGACTACAGAACTGAATATTTTGCCAGAGTTCTCTATATTCGACATCTGTACATATTTACTAAATCAGAACATGAACTTATCAGCCATAAGGGACTACAGACGATCAGAAGCCTATAGCCTGATGCAAGATGGTTATGTGAACAGCTTGGAAACAATCCAAATGACTGATGGCTATTTCGCAGTGAAGGCCTCAGTCAAACCAAGGACAAGAGACAGGGATCCTGTTACCAAAGCCCCATTTTATTTTACATGGTCTATCCTGACAAAAGTGGATGTTGACAGGAGAAGCTGCATTTTATCTGCATTTTGCACCTGCAAGGGGGGGGGGGGGGGTGGGGTGAGTCAATTATTTTTTTAAATAATTTATGTAGTGTATTTTTACGGATACTAGTCTATGCAAGCAACCGGTCCGTTACTTTTATTTTTTTTTTTTTTGTTTCACTTGTTCGTTTGTGTTAAATCGGATCGTGGCAGAAAATAACCAAAAATGATGGGTCTTGCTATTCTACACTAGAGGTAGAACCTAGTAGTATGTTGTGTAGATTCAAGATGGTATTGATCGTGCTGGTAAAATCTATACATATATCACAGTATTGTATGGTATTTATTTTAAAAACCTTTTACCCTCATGTTAAATCTTAATGAGGGTCACCGGACCCATGGCAACGGTTTCCGTGCCTACCACGCACAATGCAGCGTTCAGGATATCTGCTGTCTGTTTTGCATTCTCCCCAAGCGCAACGTTTGACTGAAGGCATTTTGTTAAAAATGGCATTGTGCGTTCCCTGTAACAGGGGAGTTAACTCTCGAAATCATGGGGTTAGAGAGTAGCATCGGAATTCCGGATAATGCCCATTCGAGAACATTCACGATCCTTCATAACACACACAAAAACGGATGACGGCTTCACGCGCACAGTAAACAACTTGTTGCGAAGTGTCGCTAATTTACCGACGTCACACATACGAGGTCACTAGACAGTGCGACCTTTCTAGAACGTTCTGGACTAAACTTAACGTATCATAACGAAGTGAATTCCGCTCTGCGCGACCGAAAGAAAATGTTACTAAACATTCCAGCTGTAATGGAAAGAACTGAGACGATCACAAAGAAACGAAGCAAACCGAACGATATGAAAACAGAGGAGCAGTGTGCAGAAGTGGAAACGCGAAGCACCCCAACGAAAAGAAATCAAAAAGAGCTCAAGATCCCAGAAACAAAGATTGTCGATCTTACAGCAGAGCAATTGAAACAGGCTCAAAAATAAGATGAAAATTTGAAGAAATGCAGAGATGCAGCTGATGGAAAACTATAGGGAAAACAAAACAGCAAACAAACCAAAGCCAAATTTAAATGGAAGAATGGAATTTTGGTACGAGAATTCACTGAAAAGGAACAGAAAAGAACGCAGATCGTTGTACCCAAGATGTATAGACATGGTGTTATGAAATTAGCGCATGATACGCCGATGAGCGGGCATTTAGGCGCTAGGAAAACCAAAAACAGAATTTGGAATGATTATTATTGGCCAGGAGTTTGTGGTGACACACAACGATATTGCGCATCATTCGACGCGTGTCAGAGATCATCACACAAGGGCAGACAGACACGTGTACCATTAGGTAAAGTACCCATAGTGGACACACCTTTTGAGAAAATCGCCGTACATTTGATCGCACCGATCAATCTAGCATCAGACAGAGAATATAGACACGTTTTGACAGTGGTCGATTATGCAACCAGATATCCCGAGGCAGTACCTCTGAAAACATGTCAGACTACCGAGATTGCGGAGGCACTTTGGACAATTTGGACAAGGCTAGGTGTGCCAAAAGAAATTGTATCAGACCAAGGAACCCAATTTGTGAGAGATTTGATGCAACAGCTACAGAAGCTACTGGATGTGAAAGGCATAAAGACGACACCATACCACGCACAATCAAATGGGTTGGTGGAAAAATTCAACGGTACATTGAAACAGATGATGAAGAAAATGTGTCTTGAACAACCGAAAGAATGAGACCGGATGATACCAGCTTTGTTATTTGCATACAGGGAGGTGCCACAAGAATCTATGATGTTCTCACCATTCGAGCTTTTGTACGGAAGATCGGTTAAAGGGCCAATGCAGATATTGAAGCAACTTTGGATGAAGAAAGAAGTTGAACAGGAAGAGAAGACGACAGCACAATACGTGATCGACTTGAGAAACAGGATTGAACAAACCTATATCATAGCTCAAGAAAACTTGCGTAAAGCTAGCCAGAGACACGCAAGAAACTTCAACAGAAGAGCAAAACCTAGAACCATCAAAGAAGGTTCAAAAGTACTGCTGTTGTTACCAGAGAAAAAGAACAAACTACAGCGTACATGGAAAGGGCCATTCACGGGGACTAAGAAAATAAACGATTTTGATTACAAATTGAATGTGCAGGGCAAAGAAAAAGTGTACCATGCGAACTTATTGAAAAGCTACATTGAGAGAGAAGAAACGGAAGAAGTCGCAGTGGTTATGACTGAAGACAATGTTGAAGGCTATTCGGAAAACAATGAAGCAGTAGGCACGGTACCTACGTTACCACTCTAAGCTACTGGAAGTGTAACAGATAGCCACATTTCTGACAAGCTAGATGCAACAAAAGTGCAACAGATGCATGAAACACGAAGAAAACATCAGAAAGTTTTGCAAGAGTTGCCAGGAGATACAGATATTGAAACATGCGAATTGCGAAGTACAACTCAAGAACCAGTATCCTTAAAGCAATATACATTACCGCACGCAGCAGTGGAAACTGTCAAAACAGAAGTGGACCAAATGCTTAAAATGGGAGTCGTAGAACCAACCATATCAGCATAGAACTCGCCTATTGTACTCGTCAAGAAAAAAAGATGAGTCAGTGAGATTCTGTGTAGACTACTGGAAACTGAACAGGACATTAGAGTTCGACCCTGAACCAATACAAGATATAGAACAATTGTTTGCAAAAGTTGGGAAAGCAAAATACTTTTCGAAACTGGATTGTTCAAAAGGATATTGGCAGATCAAAGTCAATAACGAAGATAAACATAAAACAGCGTTTACTACGCCAGTAGGACAATTATTTTCAGTGGACAAGAATGCCATTCGGACTGAAAACGGCAGGCGTCGTGTTTTCACGCATGATGCGGAAAGTACTGAGTCCATTAGGCCGCAAAGATGTAGACAACTTCATGGATGATATTGTGGTCGCAACGGAAACTTGTGAAGAACATCTAGAGGCAGTAGAAGCAGTGCTGAGGAGACTCGAAGAAGTATGGCTCACAGTGAAACCATCAAAATGCTACTTTGGTTATGAAGAACTAGAGTATCTAGGACATCATATGGGCAAGGGCGAGATAAAACCAGAAGATGACAAGATTAGCAAACTGCACAATGCAAACACACCACATACCAAAAAGGAGCTCAGATCATTTTTCGGACTAGCAGGATCGCAAATTTGTGCCGATGTTTGCAGAAATAGCTACTCCATTGACTGACATGACAAAGGCAAAACAGCCTGACAAAATCAAATGGACAGAAGAGGCAGAGGAAGCATTCAGGAAGCTGAAAAGAGTTTTTGAGCAGTAAACCCGTGATGCACTTACGTCAAGCCATACATTTTGAGGACCGATGCATCAAACACAGCTATGGGAGCTGTACCCATGCAAGAAAATGACCAAGAAATGCATCCGATTGCTTTTGCAAGCAAGAAATTATCGGCAGCCGAAAGAAATTATTCTACCATTGAAAAAGAATGCTTAGCAGTCGTGTGGGGAATAACAAAAATTTGAACCATATCTGTATGGACAAAGATTCACGTTGGAAACAGATCATCAACCATTACATTATCTACAGAAGTCAAAGACAGAAAATGGGCGTTTGATGAGATGGGCATTGCAGTTGCAGCAACACGATTTCGAGGTGAAGGCGATCAAAGGAAAGGATAATGTTGGTGCAGATTACCTCAGCCGTATCGACAGTGAAGAAAAATAAACAGACGCACTGTTGACGTATAATGAACGTGTATGTATGTATTAAACAGTGAGGTTATAGAGAAAGAAATGGTTATTGTCGTAGATATGATTTATTCGTAAATATTAATATGAAATTGTGTCAAGAATAACCTAAAAGTAGAGTTTTAGCTGGGGAAGGGCCTTGTGTCGCAATTTATTTCAATCATTATCCATTATTTCCTTTTGCATAGAAGTTCCGTTCTACGTGTTGTGTTGAGATGATGGTATGTTCTTTTTTGATGACGTCAAGAACATCTGACGTAAGATGTTTGTTTGAAGGGACGGTATGCGTCATTGTGAATTTGTAGACACATCAAGTCATAAGAGATTTTTCTCTTGCCAGAATTTAGTTTTGTGAGGAGTAGAGGTGGCGGAGAAATACTGCATTGTAATCTATTGTAGAATAAATGGTAGAAGAGCAGAATGCTCAAACTTGGAGTGCATAGCAAGGTTTGTAGTTGAAGGACTACGGTGTAACGGGATTGACTAACCAGTGACCTTGTCAACGGCCATGGTGGGCGGCAGACAGGCACAAAAACAGTCGACGGAGTAAACCTTGCACACATCTTTGGGTAGGTAATTGTTTGTTGTAGGTCATTGTTTGTTAAATAGTAGATTCGGGAAGTGTGTTAGTTAATTGGCTCTGGATCGGAAACTGTATGACGTTCGGGCGCGCATCGACGAGTTTGGGGTATCGTCTGGCGATCGAGCGCGGGGATGAAGTCGGTTGATCGGGAAGCGTTTCGTTGAGCCTGTTTGATTTTGAAATGATTCGTGTCGAGTTTGAGGGGTATGTGTTGTGCGGAAATATGTCGTATTCGTGTGTGTGCATTCCATTTAGAATTGATTGTTATTATGATATTTTATTCGATGTCGGAAACGATCGGGAATCGTCGACAACGCCCGGAAGCCGTTGGCGGTCGTCATCGCTACGAAGTGTCGTCATTCGGGCGGAAGTAATAATCGAAGCAATGGCGGATTTCTAATGGGGAGATACAATTTTGTATGTTGAATAGATGCTCTCCAGCTGGGACGCTGGATGTATTTACTCCGGGTAGAATGTACCTGGTGTACGAGAGGCGGGTGCAGCATTAATCGGCCACCATGAGAGACAGTCTGCTTGTTTGACCAGTGGCGAGATTCAACGAGCAGCGACGATATATTCATCTTCAATTCACGGTCGGAGTAATTAGACTGTTTAATATATTCGAGGATCTAAACATCAACTTAAATAGTGTACAGTTGTCAGCAGGCAATGAGAGGAAACATCGCAGTGGAACAATTTGGATGAGATGTGATCAGTGCTCTAGACATTGTGCGAATGTTTAAGTGTGCGCGTGTATTACAGGTTCATGTATGAGTGGAACAATTCGGATGAGATGTGATCAGTGCTCTGGACATTGTGCGAATGTTTAAGTGTGTGCGTGTATTACAGGTGCATGTATGAATTGACTGAGTAGTGCGTAGGTTTGTGTACGTCCGTGTCTATTGTTTGTCGTGCGAATGGGAAAATCGAATCATTAAAATCGAACAAAAATCCAACAATTCCGTGTGATATATAACTTTCCTCCCTGGTGTGACACCCACATACAAAAACAAAACCGCAGAACACTCACCAAAAGACAAGCACATATGTGCATGTTCATAATATATCCATTACTTAGCATTCATATGCCCCAGGTATCTTTGACTTTATTTTATTTATTTATTTATTTATTTATTTATTTATTTATTTATTTATTTATTTATTTATTTATTTATTTATTTATTTATTTAAATTATTTATTTATTTTTGTTTGTTTGTAATGTAGGTTTTTTTCATACACATCAGTGTACAACATGAGAATATACACATATATGGTAATAGGTGTCATACCGCCCGCTCCCAACCCCACCCCACATACGCACACAAAACCGCAGAATACCCACCAAAAGACATGCACATCTGTGCATGTTCATAATCTATCCTTTACTTAACATTCACATGTCCCAGGTAACTTTGACTTAGTTTTTTTTTTATACAAATTTATTTATTTATTATTCATTTAAATTATATATTTATGTTTCTTTGTTTGTAATGTAGGTTTTGTACATACACATCAACATACAACATGAGAACATACACATACATGGTAATACTAATAGTTGCCATACCGCCCGCTCCCAGCCCCACCCCACATACACACACAAAACCGCAGAACATCCACCACAAGACATGCACAAATGTGTACTGATGGGCATTAGTGGACTGTAAAACCTATATAGAAACTTGGGGTTAAGAAATTGGCTTAGATTGACTGCCTGTATTTTATCTGCCCACCTACAAATCTCATTTATACAGTTAATCCACACTGCACATGCAGCCATCAGTTCTGTGAACAGTACTATTGGCCTCATGCACAGGGGCACCAAACCTTAGAGATGAGGCCACACCTGATAACAATAATAGAACTAATATACATATGCAACCATTAGTTCTGTAAATAGCACCTTTGTAAGCAGCACCAGTGGCCAAATGCACAAAGACATCACGGATGATGACTACACCACTGGTCACTTCAAACAACCGGCTACCCAATACACATTGACCAGTGATACCGTGAACTAGCCTGCACATGCAGCCATCAGTTCTGTAAATAGTACCGGTGGCTACATGCACAGGGGCACCAAACTTAAAGATGAGGCCACAACTGACATCTCAAACAAAACGCTATACCTACACACACATATCAATGATACAGTCAACCTCCGTGTGTGTTAAGCTGGACATGCTTAACGTCTGGGACTGTAAATCCTCAAGCGAAATGACAAAGCCAGTAAGAAAATAAGAAAACAGCAGCAAGTACATGTATTTTGTAACTCATTCAAATAAAACATAACAACTCATTGAGCCCAATGGTAATATGAGCGGCTGATGGAAACAGTGAAACAAATAGTATGTGTACATTATGCAGTACGTAGATCCCCTCCCCCTCCCCCCTCCCTCCCCCCCCACCCCCACCTCCTTCCCCCTCCCCCCCTCTCCACCCTGCCCTAATACTAGCTGTTCATCATAAAACATATCTCATTGATTGATCACTTGACTGACTGATTTATTAAATTATCTCAGTGCAACCCTTCCCCGTTTTCTTTCCTGTTTTAATCCTTATATATATACTTTTAACAAAGGCGTCGCCCAAAGCCAAAAAATGTACTCAATCAGAGTAGTTCCAAGGGACGTAATTTTTCATTAAATTCTGAGAATGCTGTGCTAATGCCATGGGATTCCAGGCTGGTACGCTTGCATTGTGTCATCAGGACATCAGCTGCCCTTTTGTGATTGCATCGCTTATTAGATCTTTTGAGCCTTCCACTGAACACCTACTACATAAAGCAATAGGGACTACCCCCAGGCGCCCCGTCATCCGCTGGAGAATATCCAGTCCTCCCCCCCGAGGGGAGAAGATAGAAAATATTCCCAAACATATATTGGACCTGCTGAGCAGATTTAAAGTTTTTGCCGCCTACGACCGGTTTCGCCCCAAGGGAGGGGGGGGGGGGGGGGGCTCTTCAGGTAGGCATACGGCGTAACCTGAACTCCAGTTTTTTGTCCCTCTGGCACAAAAGTGATCGGGGACGTAACCTGAATTCGTTCGTTAATTCCATTTTATTGTCCCGCTGGCACGAAAAGTGATCGGGGAGTAACCTGAAATTCGTTCGTTAAATTCATTTTAATGTCCCATTGGCACATATGTGATCGGGGAGTTAGTAACCTGAAGTTAGTTCGGATTTAACGTCCACAGCACCGAGGTGATCATGGACGGCCCTGATGGGCGGGTTATGGGGGACAGGGAAATCTATTGCCTATGGAGTACGACCTGCACACTGATCAACTCAGGTGCACTCCAAGTGCGCCACTTTGATTTACCAGGACCTTTCAACGGACATGCTATTGAGCAAATCCGTTTTCCCCCCTGGATTGTGAGTCCAGCTACCGGGGCCGGGACGGGATTCGAACCCACGACCCGGCTATTCCCTTCGCTCTCTTGCTCGGACGTTTAACCGCCTGAGCTATTTCGGACTCTAGTAACCTGAACTGAACTATCTTCATTTTAATGTCCCACTGGCACAAAAAGTGATCGGGGATAAGTAACCTGAAATTGCAAACACAATGCTTGTACTAGAAGCAGCCACCAGAATTTACTGGTAGCACCACTAGTACAACGTGGATTGCATCCCTAAAGCTTTATGAGGTGTTGCAGTGGAAGAAGACAGACTAATTTTGAAAAGGCAACACCTAGGCAATTTTGTGGTACAATTATTCTTTACTTTTAACAAAGGCGTCGCCCAAAGCCAAAAAATGCACTCAATCAGAGTAGCTCCAAGGGACGTAATTTTTCATTAAATTCTGAGAATGCTGTGCTAATGCCATGGGATTCCAGGCTGGTAAGCTTGCATTGTTTCTTTTGTTATGTATTTATATGTGTATTTTTGCACCTGTGTTTTAGTGCATCCTATTCCAAATCTGGTTCCTAATCTAATGGTGTACTGAGAGTGGAGGCTGACTGTCACTCCGCCTTGTGGGGCTACGACGCCGAACCTGGGTGCCTTTGCGAGTGTAGCGGCGCACCTCGTTTAGTCAGGTCGGGTCGTCCCTTTTAATTACTTCTAACTTGGTTAAGTACAATTTCGGTGTGTAATCTTGTAAGGAACGTCATACATTTTGGGATTTATTTCATCTCTCGTAGTGACTGTATTGTGAGAGGAGCTTTATCACAGTGACATTTTGAGTTATTGTATTATTTAAAAGCAGCCTACGGAAGACCTTATCGCGGAAGCAAGAGCGTCGAGCTGAACTGCGGTTAACGGTTCCGGCGAGAAGGTGGAATATATTGTTTATTTAACTTACATTCAGTCAGGTTAAATTAAGGACATTTGCTCCATTTGTATACGTGATATTATTCATTCTGAAACGTTGTTAGTTAAAGGAGCCTTGTTTGTTCTGAAGCGTTGTTAGTTAAAGGCGCCTTGTGCTGTGAGTGTCTAGTGTGCGAAAGCATTAGTTTGATTCGAACTTGTCGTTCGTAATCCCGCTGGGGAGATCCGGTAGCTTCCGGATTATATTCATTTTTTTTCTCGATCTTTATTTGTGTTAGTAAGCGAGCATATTTGGTTCTTCGTATATTTGATAGTGTTATTTTGAATACTGTATGACTTAAGGAAAGGAGCCACGTGCTGTGAGCTAGCCGACATCTCGCTACTCCAGCAATCACGTTCGCGACAATCTTGCTTCTCGCCGCTTCTCCCAACCACACTCTCCCACCCCCCCACCCCCCCTTACAATATCCTTCACAAACCACAGCACGCCTACTGTACTCCATGACAAACAGTCTGAACTGTCACACCAACTCGAGAGTACATCTCCTCTATCAGCCCAATCTCCTAGACACATTGATCCGTGCGAATCTGTGTTTCCGCCGCGTGTGTGCGAGACTCGACGACAAGACCACTCAACACCACACCTATTCCTATCAGCCATGCCCCTCTCTTCTGTTCCAGCTATCTCCTTCCACCCCACTCCCTATAACGCATATACTGCCTCTCGTTTGTTCACACCTCTCATTCATATGTAATTTTCGTACTCTACAAATACTAAGCAGCATCTTACCCTCACACACATTATTATTTGCTCTCTATTAACAATCGCCATCTACTTACTATCCATCTTATCTGCTTCTTGATCCATCAATCATCCCTTCACCCCACACCCCCCCCCCCCATACACCCCCCCCCCAATCCCGCTCACCACACTCTCCTACATCTCACTATACGAATCTCCTCACTAACAGTCATAAACTTAAATCTGACAAATCAATACTAACCTCTGTACCATCATATTGCATAATCAACACTCCTCCAATTAACATTCATTCTACTCAAAAATCATACTCATATATAAATCTAACTTCATACCTCACACATCATTAATCTCTACTTGATGCTTCTACACCTCAGTCCATGATCATCTACAACATCCACTAATCTACCATCCACACCCCCCACCCCCCCCCCTCCCACACACCATAATTTCCATGTCCGCGCGCTAGCCTCGTAGGAATCACAGATGCGATAGATGTAGGTGACATGTTGTAATTAAGATTGTTCAGGGATACGTCTCGGTCAGGCTTAAGGCATATCATTAGAATTAGCGTATGTTTCCGAATAGTGACCATCTATCGCTAACCACTCACCTACCTAATCATATGTCAAATCCCGTACGTACTCACCTAACTAACTTCATAAACTCTTACAACTGTACTCTATACTATAATACGACTCTATTATTACCTAATAACATATCTGCTACTCATTGCCATAATACCCTGCACCAAAAACTCACTGTCCATACAACTCTTCACCGCCACTATTTTCTTACATATGTGTTCACTCTGTATCTACTCGCCAATCCCCCCCACACGTAACCATATACCGCTCAAAATTGCCTTTTGTAAATTTTCTTTTCTACATTTTTTAATTATATATAGTGGTCACGTGTGTGAGTACTAGAGTAAGCCATTACAGAATGATTCATGTACAATAGTAACTGATACTCCAGGCGTTCTAAATTCATTGTAAGAAACGTTTTTACTGTGTATAGCGCCCTAAACCGATGTGTCGTCCGTGCAACTTAATGTAGTAATTATACTCGCATTATCTAGAGCACCTAGTGGATCTGATCTCAAGCTTGCAGAGTTGAATTGAATCATCTCTCTGCTGGTAACAGTCTGGTACGAACGACTAAGCTATCGACTCTGCGAATGTACGCGCAGCGTCTCCTCAGAGACAACGTCGCCGGCGCACAGATGTTTGACTATTATTCGTCTATCAAATTGTAATGCTATCATCTCAGCATAACATCTATACTATAGAGCAATTGAGTTGATCTGCTATAACGTCTATTTGCTTGACTTTACTGTAGAAGCAAAGTCAGACTCATAATGACTGCTACGTAAATCTATTGAGTATCGCGATATCGTGCTAGATTGTGTGTTCTGATCAGTGTGATTTATAGGATGCACTTAGCACGTATCAATCGATCGTCAAGCTCTGCATGATCGGGTATGTCTTTCAGTGACTCAGCGCCTCCTGGATGGTAAGTTAACTATGCTCGGTGTAGTCGCATACTGATAGAGCGCTGGTAGTCCACTGCTGGTACTTTCAGAGTGGAGTGGACCTCAAGCGATGGCGGTGGCTGTGCACAACTCTTAATCTGTATTGTAGTTGATATAGATAAAACGAGCAACCCCCCTCCCCTCCCCCCCGTCCCCCCTCCCCCCCCACCTATCTGCGATGCGCTATCCCGCACAATTTAATGGACGAGTCAACTCTAGTGCTCGCAGTTTGAGGAAGTTGTCGGTTGTAATCTATAGCAGATGCGCCTGTCTAGACTAGCGATGCAGATTGGCAAACTCAGATTGGTACTTGTTTGATGTGTATTTGTATTATTCGTGTCGAGAGCGATATAAGGAACGTAGCAACGCTATCCACGCAATGAGATGAATGACACCAGAGGTGTATACAGATGATATGAATGAGAAAGGACACTGGCATGAGAGTGAATGGACAAATCCGATCGAAGAGCGTTGAGAGAATGTGAGATTGTCTCTCCGTTCTCGATATGCGAATGTGAGAAAGGAGGTATCCATCGAATCCTGCGATATAGGAGGATTAGGAGGAATTCTCGATGACCGTTATAGCGAAGGCGATAATATTTGGCGGGCTATCGTGAATCGTTACACTGTTAACTTGTTGTGTGTGTGTTGTTGTATTTTGATTTAATTCAGCTCCCTCCCTGTAGATTGACGCAGGAGCGAGTAGGTAGCGAGAGATATAAGGTCGTTAGGCATCGACGATATAGAATGTCTCGCTTATCTATATCAACACACATCACACCCCTCCCCCCCCCGCCCCCCATCCACGCCATCCCGCCCCCTAGTGTGATTATCTTACACTGCGGTTATTTTAGTGAGGTCGATGTCGGTGACTAGTCGTCAGTTTGATAATCCTAGAGTACCCATCTCATTGCTCACACAATATAGAAGACTTGTAAATCACGTTGACTGAACTAATCGAGTACTTACATCACTACGATACTAACAATATACCATCCTACATGACCTATCCCACAAAACCCCACAATCATATCAGATGACCACATCATAATGATACATAGAATAGAACATATCATGGCTGCTACCAGTCTTGTATATCTCCGCCCATCCACCAGCCATTGATCGAGCTCACGTGCACGCGCGCGCCCCATTCACACCTAGACATGGACTAAGTGAGTGCCGAAATAGTACATGTAATGTGTGAACCAATGGAATATATACAGACTCTCCCTCTCTGAGTGAGATAAAGTTGGAGATTAATGCCGATGAAACTCAGACAGTTATGATAAAGATACAAGTGTGTGATGTAATCCCATGTGGCCCGCTGCTCTATCTCATCTCTACGTAGTGTAGAGTGTCCACGCATGTAAAGTTATTTGTGACGGTATGACTCTTCTCTTTAATTACTCACAGCAGCATTGAGCGTATAGAGCACGGCAAACACTTTGTTTGTGTTTAAAAACGCGAACTGTCGTGTCGCTGTCGTCCCGTAGCCAGCCTCGCCTCATTCACGCACCCTGCCCGTGCTGTGTCCCTCAACCCCTCCACCAGAACCACCCCCCAACCCCCCCCCCATGCCTCGCTGACTCGAATTGCTGCCCAGCTCCGACCTCCCGTGCCCGAGTGAGCCCACCCTCAACCATACATCACCGCCTGCGTAGCACGTCTATGTGCTGCCTTTCTGCCCACACTTATATATTGCGAACATAAGGCAGCATTTGCTTTAGAGTTATTATGGCTAGTAAATCGAATCTGTGCGTAAGTGGCGCTGACCGAATGATCCCCCATGGGACGTACCGGGTGTCCCCCCCCCCACCCCGGAATGACATGCTTCGGAGCTAGCTGTGTCTTCAGTGCAGGTAAGGTTGTTCGATTTTCCCTCCACCCCCCGCCAATACCATCTCGAGCGCTCGACTAACTTGGTGTGTGCGCCGTACCTAATTTATAAGTGCCTCACGTCCCATGTAGTCGTCGCTCCGTCGTCTGCCCTCGCTGATGGTCCTGTACTGCTGGATACTAGTCAAGAGAACTTAGATGATGTCTTCGTTGAACACAAATAGAATGAGCCGTGTAAGCCTACCCACGCTGCGCTCGCCCGGACCCCGCCGCCCAGCCCCCCCCCCAACCCCTCAAACCCCCCCCCCCCCGCGCGCCGACTAACCCCCCCACCCCTGTGGTCGCGCGCCGCACAATACCCCCAACCACCCCCTCCATACAGCCCTTGAACTCTAATACTGAAATAATACCAACCATATGCCCCAAAGGTCGCGCATAGCCCTAGCCACATACGCTAGAGCGTATACTCACAACAAAGGTGTTATGATCTCATCACATGTCGTTCTTCACCTCTATAGTCGTTGTCATGCTAGTTGTGTGTTGTCTTGCCTAATACTCTCTGAAAAACTAAATTCCTGGCCTCGCTCACAGAGTCCATTGTTCCCGAATCTACTGTGGGGAAAATGGATGCCCCGCACTAGAAAACCTCCAGTGTCACTTCTACAAGACTATGCGCCTATCTCTATGAGAAGTCTCATCTAGAAAACTGTGACTCGAGCTCTGCCCACAGTGCCCTTCCAAAGCGTTAGCACTCTCTGTCCATCCCGGCTGACAGCACATAGACCTATAGAGAAGGCTACCAGTAGCGCCAGTGAAGCGCTTCTCGAGTCAAGCTTGATACTGTCCACAATTATCATGACTCAGATGTATGTTTTATGAACCAGTGCCCGTCCGCAACATGTGCTAATAAGAAGTGTCCACGAGCAGACATTTATAAAACCCCCTCCACACAGGCGACTAGAAGACTCCTCCTCCTCTACTGTCGCGCCTCTCGTCGAGTCTAATACCACTTCCACATCGACGCGAAAAAGTGATGCAAGAGACATAGAATGCGGTGGCCCATGAAGATTTAGTGAGAATGTCCTTGCACGCTAGTGACAAGCACCACTTTATAGTCATTCTCTGTTCTGGCGGTGTATATGTGATGCCCATCTATCAGCTGACACTGCTCTATGCCCTATCACCTCCCAATTCGTAGTTATCCCCAGAACACGCTCTGACCAAACCGTAGACAGCGCTTGCATGAGGGGAAGGGCCGCTTCAACTCAGTCGCTTCTCTGTGATGGGACATGTCTTTTGTCTTCTTTTGTTAAAGTCAAATTGTACACAAGACGGCCACCCAGACCTGAAACTTTAGTCATGGTCACGTGACCGTGCAGTATAGTTATCTGCCTACTGAGGATCTCATCACACCTAGTAACGTGATGGTTGAAGTGTGGTGCCAGAACGGCTTGGCGCCTGGAGGCGCCATGCAGTTCTGGCACCACACTTCGACTTTCACGACTTTGGGACCGAGATTGTGGGACCGTAAATTACACTATGTAACCAGATGTGGCAAATGAATCAACCATGATTGCATACTTTTTAACTCATTCGCGGCCAGTCGCATCCGGATGCGCGGCTTATGCCGCGCATCCGGATGCGGCTGACCGCGAATGAGTTAACCCTTGTAGATATGGGAACGCGGTTTTTGGCGCCGACGAATCCTGCAGGAATCATAGCAACAAAATCCGCTACCTACAGCCAAAGGGTTAATTTGTAATCAGTGGTTTCAATAAACTTCGGATATACAATATCGCCAGGGGATACAACTATATTTCTTGGTTATATATCAGAAGCTAAGGGAAGTAAATAACATATAAGAAAAATGAAAACTGTGAATAAATCATAATAAATAAACCAGTGCATTAAATAGGCGCTTTATCCCAACCGAAAATCGGCTCTAAGCGCCGCCGCGAACTGAACCCAACAAGCACGCTTACGTGAATCACGCGCATTCACTCACACACTGTACATGTACACAGAACCATTCACGTGGTGCTAAGGGCAAGCTCAAGCGAGCTACTGAAGATTTTTTTTTGGGGGGGAATTCAAATCGTTTCTATTTGCAATTTGATTAAGTGGGCTGATATTGATACCAAAGTCGCGGGGGAGGAAGAGCCGGAGTACCCGGAGAAAGAACCACCGACGGTCCGTCCAAATTAACGGTGACACTTACTAGAGGAGAAAAGTCCGACGCCGAAACCAGGTATCGAACCTCGCACCTCTTGCAATGGTGGCAGGGGCTTTTACCGCTGCGCCACGGACCGCCCCGTGAAGTGTTGTTATGTGCGACTTTCGTTATATCCGTTTGTTAACCAGGCATATACGGCGCACGTTAAAAGCGACTAGAAGCGACCTATTTCAGTCATTGAAAAAAAAAAAAAAAGGTTACTAGCTCGCAAAATCTCCTAAACAAATGTTCTCAGTATGTACAATAATGTTGGACAAATGGGGGAAAATGAAAGACATTTCTGTTCTTCTTCTCCTTTGTACGCAGAAGAGTTCTTCCGGTGCGTGCTGTGCACAGTATGTTACGCGTGTCTTACTCACATGGACTGCGAAAGGGAGGTCAAAAAGAAGTCATATCGGTGATTTTTAGCAATCAGATCGCCTTAACCCTTTCGGTGCCGAGAAAATCTGAACACCACCCAACTGCAAGAGGTATAGATCCTCATGAGCCCCCGCAGATGCGGGGGCTCATGAGGATCTATGCCTCTTGCTGACACCACTTTCAATCCATGTTCGTGGGGCAGCTAGGGCCTTTTGGTGTTGAATCAACGAAGATCGCAGAAATACAATCTGCTGGCACGCTGACACTGAACGAGTTAAAACGCATGCTAATCAGCGATTTTGTAGCCGTCAAGTCCAAACTGAGTCAGACACTGGCACGCACTGGAAAAAAATGACTCACTCGGCAGCGTTTCCTCGTACAGCGTCTTGGCACCCAGTGTCAGCGTCACGGAGTAGGTGTCACCGGACTGGACCACCTTCAGGCAGCCTGTCGTGATTGAAACATTAGTATAATGACGAGCAAAAAAAAAAAAAAGCGACATTTTTGGAATCGTCGGAAACACCCCTTTAGTGTTTCCGACAATTCCAAAAATGTCGCTTTTCTGTTGATCATCATGAGGTGTTTCCGACAATTCCAAAAATGCGGCATTTCTTTTGCTATTCAGTATATTTTAACAGCCAGTGGCTGACATCTTTTTCAATTCCTTGCCAAAACGTCGCTGCGGTCCAAGGAACATGGACTTTAAGTGGCGATGGCAAGCGGCATAACTCCTCATGTTCCCCCCCAACGCGGGGACACATGAGGATCTATGTCTCTTGCAGTGGTTATGGCAAGAGGCATAGGTCCTCATGTGCCCCCGCAACTGCTAGGGGCTCATGAGGATCTATGTCTCATGCAAGTGCTTGTTGACTTTTTCTCTGCAGATAAGGGTTTAACGTTTTAACAACTTGTGTGCGTACACCAGGCACACGGCAATTGACACGCATTGCAGCAGTGTGTCAAGACACACATAGATGTGAATTAATCGCATCACTGACTGGTTGAAAATCCATAAACGTTAAAAAGGTAGCAAAAAATGTGTTCACTGCCCGCGTTGGAAGTTTGCGTTTTTTAATTTACTTCTTAATTCAGCTCCATAGAAAAGCGGCTGTCCTAGGAGCATTGATCAAAAAGGGTGTGAGCAAGAGGCATAGATCCTCATGAGCCCCCGCTGTTGCGGGGGCTCATGATGATCTATGCCTCTTGTAGTTGAGTAGATCGCGCTGGTTTTGGGGTTTTTTGTTTGTTTGTTGTTTCTTTTGTCTAAACTGGAGGGGTTAAATTAATTGCAAATTTTTATACTTCAAGTACCATTACGCATAAATCTGAAGACACATTTCAGCACCAATTGTGTATGTTATGCCTTGTCGACACACCTAATAAACTTTAACAGCAGTTTGGACACGCAGCAAAAGCACACGCGTAATTGCACTTATTTATTGTATTTCTAGAACGGAGCGGAGTCATTGTCAGGTCATGTTACATATTTATGGGGCAGTTAAGGCAGTAAGAGGACCGGTGTTTTACAATATAATGTTTGCCTTGTTTGAAAATTTGTAATA
>BTPG01000001.1:62620616-62660616 GCA_036245525.1 Semisulcospira habei
CTTTCTTCTTATTTTTAAGTCGTCAAAATAACTTTGTGTATTATGAACTTTGTCGCAGGTGAACGTGCATAGTTCCTTGACAATTATTTTTTATTTATTTTCTTTTAGAGTTGCTGACTTTGTTATTTTTTGTTGACATAATCAAGCAAGAAAACCGTAAACATGTTCCCTCTTTAGCTGTCAGCGACCATAACCAGTATGTTGCACAGTCTCCATGAAACTAGACAAAGAGAACAAAAAGAGACATAAAACAATTAAATATCGTTCTGTCAAAAAAATTAATAACGGCGACTTTCTGCGGGATCTGCGCAATACTCCTTTCAGTGACGTGTATAACCACACTTCTCCTGACAGTGCCCTGTCGTGCTGGATGGATCTATTCCTTGGGATCCTAAATAAGCATGCGCCCACACGAGAAAAACGAGTTAAGCACTCTACCCTGCCACCCTGGTTAGCAGTAGATATCAAACAGACCATGTCATTTAGAGACAAACGTAAGAAAGAAAAACAGTTTGTTGAATATAAGAAACAACGAAACCGTTAAATACCTAGTGAGAGCGTAAAAAAAAACCTGTTCTTCCAGGAAATGATTAGGCACAAAAAAAAAAAAAAATACAGCATCGGTTTGGAAAGCCCTGAACGTTATAACGAAGGGTAAATCATCCCCTGAAATTCCATCCCATTTGTCAGCTGATATATTAAATAACCACTTCTTATCGACAGCTGAAATACTTGCTCAGTCAGCTGCAAGTAGTAACGCAGAGTACCAGGTTCCTAGTGTACTGGAAAAATACTGTGAGGCCAAAAACATACTGCAGACATTCATCATACCTGATATTACCGTCGCTAAAGTCGGCAAATTTTTTTCTAGCATGCCGAACAAAAAGTCCACCGGGATGGATGGTATCGACAACAAAATTCTGAAAATGTCACTACCATATTCGGTAGAGGCACTCACTTATATCGTTAACCTCTGTATAAAACACAGCACGTTTCCAACTATTTTCAAAGAGGCCAAGGTAATTCCAATCCCTAAATCAAAAGATCTTGAAGATGTAAATAACTACCGTCCAATCTCACTTTTGTCGGCCCTGTCAAAGCCCCTTGAAAAACACATACAAAAACACCTCCTCGATTTTCTAGAAAAGAGCAATTTCATAAATATTCATCAGTCCGGCTTTAGACTAAAACACTCATGTCAGTCAGCACTGACACACATTGTAGACGGCTGGCTGGAATCAATAAATAAAAACCTGATGTCTGGAGCTGTTTTCTTAGACCTACAAAAAAAGCATTTGATCTTTTCGACCATGACATTTTCTTAAAAAAGCTAGCAGCATACCATATTTGTGAAACCGCCATAGCATTCATTAGATCATACCTAAAAGACAGAAAACAAAAGGTATATATATACCCATGGAAAATACTCTAAACAAGGACAAGTTAGCTACGGTGTTCCCCAGGGGTCGATCTTGGGACCTCTTCTATTTATAATATTCATTAATGATTTGCCTTTGCATATTATGATGTCAACTGCAACCTGTTTGCGGACGATACGAGCCTCCATGTTTCGGGTACAAAAACAGCTGGCATTAACCTTAGC
The DNA here is from genome assembly GCA_036245525.1 of Semisulcospira habei. NCBI lineage: Eukaryota > Metazoa > Mollusca > Gastropoda > Semisulcospiridae > Semisulcospira > Semisulcospira habei. The sequence goes on from BTPG01000001.1 coordinate 62,622,220, forward strand.
TTACAAAGTAGTCTCATCGAGGTTTCCGACTGGTGTAGAGTGAATCATATGGTTCATCCAGGAAAAACAAAGAGTATTTTAATCACTACACGACAAAAACACCAACCCCGACCACAGCCGTTACATTTACAACTGAACGCTAAACCGATAGAACAAGTCACAGAGCGTAAATTCTTGGGAATACACGTTGACGAACAACTATGTTGGGAGACACATATTAATGAAGTCTGTAAAACCATTGCTAAAAACACTTTCCTGTTGTCCCAGCTTAGACAAGTAACGGATACACATACTCGTAAACTGTTTTTTCATGCCCATATCAAGTCTCACGTTGATTATGTCTCCACAGTGTGGGACGGTTGTAGTGATGTTCACATGAACAGGTTAAACTCTATATATAAAAGAACTGTCAAAATGATAGATACGCGGCCCATTCCTACCACAGACATATTTAGACATCTAAATATTCTCGACCTGCGTCAACAACTTAATTTCAACAAATGCATCCTCATGCCCAAGATATTAAATAACATGACACCGCAGTATCTAACCACCAAATTTATGCCACAGCAAGAATGCGAACGGACCTCAGGAACAATACTTTACCCCTACCTCTGCCTAGAAGTGACCTCTTTAAAACTAGTTTATCATTTTCTGGACCGTTTGTATGGAACACTATTCCTGCACATTTGAAGACTATAACCTCGCTTGGAATCTTTAAAACGAAACTTTTCGATTACCTGATGAGGCAAACATAACATCACTGGGCATTTATTTAAACAAACCCTGATGGTTAATACTTTCATGTAATACATGCATTTATGTATAGTGTGTGTGTGTGTGTGTGTGTGTGTGTGTGTGTGTGTGTGTGTGTGTGTGTGTGTGTGTGTGTGTGTGTGTCTGTGTCTGTGTCTGTGTGTGTGTGTGTGTGTGTGTGGTATAAGATGAATGTTGAGTGTTGTTATTATTTTGTGTATATATTTTTTTTAATTTTATTTTTATTTTGCTTTTATTTTTTTTAAATATTATTGTTGCATGAAATAATGTGTGTAAATATAATGTCTTTATTATTATTATTATTATTATTATTATTATTATTATTATATTATTATTATTATTTTGAACTTATTTTTTGTTGTAGATGTTAGCGACGGCAAGTTTGTAAAATCACGATTTGTTTCTGTCAAAACTTTTTACCGTTGATAAATAAAGTTTCATCATCATCATCATCATCATCATCATCTCTCTCTCTCTCTCTCTCTCTCTCTCTCTCTCTCTCTCTCTCTCTCTCTCTCTCTCTCTCTCTCTCTCTCTCTCTCTCTCTCTCTCTCTCTCTTTAGCTCTCTCTCTAGCTCTCTCTCTGTTGTTGTTGAAATAAACATTAAGTTTCCTCATGAAATCTTGCTGAGGAAACTTAATGTTTATTTCAACAAGAACAGCCTGTCAGCCCTTTCATTCTTTAACTCTTATCTTTCTGCGAGAACTCAAGCTGTCTATGTAAATGGCAACTATTCCACAGAGGGTAAGGTAGAGCTTGGTGTTCCTCAGGGTTCGGTTCTGGGCCCATTGTTATTCTGTATATTTATTAATGATTTACCACTACACATCACATGTGCTAGTGCTGAGTGTGACATGTTTGCTGACGATTCAACGCTACATGCGTCCGGTAAAACTGTAGCTGACATAACCAACAGCCTCCAGCAGAGCCTACAAGAAGTCTTTGAATGGTGCAGTAGAAATAGAATGATAGTCAATCCAACTAAAACAAAAAGCATGCTAGTCACAACACGTCAGAAACATCAGCTGCAACCCGCGCCTCTAAACCTTTCATTTGAAGCTGTCCCCATAGAGCAAGTACGGCAGCACCGTTCACTAAGGGTAATTGTAGATAACCAACTTAGTTGGCAGCCTCATCTCATACACATCGGAAAGACAATTTCAAAGAAATTATTTTTACTATCTAAACTGAAAGCGGTCATTAATCTGAACACGCGTAAACTATTTTTCAATGGATACATCAAGCCCCACATTGATTATGCCTCAACAGTTTGGGATGGCTGCAGCGAGGTCCATTTCAAGAAAATAAATTCGCTATACAGGAGAGCAGCCAAACTAATTATTCCTAGCTCATCTCTACCTACTGAGGCGAGGCTCGAGGCAGCTGGACTCCTTCCTCTTGACAAATACTTAGTATTTAACAAGTGCGTACTAGTGCACAAAGCTCTTAACGGTAAGGCCCCCGGCTACTCATCGGAACTCTTTACTCTTACTGAGAAGAGATACAGCACCTCTCGGAGCAACCTGAGCATAAAAAGGCCCCGCATTGATTTGTCATACTCAGGTGGTTTCTTGTGGAATTCCCTTCCTCTGCATCTACAACAAGTTAATTCCTTAGCTGCGTTTAAAGCAAAACTGTACAAGCACTTATCCAAGGCAACATAAATTTAATTATCTCGTGTTGTCTAAACATAATATATTTTACTCCCCAATTTCTTTTTATGCAACTATTATTTTTTTATCATACCATTTGCGCTCACGTGCCGTTTGTGGGGGTGCTTCCCGTATAGACCTGGTCAGGGGATACAGTGCCGGTGCACAGTTTATTCGAACGATGTGCTTAGCATGTCGTTCGAGGGAAAGTATACTTGTGGCGTGCCCCCCGGGTGGGAGTGTCTGGGGAGGGCTCCCGCAAACGGATATTATGACACGTGCAAACATCTTCGTATGGGTACCTGTGTGTTTTGCAAAATCATTGTTGCTGTTTGTAGTGTTGTTGTAATTCGCATTACTTTCGATGATGTTTGTGAGTGTAATGTAGCTTTGCCTGTTATTATGTCAGTAGATGTAGCAAGGACAGATTGGAAGAAAGGCCTGTGCGCCTAATATCTCAATCCCTGATAAATAAAGTTTCAGTCACTCAGTCAGTCTCTCTCTCTCTCTCTCTCTCTCTCTCTCTCTCTCTCTCTCTCTCTCTCTCTCTCTCTCTCTCTCTCTCTCTCTCTTTCTCTCTCTCCACAGTGGGACGAAACTCCAAGCTGCCTCTCTTTACGTACAGGGTCTTTGTCAGTATCAATATCGCTATACGCGTATACTGACGAGCAAAAGAAATGCGACATATTTGGAATCGTCAAAAACACTTTCGTGTTTCTCACGATTCCAAAAATTGTCGCATTTTATTTTTTCCTCGTCAGTATACAATGCTATGACATACCATCGTCGTCGATGCTGAAGCTAAACTTATTGTAGGTGATCCGCCGACAGCAGCTGCAAGTTGAACCGACACAGTTGCAGTTGAGGGCTCGCTCGCGTCTCGATATCTCCAGTGATGCAGCTGTAAAATAAAAATAAAATACTACATGTATTATAATAATATAATTATATATTCGTGTCTTTATTTAGCACTATTTTATATTGTTTAATTCATTCTAATTTCCCCGGTTTTCAGTATCATTGTCAACTTTATCCCCATCATCATCATCATCATCAAGATCATGATCATCATCATCAACATCAACATCATCATCATGATCAACATCATCATCAACATCATCAACGTACACATCATCATCATCATTGTGATTTAAGCCCTTAACTGGCGGGATCAAGGCGAACGCTACCCAGGTGCAAGAGACATAAACCCTCATGAGCCCCCGCAGTCGCGGGGGCTCATGAGGGTTTATGTCTCTTGTTAGTACTGTTTTCATTATGCCTATGCTTTTGCATAGGGGCCTGACGAGTGGTGCTTTGACTAAATGCAGATCCGCAGCAATCGCTTTAGGTGCGTATTTCCCACACCCCGAAAAGCTCTACTTTGATGGAGTCTGGTTGAAACACTGCTCAGCTGTCAATATCTTTTCGAGTAATTCTCTTCGACTTTAGAGTAAACACGACAGAAACTAATGAATACACAGCAGTGCGGAGTGGCCTCTTTCCCGGCACTCTGCTAAAGGGTTTAACGTTGAACTCTAGATGTTGAGAAAGAGGTCCGGGATACTTCCGGCCACAGCTAGAATGTCGCGCGTGCCTTTCGTTTCCTCCCATCGTATTCTGAATTGAGCTAGTGGACGCGGTGGCGCGCACCTGGTGGCGCAGCGGATTTGCATTTAGTCAACGCATCACTCGCCAGGCCCCTATGATTTTTGGGGTCTTATTTCATGCGTTCTTCACGCGAATTTCGGTCAGTGTCCTGGGGTTAGTTGAGAAAGTCCGTGATCACCGACAGCGAAGGGGTTAACTGTTCTTGCCGTGTTGTTTTTCAAGCATAGATCCGCATGAGACCCCGCAACGTGCACACAAATTAGTCTCAGCAAGAGGCATAGATCATCATGAGCCCCCGCGGTCGCGGGGGCTCATGAGGTTCTATGTCCCTTGCAGGTTCGATTGTGTTCAGTTTTCCTCTGCAGTCAAAGGGTTAAGGCCCCACCACACGGGCCGGTTGTGCCCCGATTTTGAAGCCGATTCCGATCCGTTTGCGATCGGATGACGTCAATTATCCGATCCGGTCCCAATCGGCTGGGAATCGGGTCACTAGAACCTGCTCTATATTTCCGATCCGAATCGGTCCCGATCGTAAGCTTCAACCAATCAGAGCGCGTCTCGCAAAGCATGTCGTTTCAACACGGTTTGCAAATGGCCGAACACGCCTGTTGTCATCAGTACCACCGCCGTTGCCGCTGATGTTTCGCACGCCTCTTCCCGAATATGATGCAAAACTGCTGATAATGCAAGCACATCATCATCACTGTCAAAACTAGCAGTCATTTTGCAGAACAGGTACGACTTTGATCCCTTCGGTTCAAACCGGTCGGCTAAACTTGACAAGTCGAGAAATGTCAGTGTGGCACTGCACACGTTTTTTAGTCCGGCCCGATCACCTACCGATTCGAAAACTGATCGGGAATCGGCCTCAAAACCGGGCTCGTGTAGAGGGGCCTTTATGTGTGTTTCTTTCTTTGTTCTGTATTTCCTCGCAATAACACGCTCGCTTCCAGTCACTGACCTCTTCGGTCTACAAGGACTCCAGTGTTCCGATCAGACCGCGTCAGTAGTGCCTCCTCAGCAACGATGCCATGAACAAGGCACAACAGCGCCACCATGGCTCCAAAACACAAGGACTTCATGTTGTTCTGGGGGTGGGAATCAGACAGAAACACAAACAAGATCTTATGAACCAGCCCACAAAGTATCTTGCGTGAGCTTGCATGTATTTTTTCCATGTTTTGCACAATACACTCACAGACATCATAACAAAGATACAGACTGTATTCCTCATAACTAAATCAGTTTGATAGAGCAGGGAGAGCATGGCTTGCAGGTGCTTTGTGGTGCTTTGTGTCATTTCAGGAACATTGTACAACACTGACGTGTCTTGTGCGTCAGTGACTTATTCTTCTCCACGAGTCGGGGGTTCTTACTTTTGACATATTTTATGCAATCATTTTTTTTTTTTTTTCGAAACAGCTGAAGAGGTACAAAGCTGGCTAATGAACTCAACCAATGTCTTTCTCCAAACTGAGTATCAATTGCCAGAGGTTCTCTAAGAAAGCATTTCCATTATTTTTCAAGCTTGTACGTTTTCGTGTTTACATACATACCCGCTACGCATGCACACACACACACACACACACACACACACGCACACACACACACACACACACACGCACGCACGCACGCACGCACGCACACGCACGCACGCACGCACACACATACACACACACACACACACACACACACACACACACACATACACACACACACACACATTCGGCGCCTCGCGCCAAAAGTACGTTCAGCAGCTAGGTTTGTAAAACTAGAAATGACGTAATTTTTATCTTGTTACTTCACTTTTAAGTCCTGCCCGCCTAAGACGTCATGTGCGTGCTAATATAAGCGCTACACCGCGACCCATTCTTAAAAGTCCCTTCTATAAATAGAAGGGATTTTTAAAAAAGGACGGCTTTTGTTGTGCGGCTGTGGTATTTGGGTGCTACTCCCGAAGCATCGTGGTTTACCCATCTCCCACTTCTGGTTCCTATTCGTCCCAGGTTAACCCATTCAGCCCTGACGCACTACAGCAGGAGATGGGTTGACCATGATAAATCAAGGGTAGTGGCAGATTAGCTTGGCGCCTGTCGGCGCCAAGCTAATCTGGCACTGCCCTTGAATTATCATGGTCGATCCATCTCATGCAACAGGTGCATAGTCGTTAGATGACGCCTCCAAAATGTGGGAAATACGTGCGGCGGGTTGAATGAGTTAACCCTTCTACTCTCAGTGGACCATTGGACGCAGATTGTGTTTCTGAAATCTTTCTTAACCCATTGTGTAACAGGAACGAAATACCCACATTTTGGAGCAAAGGACTGCATTACAATTTCAGAGACAGATCGACCATAATAGTTCAAGGGTGGTGCCAGAACAGCTTCGCGCCCCCTAGGCGCCAAGCTATTCTGGCACCACCCTTGAACTAGTACGGTCGATCCATGTCCTGATGTGGTGCGTCGAGACTAAATGAGTTAATTCAACAGCAAACAACCCTTGCCGTTCAAGGAGCATAAAGTGACAGTGGCGTGGGAACCGCAGGGCACCCCCCCCCCCCCCATACACACACACACACACACACACACACACACACACACACACACACACACACACACACACAACACACACCTCCCTCCAATAAAAAAATATTTCTACGCCCATGATGTGATATCTGCAAGAGGCACTGGTCCGCGCGTGGAGGGCTTTAACTCATCAGCCCGGCGCACGCATTTCCCAAATTTGGGAGGCGTCATCTAACGACTATGCACCTGCTGCAGGAGATGGATCGACCATGATAATTCAAGGTCAATGCCAGATTAGCTTGGCGCCGACAGGCGCCAAGCTAATCTGGCACTACCCTTGAATTATCATGGTCGACCCATCTCCTTCTGTAGTGCGTCAGAGCTGAATGGTTTAAGAGAAAACTAGCAAAAGCGAGAAGAAGAAAAAAACTGAACAACAACTAATAACGTAGGCTTAGTTTACATCCAAGGCCTGTCGAATAGCATAGAGTAAAGTCTGGATAAAACAATTTAGCAAGGGACTAAGATTGTGTTGTTGTTATAAGCGGAATTTGTTATAAGCGGAGTGTCCGACTTTACAATGTAATAATCCCAACATATCCACAAAGGCTTGTTTTCGGCCTGTTCATTCATTTACAAGGGCATTCTAATGTAGAATCACTTAATTTATGACCTCTTAAAGTTTAATTAATTTTTTTATTTGACTAATTTTTTTAATTTTTTTTTTTTAATGTCTGATGTAAAAATCTTGGGGAGGAGAGGGCGTGTGGAATGCATAGACTTTAGCCAAATCCGCTACTCTCCAATTTGGTGTCCATCCTGATCCTAACGTTCTTTCTGTGCGGTGAGGGTTCGAGTCGTCTTAGCTTCGATAGTGAAATGATTTTTCCTGTTCACTGGCTTGGATAAGTAATGTGTGTTTTTTTCCCCAAAATTACAGTAAACAGCAGATATAACAAATTGCCATGGGACACAGAATTTGCTTATGTTATAAGCGAAGTTTCAAATAAAGTTATACAAATGTCTCACAGATACATCGTTCATGTAAATCCAGTTGATGAAAACGTTTCCACTTTTTTGAAAACATTATGAAAAACCCGAAATATTAATACATGTGTTGTGACTGTCTTTTCTAAGCGTGCTTCTTTCTTCGTTGGGCTGTTCTCTGCATTCTACACGTTTAGCAGTCACCTTTTTGGTCTGGATTTTGTATTCATGTCCTACCAGCAACCAACGTTGCTGCCGCTGATCACAGCTGACCTTTGTAAGAGACCCGGCACGATCAAAATGACCACGTACCTGTAGATGCAGGAATGCACGTGGAAGTGCGATATTATACGAGAAACGTGACAAAGGCAAAATGCATGAAATGCCTAAATACACCGTCAGTTTTAACCCATTCAGCCCTTTCGCATTAAAGCAGGAGATGGATCGACCATGACAATTCAAGGGTAGTGCCAGATTAGCTAATCTGGCACTACCCTTGAATTATCATGGTCGATCCATCTCCTGCAACAGGTGCATAGTCGTTAGATGGTGCCCAAACAATTTGGGAAGTACGTGCGTGAGGTGAAAGAGTTAGGAAAACAAATGTGAAAATGGAGCATTCTCCTGTTTCCTTGGTTGCGGACAATGTGAAGGTTTGTTATAAGCGAAGTCAGCAGCGCCGCGGGGACTGAAAAAAGTTTTTGCATCCGAAATGTTGTTATATCCGACTTTGTTATAAGCGGATTAATTTTACAAAGACAAAGAACAAACTTGGCTGGGACCTCCACAAAACCTTTGTTATAGCCGAAATGTTGTTATATCAGACCTTGTTATAAGCGGATTAATTTTACAAAGACAAAGAACAAACTTGGCTGGGACCTCCACAAAACCTTTGTTATAGCCGATATTTGTTATATCAGACCTTGTTATAAGCGGATTAATTTTACAAAGACAAAGAACAAACTTGGCTGGGACCTCCACAAAACCTTTGTTATAGCCGAAATGTTGTTATATCAGACCTTGTTATAAGCGGATTAATTTTACAAAGACAAAGAACAAACTTGGCTGGGACCTCCACAAAACCTTTGTTATAGCCGATATTTGTTATATCAGACCTTGTTATAAGCGGATTAATTTTACAAAGACAAAGAACAAACTTGGCTGGGACCTCCACAAAACCTTTGTTATAGCCGAAATGTTGTTATATCAGACCTTGTTATAAGCGGATTAATTTTACAAAGACAAAGAACAAACTTGGCTGGGACCTCCACAAAACCTTTGTTATAGCCGAAATGTTGTTATATCAGACCTTGTTATAAGCGGATTAATTTTACAAAGACAAAGAACAAACTTGGCTGGGACCTCCACAAAACCTTTGTTATAGCCGAAATGTTGTTATATCAGACCTTGTTATAAGCGGATTAATTTTACAAAGACAAAGAACAAACTTGGCTGGGACCTCCACAAAACCTTTGTTATAGCCGAAATGTTGTTATATCAGACCTTGTTATAAGCGGATTAATTTTACAAAGACAAAGAACAAACTTGGCTGGGACCTCCACAAAACCTTTGTTATAGCCGATATTTGTTATATCAGACCTTGTTATAAGCGGATTAATTTTACAAAGACAAAGAACAAACTTGGCTGGGACCTCCACAAAACCTTTGTTATAGCCGATATTTGTTATATCAGACCTTGTTATAAGCGGATTAATTTTACAAAGACAAAGAACAAACTTGGCTGGGACCTCCACAAAACCTTTGTTATAGCCGAAATGTTGTTATATCAGACCTTGTTATAAGCGGATTAATTTTACAAAGACAAAGAACAAACTTGGCTGGGACCTCCACAAAACCTTTGTTATAGCCGATATTTGTTATATCAGACCTTGTTATAAGCGGATTAATTTTACAAAGACAAAGAACAAACTTGGCTGGGACCTCCACAAAACCTTTGTTATAGCCGATATTTGTTATATCAGACCTTGTTATAAGCGGATTAATTTTACAAAGACAAAGAACAAACTTGGCTGGGACCTCCACAAAACCTTTGTTATAGCCGAAATGTTGTTATATCAGACCTTGTTATAAGCGGATTAATTTTACAAAGACAAAGAACAAACTTGGCTGGGACCTCCACAAAACCTTTGTTATAGCCGATATTTGTTATATCAGACCTTGTTATAAGCGGATTAATTTTACAAAGACAAAGAACAAACTTGGCTGGGACCTCCACAAAACCTTTGTTATAGCCGATATTTGTTATATCAGACCTTGTTATAAGCGGACTTGACTATTATCAGACTTCGTTTTAAACAGACAGTCAATGATAGTCAAAACCAATAATAAACAGTACAGAAAAAAAAAACTGGGGGGGGGGGGGGGGACATTAACAACAACAACATTAAACTAACGAGATGAAGATTTCATCCCAAAGTCTACGTATTGTTTGGAGGTCAGATGCGTTTATCTTTTAGGAACATTCAGAGTTGTTCATATTTTTAGGCTTATTATGCTGATCCATTTTCCTCCTCTCTAAGCCAATCTCTGATCAACACACACATCGGATCACACAAATAAAGACGAACACACGGCGCTCCCCGCTTTGTGGGCTCGTGTAGCGTCAGGAATCTTGTTACTTCTTTGCAGAATTTCTGCCCCGTATGCCAAACACGTCATGTGCATGCTCCGGAATGCGCTCCGACCTACCTCATTTCAAAGTCTACCGTATTTTCAATACGGTAGACAAAAACATAGATCGTGTACGGTTTTAGGAAACTCGGTTATACTCAGAACTAGAACTGTTGAAAGAGGTGAGTTTTGAGGGCGGACTGGAAGGAGGAGAGAGAGTGTTTCTGACGGAGAGAGAGTGGGAGAGTGTTCCAGGTGGATGGACCGTATACTGAGAAGGAACGGGGGCCGAAAGTGCTGAGTTTGGTGAGGGGGATGTGGAGGCGGAGAGGGTCGGAGGCGGAGCGGAGGGAGCGGGGAGGAGTGTAGGGGTGAAGTAAGTTTGAGAGATAGGCGGGAGCGCAGTTGGTCAGGGATTTGTAGCAGAGAGACAGAATCTTGTATTGGATGCGTTGGGGGATGGGAAAACGGTGAAGGAGTTTGAGCAGGGGAGTGATGTGGTCGGATTTTTTCTTTCTGAGGACGAGGCGGGCAGCATTGTTCTGGACGCGCTGGAGAGTTAAAGTGGTGGAGTGAGGGAGGCCGAAAAGGAAAGAGTTGCAGTAGTCGATGCGAGATGGGATGAGAGAGACAGCAAGTTAGGTGGCAGCTTCGGTAGTGAGGTATTTTCTGATCTGACTGATGCGGCGGAGGTGAAAGTAGCATGCTTGGGCCGTGGCGGAGACGAAGCTGGTCATGGAAAGAGAGGAATCCAGGTAAAAAGTAAAAGATACAACTTGAAATACCCCAAAAAGCTGTCAAATGCGAATTGAACCCTGTGTTGTCCGCGTGAAGTATTGTTACTACAAAAAAAAAATAATGTGTTTATTTAGCATAGTATAATATGGCTCGAAGAATTTCTGCAGTTGCATTCAGAATTCAACTGACCAACTGACGAAAATATTACACGAATTTTACACGAAAATATTTTGATATCATATGAAGTGACCTGGATGTTTCTTGTATATTCTTACTCATTGTTTAACTCATTTTTATTGTATTCTGTGAAATGACCGGTTTGTTGTTGGTGTTTTATGTTTTGTGTTTTTTTGTGGTTTTTTGTTGTTGTTGTTGTTGTTCTTGTTCTTGTTGTTGTTGATGCTTTCTTTTTCTTTTCATTTCTTTCTTTTTGTGTGTCTATAAATTGGTGCTCAAACATCGCACATCAACAACCTGTTCGGTGGCCTGTTTATTCTGGCTTGGCTGTATACACAAAGTTTTATCACACAGGTCTAGATTTTGTTTTGTCACTCATACCCTTGTGTATTTCGAACACATTTTTGCTTGCAACAAGCCAGGTAGTGTTCTCGTCAGCGGACCAACCTGACCACATTGGTGATAAACACCGAACCTTTCTTTTGTTGTGACCGTTCTGTGGATTTCTATTTGTTAGTGTCACTCTTTCTTGTTTTTTCGATTCATTGCGTTGTTGGGGGTGCTAGTGGCACTTCTTTTTTTTTTTAAACCGAAAAATGCCTAAAGCATTTGAGGGTTAAGCATTAGGTCTTGTTTTACCCTGCTGTTTCCCTTCCTCGTTTTTGTTATTGAGTTTTATGTGTTTCATTGCGTGTTGGTTTCTTAGGGCGGCTTGTTTTGCCTTGGTGCAGTGTTAAGACTGGGCGTTAGACTAAATCTCGCTCGCGGCAGACATTCCGTTTTTACCAGCCGCGCGGTCCCCGTGTGACTGTGAGTCATCAGTGACCATTGTTGCTATCTATCTATCTATCTATATCCCGCAGTCTTGCCGACCGTTGGGGCACCACTGATGACTTGGCAACCAGCTCCCTTCATTCCTCTCTGTTCTCTGCCATTCTTAGCGTATCGCGTAGATGACTGCTGGTGCTTGTTAATTGCGTCTTGACAGACTCTTTCGCTTTTTCCGATGTTGCTGATTCTGGCCTGGGATTATTGTTTTCCCTCGTGTTTCGGTGGTTTCTTAGGTCGGCTTGTTTGCCTTTGCGCTGTGGTTTTGAGCTGAAATGCTTTTCGCTAGATGCTAGATGCTATAATTGGAGGGACAAGGACTTCCAGCTTGCGCTGATTTCGTCCGGGGGGGGGGGGGGGGCGGGGGGGGGGGCATGGGGTTGGGGGGGGGGGTTCGCTCTGGATGTCTGTCGCTGATGCCAGCGCATCGCTAGTTTTATAATCTAGTATCATGGCCGCCCGCACCCTAGGGGGTGGGGGGGTCAAGTCGTAAGGGTGGGGGCGGGGGGTGTGGGGGGTGTGGAGAGTTGGGTCTCCTTCGTTTTTGTCATGACGGGTCGTTTGTTTAGATGTGTTGGATCAGGGGGTGTTTGTTAAGTAGTTGTATTGTGTGGTTTGTGGTGGTGTGCCAGGTGTCTGGGGTGGGGTTTATGAGACCTTCCAGTGTAAGGGGTTAGTTTAATATGTCTTCTAGTCTAGCTCTGGCGTGGTTTATGGCTGGCAGTCTAGGAGTACATGTTCTGTTGTGAGTGTGTGGCCGCATGTACCTATGACTGGGTTGGGGTGGACCAGGTATCTCTCGCCCCCTAATCTGATTCTTGTTAGTCGGATTGGTCTTTCCTTTCGCCTGAAAGAAGGATGGGTACGTTGTTTAGGCCTCGTGAGGCCTTTACGTCTACCTCTTTTTGAGTGATGGAATTCCTTTTTCCATAGATTTTGAAAGGCTGGTCGGAGGGCGTTTGATCTTTTGGCTGCCGACAGGGGTAGGTTGAAGAAGGTCGATTCTTGGTCGAGGCCTTTCTTCGCTATTTTATCTGCTTTCTCGTTACCTGGGATCCCTACATGGGAGGGAACCCAAATGAACTTAATTTCCTGGCCTAATTCTGTAAGTTCCGCTACTCTGAGTCTAATAAGATATGTTAGGTCTTCTAGGGAAGAGTCCAGGTTTTGGATCGCCTGGATCGCTGATAGGGAATCAGAGGCTATGAGAATTTGTTTGGCTGCCTTCAGGTCTGCTTTTATTACATTGATGGCTCCTAGGATTGCCGTGAGTTCGGCTGTGAAGACCACCGTGTGGTCTGGTAGTTTGATGGCTCTGTCCGATTTATAATAATAATTATAATTACGGTATTTATAATGCGCTTATCTTATAATAATTATAACTCTAAGCGCGCACTCACAACTCGCGCACGCATGCGCACGCTTTAGACAATGACTCACGTACCACGAATGGGTGGGGAGTGTGATAATAATAGTGCTAGAACTGTTGAAAGAGGTGAGTTTTGAGGGCGGACTGGAAGGAGGAGAGAGAGTGTTTCTGACGGAGAGAGAGTGGGAGAGTGTTCCAGGTGGATGGACCGTAGACGGAGAAGGAGCCGGGGCCGAAAGTGCTGAGTTTGGTGAGGGGGATGTGGAGGCGGAGAGGGTCGGAGGCGGAGCGGAGGGAGCGGGAAGGAGTGTAGGGGGGAAGTAAGTTGGAGAGATAGGTAAGAGCGCAGTTGTTCAGGGATTTGTAGCAGAGAGACAAAATCTTGTATTGGATGCGTTGGGAGATGGGGAGCCAGTGAAGGCGTTTGAGCAGGGGAGTGACGTGGTCGGAATTTTTCTTCCTGAGGACGAGGCGGGCAGCATTGTTCTGGACGCGCTGGAGAGTGAAAGTGGTGGAGTGAGGGAGGCCGAAAAGGATAGAGTTGCAATAGTCGATGCGAAATAAGATGAGAGAGACAGCAAGTTTGGTGCCAGCTTCGGTGGTGAAGTATTTTCTGATCTGACTGATGCGACGGAGGTGGAAATAGCATGTCTGGGCCGTGGCGGAGACCCAGCTGGTCATGGAAAGAGAGGAATCGAGGATAACGCCGAGGTTCTTGGCCGAGTCAGAGAGGGAGATGGGGGTGCTGTCGAGTTGAAGGTGGAGCGAGGGAGGGAGCTGGGAAAGTTTCTGGCGAGTGCCTACCAGCATGGCTTCCATTTTGTCGTCGTTCAGTTTAAGCTTGTTTGCTGTCATCCAGTTTTTCACGTCTTCGTAGCAGTCAGCCGTGCGAGTCAGTAGTGACTGAGTGTTGTCGAGTTTGTCTTTGTCTAGTAGTTGTGAGTCGTCAGCGTAGAGGTGGTGGTGTACGTGATGAGACTGGATGATGATGGACAGGGGAGAGGTGTAAAGTGTGAAAAGAACCGGGCCCAGGACGGACCCCTGTTGAACTCCGCAGGAGAGCGTAACTGGGTTGGAGGAGACGCCGTCGATGGTGACGGACTGCTGTCTGTCGGAGAGGTAGGAGAGGAACCAGGTGTCAGTGATGCCGAAGGAGTGGTGAAGGCGGTGGAGGAGGATAGAGTGGTCTATAGTGTCGAAGGCGGCAGAGAGATCAAGTAGCGTAATAAGGGAGATGTCGCCCGAGTCGGTGGAGAGGAGCAGGTCGTTTAGGATATGTAGAAGGGCTGTTTCAGTGCTGTGATGTTTGCGATAGGCAGACTGGAAGGGACTGAGGAGGTTGTTGTCGGCGAGGTGGAGGTTGAGCTGGTTGAGAACAACCTTCTCAAGAAGTTTGGACAGGAAAGAGAGATTGGAGACTGGGCGATAGTTCTTGAGATCGTTTGGGTCGAGGTTGTGTTTTTTAAGAAGAGGACGGACGATGGCAGACTTGAAGATATCGGGGACGGAGCCATTCTCTAGAGATGTGTTGAGGATGTCGGTAATGAAGGGCAGAAGTTTTGGAAGGCCGTCCCGGTAGAGAGAAGCTGGGAGGGGGTCTAGTTCGCAGGTTTTGAAAGGCATGGACTTTATGGTCTTGAGGACTTCATCCTGAGAGACCGGGCGGATGGACGAGAGGAGACTGCCGGAAAAAGGGGGGTCGGGAGGGCAAGGCGGAGAAGGCAGAGTATCGAGTGTGTTGCGCAGAGTTTGGATTTTGTCGGAAAAATAGGTGGAAAAGGCGGACGGGAGTTCTTTTTTGCTGTGTGTGTTGGGAAGAGGAGAGTCTTTAGAAGTGCCTAGGAGTGTGTTCATGGTAGCGTAGAGGGTTTTGGAAGAAGTGGATTCCAGGATTTTGTTTTGAAGGTGTTTACGTTTGGAGTCGGATATCATTCTGCAGACTTTGGATCTGGTGGATTGGAAGATCTGTCTGTGAACGGTGAGGTCGGATGAGCGCCAGCGGTGTTCCGCTTGTCGGCGCTCGCGCTTGGCCTCAGCTATGTCGTCACTGAGCCAGGGGGAGGGGAGTCGGTTGGGTATGGAGCAGGTGGTGACAGGGGCATGGATGTCTAGGAGTTTTCGAAGAGAGGAATCGAAATGGGATGCAAGATCATTAGAGGGGGCGGAGTCCAAAAGAAGGGCGACAGCTTCGTCGAAGAAGCTCTCTCTGTTGACAGATTTTAGTTTGCGACGAGAGACAAGGAATTTGGTTTTTTTTTCGGGAGAGGTAGGCTGAGGGAGACGAGAATAGCGAGGTGGTCAGAGGAGAGCACAGAGGAGGTGTCAGAGTCGAGAAAGAGTTGATCGGAGGTGCGGGTGATCATCCAGTTGAAGGTGTGGCCGAGTCGGTGGGTGGGTTTAGTGATGTGTTGTGTAAGATTGTGGTTTGAAAGTGACGCGCAAAGGCGTTTTGTCAGGGTGGTCGCCAAGAAGGATGTGTTTTACGGGTCGTGTGCTGTAGTGGTCGAGGAGGAGGTCAAACTCGGTGAGGAACATGGAGTTTGTGAGTTTGTTTTGAGAACTTGGTGGGGGGGGGGGGGGCGATAGATACATGAGAGGACTAGGGACTGGCCAGGGAGCGTTGCTACGGCCTCGACAGATTCAAAGGAGGGATGAGCAAAAGGGAGAGACTGAGAGAAGGCGAGGTGAGCAGAAAGACAGTCTCTGTAGATGATGGCAATGCCACCCCCTCTGGAAGCGCGCGGGAAGGAGGCCAGGCGGTAGCCACTCGGAGTGACGCTGGCGATGATGGGTTCATCGCCAGCTGTGCGAAGCCACGTTTCGGTAATAACGACAACATCTAGGTCATTGTCTAGAATGAAATATGAAATTACGTCGACTTTACCATCTCTGCAGACAGACTGTGCATTGAACAGACACACTTTAGGTTGGATGAGGCAGAAGAGGAATGGGGGGAAGAAACGGACGAAGAAGAGGACAAAGGAGGAGGAGGGTGGGGAGAGGAGAAAGAGGATGGAGGGGGAAAGAGAAAGGAGGGGAGAGGGGGGAGGAGGAAGAAGCGGGGAAGGAGAACCGGGCAAGAAAGTGGATGCGAGAAGATAATGAGGGGGGCAGGGGAGAGGGGAGGAAGGGGAGTATGAAAAGAAGAGGGAGGGGGGGGGGTGAAGGATGTTACACTACCGCAGCCACACGCAAGGTGTTGTAGATGGAAGACGCAGCCAGACAAGAGTGTTTCCAGAAGAGTCTTTTATTTCTTGGTCATCGTGGGTCTAATAGGTTGGGCACAACCAACCTACTAGCATGGCATACTAAAATGGCGAAAATACCGGAGCTCGGTCTCTCGCTTCTCAGCTCCCTCTATCTATCTATCTCACTCTCTTCGTTGTGTACTCTCTATCTATCTCGTTCCCTTCGTTGTGAGCTCTCTCGTTCTGGTCATTGTGCGAGCTCTCTCTCTATCTCGTTTTCTTCGTTGTGAGCTCTCCCGTTCTGGTGTTTACCCCCAATATATATACCCGTTCTGGCCGAGGGCATCGCCCCTTTGTCTCAACCGGTCAAAGGGGCTATTACTGTCACCCATATTATTCCACATCTATCATGGTGGCCAGCGTCCCCTGACCCTATCTGTCAAAGGAGCTATTACTGTCGCCCATAATCTATCCCCCATCTGCTCTGGTGGATAGCGCCCTCTGATCCTAGCTGACCAGGGACCCATTACTGTCTCTCATAATTATTCCACATCTATTATGCTGGTCAGCGTCCTCTGATCCTAGCTATCAAAGGAACTCATTACTGTCTCTCCTAATTATTCCACATCTATTATGGTGGCCAGCGTCCTCTGATCCTAGCTATCAAAGGAACCCATTACTGTCTCTCATAATTATTCCACATCTATTATGGTGGCCAGCGTCCTCTGATCTTAGCTGACCAGGGACCCATTACTGTCTCTCCTAATTATTTCACATCTATTATGGTGGCCAGCGTCCTCTGATCTTAGCTGACCAGGGACCCATTACTGTCTCTCCTAATTATTCCACATCTATTATGGTGGCCAGCGTCCTCTGATCTTAGCTGACCAGTAACCTATTACTGACTCTCATAATTATTCTTTGTCAGCAGGAGTCTGTGTTCCTCACTACTAACGAGGGCTCATTATTTATTCATTAGTCCCAGCTTAGTAGGGCCGGCCACTTGTCAACTCCACGTGAGCCCGTGGTACTAATTATACCCTCGTTATTTTCATATCAAGGGAAATTATAAAATTACCCGACCGTGATATTGGTCGTATACACTTATAGTGTAACAAGGAGAGGAGAAAGGGGGAGGAGGGGACGGGGAAAAAGGCAGACGAAGGAGGAGGGGGTGAGGGGAGGAAGGGGGAGGAGGGAGGGGGAGGGGGCGGCCGAGGAGAGCAGGGAGCGGTAGATGAGGGAGAGAGGAGAAGAAATGGGAGAAGGAAGGGAGGGGGGAGAAGACGGGGAGGCGGAGTGAGGCGGAGGTGGTGGAAGGGTATTAGAAAAGGGGAAGAAGTGTGTGGTTGTGTGTGTGGTGGTGCGTCCTGCCTTCTGCTAATTCCGCCCCTGCGGCCTCTCTTTCGCGATCAGATGACCCCCACCCGGGTCTGCCCTGGGGGACTTGGGTGGGGTTAGGTATTTTTTAGTTCCCAGGGTCACCCTGGTCAGCCCCACAGGGTGGGTTTTTCTCTCTATTCTGGGGCATGTGTTTCTGTCTACCCTTGGTCCATTCACCTGTATTTGCCTTTTTAAAACTCTCCCTACTGTCTGCACTGCCTGTAGCTCTTGATATTGGATGTGTGTTGCTAAATGGTCTTGGCTTTATTTAGGCCCCATGTGTTAGGTTTATTTAATGTATTTGACCGGCTGGCGACATACATTCAATGTTCTGTTTATT
This sequence comes from Semisulcospira habei, assembly GCA_036245525.1. Taxonomy (NCBI): domain Eukaryota; kingdom Metazoa; phylum Mollusca; class Gastropoda; family Semisulcospiridae; genus Semisulcospira; species Semisulcospira habei. The sequence goes on from BTPG01000001.1 coordinate 62,640,424, forward strand.
TTTTTTTTTTCACAAGCAGTGCAGGCACGTCCTGAGAAAGCCTTGTTGCTGTCGGGACGTTAAGCAATGTACAATCAATCAAAGCGATCAGATGCCGCGTAAGGCATGTGCAACACTGTCGGCGGCACCGGCCGCGCAGTAGGTGGCGTGGCGACGTAGAGATAGCAGTTGTTGGCGTGTGTTTCAGATGAGCATAATTGTTTGTGAGGACAACAAAGAGAACGACGGGAAGAGGGTGCAGTAGGGTGTGTGAGTAAGTGTGTATGTGTGCCGATGTGTGTGTGAGTGTGGTAGGAGAGCGACGCTGATAATACGCAAGGGAGACAATGTGCAGTAGGGGTGTGTGTGTGTGTGTGTGTGTGTGTGTGTGTGTGTTTGTGTGTGTGTGTGTGTGTGTGTGTGTGTGTGTGTGTGTGTGTGTGTGTGTGTGTGTGTGTGTGTGTGTGTGTGTGTGTGTGTGTGTGTGTGTGTGTGTGAGTGTGGTAGGGGAGCGACGCTTATGATACGCAAAACCAACACTGAAAGGGCAAAATGGATACGGGGGAAAATTTACAAGCAGCAGACAATCCGGTCGGTCAGCGGCGAGATCAGACAAAGGCGCCAAAGTGGCGGGAGGGCGAGATGGCGACGGGAGATAAAAATATGGGGCAGCACACGTAAAACCAATAGGACGGCAGGAACACGAACAACAACCAAGCAACAGATGCAACCGCGGGTGGCACACACACTCACACAGTAAACATTTCACACACTAGCGATCAGCACATAAAAACAGGGCAGCGGAAAAGGCCCGGCGGAACCACGCTGCGGAGGAGACAAAATGGCGACGTAAACAAAGTTGAAACGACAGACACTATTCAATACGATACCACTCGAACAGCAACCAGATCCGACGAAACACAAGCATACAATCCTCATCAACGCACTCTTATACGATACTCAGCAGACTTTCAGCACACGTAAACACAGTACATCCAACGAAAAACCACTAAAACACTGGGAGCGAAAAACACTGGGTAGGTCGCACAAACAAGATGGCGCCCCATGTGGGGAACGTGGATACCTAGTCAAGTCAAGTCAAGTCAAGTCAAGAGTTTTTATTTATGTTGGCACTTCGGCCATTTTCACATGGAGAGCGTATACATAAAGTCCAGTTGCGTGGGTCGTGGGATCCATCTGTGTAGATGATGGTGTAGTTATTGTACGTGGTTGTTCATTTTACGTCGAACTCTAGTCTCATTTTGGGCCAGTCTATTTCTTTTTGGAGCTTCGTTAGGTCCAGGTCTATTTCTATTTGGGGTAGTTTTCATGGTGGTACGCTTATTAGCGGGTTAGGTACTTTATTTGGTAGTTTAAGATTATGGATTCTTCTAGCTTCTGTACCACTGTTTTTATTTGGGGTTGTTGGGTGGGTTCCCATTTGGGTGTGTGGTTGGTGTTTAGGGTTTGTTTGGCCGGGTGGTCGTCCACCATTCCTATTGTTTTGCTCCACTAAATTTGCGCATTATGTTGATTCCTTTCCTGGCCGACTGACAGATTAGGTTTACGTATGATGCCCAATTATTATTGTGTGTGAATATTACTCCTAGGAAAGTGTCTTGTTTGCTGTATTCTGTGTGGTCCCGTTGATTTGAAGCTGGTGCACGGGGGTTATTATTTTGTATCTTTTGGAGGCGGTTGGTTTGAAATATGATAGCCTGGGTCTTTTGGGTAGAGATTTTTAGGCCTGCTCTTACTAGCCATTTCTCGACTCTTGTCAGGTCTTGTTGGAGTTCTTGAAATCCCACTAATTCCATTTTATTCCCTTTCCATTTGTTCGTGATTTTTCCTGTTAGGGACGTGTCGTCTGCGAATTGCATTATTTTACTGTTTCTGGCTACGTGTTGTAAACCCGTGAGTAGGAGTGTAAATAGGAGGGGGCTGAGTACCGATCCTTGGGGTACCCCGTTATCTAAGATGTATTCTTTGGATATCGCGGTGCCTAATCTGACTGCTATCCGACGGTCGCCCAGGAAGGCTTGGACGAAGTTGTACATTTTGTTGGATATCCCTAGGTCACCCATCCTAGTGAGTAAGTTTTCGTGCCATACCATGTCATAGGCTTTTTCTATGTCTAAGAATATTCCCACCAGTTCGGTTCTCCTTTCCTGGTGGGTGTTTAGAATTTCTTGTTGTACGGATTGATTGATTGATTGTACATTGCTTAACGTCCCGACAGCAACAAGGCTTTCTCAGGACGTGTTGTTGTACGGGAGGCCAAATGGTCTAATGTGCTGCGTTGTTTCCTAAACCCGCTCTGCTGAGGTGGTAGGATGTGGTGTTTTTCGCAGTAGGACATGAGTCTATTTTTGAGAATTTTCTCTAACAGTTTGCCCAGTTGAGATGTTAGTGCTATGGGCCTGTAGCTCCCTGGTTGGTATGTTGGTTTGCCGGATTTGGAGAGTGGGAATACTATTGCCTTTTTTCACTGGGTGGGATATTGACCACTAGTGTTTATATCATTAAATAGGCTTACTATGGCTTGTTTCATGGATGGGTGAGTTTGCTTAATAATTTCGTATGTAATTAAGTCCGCTCCTAGGGCTTTGCCCTTCCCCGTAATTTGCAGGGCTTGGGTTAGTTCAATGGTGGCGATTCGCTGTCTAGTTCATAATTCTCTTTACATGTGAATCTTTCGAAACATTAACTAATGTGTGGTTAAGCTCTTTGAATTCTGCTGTTAGATTTTCGTTCGAGCTGGCCATGCTGAAGGTGTGGGCTAGTATGTCTGCTTATTCTTGTTCGGTAGCGTACACCCTATTCTCAGTTTTTAAGGATGGCATGTCTGATCTTGGACCGTTATTGAGGGCTTTAATTTTGTCCCAGCTTTCCTTCATTTGGAATTTAATATTGAGTGATTCTGTAAAGGCATGCCAGTCTGCTTTCTTGGCTTCTTTAATAATTCTGTCGGCTATTGTTTTGGCACGTTTGTACTCTATTTGGTTTTCGGGCGTTCTCTGCTTTTTCCGGATTTGGAGTTTTCGTTTCCTTCTTTTTACAACGTGGTCACAGTCTTTGTTCCACCAGGATTTCCCTGGCTTCCCATTATCCGATCTGGTGGGGGTGCTCTCCTTGACTGCTCGGATAATCTGGTCTGTGATGTGGGCCCTTTTGGTGTCTATGCTGGGCTCTTCATCCCATGCCGTTGCAAACCTTGTGAGCTCGGAAAATTTGTCGCAGTCTGTCCTTTTGGTGTTAATTTTGAAGGGGACCCCGGTGCGATCTTGCTGGGGGAGTTCGTCCCTACTACTTATGGTGACAAGTGTCCGGAAGTGATCGCTTTCGAGATTATCGCTGTTTACTTGCCACTGTGCCGTGTTGGCGATGGTGTGGTGTTGGTGGCTATTGCTATGTCTAGAGTGTTCATAGTGTCCTTGTTGCCATGGGCATACTTAAGGTTTTTTCCCCGCTGGGTCGGCTGTTATTTGACTTTCGTCACATTGGGGACTTTTGGCGTTCAAATCACCTACCACTATATCTCCAGCGAGTAACAGTTGCTTGAGGTCTTCGATTGTTATTTGGCTATAGGTTCGCTCGGATGGGATGTAGGCGCACACTATTTTTAGTTTTCGGTTGGTCGGTGTGATTACTTCTCCTATTATGGCTTCAATTTGGGGGTTTATGGTGTGGTTTATTTCCGTGATCGCTAGTCCAGTGTTGGTGTAGATGGCTACTCCTCCTCCTTTCCTATCGGTTCTATTTTGGAGCTGGGCTTGAGATACTACATACGTGTACGTGCGTGCCATCATTTTCGGCACACGTTATTGTACATGTACTGTTTGTTTGATTTTTTCCTTCTCGTTCAGAAGTGATGTCCAGGCTTGTTTTGCCCTTGTGTTCAGCTTTCTTGTTTGTTTCATTTGTGGTGAGGGAGTAATTGTTGTGTGACTAGACCTGTGTGTATAAAATGGTGCTCAAACATCGCACACCGACATCACGTTCTTTAGCGTGTTTATTCTGGCTTGGCCGTATACACAATTTTTTTATGACACAGGTCTAGATTTTGTTTTGTCACTCATTCCCTTGTGTATTTTGAACACATTTTTGTTTGCAACAAGCCAGGTACTGTTCTCGTCAGCGGACCAACCTGACCACATTGGTGATAAACACCAAACCTTTTTTTGTTGTTGTTGTGACCATTTTGTGGATTTATATTTGTTAGGTCACTCTTTCCTGTGTTTTTAAGAGTCATTGCGTTGTTAGGGGTGCTTTAAGCATTTTATGGTTTAAGCAATAGGTCTTGTTTTACCCTGTTGTTTCCTCCCTCGTTTTTGTTGTCGAGTTTAATTTGTTTCATTGCGTGTTGGCTTGTTTGCAATGGTGCAGCGTTCACTGTGACGCTGGGCGTTAGACTGGTTCTCGCGCGTGGCAGTTTTTCCACTTTTTACTGGCCGCGCGGTCCCGTGTGACTGTGAGTCGTCAGTGACCATTGTTGCTGGTGTTTGTTAATTGCGTCTTGACAGACTCTTTGGCTTTTTCCGATGTGACGGATTCTGGCCTGGGATTTTTGTTTTCCCTAGTGTTTTCGGAGTACGAGCTCTAGCGCGTCGTGCGTTATTTCTTTTACGTGTTGTTTCTTAGGTTGGTTTGTTTGCCTTAGCGCATTAGTTGTGCGCTGAATTCAAACTGGTGTATTCTAACTGGTGTATCCAGTGAACAACGCTAAGCTGTATAACAGCTCTTAACAAACAACTTAACGCAATGAATCTCAACTAAACTGCCCACTGAATCACGGGAACTGACTGGCTCAGCCGTGAGGGGAATGTACAACCTAAAACTGTACCCAAACAAAATATGCCCAGAGAACTGACGGGTTGTTAACACACTGATGAACACACGTATGTACAATTATCTAACCAATATGGAAATAACCACGTGGTTCACCCGAAAAACACAAACAGTACATGTACAATAACTTGTGCCGAAACGGATGGCACGCACTTATACGTATGTACTATCTCAAGCCCAGCTTTGAACTTGCAACGTGAACATGCAAACAGGTGGCGCGGGGGTTCAGCCACCCGAAGACCGATGACCAAATATTATGCAACATTACACAGTAAAAATCACAAGGAGGGTATAGTCTTTGGAAGTAAATCAATAGCCGGGCCCGCCGTCACACTCTGACTCAAACCCTTAAATCTGTGAACACTGGCACTCTGGGACTGGTAATACAGATTTGAAACTGTGCGCGCGTAGACCAAAACCGAAGGCGTGGCATGACTCGAGTACACCAGACAAACGACGCGGAAATATGAAACATTGGAAACAGCAAAAAATAACGATACCAAATAACCAACATGTGCATCTATGCCTCTTGCTTCTGCAGGGACCCTTATACATGTGTGTGTCTTTTTTCTTTTTTTCTGCAGGGACACTTGAACATCTATGCCTCCTTCTGCAGGGACCAGTGTGCATCTACGCATTTTATGCATGTGTGTTTCTTTTTTTCTGCAGGGAAACCTTTTATGCATGTGTGTTTCTTTTTCTGCAGGGAAACCTTTTATGCATGTGTGTTTCTTTTTTTCTGCAGAGACACCTGAACATCTTTGCCTCCTTCGGCAGGGACCCTGTTGCATCGATGCCTCTTGTTTCTGCAAGGACCCTGGTGCATGTTTTTTTCTTTTTTCTGCAGGGACACGTTAACATCTATGCCTTTTTCCGCAGGTACCCTTGTGCATCTATGCCTCTTTCCGCAGGTACCCTTGTGCATATATGCCTCTTGTTTCTGCAAGGACCCTTGTGCCTGTGTGTTTCTTTTTTCTGCAGGGACACATGAGCAAATAGCCTCTTCCTTCAAGGCCACATTTTCATCCATGTTTTTTTTTTTGTTTGTTTGTTTGTTTGTTTTTTTTTTTTTTTTTTTTTTTTGTCTCTGCAGGGCCACATGTGCATTGATGTTATTGTTTCTGCAGAGATACATGTACAGTGCCCGGGATGGACGAAACTAGCCCTGGCCAAGGACATTGCGCTCGAAAGCTAAACATTCAACGACGAACCGCCAGCCCAACAACAGGCACGCGCGTAGCGCGATGTGCGGGACCACGTAACCGGACCTCACCGCGAGCCGCCACCAACATCATTTGACGCGGCAGTAGCCATACACGTCACTTGAACTGCAGACGAGAATGTCGTATAAGAGCTACAGCCTCGCCACAAACTGTGCACTGGCATAAACCAGAATGCCGTGGTTAGAGGAATCCAACAACCAATTGAAATCGCACCAAACATATTGGTGACGTACAACAACAACCCAAAATGCCTCTATGAAACACTGCTGCGAAAACGCAATGAAGGTAATCGCACCAAAATTGGTGACGCAAAATAACCTAGTGCTGGTAAACCTCCCACAGTGCGTTGAATTACTCCACGGGGAGATGCAATGAACACGATCAACCCACAATGAACGGACAACAAATACCGTCAAACAACAAATCCACAGATATTCCTTTGTCCTTTGAACAGAAGGACGGATGTGATAACTAAATCACACCTCTGTGGTCAGGTTTGGTCCGCTGACGAGAGCAGTACCTGACTTTTTAAAGTGAAACATGTTCGAAATGCACAAAGGATGAGTGACTACAACAAAATCGAGACCTGTGTCACAAAGCTATGTGTATACGGCCAAGCCAGACTGAATAAACAGGCTACCGAACGGGTTGTTGGTGTGCGATGTTTCAGCACCATTTTATACAAACACAATAAGCATTTCAGCGCTCAACCACAGCGCAAAGGCAAACAAGCCGCCCTAAGAAACCAACAAGTAATGAAACACATAAACTCGACAATAAAAACGAGGAAGGGAAACAGCAGGGTAAAACAAAACCTAATGCTTAACCCTCAAATGCTTTAGGCATTTTTCTGGTTTATGTTAAAAACCAACAAAAAGTGCCACGAGCACCCCCAACAACGCAATGAATCGAAAAAACAAGAAAGAGTGACACTAACAAATAGAAATCCACAGAACGGTCACAACAAAAGAAAGGTTCAGTGTATATCACCATTGTGGTCAGGTTGGGCCGCTGACGAGAACAGTACCTGGCTTGTTGCAAGCAAAAATGTGTTCGAAATAAACAAGGGAATGAGTGACGAAACAAAACCTAGACCTGTGTCATAAAACTTTGTGTATACGGCCAAGCCAGAATAAACAGGCTACCGAATGTGTTGTTGGTGTACGATGTTTGAGCACCATTTTGTACACACATGGGGGTATAATGAGACATGTGGCTGAAACAAATGGCATTATCTCCACAAATATGCATGGGACCATTGGTCGGTTGGCCGTTTCAACATCTTTATGTACAATAATACCTCCACCTTAATTCAACGCCAAATTGCAACGGGACTATTACAACCATAGCAGTGCAACAAACATGGATGCAAAGCGGGTTCAGCAAGAAGTATAGATTCTCATGAGCCCCCGCGACTGCGGGGGCTCATGATGATCTATGCCTCTTGCCTCGTCATACCACAACAACCTACAGGTCGTTTAAGCATTTTATTTGTAATGAGTTTCTACACGATCTTACTAACACTCCTTTTGACGAGGTCCTCACAGATGATCCAAATATTGCGCTGTCCACTTGATACAGTTTATTCCTTGGAATATTAGACAGACATGCGCTGATTAGAACAAAAAGAGTAAAGAGTGAGATACTCCCCCCTTGGTTGAAAAAAGAAATAATGCGTGCCTTGTCGGTGAGAAATGACCTAAAAAGAGAAAAGAAGTTTAATGAATTTAAAAAGCAGCGAAATTGTGTGAGATAACGGTGCGCGCCGCGAGGAGAGACTTTATCCGCAACACTGTCAAGGACAACAAAAATGTGTCAGCAGTGTGGAGGGTACTGAATTTGGTTACCCGAGGCAATAGCAGCAGGTCAACAACCATCCCCAGAAATCTGTCCGCCGACACATCCGCCGAACATTGTCTGTGTGTTGCAGATTTGATAACTACTCCTATTCGTGATAAAGAGGTTGACATATGCCCCGATTACTTAGTTAATGTTTGCAACAGAAAAACAACTGGCACACCACCATTTAATATGCCCATACATGCTGTGCAGGAAGTGGACAAACTAATTAGAGACCTAGCTAATATGAAGTCCTCCGGCCATGATGATATCAACCCACAAATATTAAAGTTGTCTGTACCATACATCTTATAGACCCTTACTAATATTTACAACTTATGTATTCAAACAAATGTATTCCCTACAGACCTTAAAGTCGCAAAAGTCGTTTCACTGCCAAAATCAAAAGAGCATACTGACCCTAACAACTATAGACCCATTTCTCTGCTGTCAGTATTATCAAAACCCCTCGAAAGGCATATACATAAACACCTGTTGGACTACTTAGAATCCCGAAAGTTGCTCCATTCGTCTCGGTCAGGATTTCGCCCTCGGCGTTCATGTCATACGGCTCTGAGCAAATTAACAGACACATGGCTTTCAAATATGAATAATTCGCAGCTGACAGGTGTAATTTATCTTGACTTTCAAAAGGCTTTCGACTTAGTGAACCGTACAATATTGATTTCCAAACTTCAGCATTTTCTTCAAAACGACATGGCTGTTTCATTTTTTTACGTCGTACCTCAAAAACAGGAAATAGAAAGTAATTGCTAATGGAGCCTACTCTTCTACTAAAGATGTTAAACTCGGAGTTCCGCAGGGGTCAATCTTAGATCTTCTTTCATTTTGTATTTACATCAATGGCCTACCTCTAAGTCTCACCTACGAAGCAAAACAGTGTGATATGTTCGCCGATGATACCTCAATCCACACAGCTAACAAAGACATAAGCGTATTTGAAAACGGCCTTCCAAAAAGTCTCGAAAATAATTATATCAGCATGGTGTAAAGTCAACTCAATGATTCTGCATCCTACTAAAACAAAATCTATGATTATTGCAACACGCCAAAAGCATCAGTTGAAAGCATTAAAACTTAATCTATCACTCGGCGACGACATCATAAAATAGGTAGCCAAACATTGTCTATTGGGGGTCACAATATTGATAATCAGTTGAGGTGGCAGATGTACATTGCCAATGTTTGTAAAACGGTCTCAAAATATGTCTTAATGTTATCGAAATTAAAGTATTACACAAATAATGAAACCAGAAAATTGTTCAGTAATGCACACACCATGTCACATACAAACTACGCATCGACGGTGTGGGATTGTTGCAGTGATGTCTACTTAAAAAGACTAAATTCGTTACATAAGAGAATGGCAAAATTAATTCTTCCCGACCCGCACTTGACGACCGAAGAAAAACTCAGTAAAGCTGGATTCCTACCCCTTCAAAATCACTTTAAATTAACAAAGCGGTACTGATGTTTAAAGTGTGGAACCATAGCGCTCCAGAGTATCTAACAGGGCTGTTTAAAAAATCAGATTCCTGTTATGTGAATATGAGGGGTCTTTATATTGTTCCAAAACCCCGAAAAGATATATTTAAATCTACTTTGTCATTTGCGGGTTCCACACTGTGCAACTCACTCCCACATCACGTTAAGGCCACTCCGACATTATCTCGTTTCAAAGCAAATCTTTACAGATACCTGACATCACTCAAATAACAATATCTAATTATACTTAGACACACAAATGAACGTGTATATTCTAACAATCATGTGTATGTGCGCGCGCGTGTATGTGTGTGTGTGTATGTTTGTGTGTGTGTGTGTGTGTGTGTGTGTGTGTGTGTGTGTGTGTGTGTGTGTGTGTGTGTGTGTGTGTGTGTGCGTGTGTGTGTGTGGACACGCGCGCTCGCGAGTGCGTTTGTGCGTGTATGCGTGTGTTTGTGTTTAGTGGACTATATATTTTGTATCACTGTGCTTTGATGTCCCTGTTTTATGTATACTTAGTACTTAATTAGTCGTAGTTGTAGATACGGCAGGTACGAAAAATGATATAGTCACTGTCTGTGTTAATTCTTCACCGTTGTAAAATATAGATTCATGGATTCATTGATACATATTTTTCGGTCTGATCCAGCACTGAATTGGGCAACTAGCGATTAAGGCGTACACTCACCTTTTCAAACTTTTCTCACTTCAAGCCTCCTGCAAACTGTGTCCGCAAATACAAGAAGCATTTGCACACCGATATTTATACGAGTACAAACCGGAGATACAAGCGCGTGACTGCGGTTATTGTCAATTTATAATTTCAGTGCGTGTCGCCGTGTGGTTTTGGACCTTACGGCTTCAAGCTGTTTCAAAAGTGTATGGTCTAAAATCACAGACAAAAGCACACCTGTGTATCAGTTAGATGGATAAGAGTCCTGGTAACACGTCTGAAATTTGAAATCAATATTTTCACACCAATCTTTTTATGTGAAAGTGACGCTTGTCGCGGCGTTTGATGTACAGGCAGGCTGCGGTATCTAATAATATAATAATAATAATAATAATAATAATAATAATAATAATAATAATAATAATAATAATAATAATAATAATAATAATAATAATAATAATAATAATAATAATAATAATAATAATAATAACCCAAGAAAAAGCTTGATGTTGCCAGCCTTCAGCGTGACGACGTGAAAGCTGCCTTTCAGACAGATTTACAGCGCAGGCTCAAAGACACAGCGGACCCAGCAGACTCCTCCCCTGAAACACTCTGGGAACAACTGAAAACTGCTATTGCAAAATCCTCTGCAGAAGTCTTGGGTTTCGCTAGAAAGAAGAACAAAGACTGGTTTGACGAAAACGATGTTGAGATCCAGGAACACCTAGCAAAAAAAAAGAGCCGCCCATCAGGCCCACCTAGCCCAGCCTTCCTGCCCTGTGAAGAAGTCTGCCTTCCGCCTCGTCTGCAGCAGTCTCCAGCGCAAGCTCAGAGATCTCAAGAATGAGTGGTGGACCAGACTTGCACAGAGGACCCAGCTTTGCGCTGACAATGGTGACTACAGGGGCTTCTAAGAAGCACTGAAAGCAGTGTATGGCCCCAGGCACCTGGTACAAAGTCCCCTGCGAAGCGCGAATGGCCAGGCACTCCTCACAGATAATACCTCCATCTTGAACCGCTGGTCGGAGTACTTTCAGAGCCTCTTCAGCGCTGAGCGCACTGTTCAAGAAGCAGTCGTCCTACAAATCCCACAACTCCCAGTAAAGGTTGAATTGGACGAACCGCCCACCGCTGAAGAGACCCTCACAGCCATCCACCAGCTCAAGAGTGGCAAAGCAGCAGGCATTGATGGAATACCGCCAGAGATCTGGAAACATGGAGGCACAGCACTGCACAACAAGCTCCATGACCTCTTTCTCTGCTGCTGGGAGGAAGGAACACTACCAAAGGATCTCCGTGATGCTGTCGTTATCACCCTGTACAAGAACAAAGGCGAGAAGTCTGACTGTTCCAACTATCGGGGAATTACCCTGCTGTCGATTGCTGGGAATATTCTTGCAAGGCTGCTCCTGAATCGGCTGGTACCTGCCATCGCTGAAGACCACCTCCCAGAGGGCCAGTGTGGCTTCAGAGCAAACAGGAGCACCACCGATATGGTCTTTGTGCTGAGACAGCTTCAGGAGAAGTGCCGCGAGCAGAACAAAGGTCTGTACGTAACGTTTGTCGACCTAACAAAAGCGTTCGACACTGTGAGCAGGCAAGGCATGTGGCAGATCCTGGACCGACTTGGCTGTCCCCCAAAGTTCCTCAGCATGATTGTCCAGCTACACGAGGACCAGCAAGGCCAGGTCAGACTCAACAATGACCTCTCAGAACCATTCCCTATTCTCAACGGCGTAAAGCAGGGCTGCGTGCTGGCACCGACCTTCTTCACCATCTTTTTTAGCATGATGTTGAAGCAGGCCACAGTGGACCTCGATGATGACGATGCAGTGTACATCAGGTATCGTCTCGATGGCAGCCTGTTCAACCTCAGACGACTGCAGGCCCAAACGAAAACCCTAGACCAACTGATTCGTGAGCTGCTTTTTGCTGATGACGCTGCCCTCGTTGCACACACAGAGAGAGCCCTGCAGCGCATCACGTCCTGCTTCGCAGACGCTGCCCAGCTCTTTGGACTCGAGGTCAGTCTGAAAAAGACAGAGGTCCTCCATCAGCCGGCACCCAAGACAGTGTATCGCCCTCCTCACATCACCATTGGCGAGTCTGAACTAAAGTCAGTGCACCAGTTTACTTACCTTGGCTGCATTATCACGACGGACGCCAAGCTGGACAAGGAGCTTGACAGCAGGCTGGCAAAAGCGAACAGCGCTTTCGGGCGACTTTTCAAGCGGGTGTGGCACAATCAACAGCTGAAAACAGGCACCAAGATCAGCGTGTACAGAGCTGTGGTCCTCACCATCCTGCTGTATGGTTCCGAGTCCTGGGCCCTCTACCGCAGCCAACTACGACTCCTCGAACGCTTCCACCAGCGCTGCCTGCGCACCATCCTGGGCATTCACTGGAGTGACTATGTCACCAACGTCGAGGTCCTTGAACAGGCTGAAACTGTGAGCATCGAGGCTTTGCTGCTGCGGACACAGCTCCGCTGGGCGGGGCATGTCTCCAGGATGGAGGATCATCGCCTACCAAAGATCACCCTGTTCGGCGAGCTTGCTACTGGACACCGTGACAGAGGGGCACCAAAGAAGAGGTACAAAGACTGTCTCAAGAAGTCACTTAGTGCCTGCCAAATCGACCACCACCAGTGGTCTTCGCTTGCTGTGGACCGTGACACCTAGCGCTCCACCATTTACAAGGCAGCTGTCTCCTTTGAGGACTCTCGCAGAGCTAGCCTTAAGGACAAGCGGCTCAGGAGAAAAAACAGAGATGCCGCAACTCAGAACCCTGGCCATACCTCCCCCTGCAGCCACTGCGGTCGAACCTGCCTGTCCCGGATTGGCCTCCGCGGCCACGAACAAGCCTGCAGACGTCGTGGGCAACTCCTATAAAATCTTCGTTCGCGAAGTCAAGCCAAGAGCGAATAATAATAATAATAATAATAACCAATGAGATTTATCAAGCTCTAATTCTAGTTTTTTAATTATGAACTAATAGTGAAAAGATGTGTTTTAAGATTTCGCTTAAATGTCTCAAAGACAGGCTGCTAGCGACGGGAGAGAGGGAGTGTGTTCCCCGTGGATGGGCAGGAGCGCCTGAATGATCGTGCCCCAACATTAGAAATACGGTCCCAATGCAGCAAAACGTGCAGCCGACGTCGAACCGACGGCCTTTTGTGCATTGGGGAAGGAGAGGGTGTCGGCTGAAGATCGGAGAGTGACGGGAGGGCGAGTACGGCTGGAGGTAGTAGAGAGATATGTCAGCGCATTTGCAGCAGTTTTCTTTGTACTGTATTCTCTGGGAGACTGTCAACCAATGTCTGATATAACGCACAGGTCTCAGAGAACAATGAACAAAGAAACTTTCATTTTAGGACTGTACGAGTATTTGGTTACAGGTTTGAAAATTGTCAGCCCTCGTTACTTACCTAAATACTCATTTCTATTGTAGATTAATGGTAGCAAAGCTACCCCCATCCCCCCCCCCCCAATCTACAAATTACTATTAGTGAGCAAAAAGTCCTAAGGCCGACGTCAGCTTTAGCTGGCCCGCGCAAATGTTTACGGCCTATGGCCTATACTCGGCACTGCTGTAATGCGATAGGGTATAGAGCGGTCTGACTGCACCCCAGTAAGCAAAGGTCGTCGTGCCCAGGACGGCCGCAGTGGGCCCGCGCACAGCTGTGCGCGGGCCCACTGCGGCCAGCCTGGGCCTCGAAGACGTTTTGCTACTGGGAAGCTGTCGGGTACCCGTTATGCCGAGGCTGACCTGTTGTTTGATGCCGTCTATATATACTGACTTCCGTTAAGAACGTGAAAAGTGACTGTAAGTGTACCCACAAACAAAGAGCCACCCTGACAGCAAAAAAAAAAAAATTGTGCTTACTTCAGATGTTTAGCCTACTGTCTGAGCTACCTTCACACAAAAATTGGATGAGTTATCGCCCATGGCTACCTTGGAGGACACAGGGTTTCAGTAGTGGTGAAAATAAGCAAAACTGGACACACTCTGTGAAGCAAGTTTCCTGTGATATGTTTTAACACACAAGTTGTGTGGATTGCATATGATGTTTGTAACTGCCTCAAACGAAATTTGACTCGAAAAATTTATTAGAGAACCAGAACTTCCGGTGCACATCAATTTCTTAATAAATCTTATTTAACATGAATTAATTTCAAACCATTTTTTATGCTCCAGTGACTGACACAGAGATAAAGAACACACCCATATCAATTTATCAGCTAAATATGGCCGCTAACCTAAAAATAAAGATCTTTTTGATTTTCGTGCTTGTAGGTCATATTGATAATTTAGGTGCTTTTGACAAACGAAAAGTAGGGCAAGACCAAACCGGCCGGATTTCCATGCACACGGACCCTAGTGACACAGCACATTGGTTGGCTTTCATCTGTGTCCTGTGCAGATGCTCTCCATTTCACTTTCACTATCCTTTGATGGTAGTGTCACTGATGACGTCATGAGTCATCGATGTGCCAATTTTAAGACTTAACATTCTATTTGCATATGACATAATAATAATAATAATTACGGTATTTATAATGCGCTTATCTTATAATAATTATAACTCTAAGCGCACACTCACAACTCGCGCACGCATGCGCACGCTTTAGACAATGACTCACGTACCACAAACAGTGAAATACATAACGACGGTCAGCTTGGGGTGGGGAGTGCGGTGATATAGTGCTAAAACTGTTGAAAGAGGTGAGTTTTGAGGGCGGACTGGAAGGAGGAGAGAGAGTGTTTCTGACGGAGAGAGAGTGGGAGAGTGTTCCAGATGGATGGACCGTAGACGGAGAAGGAGCGGGGACCGAAAGTGTTAAGTTTGGTGCGAGGGATGTGGAGGCGGAGAGGGTCGGAGGCAGAGCGGAGGGAGCGGGAAGGTGTGTAGGGGTGAAGTAAGTTGGAGAGATAGGCAGGAGCGTAGTTGTTCAGGGATTTGTAGCAGAGAGACAGAACTTTGTATTGGATGCGTTGGGGGATGGGGAGCCAGTGAAGGAGTTTGAGCAGGGGTGTGATGTGGTCGGATTTTTTCTTTCTGAGGACGAGGCGGGCAGCATTGTTCTGGACGCGTTGGAGAGTGAAGATGGTGGAGTGAGGGAGACCGGAAAGGAGAGAGTTGCAATAGTCAATGCGAGATAAGATGAGAGAGACAGCAAGTTTGGTGGCAGCTTCGGTAGTGAGGTATTTTCTGATCTGACTAATGCGGCGAAGGTGGAAATAGCATGCCTGGGTCGTGGCGGAGACGAAGTTGGTCATGGACAGAGAGGAATCGAGGATGACGCCGAGGTTCTTGGCCGAGTCAGAGAGGGAGATGGGGGTGCTATCGAGTTGAAGGTGGAGAGAGGGAGGGAGCTGGGAGAGTTTTTGGCGAGTGCCTACCAGCATGGCTTCCGTTTTGTCGTCGTTCAGTTCATAACACACTCTTCGTAACATTTTCAAATAAATGAGGTCAAAATAACCCGGATTAAAGCATATTTACGAAGAAAAGCGTATGGTGAAAAGTTCGCGTTTCTTTTGTTGATCAGTATAGTATTACTGACTGTCAACCAGCTGCGTGCTATCATGTAACTTTCAAACAAAACCAGATCCTACTTCCGTAAGCCCTTCACTGCGGAGAAAAAGTGAACGCGATCAGGGCAACTGCAAGAGGCATAGAGCCTCATGAGCCCCTTGCGATTGCGGATGGCTTATGAGTCTTATGAGACCAGTGTATATCCGTTTTCTTTAGACTGTTGTGGGTTTTGGGCTTTAAAAGAGCAAAGAGTTTCAAAAACAAACTACGCGTCTTGTGGCAGGGAAGAGTGAACTTGGCCCCAGGTGCAAATCGTTTCCTTTTACTCAGTAGAGGAAATGATTTAAACCTGGGGCCAGCTGCATGAATGCGCTAAGTCCTGCGCTCAGTCATTAACTCATCAAGCCCGACGCACGTATTTCCCAAATTTTGGAGGCGTCATCTAACGACTATGCACCTGTTGCAGGAGATGGATCGACCATGATAATTTAAGGGTAGTGCCAGATTAGCTTGGCGCCTGTCGGCGCCAAGCTAATCTGGCACTACCCTTGAATTATCATGGTCGACCCATCTCCTGCTGTAGTGCGTCAGGGCTGAATGGGTTAAGTGAGTTGCTCCGCTACAACGGAGCACCTTGCTTAGTGGCAGCCGCAGAACTAGGCTCATCCATACAACTGGCCCCTGGTATCAAATAAAATGCAAAGCAAAAAATATTGGCACATTTATTTGTAGCTTGAGGTGGGCGACTGAGGTGGTCTGGGTTGTTTGTGTGTGTGTGGGGGGGGGGGGGGCGGGGGAGGAGGGGGTGGGAGGGGAGAGATGTGCTCTAAAATCGTGTTGTGTGATAGGCGTCTGTTCTCTTCTCTTGATTCGTGATTGAGCTGTTTTCCTTTTGTGATCCATGAAAAACGTATTCGTCATGAAACGTCAAAGCAAAAGAAAAGTTCTTTGTGATTTCCTGAAAACGTCCTAGTTATTCCATAAAACGTGAAAGGTCTGTTGGCACACTGATGCTTTCTCTCTGGAAAACCACCCATCCACAAACAAACCCAACCCCCTCCCCCCCCCCATCCACAAACAAACCCACCAAGCGCCCACCCCCACCCCCACCCCCGGCCTCCCTCCCCCTCCTCCCCCGCCCCACCCTCCCATATCCACATACACACGCCCACACATCCCTCCCGTGTTTGCATTGCCGAAAGAGAAGGTAAACACGATGCATCTGCAAGAGAGATGGATCATCGTGAGGCCCCGTTGGGGCTCAAGAGAATCTTTGCTTCTTGCTGACACTTCTTTTTATCCATGTTCCTCTTCGAATTAAAATTTCGAATACTTTTGTGTGTCTACTGCTATGGATGGGCAGATCAGACGCAGTGGTGAGAAACCCGAGAAAGCATTTCCAGAAACAGAGCCACGGGCACCATGCATTTCCAGAAACAGAGCCACGGGCACCATGCAGTCGACCGCCACCAGAGCCAAGGTGTGGAGAAAGGCAGCGGGCGTTGGTCAGACATGAAACGACATGAGAGATCCATAGTAAACCAGGCCAACATTGGTGCGTTATCGAAAGGAACTCGGGGAAGACGTCTGATTGGAGGTGCGGAGCGCGTGTTGGCGTTTCCGAGTGCAAAGGTCCCATTTTGACCGAACTGACCTGAAATGAACTTGTGATAATATCATAATAGTAATAAATATCCTTTGCTTTCATCACTACGTCACACGACCAATCACTTTAGCACAAACCGTACCAGGCGACCGGGATACAAAAACCCTTGTAGCGACTAATGGCCGACTTTTGTACCCCTCTTTCTAACGCGTCTTGGATGCCAGTTTCGTTCTATAAAAGATCACCAAAACGTACAATCTTACTTAGTGTTGAACGAGACAACAGGCACACTCCTGGAGACGGCAACGTCCTGAAAGATTTTAAATTGCGTCATAAGTCTATTATGTATAAATGTATATTCCTTTGTCGTCAGTCATGTCTGGCGTGATCCAGGTCGGAAGATTTCTTCTTGATTTCTTTTGCAAAAACATTGGAGGAATGAAAACAAATACGTTGTTAGTAGCAGGGGCTTGCTGCTCGGACCCTTCTAGGCTTGAGGGAGGTCAAAAGAACCATTGTACTCCGAACCATTGTACCCTTCGGCCTTCGGGGTACAATGGTTCTTTTGACCTCCCTCAGGCCTACAAGGGTCCTTGTAGCAAACAGCTGCTACCAATAACTAATAAATAATCCTATGGCAGTGAAGTGGGTGTTGCATGTCAAATAATGTCTGTGAAAAGATCGTTGTCAGTGATAAGCAAAAGAAATGCGACATTTTTGGAATCATTGGAAACACTTTAGTTTCGTGTTTCCGATGATTCCAAAAAATGTCGCATTTCATTTGCTCGTTAGTATATATACAGTTTATAATATACTGTATATATTGTATGCCACTGATAGCAATCATCACACGAATCACACGCTCGTTTTATTTTGTGACTCAACATCCTGCTCTAAGGGAAATAAGACTTGTTTAAAAAACCAGCCCGGATGCACGCTATATGTGTGGCCGTTTATAATCGTTTCACGCTGTTGTTGGTGTGTGTGTGTGTGTGTGTGTGTGTGTGTGTGTGTGTGTGTGTGTGTGTGTGTGTGTGTGTGTGTGTGTGTGTGTGTGTGTGTGTGTGTGTGTGTGTGTGTGTGTGCGTGTGTATGAGTTATATGCTGTTTTAAAGTAAAACAATGACGAACGCGTTGAACACGATTTGCAATTATATCTGGATAGGATATAGAGGGTTTTCTTTTCTTTTCTTTTTTATTAGATAACTATTTTATAATGACAAGCAAAAGAAATGCGACATTTTTCTTATCATCGTTCGATGATTCTAAGAATGTCATATTTCTTTTGCTCCTTAATGTACATAGAAGGAAGTGTTGTTGTTGTTGTTGTTTTTTTAATTCTGTTTCTGCGCCTTACAGGCCTGTATCCAACCTACCATTCATTTCTAAGGTACTGGAGAAAGTTGTCTTACAACAGCTCCTGGAACACTTAGAGGTGAATGGTCTGTTGGAAGTGTATCAGTCCGCCTATAGTAAAGGTCACCGCGTGGAGACAGCAATGCTGAGTGTTCTAAATGACTTGCTTTGCAAAGCAGATGAGAGACTTGTCTCCCTTGTGGCCCTGTTGGATCTCAGCGTTGCTTTCGATATCCTGGACCATTCCATTCTCCTGAAGAGGCTTGAAATCACCTTTGGCCTGCGTGAAACGGTTATCTCTTGGTTTGAATCTTACGTTTCCGATCGTTACCAGTTTGTAGGGGTAAAAGACAGTGTCTCTAGTCCTTCCATTCTAGAGCTTGGAGTGCCTCAGGGCTCTGTCTTAAGCCCTGTATTGTTTACGTTGTATTCACAACCGCTGTCAGATGTTATTTTCAGCTATCAGTGTTCTTAATAATAATAAATAATAATTACGGTATTTATAATGCGCTTATCTTATAATAATTATAACTCTAAGCGCGCACTCACAACTCGCACACGCATGCGCACGCTTTAGA
Source organism: Semisulcospira habei (assembly GCA_036245525.1). Classification (NCBI taxonomy): domain Eukaryota; kingdom Metazoa; phylum Mollusca; class Gastropoda; family Semisulcospiridae; genus Semisulcospira; species Semisulcospira habei. The sequence goes on from BTPG01000001.1 coordinate 62,659,568, forward strand.
CAATGACTCACGTACCACAAATAGTGAAAATACATTACGACGGTCTGCTTGGGGTGGGGAGTGTAGTGATATAGTGCTAGAACTGTTGAAAGAGGTGAGTTTTGAGGGCGGACTGGAAGGAGGAGAGAGAGTGTTTCTGACGGAGAGAGAGTGGGAGGGTGTTCCAGGTGGATGGACCGTAGACGGAGAAGTAGCGGGGACCGAAAGTGCTGAGTTTGGTGCGGGGGATGAGGAGGCGGAGAGGGTCGGAGGCGGAGCGAAGGGAGCGGGAAGGAGTGTAGGGGTGAAGTAAGTTGGAGAGATAGGTAGGAGCGTAGTTGTTCAGGGATTTGTAGCAGAGAGACAGAATCTTGTATTGGATGCGTTGGGGGATGGGGAGCCAGTGAAGGAGCTTGAGCAGGGGAGTGATGTGGTCGGATTTTTTCTTTCTGAGGACGAGGCGGGCAGCATTGTTCTGGACGCGCTGTAGAGTGAGAGTGGTAGAGTGAGGAAGGCCGGAAAGGAGAGAGTTGCAGTAGTCGATGCGAGATAAAATGAGAGAGACAGCGAGTTTGGTGGCAGCTTCGGTAGTGAGGTATTTTCTGATCTGACTGATGCGGCGGAGGTGGAAATAACATGCCTGAGCCGTGGCGGAGACGAAGCTGGTCATGGAAAGAGAGGAATCGAGGATAACGCCGAGGTTCTTGACCGAGTCAGAGAGGGAGATGGGGGTGCTGTCGAGTTGAAGGTGGAGAGAAGGGGGAGCTGGGAAAGTTTCTGGCGAGTGTCTACCAGCACGGTCGTCGTTCAGTTTGAGCTTGTTTGCTGTCATCCAGTTTTTCACGTCTTCGTAGCAGTCAGCCGTGCGAGTCAGTAGTGACTGAGTGTTGTCGAGTTTGTCTTTGTCTAGTAGTTGTGAGTCGTCAGCGTAGAGATGGTGGTGTATGTGGTGAGACTGGATGATGTTGGACAGGGGAGAGGTGTAGAGTGTGAAAAGGACCGGACCCAAGACGGACCCCTGTGGAACGCCGCAGGAGAGCCTGACTGGGTTGGAGGAGACGCCGTCGATG
>BTPG01000001.1:62665616-62765616 GCA_036245525.1 Semisulcospira habei
TAAACGTCCGGACAAACAGGCGATATCGCATGTTTGTCTGGGCTTTTAATCAGCTGTTTGCTGTTTTTTAGCCTAGTTCTTCTGGCTTATGGAAAATGTTCCGCTGATTTTCGCGCCGCAGACACCACTCCACACTGATCGACATACGCGTAAAGAAACGCAAACTGGGACCTAAAAAAAAAAAAAAAAAAAAAAAAAAAGGCATACAGAGCAAAGGACAAACGAGACATATAAATCCTCATGAGCCCCCGCGACAGCGGGGGCTCATTATGATCAGAATCAGGAATTTTTTTAACGTCTTTTCACACATTGGTGATATATTAGACACAAAAAAATAAAAACAAAAACAAAAAAAAAATCAACCAAACACACAACTTGTGAATAGCAAAGAATAGCAATAAATAACATCCAACCACACGTACAAATTACTTATTATAATAGTTTACCCACCAGACTATGAATTATTATATTAACTATTGGAATGGCAATATTTCTATGTAAGATGTCATACAAATTTTCTGCTAAGTGATCAACTATTATGTTGTTTTTTTCCCAACAGATTCATTGTAATAGGACACTCACAGATTAAATCTTTAACAGAGATGGGGCTTAAGCACTCGCATTTGATGTCTTTTGCGAATTTTGTTTTCCAAGAATTTAGTCTTAACCTGTATATCAATGAAGCTGTTTTTCTTGAACAAGGTGGAACATGATAAGTATATTTCATATCATCTTTGTGAGAAAAAAAAACTGTTTAGCACAGAGTACACTTCTTTTAGAGATAAATGCATATTATTACAAACTGCTGAGTTTTCTCTATTTATAGCTCCCTTTTTTTGCTTGTCTGTCACAAATTTCATTCCAATAAATTCCGCAGTGTGACGGTATCCAAAGAAAATCGATCCCTATTCCTCTGGACATAATACAGCTCATAATATGTTTTATTTCATATACTAAGTCTTTTCTAGTGTTACAATCCCAGCTGTTTAGACTATATTGGACAGATTTAGAATCGACACAAATCAAAATGTTAAATATATCATAAGGTAGAATTTGAATAAAATTTAGTGCCATGAGAATCGCATACAGTTCAGACGTAAATATAGAAAACCCTCTACCGAGATAAAAAGATTTCTTCACTTTGAGATCTGGAATAAGAAAGCCTGCACCACAGTCTGAAGAATCTATGACAGATCCATCTGTGAAAATTTTAAAATGTCTAAGATATGTTGTCTGTAATTTTTCTTTCACTAAATTTGCTAAAACGTTCACATCCACATCTTTTTTTTTTCAAATCTGTGTAATCGATATCGAAAGTAGCATTAATATGTTTCCACGGAGGTATAGTAGAAGTTACTGGTAAAACGGGAATAGACTTGATATCTATATTGCAGTTTTCTATAGCATCTTTGACATAATTACGTATAGGTAAAAGATACGGGATTGTTTGTGATCTCTTCGGGAAATCCAAATCTGAGTCTAAAAAAATATGTCTTCTCGCACTGAATTTTTGACGGACAGGCTTCGGACAATGTATTTTGCAGTTGCTAATTTACGTTGGTCAGATAAACACAGAATACCTGCTTCTTTGTAGTTTTTTACAGTATTAGTATAAACTGGCACTCCAAGGGCTAATTTAACTGCTTTACTGTCAATGCTTTGCAGCTTCTGTAGAAATGTAGTTGGGGCAGTAAAGTAGACTTCCTGACCATAGATAAGTGTTGATCGAACTAAAGATGTACCAAGGTGTAAAACAGTTTTAATGTCCTGACTCCATGGTTGTGAGTTTATAATTTTTAACAAGTTACGTCTTTTTCTTGCCTTATTTAATATGGCTTCAATATGAATTCTCCAAGATAATTTTGAAGTAAAATGTACACCTAAAAACTTTACACAATGTTGGTAGTTTAAAGGCGTCCCGTTTAGGGATAATTTAGGCAATGTTTTAGCACTTTCCCCATTATTAAAAAGCATTAGACATGTTTTTCCCCAGATAGTTCTAGACCATTTTCTTTCATATAGTTTGATAATTTGTCCAATTCAATCTGATAAAATTTTTAAACGTAATCTACGATTCTTTTTGGGGTACGTTTTGACTTCTGAGATTAGTGTTTATTCATATAGCAATATCATCTGCATATTGTACCACAGTTGTGTTCTGTGAGAGAGATTTTGGGAGGTCGTAAATTAACACAGTGAATAAAAAGGGTGAAATTATTGATCCCTTGATCCATATCTATTTTCTTAAAGGTTGAATAACTTTTACCAACTTTGGTAATTACCAACAAATCTTTCAGACAAAGAACTCATTAGGATTTATATCTCTTGAAGCTGGTTAGCGTTCGCCTTGCACGGGCAATTAAGGGGTTAAGGCCTCCATATTGAGCCTCCTTGTGCACGCAGCCACCGGAATTATACACAGTGCTGTTGTCGCATGCGCAAAGGAGTTGATCTACCGGTAGCCAAAGGGTTCAAACTAACATATGCTTTTCTCTCCCCTGGTGATGGATGCAGCAATTAAAACGCTCAACGACTCGAGCATTCAAGATGAAGTTTTTGAGGCTGTCATCCTTGGTGGCTCTGCTGTACATGGTGCCCGTGACTGGAGCCTATGACGAGCGCGTGATCCGATTTGAAGAGGAGTTTGACGTGGATGGCGCCAAAGAGGGTCAGTATGAATAGCGGACGCAAAACGTCTTCGGACCCTCGACGGCCGCAGTGGGCCCGCGCACAGCCGTGCGCGGGCCCACTGCGGCCGTCGTGGGTACGAGGACCTTTGCTTACTGGGTCTGTACTTTTTTGGTGTTTTCTTCATTGTTCCTCACACACGTGGAAGTTCATAATTATTTGATAAATCATTTTTTTTATTGCACCTAATTGAGATCATATCAATTTTCATGTGTCTTTTATTGTTGTGTCACAGGCACGTGAAAATATTATCATTTGTTTGTATATTAACCCCTTGCGTGTCGGTAGCGGTTTTTGTCCCAATGACATAAAGGATAAATTGCGCCACAGCAAATTGAATGTGTTAATAGTGTTTTGTTTCTTTGTTTCTTTCTTTCTTTCTTTCTTTCTTTCTTTCGCCACAGACACGTAAACGTATTCTTTTTTATTTTCTTTCGTTGCCCTACAGGCACTTGAAAATGTTCACATTTAACGTTTCCTTCATTGTTCATCAGACACGTGAACGTGTTCATAGTTCATGTTTTCTTCATGGCGCCAGTCGCCTAACAATGTTCATGTTTCATGTTTTCTTCATTGCACCAGTCAAGTGACAATGTTCATGTTTCATGTTTTCTTCATTGCGCCAGTCACGTGACAATGTTCATGTTTAATGTTTTCTTCATTGCGCCAGTCACGTGTACGTGTTCTTATTTGTGTTTCCTTCATTGCGCCACAGACAGTGGCACAGTGAAGACAACAACAATTAAAAACACTGTAACACGCAGGGCAACTTATTCGCGTTTTAGTCGCCCAGACATTAACCCGTTCACTGCCGGGGGATAGAAATGAAGTAACTTCGCTTACAATAAGATCGGCTACAACAAAAGTCGCGTACAACAACACTTTACAGTTTTCTGGGGTCCAACCACATTCAATTTCTTCTATGTTAATTATTTCGCATAGCTTCCTCGTGTTACAAACTTCGGATACACACCCAAGAAATATCGAATTCCCTGGCGATTTGTAATATCCGGTGTGTATTGAAACCACTGACTACAACATTTTATTAACCCTTTCGCTGTCGATAGCGGTTTTTTGTCGAGATGATTCCGCAGGAATAATCGCGACAAAAACCGCTACCGACAGCTAAACAGTTAATTTCTGGATAACCTCGGCACACAGACCTGAATGAGGTCAAGAAAGAGGCACATATTCTCATGAGACCCTGCGCGCAGGGTCTCATGAGTATCTGTTCCTCTTGCCGACCTAATCCATATCCGTGTGCCTTGACCCTTTTAGCGCCAAATGTCCCATTACTCACATTTTGGAGGTGCTGCCTAACGACTATGTACCAGTTGTAGGAGATGGATTGATCATGATAATTCAAGGGTAGTGCCGCACTACACTTGAATCATCATGATCAATCCATCTCCTGTTCCAGGGTCCCGGGGCTAAAAGGGTTAAGCGGGCGATAGAGGCGCTGCTCCCGCTGGAGCTCATGACTTTTGCATGTGTTTCCGCAGAGGAAGGGGTTAAAAGGTTATATGAAAAGAGCGTTTCGTTACAAGTTAGCCACGATATTACATCCAGGGGCAGATCGGGGGGGGGGGGGTACAGGGTTTCCGGAACCATCACCCCTCCCCCTCCCCCTCCCCACCCAAAATTTGTAAAATGCTATAACAGTCCTTTTTCGGGGGGGGGGGGTGTGTTTAGACCCCCTCCCCCCCCCCCCCCCACACACACACACACACACCCATCCCCACCCACGTTGTTTTATATTTTGCCGAATGGTGAGAGTCTGAACACGCACGCGCCTACTCTCCTCCTCCCCCCCCCCCCCTCACCCCAACTCTCCCACTCCCCATCTCGCCCCCCACCCCCCACCTCCCCCTCTCCCACCCCTGCTTTTCGATTTTTTCGGCCCCTGGAAGCAAGGTCTAGCGTCGGGGACGTCTTTTGTAACAGGTTGAAGGTCCCAATCAAAATGTTGGACCTCCCCCCCCCCCCACACACACACACACACACACTCTCTCTCTCTCTCCCGAGGTAACTGATCCGCCCCTGACATCAGTCATGGGAAAATGTGGAAATACGTATTATGTTTAGTCCTACATTGCTCGCAGACTGAGTTTAACTACATACACTCCACTTTTTAACGGACACAACTGTGTATTGGCATGCTTTCTCAGTGCACGTGCAAAGCCATGTGCGATATGTCTCGAAGTTAACATTGATGTATCTTGCGCAAAAAAATCCTAGCCTCCTTTTTCGTGAAGCCACCGGTTCGTTAAACACAAACAGTAGTTAAATGCTCAAGAATGTGAAACACTGAACAATAGTAAGTTTGAAGAGAGCTTATGGTACTATTTTGTGAGTGCTTCTGGTGAAAAAATTCTTGTTGGTTGTGTGTATAGAAGCCCCAACACCACAACTGAAAACACAGATTTACTATTACAACTTTTACGATCCGAGGAGATACAAGCATATGACAAAATTTGCATTTTCGGAGATTTTAATTTCCCTTGTGCAGGATGGGATGGCTCCTGGACAGGGGAAAAAAATAATCAAATTCTTGAATGCATAAGAGAAGCCTTCCTGATTCAAATGGTGAAAAACCCAACAAGACATAGGCAATGTCAGAGGTCGACATTAGATGACCTAATCTTAGTAAATGACGAGTTGCTAATGTCAGATATTCAACACTTGGATCCCATTGGCAAGAGTGACCATGATGTTTTACTCTTCCAGCTGTATGTACCTAAGGTTAAGGTGACGCAGAGTATTAAACACTCCCTTAACCTTGGGAAGGGAGACTATGATAGTCTGAGAGCATATATGGCAAATATTGACTTTACAACTACTAAACCTGAAAATTGCGGGTTGGAAAAATTCTGGGCATTAATTAAGTCCTCGATTCTGAAAGGTATGGAGTTGCACATCCCAAAAGTGAAGAGCAAATCACATAAAAGAACCACACCATCTTGGATGAATAAGGGTACTTTAAGAATGATTAAAAAGAAATACGAGTTATACAAAAGATATCTTCAAACTCAAGAAGGTAGAGATTACCAAAGATATATTACCCTAAGAAATGACTGTAACAAATTAATAAAGCGTAACAAAAAATTGCATGAAAGAAATATTGCAGATAAATGTAAAATGAACCCCAAAGTGTTTTGGAAGTATGTACAGGAACAAACTAAATATAATTCTGGAATAAATGCACTTAAAAAAGAAGATGGCACACTTGCTGTAGGAGATCATGAAAAGGCAGCAACATTGAATAAATTCTTCTCAAGTGTATTTGTGGAAGAAAATTTGAGTAATGTTCCGTTGCTTGGTAGAGGCTCAAAATCGAATGGGTGCACCATAACAGATATCGTAATAACTCCTGATATTGTCAAGAAAAAACTAAAGGAGTTGAATCCTTCCAAAGCTCAAGGTCCAGACTGCATCCCTCCCAGAGTTTTACAAGAGTTGTGTAAGGAGTTGGTAGAGCCACTATGCACATTGTTTACTTTTCCCCTTGAATCAGGTATTGTACCGCAAGACTGGCGAACCGCAGAGGTAAGTGCGATTTTTAAAAAAGGTTATAGGTCAGATGCAGGAAACTACAGGCCAGTAAGCTTAACGTTTATAGTATGTAAAGTTTTAGAGTCTATAGTCCGAGATGAGATCGTTAATCATTTCACGGTGAATAATATGTACACTGAATGCCAACGTGGTTTTAGAAGGAAACGATCATGTGTTACTCAGCTACTACAGGTTATGGATGATATAACCTCCTTACTGGACAACAAAAAAAAAACGGTTGACATCATATACTTAGACTTTAGAAAAGCATTCGACATTGTTCCTCATGAACGGCTTCTTCAGAAACTAGAGGCCTATGGTGTATGTGGAAACATTTCCAACTGGATAAGAAGTTTTTTACATGCAAGAGAACAAATGGTAAAGGTTGGAGAAGCAAAATCGGACAAAATAAAGGTACTGAGCGGCATACCTCAAGGTAGCATCTTAGGACCTATATTATTTACGATATTTATAAATGACTTGCCAGATTGTGTTAATAGCATGTGCAAAATTTTCGCAGATGATACTAAAATCTATAATGAATCGAGCAATAAAGACGTGTTGCAGCACGATTTGGATCACTTGCAAGAGTGGTCCGACACATGGGACTTACATTTTAATGTAGAGAAATGCAAGGTCTTACATGCTGGAAGGAACAATCCTGAACACGATTACTTGATGAAAGTGAACAGCAACATTAAAAAGGTGGTATCTTGTGAGGAGGAAAGAGATTTAGGTGTGGTCTTCGACAAAGTTCTATCTTTTGACTCCCATATTCAGAACTGCATCAACAAGGCCAACAAAATGGTTGGAGTAATTAAGAGAGCTTTTAATTATTTGGACAAGGACATTTTTAGTAAACTGTATAAATCACTAGTCAGACCACATTTAGAGTATGCAAACACTGTATGGTACCCAGGTTTAAAGAGACAATCAGCTGCACTCAAAAGGGTACAGAGACGAGCAACAAAGCTGGTCAAAGAATGTAGAAATATGACTTATTCAGACAGACTCAGATACTTTGGATTACACTTCTTACGCGGACGTAGAATACGGGGAGACTTAATCCAAGTTTTTAAAATTTATAATGGCATCGACGACCTAAAGTGGAACGACTTTTTTGCAACACCATTCTGTGACAGAACCCGAAATTCTGAAGGGAAAATCTTTGTACAGCACTGTAACACTAACCTGCGGAAGTTTTGTTTTACTAACAGATTTGCCATTGTTTGGAATGACTTACCAGTTTCATTAAAAAAAAGCATCTAATATAAATTCTTTTAAAAACCAGCTGGACGAATTACCAAAATTTAAAGAGATTTTGTATTCCTATGATGAATGATTTTATAGGAAAATTGCATGCATAGCAGACCCATAAAGGAACTAAAGAAACAAAGGACATTTATAAAGGCCTCACGGCCTATTTTGTCCTCACAATACTACTACTACTACTACTAGTAGTAGCGGTGACCACATGAGTGCAACATGTGATTAATTACAGTGGTTGGGGTTTTACCGTACTCCTAGGTGGGTACATCTGACGATATCAATCATGCTGTTCTTTATAAATACCATCAAGAGGCGTAGATACGCATGAGCCCCTGGAGTTAAACTTTGAATAAACAAATCGCGAGAGACCAATTTCTTTTGCCGTTAAATAAATACAATACAATACATAATACTTTATTAATTCCTCATGGGGAAATTCACATTTTTGCCACCACAGGAGCTGCTTACATTCATTCACTCGCTCATTCCACAAATTACAATAACAGAGCTACACAATGGACAATGACTCGGGACGGGTGAAGCCCGTCGCCTAGGCATCTAATGGCCAGCGCCAGTGGCCTCATCGCGACCCGAACTTCCCTGACAAAAACAGAATACTAAGACAGCCCTTTGTCACCTGAACACACTATTATAACGTTCTTTATTAAGTTCCTACTTGGCTAAAACTAGTACATAAAAAAAATTAACAACAGAAACAAAATACCCGCGTCGATACGGAGATAATCTCCGATCTAGGCAACATAAAACTGAACAACGGTCAAACAGCACATGGGGGCCCGTCGCCGCAATAGTACAGCGCCGGTGTTTAGACAGTCGCTCCCGCATAAACAGTCACCACCTTAATTATACTGAACTTAACTAGTATACAACTTCATATTCATTTTAAAAAGAAACGTAGTAGAACTACATCATTAACGTGAAAGTAGTCCAAAATGGTTTCCGCTAAAAAGTACGCACGCGGCTGTTCAGTAAGAAACACAGTCACTGCGTCTGGGAGGTGTCTGTCATTACATCATTCGGCTGGAATGCGGGGCCTGAAGCTTGCTGGTACTGGCCTCGTTGAGTGCACTAGGCTAGCGCAGGCCGTGAAGTTGAGCGTGGCGTGCCGGAAGAGCCACTCCTGAGATGATATGATGAAAGGGGAGGAAAGCACGTTGGTTGTATTGTCAAAGCATAGCGCGCGCTGTTCTTCTGATATCCGCTTGGTACAACAAGAATCAGCGTGTATCAACTCCCAGCATAGCGGCACAGCGGACGAGAAAAATATGAAATCCAATTAACAGTCACAGCACATCAAATTGCCAAAAGTCATCAAAAAGAAATATCGGCCGTGATGCAGCATTGCAGGGCCTGACATCGTATATCAAACGAAGGTACAATGGCGGCTAGAATTCTGTCGGAATTCTGTCGGTGGCGACAGTCCTTTTTGGGGAGTGTTTAGACCCCCCCCCCCCCCCCCCCCCCGGAAGCCTTCTTTCTTTCTTTCTTCTCTTAATTGTCTGCTAAATTAAAGTTCAAACCACGGGCGCTCATGAGATTTTATCGTTTTAACGCGTTCAGTTAAGGGAAAAGAACAACGTGTGCATGCATCAACCGGTACTGCACACATATACAGTGCCTGAATGCAACTGGAAATTTAGGGGTCTCAGTTTTGGCACTTAAACTCTTTTCAACTTGGTGGACTAGCGCACACCTGCGCTCAAGAGTTTGAGCTTCTTTTTTTTTTTTTTTTTTTTTTTTTTTTTGACACTTCAGTAATTAGAGGAGTTGGGGGGGGGGGGTTTCCAGGGTTTCCGAAATCCCTCCCCCGCCCCCCCCCCCACCCCCCCCCCCCCCCCCGCCACGCCAAAATTTCTTTAACTCATTTACCCCTACGGCAGTATTTCCCAAATTTTGGAGGCGTCATCTAAAGACTATGCATCAGCTGCAGGAGATGGATCGACCATGATAATTCGAGGGCAATGCCAGATTAGCTTGGCGCCGACAGGCGCCAAGCTAATCAGGCACTACCCTTGAATTATCATGGTCGACCCATCTCTTGCTGTAGTGCGTCAGGGTTAAAATGACATATCAAAAAAGTATCTTTTCTGGAGTTTTGTAATCACCCCTCCCCCCAACCCCCCAACCCCAGCACGCCACCCACCCACCAACCCCTTCCACATACCTCCCACACCCCACCCCTCCCGCTTTTCGATACATTGGCGGGTGGTGAAGAGGTGCATGAGGTTCTCACACACGTTGGGTCCCTCCCACTACCCTCCACCTCCACACCCCACCCAGCCACCCACCCAACCCCCCTCCCCACCTCCCCAACCCACCACCCCTTCTCGTTTACGATATTTCGGCAGTTGGTGAGAAGGTGCGAGAGGATAATATGTTTAGTGTGCCAACCCCACCCCCTCCCTCCCCCCACCCCACCCCCCTGGCAGGTAACTGATCCAGTTTAGTTCAGTCAAGATGGGATCTATGCGCTCGGAAAGTCCCATACCCGCTCCACCCCTCCCATTAGAGGTCTTCCCAGAGTTCCTTTCGATATTGTACCCATACTGCTCTGGTTTATCATGGATCTCTGATATCCTTTCAACTCTGCCCAATGCCCGGTACCTTTCTCTACACCTCTGTTCTGGAGGCGATCGACTGTGTTACTGGAAATGCTTTTTTCGTGTTTCTCCACGTCTGACCTGCCTATCCGTAGCCCCGATGTGACCTCTGCCTTGCCAGCGAGGGTGACCGCTCTATCATTGTCCACGTGCCGCCTCCAGATACGCGGCATTAGCCGCGTATCCGGATGCGGCATGTCTCGAATGAGTTAAATTGTGTATGCCCAAATACTTTAGTCGGTCGCTCGATCGCTAAGCCGTCACACTTGACAGAGATGATTGGTCTGCCTGTACGATCCGCCCCTGGTAATGTATACTGGCGAGCAAAAGAAATGCGACATTTTTAGTGTTTCCGATGGTTCAGAAAATGTCGCATTTCGTTTGTTCGTCAGCATACAAATCCACATTTTGCTGTAAGCCATGTTTATGTAGAAGAAGAAGAACTGTGGTCGGGGTCTTTGGAAAAGTGTGGGTATATCCGGCTTTTGTTATATCACACGTCGTTATAAGCGAAGTTTACTGCGCGTTGCAGAGTCGCAGCTTACCATCGAGGAGGTTTCCGGGGTCGACGGGCAAGCGGATCAAGTGGACTGTGACTGTACGGGACAAACCTGCTCCTGTTGTGCAGATGTCACGGTGTCTGAAATCAACCTCCATGACATGGGTACGTGTGTGCACGTATAGCAAAATCCATGATCATGATGGTGGGTGGGAATCAGGGTGGTAATGGCGGTGGTGGGGACAATGATGATGATAACGACGACGACGACGAAGATGATGATGATTATGATTAGGTTGTCAGTTCAAACTCCGATGAGGTCACAATTATTGATAACGAATCCCTTTCGATCTGGCGTGTAAAATGTTTAAAGGAGCAATATTTTACTCGCGTTTCATTTAACGGTCGACCACAATAAACTTAAACCTTATGATGATATGATGAATTGAATTTCAGTCGCCAACAAGAGGCATAGATGCTCATGAACCCTGCGAATGCAGGGGGTCATGAGAATCTATGCCTCTTGCAGACGTAAACAGCATTGCTAACTAGGCACTGAGAGACCACTTGTTCGTTTTGCAACTGCTGCAGGGGGGACTGTAAATTTACGTTTCTTGAAGATACCACGGGTCTCCCTCCTACAGGGACCGATAACACTTTTATAACTTGTAGAACTGTTTTAAAAACTTTTTAAAATTTTGCAGCCTGCATGACAGTTACTAACGCTGGAGGAATCTTCGCTTTGGACTTCACGCTTGGCAACAAGGAAGCTTTCAGCACGGCCGTTTCTGACTGTATGTATAAAACTTTAAATACAATACAATACACCAGATTAGAAAGGTCAACACACACACACACACACACACACACACACACACGGCACACACACACACACACACACACACACACACACACACACACCACACACACACACACACACACACACACACACACAACACAGCGATCTGCTCCGGGCAATAAAGGGCAAACGAAATGCAACATTTTTGGAAGCATCGGAAAAAGTCGCAGCAAGGAACATAGGTGCAGATGGGGTCTCAGCAAGAGACATCATGAGCCCCCGCAAAGTCGCGGGGGATCATGAGGATCTACGTATCTTGCAGTTGGATGGTGTTGGCATTTTCTTCGGCAGTGAAGGAGTAAAAAGCCAAGCCTGATAATCATACACTTTGGCTTCATCAGCTACACTCAATCCTGTCCCATACATTGTTCCTTAATCAAGTACTGCTTGATCTCTCATGGTTGTGTCACCACAAGCAGTTTAAACCTGTATCTGCCGGGGGTGGGGGGGGGGGGGTGGGGGGGGGGGGAAGCGAAGATGATTCAAGTGCAAGGGACATAGATTGTCGTGAGCTCTTGCAGCTGTGCGAGGGATCATGATGATCTTATGCCTTTTGCTCCCACCACACCGTAACCTTCTTCAAACGGGCGCGGCTCTGTGACATATAACATTAACGAAGGTTTCAGGAGACAGTCTTGCGATCACAGGAAGCGAAAGGATGAACGCGGATGTCGACGATCAAACTTTGCTTATCTTCCACATGCACTCTCGTAACTAGAGTGGCCGCGTATAGTGATTAGTATGTAAGTCCGCATATCTCGTGATTAGGCCTAATTGCATGAAAATGCGATAAGCTTGACAGTTTTCAGTTTCACAGGAAATTCAAAAGGAAGCACAGAATGATTATTTTATTCTAGGCGCCACGCATCAATAGCTGCGGCTGTGCCGTATAGCGTTGCCGGCGGCAAAGCTATACGACACTTCCGCAGCTATTGCTGCGGGACGCTTTATATGAGTTAAATCTGGGTAGGAACTGTGTAATGGGAAGAGTGTTGCATACACATATACTAAGAGGCAATACATGCATACCATGTATAGGCGTCTTATAAATCCTCTTTATTATTATTATTATTATTATTATTATTATTATTATTATTATTATTATTATTATTATTAATACAATCGCGAATTTATCACTGTAGCGCACGCGTCGTTCTTTGTTACGGTATCAGAGCATGTTATGAAGTGTGTGATAAATCGATCTGCTCCAGGGTGGGCTTTGGTTGTTAACATTTGCAGATGCAACTTATACTCAATGTTGTCTTGCCTCAACTATGACCTTTCTACTCTTCTTTTCACAAGTCATATTGAAAAGCACATTTGACAAAAGTTGTAAACTGTCCCTGGTGTGAATTTGTTTTTGGTAGGCTTGCTGGCTTGTTCACAGGCTCCTCGGGATGGTTAGTTGGCTGGTCGGTCGGTTGGTTGCTTGCTTGCTTGGGTATAGGTTGGTTACAATAAATTGTTCTTGCTTTATGTCTGCCTTTCATTTGTACCGTCTTTCTGTCTTTATTATTATTATTATTATTATTATTATTATTATTATTATTATTATTATTATTATTATTATTATTATTATTATTATTATTATTATTATTATTATTATTATTATTATTATTATTGTTATTATTATTTATTTTATGTATTATTATTATTATTATTATTATTATTATTTAGTAGTAGTAGTAGTAGTAGTAGTAGTAGTAGTAGTAGTAGTAGTATAAAGCGCATGTCCTTAAAAGTCTCTGTGCGCTATACAGCAGAGTGCTTAACACATTCTGCGCCAGGACCGAAATCCCAAAATTTTGAAGTTGCCCTTTGGGGCACTGTATTACAATTCTAGGGACAGATCGAGCATGATAGTTCACGGGTGGTGCCAGAATAGCTTGGCGCCTATTTCTTGCATCACCCTTGAACTAAAATGCTCGATCCATGTCTTGCTGTGGTGTGTTCGGGATGGATGATTTAATGAATGATTTAAGTACTAAGACCAAAGCTCCCTGCGCAGATAGAGGCTCTAAATCCTGCTAGTGACCTTCCACCCTGGGAAAGTAAGCCAGAAAACATCACCATCTCTTCCACGGTACCCTACTTCACCACCAAAGATGAGCACAGCACTGTGAGCAAGAAAGCCCTGACACTGGCCATGCTCGAAGAAAAGTATCCCCAGGAAGCATGGATACGGGCATACACCGATGGATCAGCCACAGATGCAGTTCAGAATGGAGGGGCTGGGGTGTACATTCAGTACCCAAACGGAAAATGGCAGGCAGAGGCAGTATCAACAGGCCTTCACTGCACAAATTACAGAGCTGAGGTGGAAGCCCTGGTCCGTGCTGCAAACACACTTAGTGGCACTGCAGCCCCTGATGCCCAGATTGTCTTCCTGACTGATGCAATGTCTGTCCTTGGGGCAGCAACAGCAAGCAAACTGCCACGTCTACAAGAGGCACTGCAAAACATCAAGTGCACCAGACTGGTGCTACAGTGGATCCCTTCACACTGTGGCATCTACGGCAATGAAGAAGCTGACAGAAAAAGTGGGCGCAGAAAAAGAACAAGACGAAAATGGAGTCAGCTTCACAGAGATGAAGACCATCATTAAGTCTGTGTACAGACCACCACAACGGCCCCTAGACAGTTACCATCAGCTGTCCAGACAAGAGCAGGTGACCATCTTCCGTCTGAGGACCGGGCACAACCGACTCAATTTCTACCTGCACAGACGCTTTCACCTCGTGCCATCTCCCCTGTGCCCTTGTGGAGAAGCAGAGCAGACCACAGAGCACATCCTCCAGGACTGTGGGAACCACCAGCTGCTGAGGGAGGAGATATGGCAGAAGCCCGCCACTCTACAAGAGAAACTGTACGGACATGTGGAGGTGCTACAGAAGACCGCAAATTTCATTTTGAGAGCCAAACTCTAAGTGTGACGGCGTTCGAGAAGAAGAAGAAGAAGAAGTACCAAGACCACATACAATTAGCACCCAAAAAATAATATACACCTATAAAAATTCCACAACAACTTTCTCTCCAAAAATACAGATTTCACACAATGAAGTCGTGGCATGCAAACACTCTGCACACAGCTCAGACACACAGTAATAATGTCTAAGAAGAACCGTTAAAACAAGTATGCAATATTGTACATGTATTGCCTAGACGTGACTGCAATGGATTACGCCGGGTATTTTTTAAACAGTATGACATTTTGACTTAAAAGAAAACGTTTGTCGATGAAACTCTAATGTGTAAATGAGAAATGAAAAACACAATTAGAAATCTGTACTCTAATGTGTATTTGAGAACAGAAAAACACGACCTATCGGATCCTAGACCCGTCCTTTATAATCTAAACAACCTTAACCTTTTTTCATTTGTAAGGAACCAAGGCAGTAATTAATTTTGACTTTGTTTGTTTGTTTGTTTGGTTGGTTGGTTGTTTGTTTGTTTGTTTGTTTGTTTGTTTGTTTGTTTGTTTGTTTGTTTGTTTGTTTGTTTGTTTGTTTGTTTGTTTGTTTGTTTGTTTGTTTGTTTGTTTGCAACCTACTTCTTATTCGGAGCATCTGTCATTTATTATTTTTCTGTGCGCAGCTCCCCTACCTTCCCCATGTATCAGTCTGGGGATGGGGGCCCAGGTGTGTTTCGAGTTCTACAACGTCAAGCTTAACCCTGGTAAAGGCTTCGGCGGTTGCGTCAGGGTGATCGGCAAATTATTGGGCAAGATCATGGGCACAGTCGACCTCGGCTGTTTCTACGTGTAGTCATGACGCGCTACTCATCTTGACGTCAGTTACACCTCAATAGACAATTTCCGTTAATCGGCAGTAGGTTCTTTTGGGCTTTTTTTGTTTTTTAGTTTTTACAAAACTGCGCGTCTGTTTTCGAGAACAGTGGATTAACTCATTCGAGACGTGCCGCCTCTGGATACGCGGCTTAAGCCGCGTATCCAGAGGCGGCACGTCTCGAATGAGTTAAAAGCCCAGACAATCGTGCGATACATGTTTGTCCTGGCTTTTACTTTGCTGTTTTCTTCCAAGCACGTGCAGTTCTGACGTACTTCTGTACGCGAACAATGTCTATTAAAATTTAAAGTGAAATGATGAGGACCGCGGCGTGGAATCAAAATGAGCAAAAGGTCCTTTTGCCGACGTCGTCCGCACGCGACAGGGCTGAACGCGGCCGACTTCGGTCGTGCTGGGCCGCCCTGGCGAGCGTGGCCGACGTCGGCCAAAGGACCTCTTGTTTCAAAGATACTGTTTGTGCATATTGGAATTGCTAAATGTATGCGAATTTCTGCACGTACAGTAATGGGAATTAAATAATTTGAAGCATACATCGCGTGGTTTGTCTCTTCTATATCTCGTGTGTGTGTGTGTGTGCGTGTGTGTGTGTGTGTGTGTGTGTGTGTGTGTGTGTGTGTGTGTGTGTATGTGTGCATGTTTGTGCGTGCATGCGTGTGTTTGCGTGCGTGTGTGTGTGCGTGTGTGCGTGCGTTTGTGTGTGTGAGTGATGGTGTGTGTGTGTGTGTGTGTGTGTGTGTGTGTGCCTCTATGTGTGTGTGTGTGTGTGTGTGTGTGTGTGTGTGTGTGTGCCTCTATGTGTGTGTGTGTGTGTGTGTGTGTGTGTGTGTGTGTGTGTGTGTGTGTGTGTGTGTGTGTGTGTGTGTGTGTGTGTGTGTGAAACAGAATTGACTTGTACACAGAACGACGCCATATCCCAGTAGCAAATGGGCTTTGGCCCACGAAGGCCGCGGTGGACCCGCGCGCATCCATGATAATTCAAGGGTAGTGCCAGATTAGCTTGGCGCCGAGAGGCGTCAAGCTAATCTGGCACTACCCTTGAACTCTCATGGTCGATCTATTTTTTGCTGTAGTGCGTCGGGGCTGAATGAGTTAAACTTATCTCCTTCTGGTCCATTTCCCTCTTCTCTAACTCAACCTCTGATCAGCGCACACACATAAAAAACGGACACACGGCGCTTCCCGCCATTAGTACACTCTATAGGCTGGTGTAGTGACATGAACTCTGAAGAAGAAGCATAGCTCGAGCAGCAAAATGATGTCACTATAAGATTCACGTCATGGCATCGCTAATCCAACGACGCCGTGTACACAGTGACGAATTTGACGTTTCACGTCACTCATCCGAAAGGCAAGCAAGGGAGTCTTCCAGACAGCCTTTTCCATGGACTGACTGTTTTCTTCTATATAGTCTCTTTCAGGGCAGACTGTTTGATGGGAGTATATAGTGGCTCCAAAACTTGCAAAAATGAATTAATTATTATTCCATACGTTGAAGAGGTATAATGCAGGATTACAAACTCATTCAATATTTCCCTTTAATCTAGATGTGTGCAAAGTATCTAGTAAGAATAAGAAAAATTACACACTCAAATGCTGATCAACCGGTTTTTGTGAAATGGACATTTTCTCATTAATGTGTATTCTATTTCTTTTCAAAAACTTAATCCAGCTAATTCTTTTAAACTTTCAAGCTTGTCCGTCCACAAACGCGGGCTCTAGTCGCTGTCACACACACACACACACACACACACACACACACACACACACACACACACACACACACACACACACACAAACACACACACACACACACAGGCTCACACACTCTCTCTCTCTCTCTCTCTCTCTCTCTCTCTCTCTCTCTCTAACACACACACACACACACACACACACACTCACACACACACACATACACACACACACACACACACACACACACACACACACACACACACACACACACGGCGCTTTTTGGTGCTAGATCTGCGTTCAACAGCAATGCTAGCGTAGCTAGAGGTGACGTAATTTTATCTTGTTACTACACTGTTACAGTGTGACGCCTGCCCGCCCATGTTATCGCGTACTACGTGTTAAACGCGCTGAGGCGAGCCCCATTTCAACGGCAACGGTATTTTCAATAAGTTAGACAAAAACCACACACACGCACGCACACACACACACACACACACACACACACACACACACACACACACACACACACACACACACACACACGTCGCCATTTTCACTTCGCCACTTACAAAAATTGTCTCTCAGAAACTATCGCGGATACAGTAAGGTCCGTCAGACGTACACGGACAAGAATCAGGCAAACAAGAGGTATATATTTTCATAATCCTCCGCGACATTGGGAGCTCATGAGGGTCTATTCCTCTTGCAGTTGGATAGTGCTCTCTGTATCCCGGAGGTGACGAGGTTAAAACTAAATACATGACAGACACCTTTTCCCCGTTGAAGCCAGACATTGTTTTCGGCTTTGTTTTTTCGTGAAGCAGACTGTGTTGCTGTGAGCCTGGTCTCAACCAGCACAACGTGTTTGTCGATTATGCTGACGATCAAAAGAAATGCGACACTTTTGGAACACTACAGTGTTTCCGATGTTTCCAAAATTGTCGCATTTCGTTTCACTGTCAGTATACATCTGTCGTATCGTGCTGACTGTTGACCTATTACGAGTACCTGTTCTACTAAGAGTTTTTTCTTTTGTTTGTTTCTTTTTTCCTTCCTTTTTTTTCAGTTAGTTAGTTGGTCTGGATTATATTTAATGCCCATTTTCAAACTGTCTGAATCATAGTCACCGAGAGCGAAGTGAATCAGACAGTTTGAGAATGGGAGTTACGAGGTCTGTCTAGAAATGATAGTACTTGAATTCTCCACTTCTATGTTTTATTGAACCTTTAACAACGTGAATCCAGTCACCAAAAATCAACAAAATAGACGACAGTTTTGCTTTAGCCTGTTCGTCGTCTGCGTCGCTTATCGCTGATTCTTTGTGAGTTTCGCTGCTTTCGTTGCAAACAATTTAAATTTTTTATTTCTACAGAAGTGACGATGAATCATAAAGGTTTGTCTGTTTCCCTTTCAGATTTGTTTATCGCGATTGCGCGGAGTGCGATGCGATGTCATTGATTCTAGCGTGGAGTAAGCCGTGGTTGGTTGCACTCTCAAATTTGCCAGCCGACTAGAGGTGTACTATGCGATTCTCGCCCCAGAAAGCACCGCGCGGTAAGACTAGGACATAAATTATGGTGTGGGGTCTTTAGCTATGTAAAAGTGGTCTTGAAAGGTTCTATATCTTCATGGTACAAACGCGGGACCTGACCTTTTTATGAAGATACAAGATTTCCGTACGGGTAAGTATTTTTTTTACTGTCCGACCGGCTTGAGGTCACGCGGTGACCTAGGATTCTTTCGATTCTTTTCGGAGTTTCAGTCGGGTTTTTTTCCCTGCAAATGTATATGACCGGGATATTGGCACATTTATCGAAATTCAAGCGTGCAGGCCTACGGTGTTGTCCCGCGAGCCTCTTTAACAGTTGATCTATGTGCATAGTCTAGCTGTTTCGTCCAGTCGATACCTGTGGTATTAACCCTTTGAGTGTCGGTAGCCGTTTTAGTGGCGATGATTACTGCTACCAACACCCAAAGGGTTAACAGATACCTCCAATCACAGTAAATTACGTCAGAAAAAAATCCCTCTCTTGCACATGTTAGTATGTGTCACGACACGGGTTTTTTTTTTTTTTTGTTGTTGTTGTTGTTGTTGTTTTTTTGGTTTTTTTTTTTTCGTCTATTTATGTAAGGAAGGTAAATTTAGAGGGATGGCAGATTAGCTAGTCACCGGGAAGCGATAACATAGGTGTCTAGTATTTGGCTTCTACACGGGTGTTTTGCTGCTGTGCGTGCGTACGGAAGAACGGCGTGACGCACGTGATCGCTCGGTCTGCGTAATCGGGTGGTTATTGTTTCACGTGAATTTCAATCACATGATTTACTGAGCGTTTTTTCGCTAACCGTACGATAACGAAATTGTTAGTCAGTCGCATTCCAGCTGCGAACAAGAACAGTCGGTTTTAAGCAGTCAACGAAGTAACTAGTCTTCGAGGGGGGGATTTCGCGGGCGTGGTTAGCCATTTGCTGCGGTCCTCAAGTGGCGTGTCGTCCTCCTGTGACGGTCCCACAATACGGCTCTGGTTGGTCCGGAGTTGGTGTCCTGAGAGAAGAAGAAGAAACTGCAACGACTGAACCCCTGGCTTGTCTTGTCTTTGTCTGCATCCCAGCCGGGGCGTCTCCACGGATAGCGGTGAATACATGCAACAATTGGTTAGTGGCCATTTGCTCGGGGGGGGGGGGGGGGGGGGGGGGGGTCTGTGTTTGTTTGCTTGTTCTGTTATTATTATTATATTAGGGTGTATTGGGGGGAGGGGGGGCAAGTGTAAGAATACAAACCAAGGGGAATTACTCAGCGCTTGACAGATAGAGTAATTCCCCTTGGTTTGTGTACAGTTCTGCCAGCGCTAGCCTCACCTATCTGGTTTGTGAGTATAACTCGAGGCAAATTTGTATCGTTACTGTGACATTGTTGTGTATTGTTCTGTGCATCTACTGTGGGAAATCAGGGTATTTACCCGACCACATATAGTAGTGCACCTTCGTGTTTGTGTATGTATGTTTCTCCTGCCTACTTCCTAAGTTCCGGAGAAAGACATGGGTTATAGGCAAGACCTGATGCATCCTTTTTAGGGATGTAGATGATCGTCTTGTTCTATACCTGCGTATTTCTCTGTGGGCTGGCGAATGGGTGCCTGATAGGCGGGGGCAGGGGATCTAACTGTTTGTCTGTCAAGCGCTGAGTAATTCCCCTTGGTTTGTGTACAGTTCTGCCAGCGCTAGCCTCGCCTATCTGGTTTGTGAGTATCTATAACTCGAGGCAAATTTGTATCGTTACTGTGACATTGTTGTGTATTGTTCTGTGCATCTACTGTGGGAAATCAGGGTATTTACCCGACCACATTATAGTAGTGCACCTTCGTGTTTGTGTATGTATGTTTCTCCTGCCTACTTCCTAAGTTCCGGAGAAAGACATGGGTTATAGGCAAGACCTGATGCATCCTTTTTAGGGATGTAGATGATCGTCTTGTTCTATACCTGCGTATTTCTCTGTGGACTGGCGAATGGGTGCCTGATAGGCGGGGGCAGGGGATCTAACTGTTTGTCTGTCAAGCGCTGAGTAATTCCCCTTGGTTTGTGTACAGTTCTGCCAGCGCTAGCCTCACCTATCTGGTTTGTAAGTGTAAGAATAGAATGTAGAAGTGAATGCCATCTGTTGTATTTTGTAGTATCTGGCGTCGGATTAGTTATTGGATTTAGCGCCGAGCAGGCGACTAAGGCCATCTCACTATTTAGCGTCGGAGTGTAAATTTGGAAGGGAGTCATATGGTGACGTGTAAATATTTTCTTTTTGTTGAGTGAATTTATTGTTGTGCGGGAGAGGTAAAGGGACGTAAAAGACGGCAGTTAAAGTTGTGGGAAGGGTGATGTGATTGCCTTTTTGTTATTCATATGCGTATTTTGTATCAAAATCCAGTTCCAAATCCAGTTCCAAAATCCAACGGTCTAAACGTCCAGTCATAAAGCTTAACCAGCTAAGTCCATCGCCGCGCTGCGCGGAAGGCCTTCGTTGCAAGAGTGGAGGCTGGTTTTCTCATTCCACTTGTGGGTCTACGACGCCGTAATTGGGCGCCCCGTGTTTGGCCAGGTCGGGTCGCCCCATTTAGTTATTTCTAACTCGTCTAACATATCTTGTTTATTTGTAAACTGGTAGAGGACGTGTTAATTTCTTGTCCTCGTAGCGACAGTGTTGCGAGGAGAGCTTTGTGGCAGTGTCAGTGATATTCTGAAATGTTGAATTGTTTAAAAGTAGCCTTGTGTTACGGAAGACCTTGTCGCGGAAGCAAGAGCGTAGGGCTATGCTGAGCTCGACGGTTGTGCTTCCGTCGAAAAGGTCTAGTAACTTTTGAACTATTAAGTTTGCTTAACTTTCGATTGTGTTGTATTGAGGATGTTGGTTCCATTATATAGTCGACTTTGTGGTCGAAATACTGTTATTCAAAGGCAGTCTTGTGCTGTGAGAAACCTTATCGCGGAGGCAAGAGCCTTAAGCTGAACTGAGCTCGACGGTTGTGCCTCCGGCGAAAAGGTCCAGTGACCGGTGAACGGTATTATGGTTGTTCCTCTTTTGCTTGTGTGTCAGTAAGCATATTCGCTTCATTATATTTGATATTGTGCTATTTGAAATACACTTACGTTAGGAGCCACGTGCTGTGAGGGACTCTTCGCGGAAGCAAAGGCGTAGGTCTATTGGCGTTAGCGCCTGACGCTTGTGCTTCCGTCGGGTCCAATGGCGTGTGAATTAAGCTTTTCAGTTTCAGTTTACGTTTGTATTATTAAGGATATTTGTTTTAGTATATATTCATTTGTTACCTTGTATTATGTATAATGGTTATCCGGGTCGGGGAAATTGGACGTGTCTGCGTGTGAATGTGATGCGTGGGTGCGTGATTTAAGGATTGAGTGAGAATAGTTGGATTGTTAGGGTTATATGTAATAAATGTCATCGTCATTGTTCCTCCGGTGTATTTGTTAGGGTTGTGTTAGTGTGGGTCGGGTGTGTCTTGAGTGGTAGCACTCGTAGCTCGCGCCCCGGAAGCGGGGGTCGTGACAGTATGAATGTCTATTTGTATGTGTATACGCAATTTTGAAATAAAACTCAATCAAAACGTTTGACTTCACAGATGCTCAAACAGATCAAATTAAAATGAGAATATCAGGGGTAGCATCCAAACTAATAGTCCAGCAGATTACGCAATTTCTGCATAGGTAAGTAGTTCGTCAAAAGAGTAACAGTGGTTTGCAGGTGCGAAACGAAAGTACTAATGCTATATGGTTTATGCACAGCAACAATGTGTCCTTAGGATAGAGACATTTTTGTAGAAGTGTTTTTCGAACGCTATTTGTTCGCTGTGAGGGAACCAGTCCTCGTACACGGCCCGGACAAGTTGCAAGACATTTTTTGTGCATAACAGTGAAAATTTCAAGCATACAAGTTACAAGTTTATTCCAGTGAGTAAATTAAAATCATGAGCAAGTAAACATTTATACATATTTACGATAAAATAATTCCAAAAGTAATATTTGTAATGCCGTAAGCATACTCGCGTCGCTAGTTTCAAAATGGCGGTCAACGAGACGCCTTAAAAAGAAGTCAGACGCACGGTTGATGCAGTTTTACTTTGCTCCTGAAGTAAGACAGATTATTTTGGATTTGAACTTTTAAGCACATCTTATCAACGTCATATTTTTCCTGGTCTTGAAAACAGTTTTCCCATAGAACTCGGTCTTTTGTGGGAGGAAAGCATATCGAAAGTAAACTCTCTTCGTGCATGTTTTGCATTGTGTCTGCCGACCATCTTCAACATTCTGAAGACTTTTTGTCCTGATACAACATGCATCTTGTTCGCCTGTTTTCCAGCCTAACGGTTCTATGTGTAGGCCAGCTCTTTTTTATTAGTGGAGATGGGATTAACTGGTCTTTAACTGGTCTTTTCCGTTTGGCCTTACGCACAAGCCAGGCAGACTGAAATCCATCTCCGAACCGTTTCCATCTAAATCACCATGATCAACTGAACACCTAACTATAATTTTAGTTTTTGCAACCCATTCAACCAATACACACTCAAGTACTCACAAGAACTCTTATGATCAATCTTTATCAGGACTGCATGAGATAAAATGCAGATAGTAGCCCTCTCCATTATATTAATGTTTTATTTATTTATTTATTATTGATTAATTTATGTATTCACTTACATATTCATTTGTTATTTATCCTTCTAATTATGGAGGGAAGGAATTACTTCATGCATATGATTACTAGCGGCAAGGTAGTGGCCACCAAGGAGAGGAAAGGAAAAAGAAATTTAATATGCACACATCTGTGCATGTTCATAATCTATCCTTTACTTAGCATGCATATTCATAGGTCACAGGTGTCTCCGACTTATTTTATTTATTTATTTATTATTTAAATTATTTATTTATTTATTTGTGATGTATGTTTGCACATACACATCATCATACAAGATGAGAACATACATGTACCACCCGCTCGCTCCCCACCCCACACACAAAACCACAGAACATCCATCAAAAGACATACAACTGTGCATGTTCATAATATATCCTTTACTTGGCATTCATATATCCCAGGTATCTTTGAATTACTTTATTTTATTTATTTATTTAAATTTATATTTATTTCTGTTACTTCATTTTATTTATTTATTTAAAATTTTTATTATTTTTGTTTTGTAATGTAGGTTTGTACGTACACATCAGCATACAACAAGAAAATATATACTTATATTTATGGTAATAGGTGCCATACCGCCCACTCCCATCCCCAACCCACATACACACACAAAACCGCTGAACACTCGCCAAAAGACATGCACATCTGTGCATGTTCATAATCTATCCTTTACTTAGCATTTATATGTCCCAGGTATCTTTGACTTACTTTATCTTATTTATTTAACAGCCATGAGATGGCGTTAGTCGCCTGCTCGGCATTAAACCCAAATAACTATTATTTAAATTATTTATTTACTTTTTTTTTGTTTGTAATGCAGGTTTTATACATATACATCAGCATACAAGAAAACATACACACATATAGATGGCAATATGTGCCATACCGCCCGCTCCCAATCCCTACCCACATACACACAAAACCGCAGAACAACCACCAAAAATTCATGCACATCTGTGTATGTTCATAATCTATCCTTTACTTAGCATGCATATGTCCCAGGGTCAAGGGGTCTCTGCCTGACTCAAAGGGTAGGGGCCCCAGGGGACGAGTTGCGTTGGTGGTGCGGGTAGTGGGGAACTCTTACAGCGTCTCCCCCGGGATCCCCCTAGTCTAGGGCCTCTTGGCCTTTGTGAGGCACCATCGTGTGTAATCCCTCCGGACTAGCATAGCATCCCTCTATCCCAAGACCGCCCGTGCGTGGTCCCTGGCCACATCCTCTCCGAGGTGACCCCAAAAACTGGGCAGCACTAGCCCCCAGGCTAAACACGGCGGATCTAGAGGAGAAAACTCTGTCCTGCTGCCTTGCAGGCCTGGCCGCTTGGCTGCGGAAAGGCTAAGGGAGGAAAACCCTGACATCAAAGCCCCCGTGTCTCCGGGGAAGGCTTTTGAGCCAGAGACTAGGACAAGGACAGTCTGATATAAAACCTACGACCCGAGGACCTCGATGCCACCGTCCCAGCTTGCTAGGCCATGGCAGACGAACCAAGGGTTTATAGGGTGGGGCCAGTACTGCGCACACTGCACTCCACCAAAAAGCTCCACCGTGCAGGCTTTAGGAAACGTCCACGGACCATGACACTGACCATTCCAAGTCCTGTAGCGATGGGCAAGGGGCGAAACGGCAGGTGAAAGATGTCACTGGAAGCCGCAGTCTCAAACCTGTATGCAGGCGGTTCAGGATATTGGTCGCCTGATGTTGACCTGGGGATGACAACGTCACTCAGCACACCCTGAACGACCAAGCAGCCTTCTCTAGGGACAGCACTGCTTGCTCCACACGGAGAGGGGCCTAGAAAAGGTGGCCAAACCAAAGCTAATCCCCTCGCAACCCCAGTTAGCCATCTTCTCCTGCGGTCAGAAAACAAGAAAAAACAACGGATCCACTCTCATGACGACCACGACCGTACTCAACGTAGCATGCTGGAACATCCGAACCATGCTCGACACAGCAGACAGCGGACGCCCTGAACGTCGCTCCGACCTCATTGCCCTTGAATTGCGGAGGTTAAACATCGACATCGCCTCGCTCAGCGAAGTACGCCTCCCGGACGAAGGCAGCCTCCAAGAACTTGGCGCTGGATACACCCTCTACTGTTCAGGCAGGCCTGCATCAGAAAGACGGCTCTCAGGCGTGGGCTTCATAGTCACGACCTCCATTGCGACTAAGCTGGAAAACCTACCAACGGGTCACTCTGACCGCATCATGTCCATGCGCCTCCCACTGAGACACGAGCAATACGTCACCCTTCTCAGTGTGTACTCCCCAACCCTCTTGGCAGAGCCTGCAGAAAAGGACAAGTTCTACAGAGCACCCCTGCAGACGACAAAGTCATCATCCTTGGCGACTTCAATGCCAGAGTGGGTCAGGACTATGAAGCCTGGAAAGGAGTCCTCGGCAAGCATGGTGTTGGGAACTGCAATGACAATGACCGCCTACTGTTGGAGTTCTGTGCAGAGCAGCAACTTGTCATCACCAACACTACTTTCCAGCAAAAGGACAGTCGAAAGACCACCTGGATGCATCCTCGCTCCAAGCACTGGCACCTTATCGACTATGTCCTAGTGCGTCAGAGGGATCGCAGTGACGTCCTCCTCACCAGAGTGATGCCCAGCGCAGAGTGCCACACTGACCACCGCCTTGTCCGCTGCAAACTCAGGCTCCGCCTCAAGCTGAAACCCAAGAAAGGCCCCCCCCCCCCCCCCCAAGAAAAAGCTTGATGTTGCCAGCCTTCAGCGTGACGACGTGAAAGCTGCCTTTCAGACAGATCTGCAGCACATGCTCAAAGACACAGCTGATCCAGCATACTCCTCCCCTGAAACACTCTGGGAACAACTAAAAACTGCTATTGCAAAATCCTCTAAGGAAGTCTTGGGCTTTGCTAGAAAGAGGAACAAAGACTGGTTTGACGAAAACGACGTAGAGATCCAGGAACTTCTAGCAGAAAAAAGAGCCGCCCACCTCGCCCAGCCTTCCTGCCCTGTGAAGAAGTCTGCCTTCCGCCTCATCTGCAGCAGTCTCCAACGCAAGCTGAGAGAGCTCCAGAACGAGTGGTGGTCCAAACTGGCACAGAGGACCCAGCTTTGCGCTGACAACGGTGACTACAGGGGCTTCTAAGAAGCACTGAAAGCAGTGTATGGCCCTAGGCACCTGGTACAAAGTCCCCTGCGAAGCGCTGATGGACAGACACTCCTCACAGATAGTACGTCCATCTTGAACCGCTGGTCGGAATACTTTCAGGACCTCTTCAGTGCTAAGCGCACTGTTCAAGAAGTAGTCATTTTCCAAATCCCACACCTCCCAGTAAAGTTTGAATTGGATGAACCGCCCACCACTGAAGAGACCTTCAAGGCCATCCACCTGCTCAAGAGTGGCAAAGCAGCAGGCATTGACGGAATCCCGCCAGAGATCTGGAAACATGGAGGCCCAGCACTGCACAACAAGCTAGCTCCACGACCTCTTTCTCTGCTGCTGGGAGAAAGGAACACTACCAAAGGATCTCCGTGATGCAGTCATCATCACCCTGTACAAGAACAAAGGAGAGAAGTCTGCCTGCTCTAACTATCGTGGAAATACCCTGCTGTCCATTGCCGGGAAAATTCTTGCAAGGCTGCTCCTGAATCGGCTGGTACCTGCCATCGCTGAAGACCACCTCCCAGAGGGCCAGTGTGGCTTCAGAGCCAACAGAAGTACCACCGACATGGTCTTTGTGCTGAGACAGCTTCAGGAGAAGTGCCGCGAGCAGAACAAAGGGCTGTGCGTAACGTTTGTCGACCTAACAAAAGCGTTTGACACTGTGAGCAGGCAAGGCATGTGGCAGAACCTGGAGCGACTTTGCTGTCCCCCAAAGTTCCTCAGCATGATCGTCCAGCTCCACGATGACCAGCAAGGCCAGGTCAGTCTCAACAGTGACCTCTCAGAACCATTCCCCATTCTCAACGGCGTGAAGCAGGGCTGCGTGCTGGCACCGACCCTCTTTACCTTCTTCTTTAGCATGATGTTGAAGCAGGCCACAGTGGACCTCGACGATGACGACGCAGTGTACATCAGGTATCGTCTCGATGGCAGCCTGTTCAACCTCCGACGACTGCAGGCCCACACCAAAACCCTAGACCAACTGCCCCCACCCTGGTCTGCTCTGTGGGACTTGGGTGGGGTTAACTACATTTTAGTTCTCGGGGTCACCCTGGTCAGCCCCACATGGTGGGTTTCCTTTCCGATTCTGGGGCATGTGTTTCTGTCGACCCTTGGTCCATTCATCTGTATTTGCCTTTTTTAAACTCTCCCTACTGTCTGCGCTGCCTGTAGCTCTTGATGTCGGATGTGTGTTGCTAAATGGTCTTAGCTTTATTTAGGCCCCATGTCGTAGCTTTATTTAATGTATTGGACCGGCTGGCGACATACATTCAATATTCTGTTTAGTTGTTTTTTTCACAAGCAGTACAGGCACGTTCTGAGAAAGCCTTGTTGCTGTCGGGACGTTAAGCAATGTACAATCAATCAACCTAGACCGACTGATTCGTGAGCTGCTCTTTGGTGATGACGCTGCCCTTGTTGCACACACAGAGAGAGCCTTGCAGCGCATCACGTCCTGCTTCGCAGATGCTTCCCAGCTCTTTGGACTTGAGGTCAGTCTGAAAAAGACAGAGGTCCTTCATCAGCCGGCACCCAAGGAAGAGCATTGCCCCCCCCCCCCCCCCCCCCCACATCACCATCGGCGAGACCGAACTGAAGTCTGTACACCAATTTACCTACCTTGGCTGCATCATCACGTCAGACGCCAAGTTGGACAAGGAACTGGACAACAGGCTGGCAAAAGCTAACAGTGCTTTCGGGCGACTATTGAAGCGGGTGTGGCACAATCAACAGCTAAAAAATGGCACCAAGATCAGTGTGTACAGAGCTGTCGTCCTCACCACCCTGTTGTATGGTTCCGAGTCCTGGGCCCTCTACCGCAGCCAAATACGACTCCTCGAACGCATCCGCCAGCGCTGCCTGCGTACCATCCTCAGCATTCTCTGGAGTGACTATGTCACCAACGTCGAGGTCCTTGAACAGGCGGAAACTGTGAGCATCGAGGCTTTGTTGCTGCGGACACAGCTTTGCTGGGTGGGGCACGTCTCCAGGATGGAGGATCATCGCCTACCCAAGATCACCCTGTTCGGCGAGCTCGCCACTGGACACAGAGACACCAAAGAAGAGATACAACGACGGTCTCAAGAAGTCACTTAGTGCCTGCTAAATCGACCACCACCAGTGGTCTCCTCTGCTTGCGGATCGCGACACCTGGCGCTCCACCATTTACAAGGCAGCCGTCTCCTTTGAGGACTTTCGCAGAGCTAGCCTTAAGGACAAGCGGCTCAGGAGAAAAAACAGAGATGTCGAAACTCAGAACTCTGGCCAGATCTTCCCCTGCAGCCACTGCGGTCGAACCTGCCTGTCCCGGATTGGCCTCCGCAGCCACGAACATGCCTGCAGACGTCGTGGGCAACCCCTATAAAAAAATCTTCGTTCGCGAAGTCAGGCCAAGAGATATGTCCCAGGAACCTTTGACTTACTTTATCTCATTTATTTAAATTATTTATTTATTTATTTTGTTTGTAATGTATGTTTTATACATACACATCAGCATACAAAATAAGAACAAACACATATGTGCCATACCACCCGCTCCCAACCACACTCCAGTTACACACACAAAACCCCAGAACATCCACCAAAAAAATGTACATTTATTCTTTACTTAATCCAGACCAAAAAGGTGACTGCCAAGCGTGTAAAATACAAAGAAGTACCCAACGGAGAAAGAAACACACTTAGAAAAGACAGTTATTGTGTTGTAACTGTCTTTTTTAAGCGTGTTTCTTTCTTCTTTGGGTACTTTTTATCCTTTACTTAGCATATATATGTCCCAGGTATCTTTGACTAACTTTATCTTACTTATTTAACCGGCGTGAGATGGCCTTAGTTGCCTGCTCGGCAATAAACCCAAATAACTATTTATTTAAATTATTTATTTATTTATGTTTGTTTGTAATGTAGGTTTTGTAAAGACACATCAGCATACATGAGAACATACACATACATGGTAATAGGTGACATGCCACCTGTTACGTGGTGGGGTCGTAGTCGTAGTATGATAAACACACCAGACGCACGCACGTAAGGATCTTTTAAATAAACTTCAATCAGCTGATCAGCTGCAATTCGGCACACGTGGCTTAAGGATGTAGACAATACTGGAGTAACAGTTCCAACAATATTTTAATTCAGCGATGCGATCTCCACACAATGCAGTTCCAACTGCGCCAACACTGATGCAAAGTCTCTTCTGCAAATATCCACACTGTCGACACAAAGTTCCTCACACAACGTACACCAAACTGTTACGCTGTATCTCTCACAATGTACACCCTATACGGGCCACGTACCTACGATAACTGTTTGTCTATACAACTGACAATGCAAGACAATGTATGTGCGCGCTTCTTTTCCCCGTCTTTTATAGTCGAACAACTTTCTAGAACAATCCACAAAACCTCACACACCACAACCAATCAGAATGGAACACGTAACTAAAATCATAAATATTAATAAAAGAAAAACTTTCTGGAAGATTCACGATCTTTCCCAAAACACAATAAACGGCTGCTCAATTCACGCGCACAGTAAACAACTAAAATTATTACAATGTAGCAAACTGTTGCTTATACTTCAACGTCACTTGTACGAGGTCACTAGACAGCGCGATTATGCTCGAACGTTCTGGTTCAATCTCAGCTAATCTACGCAAAACAACAATCGACCGCTCTTCTCCGTGCGACTTTTCTAGAAACTTCCGGACTAAAATTAGCATATCATAACAAAGCAAAATCCGCTATCCGCGCGAACGATAAAGAATCTCACTAAAAAGGTACGAGAATCGTAACCATGATAGCTTAAATAAATATCGGATCGTTTCCTACGATTAACACATGTATGCTCTCACAGGACAACACAACCACAATCTTAACACCACCCCTCTTTCAACCCCACCCCACATACATACACAAACCGCAAAACGCCCACAAAAGACCTGCACAATTGTATACTGATGGGCATTAGTGGACTGTAAAACCTATATAGAGACTTGAGGTTATGACAGAGGCTTGTATTGACTGCCTGTATTTTAGCTGCCCACCTACAAATCTAATGTATACTGTTAATCCCACTGCACATGCAGCCATTAGTTCTGTGAAAAGTACTGTTGGTCTCATGCACAGGGGCACCAAATCTTAAGAGTAAAGGACACACCTGAAAACAATAACAGAACTAATATGCATACGCAGCCACTAGTTCTGTAAACAGCACCTTTGTAAACAGTACCAGTCACTGACCTATATTTACTTGACCTCTGACTTCAACAATTTTCGCTTTGAGTTCCTTCGCGCATCTTAGCCGCGCACTTTTGCATTGCCCTTTCCGGTACCAATGTGAAAAGACACGTCGAAGTACGAGTGCATACGAAGTTATTTGGACTGTTTTGACTATTTCGGCACGATGTCGAAGCGACAACACGGTGGGAGTCGTTGCAGTTTTAGCAAGTGTGACACGGGCAGTCTTTTTTGTCTGTTTTTAAATTATTTAATGATCACAGTAGCAATGTTGGTTATATTAAAACTATTGGCTTACATGTCTATAGTCCTATTAATAATATTGACAAGGTTAAAAAATTTAAATCTGATGTGAACTCAAAATTAATTAATCATGGTATTAATGGTGACTGTCAGACAGTCCACGTTACAAAGAGCCCAGCTAATTATTTTATGTTCTGTGCACAATCTTATGTTTTAGTTTCTGTTCATGGTATGTGTATGAAAGGAAATGTTCTGCCTATGCCTATGGTACCTAAAATGATCAGTTGTGGGTGTGGTGTTTTTAGTGAACTAAATCAGTAAATGATCTAAGGTGTGTTGAGTGTATTGATATGTGAGAGTCATAACACTTCAAAAGCAGGCACTGATGGGCTAGATTATGCTAATTTTCTGCAAAGTGTGCAGTATGGTGAATGTTATCAGTTGATTCCGAACGAGAGTGAACATTCAGTTTTTGTAGGTATTGATGAAGAAATTACAAGTACTACTGATATTGCTGTTTGTTTTGTGGGTGATGGTAATAGTGATGTTAACCGCTTTGATGTTTTTATATGTTGTGTCGGTGACAGTAATAATCGTTAAAAAAATATAAAAAAGAGGTTTCTATTATATAGCGCACTTTTAAGCTCAGAGAGCTTCTCAAGGCGCTGGCCCGAAATATCCAGCAATCACAAAATAGTTTGCTGAAGTCAGGATTCGAACCCACGTCGCCCAAGATGCACTCACACAAGTCGTGCGCTCTGACCACTGAGCTACGTGTTGTGAAGACGGTGATTATAAATGCTGTGCTGATTATGACGATGACGGCGATAATAATATGGATTGTAATGGTGAGGATGGTGATTATAATTGCAAACAAGACACATGCATACTGTAATGGTAAATATATAAAATAATAGCACACCACCTAACATAGTATGCTTGAGCCTATGTTTAGTCTTTTATTTTGTTCACTATTTTCCTGTAAGCTGTAACGTGTGACACCATGACACTTTAAGCAACAACAAAAAAATATCTTGATTATCTTTTTCTTACTATAATGACATAATCCACAAAAAGCCAACTCTTTTCTAAAGCAAACTTTATTGGTTTCATCCTTTTATTGTCATTGTCAACCATATTTGCATTTTCATTGCATTTCTTTAAGCCCCCTTCTAAAAGCTCTGCTCTGCTTCGAGCTGGCCTCTCGAGTCGCTCCATGTAGAGTTTACACTCATGGTGAATCCTCACCCTAAAGTAGTGGCTAACAATGGCTGAAAACAGCCTTTTTTTCAAATTGTCTTTGCTGTCCACACCTTGCAAACACTCCTCAAACTTCAACGTTATTTCTTTATCACTGGAGCATAACTGCTGAAAGTCTGTGCTACTAAACGACTGCGCAACTTGGCCAGTATAGTCACGGAACTTCACCTCCAGCATCTCAAACAGTTCTTTCGACATCTGATGTAAATGGGTGAGTCCACCCTGTCCAGTGTTGTTTTGAGTGAAGGGCTACTTTCCTCCTCACACTGGAAAGCATCAAGACATTCTAGAAATGCTGGGGGAAGTCGCTCTTTCTGTTTCCGCAGAATACATCCACCAATGTATGGGACAACCTTACTGTCAAGCTCAGTTAACTCCGTGTGCTGTCTCTGCACAGAAAGCTCACTCGTTCTCGGATATGCCAGACTTATCAAGCGTTCAAAGAGTTTTAAGCACAGAAATGCAGCGTTGGCAGCAGTGGTGTCAATGGCTTTCATGACATCAAGGCGATGTTTGAGGAATTCCTGGTGGTACCGCATCCATGCTTTCTCTCTTGTGGCGCTGTGAAATTTTCCAGCAGGCATCAGGCATGCAGTCATGAAACCCACTGCTGGCAGGACTGGTTCAGCTGTAAAAACACACATAAGCAAAACATCCCAATCACAAATAAGCCCACCAAAAAGAAATATTGGTATCTGACCAATCCTATATTTCACTATTCTAAGTACATCTGACCCTAAATTTTTGTGGCTCTAATCACATGATTATACACTTGAAAAATAAAGAAGCAAAATAACCAACAACAAATATAAATTTCATAACTGGCAAGAACTGAAGTTCATCTAAACTAACGCAATGTTCAGACTTGGCAACCCAACGAGATCAGGTTGTGCCATATATTCCATCTCCACCTCTAGGCTCTGCTTAAAGATCCCTATATAAGTCTATTTAGTGACCTCAGATTTTTGGATGAAGGTTATATGTCATACCAAACTGGACTTAAAATGAAGCAAGAAATGGAGCAACATACCTTGAATGCTTTCAAAGAAGGATCTGCGAGCAGTTGATAACTTGTCGTCTACAGCATGCTCTGAACAAATTGAAGCCACAAGGTCGCTAGTGATCTGAAATTTAATGCAGATGAAAAGACAGATGATCACTACAACCCAGATAGCAGTTCATGGATGGGCATGGAATTGCCCAAGGCCAAAAAATTACTTTAAAGAAGGCCCTGTGCTATGTTACGCTTGAAAAGTTTCAAGCTAGAAAATCTCTCCAAATTTGTAAACTTAAGGCTAGAAAAACTGTACATTAGAAATGTCATCTTTAAGAATAAAATAGTAAGCTTCAACGTAAAAATAAAGAAAAAAAACATATTTGTCTTGGTGAAACAAACTTTGGGGTTTATTTGAATTTTTATTACTGCAGCTAATCTCCAAATTGCTGATAATGTATTGAAATTCTGCACCTATGGAAAAGTTTAGAAGGTACTGGGTAGGTAAAGAGTTTGTTACGAATGAAATAAACCTGAATCCCACTGCAGATAGCTATTAAAATCTATTCTAAGATTTTTGTTAGTAATAAATAAGTGGTGGAGTTGGAGGGAGGAGGGGGGGGGGTGCATTGTGAGGGGTAAGAGAAAAAACTTTCCTAGTGGGTTTGCTCGTCCCTGAATAATAATAATAATATATAAAAATAACACTATATTTAAAGTTGAACATTTACACTCACAACTGAAAAATGATTGGCATAACATATGACATTATTTTGTATTATAACTAAAAGCACAATTCACCTTTTTATTGTGTTACAAAAGGCATACGTAACTGTAAACATAAGCTAACAAATTAATAATTTAAATTAATATTTTAGGCTTTGTACCTGAATTCTGTTTTCCGCCGTAGAAGCATATTGGATCGGACCATCAGAAGCTGAACTATCCTCAATTGTCACTTGTCCAACATCAACTGATGTCTCCTGTAAGAAAACAAATCAGCTTATGATTATAAATTTCTTATCAGTATCAGTAGTGCAAAGAAGCATCTACCATTCACAGTTTTGTCTTGGTGACAATCTAGCTGAACTTGCAAGAGATGTAGCCGAATAATATGCATTTCAGCAAGTTGGTCATTGTACAAACATAAATAATTTACTCATAAACATGTATGACTAAGCTGAACACCTGAATTTTAGCGTTTCTGAAAGACCACTGTTATATCTTCTTCCTTTGACCTCATAGGGACTATTGTCAGGAGTCTAATGATAAAAACTACTTATAGTAGTTACTTTATCAGTAAATCTGACCAAAGACTGGAGTACATTTATTCAAATTTCACTCCACCTCTACAAAACAAACAAACATTGACTTGGTGAGTCGGTCACTCCGTCAATCATCGAATGATCAATCAATCAACTATGACCATTTCACTCAACGACTTCTCTTTTATCCTAAAAGTTTTTCGATATGAAAACTCTGTTAAATGTCAAACAAGTTCATTTAGCGTTGATATAAAAGAAAACCGAAGACCTTGCCTCGACGATTGAATCAAAAATGTCCGTTTCAAACGGGATACACGCATTCCTTTCTCTGTCTTCCATGATAGTCGAAATGCAACCGGAAAAACCTAGGCAAAATCGCAAGCCGGCGCATGCGCACAAACCCGAAGCGAACTTCGCAATAGGCTTTGAGAAGGTACACGCGCTCAGTCAGACATCCAGTATTGTAGTATCCATGGTACCAGTGGCCAAATGTACACAGACATCATGGATGATGCCACCACTGATCACTTCAAACAACAGGCTGCCCAGTACACATTGATCAGTGATACCATGAACTAGCCTGCACATGCAGCCATCAGTTCTGTATGTAGTACTGGTGGCCACATGCACAGGGTCACCAAACTTAAAGATGAGTCAACAACTGCCACCTCAAACAAAACGCTACCTGCACACTCATATAAATGATACAGTCAACCTCCGTGTGCGTTAGGCGGGACAGGCTTAAAGTATGGGACTGTAAATCTTCCATCGAAATGTCAATGCCAGTAAGAAAATAAGATAACAGCAGCAAGTACCTGTATTTTGTAAATCACTCAAATAAAACATGAAAACTCATCGAGCCCAATGGTGATATGAGTGAGTGATGGAAACACCGAAAGAAATAGTACGAGTATATTATAAAGTATGTGCCTCCTGCCCTCCCCCCCCCCCCCTTCTCCACCCTGCCCTAAAACTAGCTGTTCATTATAAAACATATCTCATTAATTAATCACTTGACTGACTGATTTATTATATCATCTCTGTGTCACCTTTCTCCGTTTTATTTCTTGTTTTATTCCCAGTATATATGAGTGTCAGTGATAATGCCATCTGCCAAGAATCCTTGCAGCAAATGTCAATATGCAGTCAAACTGCAAATTACGCAGGAGCAAAATACAGTTCCTCTTTTGTGCAGTAGGCTACTGCTAGCGAGATAGGGTTTAATTGTAAACAAAAATATTGCATTAACTTCCAAGCATGTTCACATTGTGTTGTGTATTATTTCAGTGTCTGGTGTACTGTACCATCAGTGATCACTGAGACTGCATTGGCAGTGATCACACATCGCAACATAGCTTACCAGTGCAACTGATTGGATTAAATGTTACAGTAATATATAATTAATCAAGTTTCCAAATTTTGTTCAGCTATGACAGTTAATGCCAAGTGGTATGGCACTCTTTCTCTTTTACAGCATGCAGCATGTTGCACTTCGCACATCGGTTTCGAAGATAGCCTTTGTTTTTGTGGGTTGCGTATTGTTTAAATGGTGCTGTGGTGTCAAAATGAAACGGGCAAAGCGATGATAAAGTGAATGGAAATAAACGTGACAAACCCTTAATAAGACGTAAAAATGCACAAAGCGACTTTGAACGTTCGCTTTTCTTGGGATACAAACAAACTTATGTAGAACAAATCGGAAGAACTCATCGGCACACCAAAATTTATGGAAAAAAAGTCCGCGTGTATCTTGTATCATGTGACGGTCACGTGATTTGGGATACCTTATTGTTGATTACAAATCCAAACTTGCTAAAACAATTGAGGAGTCTTAGAAGCAAGGATCCAAAAGCTTATTGGAGGATAATAAATGGCAGTGCTTCTGAAAGGAATAGTGGTATGACTAATCTCTCAAGCCAATTTTTTTATGACTACTTCAGAAAGCTCAATACTGAGTCAGAAGAAACATTACAGGAACAGACTGTAGAGCCTGATTCAAATGCAGTTAATAATGATGCACTTAGTGCTCCATTTACTATTGATGAAGTTAAAAAATGTATTTGTGCTCTAACGTCTAACAAGGATTGTGGGGATGACACAATTACTAATGAATTTCTTAAGGCGTCACAAGGGAAAATGGTGGAAACCTTCACATCATTGTTTAAAAGCTGGTAAAGTTCCCACTGAGTGGACAACTGGAATTATACTACCAATTTATAAACAAAAAGGCGACAAACAGGATCCTAACAATTATAGAGGTATAACCATACTAAGCTGTTTTGGTAAATTCTTTACCAGTGCTCTCAACTCACAGTTAGCCTCATTTATCAATGACAATCAAGTATTAGGGGAAGAACAGGCAGGCAGGCTTTAGACCTGGTTACTCAACTTCAGACCATATTTTTACCCTTACTTGTATGATTGATTTTTTATTATCAAGAAAAAAGAAACTTTATTGTACATTTGTTGACTTTGCGAAAGCGTTCGATCAGATTAATAGGTCTTTTTATGGCAAAAGTTAATAAACACAGGTGTTAATGGACAAATATTTTTGGTTATCCAAAATATGTATGCCAGAGCTACATCTTATGTCAGGGTAGGAAACAGTTGTACATATAGTTTTTTGTGCAGTGTCGGCGTTAGACAAGGTGAAGATTTATCGCTGCTTCTTTTTGCCACATTTTTTAATGATATGTACTCACGTATATCACAAACAACAGTAGGTCTTATAAGCTTCCAACACGATGCCCAAAATGTTAACCTGGACCTGGACGTAAATGACTGTGATGCCCTGCTTAAAATGTTCACTTTACTGTATGCTGATGATACAGTCGTGTGCTCTGAGTCTGTAAAAGGTTTGCAGGCTGCCCTTGATGCACTGTCTGAATATTGATGTAACTGGCACATTAATGTAAATAGTGACAAGACTAAAGTAGTTGTCATTTCAAAAGGTAAGATATGTACAAAACCAACCTTTACTTTTAACAAAAGAATTTTGGAGGTAGTCTATGACTACAAATATCTTGGGCTGAAAGTTAACTGCAGTAATAAATTTTCAATTGCACAAAAAGAATTACATTTAGTGCAACAAGAGCAATGTTTGCACTCCTCAAAAAAGCAAAAAGCTTTTGCTTCCTCTAGGAATACAAATTGATCTTTTTGACTGGCTAGTGTCACCAGTGGGCAGATGGTCACATCTGCACAGGACATAGACGACCCCGCCCTCCACGAGTCCCCTGCTGCCTTGCAGGTTAGGTTTTGGATAACCAAAGGCTAGGGTGCTGACACGGTACCTGATTGGGTGTATGAACCTGTAGGTGGGAGTTGTCGGCCAGTCTCCAGTAGGCTTATCACCATACGCTTGAGGGCAACCCCATTTAATATCACCATTGTACAAGTTTATGCCCCAACAACAGACTATGGCGATGACGAAATAGAAGACTTCTATGACCAACTGCAAGAAGTTCTGGACCATACCCCCATGAAAGACATTCTTGTGGTGCAGGGAGACTGGGGTGCCAAAATAGGAGAGGATGCTGCTAGGAACTGGAAAGGCACATGCG
This sequence comes from Semisulcospira habei, assembly GCA_036245525.1. Classification (NCBI taxonomy): domain Eukaryota; kingdom Metazoa; phylum Mollusca; class Gastropoda; family Semisulcospiridae; genus Semisulcospira; species Semisulcospira habei. Next base: position 62,703,501 of record BTPG01000001.1, read on the forward strand.
GACGCTACTGCAATGCGGAGACCAACGACAGAGGCTTAAGGCTCCTGGAAATTGCCAGTTCAAATGATCTAAAGCTGATGAACACGTTTGGCCCGCACAAAGCATCCAGAAGGTGGACATGGCACAGCCCGAACGGAGAGCACCATAACCAAATTGACTACATCATGGTGAAGAGACGCTTCCAAACCAGTGTTAACATTGCCAAGACAAGAAGTTTTCCAGGAGCAGACATTGGAAGTGACCATGACTTAGTGATGATGACCATCCGACTCCGCCTAAAGAAGGTCAACAAGCAGGGTCCCACCAGAATCAAGTTTGACCTCGAGAAGCTGAAAGACCCAGAGGTAGCGGAAGCCTTTCAGGCAAAGATAGGAGGAAAATTCGCACCACTGCTACTTCTGGGTGCAGAAGACACGGACGTGGACACACTGGTTGACACATTTAACACTGTTGTAACTCAAACAGCCAGTGAGATCCTTGGCAAACACCGACAAGCAAAGAAACCTTGGGTTACAGCTGACATCTTTGTTCTATGTGACAAGCGTTGAGAATTAAAGAAAAAGAAATCAGAGGTAGAAGGAGCTAAACAATACAGGGAAATTAACCAGGATATCAAGAAATGCATGAAAAAGGCAAAGAATAAGTGGATTGAAGATCAGTGTAAACACGTAGAAGAAAATCTGAACAAAAATAATAGCAAAAAACCATACCAGCTGGTGAAAGACCTGACCAGTGTAAAACAAAGACGCTCCTCGATCATTCAAGATAATGAAGGGAACTGACTTACGGAAGACTAAGACATGCTGAAGAGATGGACAGAGTACTGCTCAGATTTGTACAACCACCGAGCTGCAGGGGACCCAGGCATACTTGTCAACCCACCCGTGACCAACAATGGCAACTATCCCATCCTCCGAGAAGAAGACTAGTAGAGGCTGCAGTGAAGTCGCTGAAAAAAGGGAAGGCAGCAGGAGCAGACAACATACCTGCAGAGCTAGTCCAAGAAGGGGGAGAAGACACGATAAGCGCCTTACTAACAATCTGCAGTAAGATCTGGCAGTCAGGGGATTGGCCCACACCATGGACCCAATCACTTATAATAACTCTCCCCAAAAACGGCAACTTATATCAATGCCAGAACTATCGCACGATCAGTCTTATATCCCACCCAAGCAAGGTCATGTTAAAGATCCTACTGAACAGGCTAAAGCCACAGGCAGAGGAAATCTTAGCTGAGGAACAGGCAGGCTTCAGACCAGGGCGCAGCACAACTGAACAGATCTTCAACCTGAGAGTTCTATGTGAGAGATACCTCAAGCACCAGCAGGACCTCTATCATGTCTTTGTGGATTTTAAGAAAGCGTTTGACAGGGTGTGGCATGCAGCCCTTTGGTCCACCATGAAGCTATACAACATCAATGCCAACCTGATCAAAGTCATAGCAAACCTTTACAACAAGGCCACTAGCGCAGTCTGCTTCAGCGGCAAAATAGGAAACTGGTTTAGGACTACAGTTGGAGTCAGACAAGGCTGCTTGCTCTCACCTACTCTTTTCAACATCTTCCTGGAAAGAATCATGACGGACGCTCTGAAAGATCATGAAGGAACTGTCAGTATTGGAGGCAGAACAATCACGAACTTGCGCTTTGCGGACGACATTGATGGCCTTGCAGGAACAGAGAAGGAGCTAGGTCAGCTGGTGGAAAAGCTAAACTGTACAGCCATTGCATATGGGATGGAAATCAGTGCAGAGAAGACCAAACTGATGACCAATAACGCCAGTGGCATTGGCACTGAAATCATGGTTGGAGGCCAAAAACTGGAAACAGTTAAGAAATTCAAATACTTAGGAGCCATTGTGACAGATGAGGGATCAAAACCAGAAATACTGTCCAGGATTGCGCAGACAACAACAGCACTGACAAGATTGAAGACCATATGGAAGGACAGAAACATCACACTCTGCTCCAAGATCAGACTGATGTGCTCCTTAGTCATCTCAGTGTTCTTGTATGCCTGCGAGTCATGGACCCTCACAGCAGACCTTGAAAGCCACTGAAATGAGATGTTTTCGAAGGCTGCTTGGCATCTCATACAGAGATCACATCACAAACGAGGAAGTGGGAAGCAGAATCAGGCAAGCCATCGGGCTCTATGAAGACTTATTAGCCATTGTGAGAAAACGCAAACTGAAGTGGTATGGGCATGTCACGCGTTCAGCAGGGCTTGCCAAAACAATCCTGCAAGGCACTGTGCAAGGAGGACGAAGGAGAGGAAGACAGAGGAAAAGATGGGAGGACAATATCTCAGAGTGGACAGGACTGAAGCTGGGCGATACGATGTGAATGGCAGAGAACAGAGAGGATTGGAGGGAGCTGGTTGCCAAGTCATCAGTGGTGCCCCAACGGTCGGCAAGACTACGGGATATAGATAGGTAGATAGATAGTGTCACCAATACTGTTGTATGGCAGTGAAATATGATGCCCATCTATGTCAGAGCTATCCTCAAAATTACAACTAAGGTATTATAAGATAGTGCTTGGCATAAGGAAATCTACACCCACCTTATTTATCTATGGTGAACTTGGAAAATTTCCTATGGAATTACATGCCAAAGCAAGGATGCTGTGTTTTTGGTATAGGATTGTCATGAATAGTAATAAGTGCAAATGTTCTGTTGTCATGTACAGATTTTTGCTGAAGCTGTTTAAGGAGGGCAAATTTGAGTCTGCTTTTATAAAGTCTATCAAGATTAACTTGGAAGAACTCGGCCTCAGTAGATTTTGGATTAGTCAGAATAATTGAGATTATGGTTACACATGGTATAAAGAGAAGATTAAGCGTTGCCTCCAGGACCGGTATATTCAACAGTGGTATGTTGATGTGAAGTCATCCAAATGTTGATATAATTATAGAATGTTCAAGACAAAGTTTGGTATGGATGACTACATTTTTAAATTACCTGAAAGCCTAGGAAAATCAATGTTACACTTTAGAACACTTAATCACTCTCTACCTGTACAGTCACTCAGATACAGAGGGATTAGTAGAGAAAATAGAATATAATTGGGGATGAATTCCATTATTTATTTTGCTGCCCTTACTTTGCTGAAAAGCGTAAACTGTGTTTAAAAAATACTATTACAGCAGACCAAATGCAGTCAGATTTTAACAGCTACTTACTTGCGGCAGCAAAACTGTCCTATTGAAATTAGCTCGTTTTATAAAGTTAATACTGAAGGAATTTTAACCTCCAAATTGGGTAGCTATTTCATGTTCCTCTCCTCATACTCGCACACTAGTTTTGATGGTTTGTCAGATTATACCTATGTACGGGTTTGTATAGGCGCCAAACTGTTCTTTTTATCACCCTTGAACTATCGTGGTCGAGCCATATCTTGCTGTGGTGTGTCGCGGGCAGGATGAGTTAAAACTTGCTGAAGCTCGCATCAACACTAGTCCTTTTAAGACTCAGTGACTGACTGGATTATTTCTTATTTTTTCCTCGCGCTCACTGTCAACCAGGTTGTGTGGCTTATTTATCATTAAGTCAGAATTGCTATACAACAAACAGGAGGTGAAAGTGTGTGCGGCACGTGGAGTGCATCTTGGATTTTTTTTTATTTTTTTAGATTAGCCATGGCTAACGCCTCGAACTTTCAGGATATACTCTGCGTGAGGCGTATACTTTCATATCCTGTCTGTTACACACATACACACACACACACACACACACACACACACACACACACACACACACACACACACACACACACACAAACACACACACACACACACACAAACACATACACATACGCATGCACACACACAAACACACGCATATATGTATGTCAATTGTTTGTGCTGTTGAAAGTCCATGTGTTGTATTTTTTTATATATAATAATATAACGCATACCTTAGTCTCGATGTTATTGTTATATTTATTTCTTGAGCACAGTTTATGTTTGTGTTTTGTCATTTCTCTCATGCCCCCAATGGGTCCGAGATTGAATAAATGAAACTGAAACTGAAACTGGCAGCTGTCACGTGGTGCAGCACTACTGTCATTTGGCGACTTGAGAGCCTCCAAAATTAATGACAGAAGCGCTGCACTACGTAGGCCTATTACGATGTCTCCTGAAACGATTGTCACAAAATCGTCATAAATTTGCGTGTCTTGTTTAAAAACGCTAATGCGTATTATTTTCAATAGCCATATGCTGCCCTAGACTGAAAAAAAATCCGACAGAATCCTAAGAGAAGAAAAATTGCAAACTGGTTTCTCTGAAGCTCTAAGGATCAAAACTCACCCAAACGCCAGATCAAAACTCATCCAAAATCCTGTATAACGATTTCCTGAGCGTAAAGTTTGAAGACAGGACATCACTGTAAGACATGAATATCTCAACTTTGAAAACTTTGTGAAAAATTTTAAGCGTTTTGGCTCGGGACCGGTAGGTAAATGAGAGGCGCCATGTGCTTCGACATTCCTGTGTGTAGCGGGCAAAATGAAAACGTTAAACGTTTAGGGCTTTAACGACTTTTGTCCACCACGAAGATGATTTCAAAGACGGGACACCGAAAAGAGGTCTGAACAAATCTTGACCCCAGCTGGGTTCGAACCCACAATCTTTTGGAGGAGAGTCGAACACTCTACCAACTGAGCTTCCCCTACTCCTCGGGCAAAAATGGGGTCCACACTTTCTGTATATAACACCGGAGCTTTCCTTTCATTTCATAATATAATATGAAATATGTTACGTGGTGGAGTTGTAGTCGTAGTATGATAAACACACCAGACGCACGCACGTAAGGTTCTTTTAAATAAACTTCATTCAGCTGCAATCCGTCACACGTGGCTTAAGGATGTAGACAATACTGGAGTAACAGTTCCAACAGTATTTTAATTCAGCGATGCAATCTCCACACAATGCAGTTCCAAATGCACCAACACTGATACAAAGTCTCTTCTCCAAATATCAACACTGCCGACACAAAGTTCCTCACACAACGTACACCACACTGTTACGCTGTATCTCTCACAATGTACACCCTATTCGGGCCACGTACCTACGATAACTGTGTGTCTCTACAACTGACAAATGCAAGACAATGTATATATGTGTTTCCCAACACCAATCTTTTATAGTGCACCAATTTCTAGATTAATCAAGGAAAATCATACAACGCAACCAATCAAAATAATCTACGTAACCGGAACTCACAAATATTAATAAAAACGAACTTTCTAGAAATTACAATAGGCTACACAAATTTGGCTGCTCACTTCAGCTCCAAATCCTTGGTAAAATGACATCCTCACAAAAGTATGGCAGGCAGTTCACAAACTAGTCGGAAACTTCGAGAATTACCACGATCCTTCATAACACACACAAAAACGGCTGACGGCTTCACGCGCACAGTAAACAACTTGTTGATCAATGTCGCCAGTTTACCAACGTCACACATACGAAGTTCACTAGACAGTGCGACCTTTTTAGAACGTTCTGGACTAAATTTAGCGTATCACAACGAAGTGAATTCCGCTCTGCGCGACCGAAATAAAACATTACTTTAAAAGGTACATGAATCATAACCATGATAGCTCAAATATATATCGGATCGTTTCCTACGATTAACACATACATGCTCTCACAGGACAACACAACCACAATCGTAACAATTAATTTAAAGCTTTCTTTAAAACATCTGAAGGAATTTCATGCAGATATGTTATATTTTGTCGTCTGTTTGTATGCGTCTGCGAATAATTATTATATCGAATAAAAACAAAATCTCATCCCGTTTTTTAGATCTAAAGGTGCGTGTTTCAGGGAACCTCTAAAGGGTAAAATGGAATCTTATTTGCAGGGGGCGAGCTAGACACAGAAAAAACGGTCTGTGCCTTATAATTATCGTCGAACGCACTTTCCCACGAAAATAAGCTTGGCGAGAAGATAACTGCCCGGGCTGAGGTTGACAAAATGCGCATGGGTTATGTTGCTTTAATCTTATCTTGGAAACGTGTGTGTGCGGGGTTTGTTGGTGTTGTAGTTGTTGTTCTTGTTCGTGGTGTTGTTGTTGATGATGTTCTTGTTTTTGTTCTCGAAAATGTATGTCTTGTATAGGCTATGTGAGGATTTGGACCGTCTGTATCTTGTCTGAAGAGTCTCTACCTACCTTCCTTTACGTATTTCCGATTTAAACCCACGGCCACATGTCCTAAATTTTGGGAGTGCTACCTACTGACAACGTACCAGTTGTAGGAGATGGATTGACCATGATAATGCAAGAGAAGTGCCTGATTAGCTTGGCGCCAAAAGGCGCCAAGCTAATCTGGCACTGCCCTTGAATTATGGTCAATATATCTCCTGCTGTAGGGCGTCGGGGCTCACTGTCTTAAGATGAACTCCTCTTGATTTAGTACAGTTGATTTTAGTAGGGGACTGGTGCTGTAGCTAACAATTTCTTCTAACTTGTGTATTGCAGAGAGAAAGTTCACAGTATGGCCTCGAGTCCTTTCTAAACGCAACTGCTGCGGTCACTAATAAACGAAACACGACTGCGTGAGTCACGATTGCCAACAACGCGACAATGGACTGGGACGGAACACAGGGGGTGGCAACCAACGACAGTACATCAGAGTCGTCCATTAACTATTATTATGATATCGGTAACTATGATCTCTGGGTACCCAGGATTGGTATACTGTGGAAAGTGACTGTTCCCATTATCCTGATTCTAGGCACCTTTGGCAACACGGCCATCATTCTAGTTCTCCGCAAGATGCTGTCTGACTCGTCTGCCTTTCCTTTGATGTTCATGGCTTTTGCTGTCACCGACCTCCTCCTGCTCTACGTGTTTCTTCTGCCTCGCTGGATGGGCGAACAGTTTAATTACTGGCTCGACGACGCAAGTACAGCAGTCTGTAAGATGTTAACTTGGATGGAGTACGCCCTCAAAACTCTGTCGGCTTGGCTTCTAGCCGCCATGACCACCCAACGCGCCATCACCATCGTCTGGCCAATCCAAATCCTCAGAGTCAATCCTCGCCAGCAGGGGCTCATCACCATAGCTGTCCTCGTGGTTGTCTGCATCGCCTTTAACACTTACACTCTGCACGGCATGCACACCCGGCACGGCTATGATTTAGATTTCTGCGACTGGCTGATAGATTTCGTGTTCGGTGCTTACCTACCCTTGAAGTGGACGGAGTTCCTTCTCAACGCCTGCTTCCCCTCCGTCATCATGATAGTCTGTAACTGCCTGATGATCCGAGCCGTCGTCCGCTCCACCGAGCGATCTCGCAGGATGGCTGGCTTCCGCAACACGGCCTCCAGCAACGTTCAGGCCTTCCGGGTGACCCTGACCTTGATCGTGGTGTCCTTGACCTTCATCGTGCTGATCTTGCCTTTCTACGTCAATGGGATTGCCACCACTTATCATCCCGAGTTGAAGAGCGATATTGAGTTCCTTTTCTGGTTCAACGTCAGCCACGTAATGTGGATCACCAACAGCGCTGTCAACTTCTTCCTCTATATCCTGACGGGGTCCCGGTTCCGGGAGGAGTTTAAGAAAATGTTTCACAAACTCGGGAGAAGTTGCAGCCGCTGCTCCCCCAACACCCCTACGACTGCCAGACACACAAACCACATCATGACCACAACTGTTTAACACCAGACCAGATATGCAACCGCCGAGCGTGTAAACATTTCCTCATTCAACGCGCCTCGCATGAAAAGCTGCAGAAGTGTTGAATAGCGTTGCCGCCGGCAACGCTATACGACACTTTCGCAGCTATTGATGCGGAGCTGTTTGAATTATTTAAAGAAATAGCAAACAGAAAAAAAACCGCCTTGCCAAGACAAGTTAAAATTTTTTGTCTTAAAACCTTCTCTGTACGAATATTGCCCACACAATTAGGAATGCCTATTACAGTCATTTGGAACATGCTTTCTGAAAACGCAGATATGGGTTGTTTAATTATGGGTGCGCAAAGCTTAATGACCATACTAAAGTAAATATTCTTTGAGCTCCAGCATAGAGCTTTTGTTCTCCGTGCAAATGATCAGCATCAGGGTTAAACTATTCCTCTGCTTTGCACGTGTCCTTCCAAAGCCCCAGAGCGTGTTACTTTTTTACTTTTTTGTTGTTGTTTTTTTTTTTTGCTTTTTTTTTTTTTGGGGGGGGGGGTTAAAATAATTTCATCACACATTTCAAGTCACTGTTTACACTGACGTGCAACAGAAATTGTAAGCATCGGAAACACTTCAGTGTTTCCGATGACTCCAAAAATGTCGCATTTCTTTTGCTCGTCAGTAAACAACGTGTACAACAACCTCTTCACCGACAGCCAATAAAACCCAGTTACAACTGGCTAACCCTGTCGATGGGCAGGGGGGGTGGGGGTGGGGTATTGGCGGATGTACTGTATCATCAAGGATTCTCAATTATTTATTTTGAGATTCACGAATAACGACTTTCAAAATAATAGCATGTTTAATGATAGAAAGAGACAATCGCACGCTTTCATAACATCTGTCCACTGGTCGAAACTCAGACAAAGGCAAGGGGTTAACTCATTGAAGACGAGCCGCCTCCGGATACGCGTATAAGTCGCGTGTCCGGAGGCGGCACGTCTCCAATTAGTTAAGGGGGGGGGGGGGGGGACAACGCCGGGACTCTATGGTGGTAACCCACGCCGGCAGACTTCCCACCGGTCGCACGCAGACTCGCCAACGCAGCGGGCACACACAACAACACTGACTCTCAGTCGGACCCATTCATGCTGCATGGACTCAAAAACACCATTTTCTGTGGCCCAACTACTGAAGTATAATACTAACGAAAGAAAAAAGGTTTCACAAAATAAATAACTATCAATACTAGCACGTCACACTCTCTTCCAGACAATATAATAAAAGCCAGGCTAGGTAAGATGTCCTCACACTACGTCCTGTTCATCGGGTATTATCGTTGTGCATAGTTCGCACGTTCCTCCACGTCTAGGCGTGTAGTTTTAGGCGACACACGCTCCTGAAGCTCTCCCACGCTTCCCCATCTGTGGATGTCGACACGTTCCTTCAGCGACAGCCTCTGTTGACTTTGATGGCTCGGCACCAAGTCCCTCGCTTCTCACAAGAACTCTGAACAATAAAGTGTTAATGTCATAACACGTGCTTAACACACAAATTTGGGTGATGAGGTACATTATGTAACCTGGCTGATACAGATAAATCTGCACGTTCATTCACACACTCGTGCTTCATAAAACGAATAGATTCGCAACACATCATAACTCAGTCACTACACTGAAAAAGACTATAACATGACGCACGCGCCATACACTTGTTCGTACATAGGAAAAGATCATACTAACACACCCATGCACTACCTTTCTAAACAACCTAGCCATACCAAACGCATCACATCCCGTTAAATAACTATATAGAAAAATCCCTGGTTATCTCAAGAAATTCTAAACCGACATAACACAACCAAATCAACGCTACACAACCGAACAAAATCTTACTAACGCATACTACATTTAACTAGCTGTCGATAATACATATAACAAGATGAGGGTTTCATCCCAAAGTCTACCGTATTGTTAGGAACATTCACAGTTCATATTTTTAGGCGTATTATGCTGATCTATTTCCCTCCTCTCTAAGCCAACCTCTGATCAAAACCCACACGTCGGCGCACAAAAATAAAGACGGACACACGGCGCTTCCCGCCATTAGTACGCTCTGTGGGCTCATGTAGCGACAGAAATTCATCTCCTTCTACTATAACCCACCTTCTGATCCACACACACTGGCACACAGAAATATAGACGGACACACGGCGATTCCCGCCATTCGTAAGCTCTGTGGTCTGGCGTAGCATAGCTATTCTGAAGAAGAATAATAGCACGAGCAGCAAAATGACGTCGCTTCAAGCTTCACGTCATGGCATCATTAGTCCGGCCCACGACGCCGTTTAATAGTGACGACTCGATGTTATACGTCACTCATCGCAGTACTAACATTTGACGTATCGGAATCAACTTTGCAAGTTTTCTTAAAGGTCATAATTTGACCTAATTCTAACCAAGGCCGGGACAAACAGCTGGCTTATGAGAACACTGTTTACGAAAAATCATGCGGGTATTAATGAGAAGATAGTTTTTCTCGTAAAAGAAAACTTAAAGTTTATGTTAGCTGTTTTAGGATTGACTCCAAAAACGTGGTGCAGAAAATTGTCTGATTTTCACAAACAGGGCATAGAGGTGACAATTGACCTAATCGTACCCGACAGCCGAGACAAACAGTAGGTATATGTAAATACCGTATACGAAAAATCATGCGATTATTAATGAGAAGATTGATTGTTTATTTTTTCGTAAAAAAAATAATTGTTTTAAGATTAACCCATATAATTCGTAAAATTAATCCCAAAAACGTGAAAATATTTGTTTTCCAAAAATATTTAATTATCACTCACAAAGTTCTAGAGGTACAATTCTAGTTAACGATCTCTTTCACTATGTCCTTGTTATCTAGCTATCACAAAATATCTAATTTAAAACATTTAAATTATGGACTCCAGTGTGGATCAACCGGTTTTTGTGAAACGGCCATTTTCTCGCCAATGAGCATCTTAATCAAAACATCGGGAAAAAAGGACTCGAGATAATTCTTTTAGGGACAATATCCTAATATTTCAAGCTTGTCCTTCCTCAAATGCGAGCTTTAGTCGCTGTCATACACACACACACACACACACACAAACACACACACACACACACACACACACACACACAAACACACACACACACACACACACACACACACACACACACACACACACACACACACACACACACATACGGCGCTTTGGCGACAAAAAGACGTTTTCTAGCAAGGTTTGCGTAGCTATACATGACGTCATTTTTATCTTGTTACTTTTTTGCCAGAATTTCTGCCCCGCACGCCAAAATCGTCATATGCATGCTCCGGAATACGCTTCGACCAGCCTCATTTGAAAGTCTACCCTATTTTCAATACGGTAGACAAAAACGTACCTCAAATCTCGGTTTCAGAGTCTTGAAATATGGCTAATGTATCCAACATACGTCCGTCCTCTACGACAGAATAGAACGTACTAATTATTCTTGAGCTCTGTTAGGCTGAGCTCCGTATTAAAACCCCATGGGAATCGTTAAGCTCGCGGACACAAGAAACTCGTGATTACACGGAATATTTGTCACCAAAACAGCGCTGACTCGACAGGACAGTGCAGAATCCCAGTGTGAACGTTATGCGTGGGCATATAGCTTCATCACATTTCCACTTCCCGAGGAAAAAAGAAACGTCTGAGTTTCTTTTTCACTTACTGAAATCATCAGAACCAAAAAAACATCAAAATCATCATTAAATCTCAAACACTCACCCGCTGGTCGCACTGAGAAAGCGAAAGCAGATCAGCAACCGTGCTTTCCGTACCCGGAATTCCAGCAATTTCGAACAGAAATTCTTACAACGTCAACGACCACCACATCAGTCGTGCGTTCCTGAAAAGGCCTGACATAAAATATGCCAGTGGTCTATGATCTGTTTGTAGAAGGAACATTCCCCACCCTCCACCCCCCTCCCCCACAAATACTCTGGAATTTGAATATGGCCCAAACAATGGCCAATCATTCTCGCTCAATGGTGCTATAGCGAGTTTCTCTGTCCAACAGTTTCCGACTTACATAACAGACTGGGTGATGAGTGTCATTTCTTTCCTGCAGCAAGACACCTCCAATTCCAGTCAAACTGGCGTCTGTTTGAACAACAAAAGGACGTTTTAGGTCTGGTAAAATGAGCACCGGACCTGTCGAAAGGATCTCTTGGATACGGCGCAAGGAATCAGCGCATTCCTGCGTCCAAACCAGCTGCATGACCATCTTCGCAGCGAGGAGATCTGTCGTTGTTACGGTCAATGTCGCAAAGTTTGGCACATAACGGCAGTAGTAGCCGTCAAGTTTTAATAGTGAACGTACTTGCTTCGTTGTAGGTGTTGCGATCGCGAGAATCTTTGGACATTCTCGTCGACCGGCTGGAGACACCCTCGGCCAACCTGATGGCCCAAAAATTCCACCTCGCGGAACCCCGCGTAGATTTGTGTCGCCGTCAACCCTGCCTCTTACAAACGAGACAGCACTGATGTGACGTCTAGTAAGCGCTGTTCCCATGAAACACTTTCAACACGAATATCGACAAAGAAATTGATAGCTGACTCGTTCAACAACCATTGCATCATTCTAGCGAATTTAGCTAACGCTGAGATGAGTCCAAAAGGCATTCTTACCCATTGATACAAGCCGATGGGCGTTTGAAATGCTGTCTTTGGTCGATCCTCCGGCTTAACCAGGAGCTGCCAAAACCCTTTCGTCTGATCGATCTTGGTAAAGTACTCGCCTTTAGCAAGACGAGCAAACAAATTGTCTGCATCCGGAATAGGTTCCGCGTCGAATACAGTGATCCTATTCAGGTTCTAAAATCGATACAAAACCTGTATTGACCATCCTTCTTTTTCACCAGTACCACTGGCGAAATATATGGTGATAACGAGGGTTCGAATACCCCTGCTCCAGCATTGGATGAACCTCGTCAATAATGACTTTCTTGGAAGCAAACGGTAAAGGATATTGTTTCAGTCGTACCGGCACATCAGTCGTTAGACGAATTTCGTGCACGATCGGATCTCTGCATGCTCCAGGCATAGCGGTGAGTAGCTCTGGAAAAGATGCAGATTGGAATCGTACTGCACATCTCTGAACGACTCCACATTATGTAGAGACGGAAGAGTAGGCAACGGTATAGAGTCGTCTTCCTCTGGTGTTACCAATGTCACGACCGCTAATTCAGCAGTCACTCCAACTACCTGGTCAACCCGAGTGATGGGCAAAACCTGTGGACAGAATCCTTCACCCACAAGTGAACTGAATGGAGTGGCCTCTCCTACAGCTACAGAACCCTGTTGTAATGATGGCTCACCTCTGCCAAATGGCGTCTCAATGAGTGGCATAAACTGAAGGCGGACATTTGGAACCCGGCCCTTCGGAGTACTCCCCTGACAGATGTCACACGAACGACAATGACGTATCACGTCCGCCGACACACCCGCCACGAAAACCTGAGACGAACACGCCCTAATGTCCGTTTCACACCATAGTGACCAGCCAACAACCCGTCATGAGCCGCCACCAGAACTGTGTCACTCAGTGAGGAAGGTACTGCGATTTGTACAGCCGTCGGAACAGTTGCTGATGCGACTCCTTTGAAAATTGACGCTGTAGTATAGCCTCCTTTACCACAAACTGACACGTGTCTGACCCACTTGAACTGACCAAAAGTACGACAAAAGTACTTTTAGTCTCTTTTCATCAGAGGCCAGCCACTCCTGATTGGACTGTTTGTTTGTCGGGGATACAGGTCAAGCAAGTATCGTCTTCAGTGATGACATCACACGGTCGTTTGAGGCCATTTATGCAAACGTTTTGAATAGAAAAGAAGTACCCAACGGAGAAAGAAACACGCTTAGAAAAGACGGGTACAACACAATTTATTAACAATTTATTATTGTGTTGTACCCGTCTTTTCTAAGCGTGTTTCTTTCTCCGTTGGGTACTTCTTTGCATATTACACGCTTGGCAGTCACCTTTTTGGTCTGGATTGATTAAACGTTTTGAATGGTTAATCTAAACCATCAGCTTTCTACAACAAACCAAGGGGAATTACTCAGCGCTGGACAGACGAACAGTTAGATCCCCTGCCCCCGCCTATCAGGCACCCAATCGCCAGCCCACAGAGAAAGACGTAGGTATAGAATAAGACGATCATTTGCATCTCTAAAAAAGATGCATCAGGTCTCTTATATAACCCATGTCTTTCTCCGGAACTTAGGAAGTAGGCAGAGGAAACATACATACACAAACACGAAGGTGCATTACTATATGTGGTCGGGTAAATACCCTGAATTCCCACAGTAGATGCACAGAACATTACACAACAATGTAACGATACAAATTTGCCTCGAGTTATACTGAGATACTCACAAACCAGATTAACGTTTGCATCAGCTTTCTGTTTCATCTGAGCCTTTGTCAAGAAATGGAGTATCCTTATTGCAGATAGTTTTTGGAGGTAAAGGTCATTTTTGCTCTACCTTTTGAACTGGTGCAAGACAAAGATCGGAACTTCAAGATATTTCTAAAAATAAAATAATTTCCTTTCAATGTGTAAATAAGGAGCAAAGTTTGCTCCTTCCCGACTGAAACTTGACACTCGGACAAGTCCTCTCAAAGTCCTCTCTTTCACAAGTTAAACTGCACAATCCACTTTCAGTCAGTGTCTGACAATAAACAAATAACGGCACAATTCACAGTACTGACTGCGAAAACTTGACGAAATCGGCCAACACGAGATTTGTTACACTTAAATATACGCACAATAACTAGTAACATATACCACAATTTCGTAATTTTTCAAGTATAAATTAAACTGTCATCCTTCCCGTGTAGAATTTGACAATAATTTGCAACAAAATCGGGTAAATAGGTGCGCTTTGAGGGGTTTCAAAACACAAGCCAAATCGGTAACGAACATGAAGTTTGTCTCAGACAGTAATAATTCTCCATTAACTCATTCAGCCCCGACACACCACAGCAACACATGGATCGAGCATGATAGTTCAAGCGTGGTGCCAGAACAGCTTGGCGCCCATAGGCGCCAAGCTATTCTGGCACCACCCTTGAACTACCATGCTCGATCTGTCTCTAGAATTGTAATACAGTCCTTCAGAGGGCAACTTAAAAAAAATTGGGGGGGGGGGGGGGGGGATTTCGGTCCTAAGGTAGAATGTGGTAACTCTTAAACTACACGATGTTTCTGAAATCTAACTGCAAATTCTACTGGTCTCACATTATCTCTAGTATGTTCGATCTAAACTGCACAAGCAGAAAAACAGACAATATGTTTATTAAATATCAAAATAAATAAATTCTGTCAAAGTAAAAAGGATCTGCTGTAAATCGCCATGTTAGCCACATTGTAAGCGCCGATAACTCCGCCATCGCATGGTATTTTTTCGCCAACAAACATTAACTGGAAGTGGTTTGCTCCAACTGTGCATAACTTAAGTTAGAAATGGAAAGATTCACTCATTAGAGACGTGCCGCCTCCGGATACGCGGCATAAGCCGCGTATTCGGAGGCGGCACGTCTCGAATGAGTTAATAAACTTTTGAACATATCTTGATGCAAAGTGTGCAACTTATTTGGTTTACAAATAACTTGAATCCTGCCTACCATATCAAACAACGTACAAACTTGTTTGCACAGGACTGTCTCAAGGTTTCACTCTTTTATAAACGTAGAAATAAAATTATTTTCTTGGAAAGTCCACGCTTTTCAAGCCGCTCATTACTTAACGCCACTGGCACATAGGGGCATGGCTGAAGATACCAGCCGCATACTGTGCACGAATTAGGTCGAAAATCAAAATTGGTTTTAATACTAATTTCATTTATGTGACAATTAGTTTACAAATGGCGGCTCAGCTGATCATTTATCGTAAAAGATGATAAGATAAGTGTTTGCCTTTAACACATTCAGCCCGACGGCCGTAATTCCCAAATTTTGGAGGCGTCATCTAATGACTATGCACCAGTTGCAAGAGATGAATCGACCATGATAATTCAAGGGCAGTACCAGATCCAAGCTAATTTGGCACTACCCTTGAAGTATCATGGTCGACCCATCTTCTGTTGTAGTGCGTCAGGGCTGAATGGGTTAATAAATTTCTTACATGTTATCCCCGGCCTGCACATTTTTGTAAGTGTAATGATCATCTACTGTTTTGGTAAACAAGGGTTGGATAAATTAGCATGAAAATGCACCGTCCTTAGGATCTCTTATGTTAATGATGCTTATATATCTTATATGTTTATGTGGCAAAATACATTCCATATTCTGTTTTGGGGTTGTTGTTTTTCCACAAGCAGTGCAGGCACATCCTGAGAAAGATTTGTTGTTGCTGTTTGCGTTTTGTGAGTTTTCTATAACTCGAGGCAAAATTTGTATCGTGACATTGTTGTGTATTGTCTTGTGCATCTGCTGTGGGTTTTCAGGATATCTACCCGGCCACATTTAGTAGTGCACCTTCTTGTTTGTGTACGTGTGTTTCTCCTGCCTACTTCCTAAGTTTCAGAAAAAGACATGAGTTAAAAGCGAGACCTGGTGCATCCTCTTTAGGGGTGTAGATGCTCGTCTTGTTCTTTACCTGCGTATTTTTCTGTGGGCTGGCGATTGGGTACCTGATAAGATAGGGCAGGGCATCTAACTGTTTGTATATTATATCCTGATTCCGGTCTGAACGAAGTGAGGATTCTAAAAGATAAAAAAAAAAAGATTTCTTGGAGGGAGGCTGTTCAGTGATTGTAACTGTGTATTTATGTAACCTCTTTAATGCCGGCTTAAAACCCTCATGAGCCCTCGCGACTGCGGGGGCTCATAAGGATTTATGTCTCTTGTTAGGCCTGTGTTTTTTACGCTCATTTTTGGGTCCGATTTCAATTGTGTTTTCACGCCAAATTATAGGCTCAGTGGCTTCAGAGGCGAAATTCGTGTTCACTGACGGCGCAGGGGTCAATCGTTATAACGCGCTGATTTTGTTTATTATTATCATGGTGCTGCTGTTGCTAGTTTTGTTGTATTTTGTGATTATATATAATGCCTTGCTTGCTGCTTGTCAATCATTACCTCAAAGAATAACTGTAAAAAGTCCAGAATGATGCTGTTCGTCTTGTGCGTTAGAGCCAGTAATAGATCACGTAACACCCCTTCTTCACCAACTCCACTAGTTGCCTGTCCCTGCTAGGATACAGTATTCAATTTTCCCACTAACATACACTGCTCTCTTTGACTATGGACCTGTCTATCTCACTGATCTGTTGCACAATTACACTGCATCCAGACAGCTACGATCTTAATAATAATAATAATAATGAGTATTTATATAGCGCTTAATCTTACTCAAAAGCTCTAAGCGCTTTACAATCTGTACACAAAAATAAAAATACAATGACATATGCACATAACAAACAAAGCACAATGCCCGAACACACCACTTTTACAATAAACTAAACAACAATACATACATAATAATTTATATTCTAATTAACATTCAGTCTAAACAAGGAGGATTGCAGAACTACAACTAAGGCATCAAACACTGGCAGTTATTCAAAGTAAAGCTTGAAGAGGTGAGTTTTCAACGACCTCTTGAAGTCAGAGACAGACTCACTGTTTCTGACCTCAAGAGGAAGTGTATTCCATAACACTGGGGCTTGATAAACAAAAGTGCGCTGACCAAATGTTTTAGTTTGGACAGAAGGTACACACAACTTCCGTTTATCAGAAGAGGAGCGGAGCTCACGAGAGGGTGTATACACATGCAGCAAAGAGGACAAGTATTCTGGGCTGGTGCCTGAAAGGCAGTTAAAACAGATTGACATAACTTTGTATTGAATACGTGAGGACACAGGTAGCCAGTGAAGGGACTTCAAAATGGGTGTGACATGCTCAGTCTTACGGACTCTCACAACAAGCCGGGCTGCATCTTCATCTGACATCCGCACTTTTTGTGTTCCCTCCGCCAAAACTAAGTCTTTTGGGCTGCGTTGTTTTTCGTACCAGAGTCCTCTGCTATGGAACAGTCACCCACAATAAATACGCTACGCGCAATGCAGTCATTCGTTTAAAAGCTCACTCAAAACGTGTTTTTTTTAAAGTCTACATACTGATTTCTTGTTCGTGTGTGTGTGTGTGTGTGTGTGTGTGTGTGTGTGTGTGTGTGTGTGTGTGTGTGTGCGTGTGTGTGTGTGTGTGCGTGTGTGTGTGTGTGTGTGTGGTTGTTTTTGTTATTGTTGCTGTTTTGGAGGGCTGTTTGGTTTTGTTCCTTTTTTTTTTTTTTTTTTTTTTTTTGGGGGGGGGGGGGGTAATATTTATTTATCTGTATAACTATGTTTGATGCTGTTGTCCATTGTAAAGCGCCCAGAGCTCCGTCAGGAAGTTAGGCGCTATAAAACTACCCATTATTGTTATTATTATTAGTGTTATATTTTGCTGTTCTTTTCATTCTCACGGCCATATTGTACATTCCACAAAGCGAACAATTATGCATATTGCTGTTGTGCTGTATGTCTGAGTCAAACTCTTGTTTCTATTCGAAATATCCTTCTGCCTCCAGCAGGCGAGGACATCCGGAAGTGAATCAGTTCAACCCGTTGGCAGTAAGAAGATTATTAAAGATGAGTTTCCTAGCACGTACTGTTTAACCCTTTTAGCGTCAACACCCTACAGCAAGAGATTGATTGACCATGATGATTCAAGGGTAGTGCCAGATTAACTTGGCGCCTGTCGGCGCCAAGCTAATCTGGCACTACCCTTGAATCATCATGGTCAATCCACCTCCTGCAAGTGTGACCTAGTCGTTAAATAACACTTCCAAAATTCAGGAAATGTTCCCTTGGCGCTAAAAGGGTTAATCCCCTGCGTGTCAACAGCGGGTTTTGTCGCGATGATTCCTGTAGAAGTCGTGGAGACAATTATTATAAGACGGCATTATCGTAAGACATGATAAGGACACAAATACAGGAAATGTTGACAACGATTAACCCTTTTACTGCTTGGAGCAGGTCGCATTAACGGGAATGTCACACCGCGTAGGCAGAAGTCTGGTTAGTTCACTTAAGGCGGCCCGCATCAATAGCTGCGGAAGTGTCGAACAGCGTTGCCGCAGGCAATGCTATACGACACTTTTGCAGCTATTGATGGGGGCCCCTTGAATGAGTGAAGGAGGCATACCGTATATGTGGGCTTTGCTGCTCTGCTTCCCAAAAGGGATGTTCATTTCACCTATTACATCCTGAGTCTGAATTTTTTTTTTTTATTTGCTTATTGTCCTATGAAGGCTACATTACAGATCAGGAGACAGATCAACCATTTCAGTTCAAGGATGGTACCAGAATAGCTTGGCGCCTCAGACGCCAAGCTATTCTGGCACCACCCTTGAACAATCATAGTCATATTTTAAATCAAGCAATAGCGCCTATCAGGATGAAAAGGGCTAATGTTTTGTGTTGGTACTGTGGTGTGTGTCTTGTCATATTATTCACAAACCAGATAGGTGAGGCTAGCGCTGGCAGAATTGTACAACAAACCAAGGGGAATTACTCAGCGCTGGACAGACAAACAGTTAGATCCCCTGCCCCCCGCCTATCAGGCACCCATTCGCCAGCCCACAGAGAAATACGCAGGTATAGAACAAGACGATCATCTACATCCCTAAAAAGGATGCATCAGGTCTCTTATATAACCCATGTCTTTCTCCGGAACTTAGGAAGTAGGCAGGAGAAACATACATACACAAACACGAAGGCGCATTACTATATGTGGTCGGGTAAATACCCTGAATTCCCACAGTAGATGCACAGAACATTACACAACAATGTAACGATACAAATTTGCCTCGAGTTATACTGAGATACTCACAAACCAGATAGGTGAGGCTAGCGCTGGCAGAATTGTACAACAAACCAAGGGGAATTACTCAGCGCTGGACAACAGTTAGATCCCCTGCCCCCCGCCTATCAGGCACCCATTCGCCAGCCCACAGAGAAATACGCAGGTAGAGAACAAGACGATCATCTACATCCCTAAAAAGGATGCATCAGGTCTCTTATATAACCCATGTCTTTCTCCGGAACTTAGGAAGAAGGCAGGAGAAACATACATACACAAACACGAAGGCGCATTACTATATGTGGTCGGGTAAATACCCTGAATTCCCACAGTAGATGCACAGAACATTACACAACAATGTAACGATACAAATTTGCCTCGAGTTATACTGAGATACTCACAAACCAGATAGGTGAGGCTAGCGCTGGCAGAATTGTACAACAAACCAAGGGGAATTACTCAGCGCTGGACAGACGAACAGTTAGATCCCCTGCCCCCCGCCTATCAGGCACCCATTCGCCAGCCCACAGAGAAATACGCAGGTATAGAACAAGACGATCATCTACATCCCTAAAAAGGATGCATCAGGTCTCTTATATAACCCATGTCTTTCTCCGGAACTTAGGAAGTAGGCAGGAGAAACATACATACACAAACACGAAGGCGCATTACTATATGTGGTCGGGTAAATACCCTGAATTCCCACAGTAGATGCACAGAACATTACACAACAATGTAACGATACAAATTTGCCTCGAGTTATACTGAGATACTCACAAACCAGATAGGTGAGGCTAGCGCTGGCAGAATTGTACAACAAACCAAGGGGAATTACTCAGCGCTGGACAGACGAACAGTTAGATCCCCTGCCCCCCGCCTATCAGGCACCCATTCGCCAGCCCACAGAGAAATTCGCAGGTATAGAACAAGACGATCATCTACATCCCTAAAAAGGATGCATCAGGTCTCTTATATAACCCATGTCTTTCTCCGAAACTTAGGAAGTAGGCAGGAGAAACATACATACACAAACACGAAGGAGCATTACTATATGTGGTCGGGTAAATACCCTGAATTCCCACAGTAGATGCACAGAACATTACACAACAATGTAACGATACAAATTTGCCTCGAGTTATACTGAGATACTCACAAACCAGATAGGTGAGGCTAGCGCTGGCAGAATTGTACAACAAACCAAGGGGAATTACTCAGCGCTGGACAGACGAACAGTTAGATCCCCTGCCCCCGCCTATCAGGCACCCATTCGCCAGCCCACAGAGAAATACGCAGGTATAGAACAAGACGATCATCTACATCCCTAAAAAGGATGCATCAGGTCTCTTATATAACCCATGTCTTTCTCCGGAACTTAGGAAGTAGGCAGGAGAAACATACATACACAAACACGAAGGCGCATTACTATATGTGGTCGGGTAAATACCCTGAATTCCCACAGTAGATGCAAAGTTAGTTGCTTATTGTCCTATGAAGGCTACATTACATTACATTACTATATGTGGTCGGGTAAATACCCTGAATTCCCACAGTAGATGCAAAGTTAGTTGCTTATTGTCCTATGAAGGCTACATTACATTACTATATGTGGCACCTATCTATCCTAAGTTCCGGAGAAAGACATGGGTTATATAAGAGACCTGATGCATCCTTTTTAGGGATGTAGATGATCGTCTTGTTCTATACCTGCGTATTTCTCTGTGGGCTGGCGAATGGGTGCCTGATAGACGGGGGGCAGGGGATCTAACTGTTCGTCTGTCCAGCGCTGAGTAATTCCCCTTGGTTTGTTGTACAATTCTGCCAGCGCTAGCCTCACCTATCTGGTTTGCGAGTATCTCAGTATAACTCGAGGCAAATTTGTATCGTTACATTGTTGTGTAATGTTCTGTGCATCTACTGTGGGAATTCAGGGTATTTACCCGACCACATATAGTAATGCGCCTTCGTGTTTGTGTATGTATGTTTCTCCTGCCTACTTCCTAAGTTCCGGAGAAAGACATGGGTTATATAAGAGACCTGATGCATCCTTTTTAGGGATGTAGATGATCGTCTTGTTCTATACCTGCGTATTTCTCTGTGGGCTGGCGAATGGGTGCCTGATAGGCGGGGGGCAGGGGATCTAACTGTTCGTCTGTCCAGCGCTGAGTAATTCCCCTTGGTTTGTTGTACAATTCTGCCAGCGCTAGCCTCACCTATCTGGTTTGTGAGTATCTCAGTATAACTCGAGGCAAATTTGTATCGTTACATTGTTGTGTAATGTTCTGTGCATCTACTGTGGGAATTCAGGGTATTTACCCGACCACATATAGTAATGCGCCTTCGTGTTTGTGTATGTATGTTTCTCCTGCCTACTTCCTAAGTTCCGGAGAAAGACATGGGTTATATAAGAGACCTGATGCATCCTTTTTAGGGATGTAGATGATCGTCTTGTTCTATACCTGCGTATTTCTCTGTGGGCTGGCGAATGGGTGCCTGATAGACGGGGGCAGGGGATCTAACTGTTCGTCTGTCCAGCGCTGAGTAATTCCCCTTGGTTTGTTGTACAATTCTGCCAGCGCTAGCCTCACCTATCTGGTTTGTGAGTATCTCAGTATACCTCGAGGCAAATTTGTATCGTTACATTGTTGTGTAATGTTCTGTGCATCTACTGTGGGAATTCAGGGTATTTACCCGACCACATATAGTAATGCGCCTTCGTGTTTGTGTATGTATGTTTCTCCTGCCTACTTCCTAAGTTCCGGAGAAAGACATGGGTTATATAAGAGACCTGATGCATCCTTTTTAGGGATGTAGATGATCGTCTTGTTCTATACCTGCGTATTTCTCTGTGGGCTGGCGAATGGGTGCCTGATAGGCGGGGGGCAGGGGATCTAACTGTTCGTCTGTCCAGCGCTGAGTAATTCCCCTTGGTTTGTTGTACAATTCTGCCAGCGCTAGCCTCACCTATCTGGTTTGTGAGTATCTCAGTATAACTCGAGGCAAATTTGTATCGTTACATTGTTGTGTAATGTTCTGTGCATCTACTGTGGGAATTCAGGGTATTTACCCAACCACATATAGTAATGCGCCTTCGTGTTTGTGTATGTATGTTTCTCCTGCCTACTTCCTAAGTTCCGGAGAAAGACATGGGTTATATAAGAGACCTGATGCATCCTTTTTAGGGATGTAGATGATCGTCTTGTTCTCTACCTGCGTATTTCTCTGTTGGCTGGCGAATGGGTGCCTGATAGGCGGGGGGCAGGGGATCTAACTGTTCGTCTATCCAGCGCTGAGTAATTCCCCTTGGTTTGTTGTACAATTCTGCCAGCGCTCGCCTCACCTATCTGGTTTGTGAGTATCTCAGTATAACTCGAGGCAAATTTGTATCGTTACATTGTTGTGTAATGTTCTGTGCATCTACTGTGGGAATTCAGGGTATTTACCCGACCACATATAGTAATGCGCCTTCGTGTTTGTGTATGTATGTTTCTCCTGCCTACTTCCTAAGTTCCGGAGAAAGACATGGGTTATATAAGAGACCTGATGCATCCTTTTTAGGGATGTAGATGATCGTCTTGTTCTCTACCTGCGTATTTCTCTGTGGGCTGGCGAATGGGTGCCTGACAGGCGGGGGGCAGGGGATCTAACTGTTCGTCTGTCCAGCGCTGAGTAATTCCCCTTGGTTTGTTGTACAATTCTGCCAGCGCTAGCCTCACCTATCTGGTTTGTGAGTATCTCAGTATAACTCGAGGCAAATTTGTATCGTTACATTGTTGTGTAATGTTCTGTGCATCTACTGTGGGAATTCAGGGTATTTACCCGACCACATATAGTAATGCGCCTTCGTGTTTGTGTATGTATGTTTCTCCTGCCTACGTCCTAAGTTCCGGAGAAAGACATGGGTTATATAAGAGACCTGATGCATCCTTTTTAGGGATGTAGATGATCGTCTTGTTCTATACCTGCGTATTTCTCTGTTGGCTGGCGAATGGGTGCCTGATAGGCGGGGGGCAGGGGATCTAACTGTTCGTCTGTCCAGCGCTGAGTAATTCCCCTTGGTTTGTTGTACAATTCTGCCAGCGCTAGCCTCACCTATCTGGTTTGTGAGTATCTCAGTATAACTCGAGGCAAATTTGTATCGTTACATTGTTGTGTAATGTTCTGTGCATCTACTGTGGGAATTCAGGGTATTTACCCGACCACATATAGTAATGCGCCTTCGTGTTTGTGTATGTATGTTTCTCCTGCCTACTTCCTAAGTTCCGGAGAAAGACATGGGTTATATAAGAGACCTGATGCATCCTTTTTAGGGATGTAGATGATCGTCTTGTTCTCTACCTGCGTATTTCTCTGTGGGCTGGCGAATGGGTGCCTGATAGGCGGGGGGCAGGGGATCTAACTGTTCGTCTGTCCAGCGCTGAGTAATTCCCCTTGGTTTGTTGTACAATTCTGCCAGCGCTAGCCTCACCTATCTGGTTTGTGAGTATCTCAGTATAACTCGAGGCAAATTTGTATCGTTACATTGTTGTGTAATGTTCTGTGCATCTACTGTGGGAATTCAGGGTATTTACCCGACCACATATAGTAATGCGCCTTCGTGTTTGTGTATGTATGTTTCTCCTGCCTACTTCCTAAGTTCCGGAGAAAGACATGGGTTATATAAGAGACCTGATGCATCCTTTTTAGGGATGTAGATGATCGTCTTGTTCTATACCTGCGTATTTCTCTGTGGGCTGGCGAATGGGTGCCTGATAGGCGGGGGGCAGGGGATCTAACTGTTCGTCTGTCCAGCGCTGAGTAATTTCCCTTGGTTTGTTGTCATATTATGATTTCCTGCATGCCAGCGAGATCAAGAGATGCCAAATAACTCGTAACATATGTTATCTAGCCCTTATCGTCAAACTCCAGTGTGCGGGTACCGAGTGTTCACATTGACCGGACGAACACTATTAAAGCTTTTTTGCTCATTATAGCTGTGTTCTGCTCTGTGATTTTGGATCTTACCGATGTAGGCCACACAGTTCGAAAGTACTGACTAGCACACTTAACTTGTTAGAGGCGTCTCTGAACCCATCACAGATTTACAACGGGAGTAACCCTATCTGCCTGGCCCGGGACACTCAGATACAATGCCGCTAGCAAGAGGCATAGATTTTCATGAACCCCCGCAGATGCGGGGCTCATGAGAATCTGTGCCTCTTGCACTTGGTTTGGTTGTTGTTTCGGCAGTTATAGAGACCTGACCCAGGCAATACAGATTTAATTGATAGTTTGCAATATTAACAATTATAAATGTTTTAGTAAATAATCTGCTGAAAAAAAGGCTAATTTAACTTATGAAGTTTGAATCTCCAAAAAGGAAAGACCAGGATGAAACAACACAAAAAAATATATCCTCCAGCAAACTCTAAATAAAGTGTCGGACTCGTGCACAGGACGTCGTATGCTGATTATACTTCTAAACTCGGAAGTATGTTGATAAGCACCACCCAATGCGCCGGGCAAAGGCCATCGGGCCGATGTCGGTCGCCGTTGGCCCGCGCACGGCCATGGCCAACCACGAACGACGTCGGCCCAATGGCCTTTGCGCACTGGGCAGCTGTATCCTAAAACACTGAAGCTGCCAACTGATGATAAACTCACGGTACAATTATCCAATCTTCTTCTGCACGTACTAGTATGTTCCCCGGATCGTATTTGGCCTTCCGAGTAAGCAAAAGATCCTCGAGCCAACGACGGCCGCAGTGGGGCAACGCACACTCATTGTAGGAGAATCTGCAGATCGCAAATCCACTGCTCGTTTGATTCTCACGTGTCCGACCTTTTCTCTATTCACCGCTACGCGTGTTGAGAGGTAACCAATGACGCAACGGTCATTCTGACCAGTGGGGTGGAGTGGAACGGCTCACACACACACACACACACACACACACACACACACACGCACTTACGCACACACACACACACACACACACACGAACACACACACACATACACACACACACATACAGAATATTATACACACACAGTTCACACACACACACACGCACACACACACACACACACACTCACACACACACACACACACACACACACACACACACACGCACACACACGTACTCACGCATACACACGCACGCAAACACAGACACACTCGCGCACACATGCACACGCATGTACAACGCACACACACGCACGCACAACACACACGCACCTATCTCAGGTATACACCCATAACATTTATCTTGAGAAAGGGCGTGTTGGCAGCGAACTGAGTGCGCGCATTCATTGTATCCTGTACCCACGATCTGCAAGAGACCTATATTTACGTAAAATTATATCAAATCAAACCCCAATTTGAGGAACAAAAAGCACAGGTTTTCATGAGCCCCTGCGAATGCAGGGACACTATAAAACTCTACTATAAACCTGTGCTTCTTGTTCCTCAAATGGGTGTTTGATTTGATATATGATTGTACACTGCAGGATGTCAGGGAACGCCTGCAGGGAATAAATGTGCATTACTAAGAAATGCTTTTTGGCGAAGAATAACCCAATGAAGAAAGAAGCACGCTTAAAAAAGACAGTTACAACAAATTATTAATATTTCAAAATATTTTTAAATAGACAAACAAGTATACAATTTGCTACACTAATTAGAGAATTGTATACTTTGTTTGTTTGTCTGATTAATAAACTGTCGTAACTGTCGGGTTATCCTCTGCATTTTACACGCTTGGAAGTCACCTTTCGGTCTTGATGTTGTTCTGCAAAGGCATGGTCATGCCTGCAACGAATTACAAAAGGCATTCCTCGTGGTTAAAGCCACCATCCTACACATACATCTTGCCATTTTGGTGATTGCGTTCAAGTGCCAAAGGCCGGTTCTCGCATTTTTACATATTATGGGCTGCGACACTGGCGTTGGAGCAGCTCACAGCCACTTCGGACACGCGTCGATACTTCAGCTCAGCCGTTGCCGCGCCTCGTGCTTTCCTGCTACGACATCGCCTCTCCTCGTGCTGTCTGCATGGACCATTCTCAACGAATATTCATGAGGTGAAGGTCGCATCGAAAGCGAGGCTATCTGGGGAACATGTGGGAGGGGCAGATAGTACTTTCATGGCGATAGAGAAGGAGCAGTCGAAGCGCAGATCGAAAGACCATTGCGTTGTTCCTGTATGCACATCAAATAGAGCACAGAATATTGAAAACGCGAAACTTTTATTTCAGACTTTTGCAAAAGTAACCGAAACGCAATGGAGGAAGGAGTGGTTGATCCGAATTCACTGATCTGCTCGTATGTGGGTGCATGTGCCGCAGTGTGTTGGGTGTGAGAGAAACTTGCATTTAAGGTCTACAGCAGAAACTGTTTTGAGCGACCATCCTTACAGCAGATCACCTGTCTTTACAGACCAACATTTAGGTGGCTGCAGCCCGGGTGACACTGTTTGCCCTACAAGACCTCTCTTGAGAGAGCATGAGATGTTTAAAGCCACTTTATTCTAGCAAAAATGGTGATTGCCAAAACAGGTTCTGCTCGGTGTTAACATTAATTTTGTTGTTGTAAAATTTAAGTTAGGTGCCTGTTCTCACGTGTGTATGTGTGCGTGTTTTGCTATAGAATGTCAATGTATTAAAGTTTTGGCTTACAATCTTGATTCCAAGAAAACAGGGGATCAGCTGTGATCTTAAGGGTATTGTCTGATCAGCTTAACACATAAAAGTACCATGGCACTACCCTTCAAATGTCATAGTTGATCTCTTTAGATGACTGAGTAGTGCTGCCACACTCACACACACGGCACACTCACACACACACACACACACACACACACACACACACACACACACAGAGTGAGTGAATGTCATACATTTTATTCTGCTGCAGTCTTCTGTCTTCGACAATTTTAGCCCTTTAGCTGTCAGCAGCGATTTGGTTGAAATGATACCTGTGAAAAACACTTCTGAAATTGCTACCAACTGCGAAATGGTTAAGAGAGGACAAACACTTGTACATAGTGTTAGCCCGCTAGTGTAGATAGTGTTAACCCGCTAGCTTATTTATCTACCTGACACACATGCTTGATTTCACCAAACTGGAAACATTGAGGAGGGGGGGGGGTGGTGGGCAGCATGGGGCAACACTAAGTAGGTCTACAACCGAGATAATTGAATTCAAACTGTGTTGTTTTTCGCTGGCTAAATTCACAAAATATAACCGAGTTGACCCCTCCAACAATGCTAATGTGCTGTCAGTCTTGGGGGAAAAAATAGTGTGCACTCAGTATGTTACAAGTTCCGTGTAAGCTTTGACAAAACACTCATATAATTATCTCTCATGTGTAGAAGAAAATCATAAAACCACAATCATCTGAATGCTGTATCTGCTGACAAGTTTCTCCGAACACAATTCAATCAAGCTTCAATGCAATTGGCTGTGATTGGTTTACAGGGGACTGATTTTTATATGTGGTCAGATATTTGCTAATGCTCAAAATACGGCATAATTCTAAGGCCTCGACGTCCTGCGCT
Organism: Semisulcospira habei; assembly: GCA_036245525.1. Classification (NCBI taxonomy): domain Eukaryota; kingdom Metazoa; phylum Mollusca; class Gastropoda; family Semisulcospiridae; genus Semisulcospira; species Semisulcospira habei. The sequence continues at coordinate 62,731,589 of BTPG01000001.1, forward strand.
TTCACTCGCCATGTTGCTGTCGCGCGTCCAGCCCCAGATAGCCTCGTTTTCGCGCACGCGACCTTTTGACCCCAAGTTCATTAAGAATCGTCCATTGGCTCTCACCATCCACAGCCGGCAGACATCTTGTAACTTCTACTAACTTCGCCTCGCCGGCCTGCCTTTTCAACGTTACAGACTTTTACACGCTAGCCTACAGTCCTTTTTAGGACCGCCTTGTAGGGAACTCACTTGGTGGCAAGTACTGGTGTCAAAAGGTCAAGTGACTTGGGCTTAAATAATTTGTAACAAATAACTATATTTTTATTGTTTCATTTTCTTAAAACAGAGTTTTAAATTGGTATCTTTTAAAGTAGACTGGCCCGCTTGAGGTACACCTATGCGGACTTCCTGATAGGGTCTATGTCTTCTTCTTCAGGGGAGACCGACGATGGATCTGGCTCCTCGTCGGTCACCGATAATAAACTAGATACCCCTGCTAGGGGAAAAAGGAAAAAGAGTGACAAAACTGAACGCAAGCGGACTAGGGCTAGGGCCAGCAATGTCTCAAACCTACATGCACCGACATCTGCTGTTAGTTTGGAAGGCGGAATTAGTCTGCCTCTGTTATCCCCCGACCGGGACTCAGTAGGAGGTCCGGTGGGGGGAGAGCCTAGGGTATTTTCTTCCCCTCCCCACTCCCCGGACATTGCACGTGCCTCCGGCACAGTCCCGGGAGAGCATAGGGTTAGCACTTCCCACCCACAAACTATTCTGGATATCGGTGGGGGGGGGGATTTGTCGACGCTGTTGAGGATGATTCCACACAGCGCCGGCTGTCCCCACTCATCCATCAAAATTCTCCTGAACCAATAAGCTTGGATGGATTCCCGCCTCCTCTCGTTGATGAGGTTTCTGTTGGCGACGGGAGTATGATGGTGAATTCCACCCATAAAACTGATAGTGCTGAGGGCGGCCTCCCTCCTCCTGCCGGCAGTGGTATATCTGCTGCTGGTGAGAGTGAGGATAGAGACCCCTCTCCTAGAACTCCCTTTAGAATAGTAGCTAACAAAAAAGCAACTAAACAGCGCTCTAATCAAACCATAGCGAACGCGGATGGTGGCGGCACCGGTGCTGCTGCGGAGGTGTGGTGCACCTACCCAGTTAGGGTTCATGACCGGGGAACTGGATCTTCCAGACTCCGAGATCATGGCACGCTTCAGCCCCACCTTTGTCAGGGTGCCGGTGTCGCCCCATCTGAGATCACTCTAAGACAGTTAGGCAGGGATGTTTGGATAGTCTCTTGTCCTAATTCCAGATCACAAAAGTTGTTGGCTGCAAAGAAAAACCGCTGTGGGGCGGATGTTGAGTGTACCATCCCCACACCTAGGGTTGTGGGGGTGGCCCACGGGATTCCCCTAGCTGAGGACATTAACCAGATAAAAGATTTACTTGGCAAACAAGGTTTCCGTACTGAAGTGATTAGGCTCACTAACAGGGAGGGGACCCCCTCGAGAGCGATAAAGATTGATTTCTACGATCTAACAAAGCTTCCTCCTAGAATCAAAATAGGAGTACACCACCTCCCGGTGGAGCCGTATGCCCCTCCTGCGTTGCGCTGTTCTAAGTGCTGCAGGTTGGGTTGTACGGCTCGACTGTGTAGAGCAAAGCAGGCAGTGTGTGTCAGGTGTGGCGGCCGTGACCATGTCCGGGATGCCTGTCCTGACACCGCAGCTCCTAAATGTGTTAATTGTGGTGGTGCACATAGTGCAGCCTACCAAAAATGCCCCCAGATAATTCTCCACAGAGAAGCCAATAAAATCAGGAATGAAAATTATATTCCGTACAAGGAGGCCATGAGGAGGGCCCAGATAAAAATCACTAATAAAAAAAGATGAGGGTCCAAATAAAGTTTCACTACCGAAAGATCTGGATGCCACTGCCTGGACCAGATTTCCTGCTACTCGTTTGCAGCCCGCTCACAAAAAAACCTGCTTCACAGCTTAAAACTAACCAGACAATCTCTTATCAAGGATACCCAACAAACTAAAACAGTAGTTATAGAAGAAAATGATAAATCTCCTCCTCTACCACCTCCACCTCCATCGTTGATGGAGGGGTTAGAAGAGCAGAACTTACCTCCCCGAAGGTCGTTTAGGTTCGGAGAGGTTCGACAAGCTGATGATGGCCCTGGGCTGAAAGATTTCATGCTCAGGGACATCATTCAACAAACACAAATGTTGACTGAAGCAGTTACTGGAGGAAATGTGCGGGGAATTGTGATGGCCATGCTGCAGTTCAATCAACTCATCATGTCTATCTTGGTTCCTCTGCTCACAAATCCAAATATTATTTGACTAGGTAATTTTAATATTAAAATTCTAGATTGTGGCGATAGGTTTTCTCCGCCGTCATGGGTGTATTGAATTGTGACAAGTTAAAGGTCCTTCAATGGAACTGTCGTGCGATAGGTACCAATGTCCACTATTTAATTAATTACCTGGAAAAAAATAAATTCCATGTAATATGCTTACAATCCCTGCTTAAGACTAAACATAAATTACCTATTATCAGGGGATTTCATTATCCCCCGGTAGTTGAGTCTTCTACTAAATTTAATGATAAAATCTATACAGCTATATATATTAAAACAGGGATTGATCATTTAATAATGCAATCACCAGTTCCTATGCAAGAAATGCATCCTATTTATAGTAGTTATATCCAAATTAAAACTAACACGCATAAAGTTATTAATATTATTAATCTTTATGCACCTAAATCGGTTTCTCCAACAGGTCTGGAGTGGTCGCGTGCCCTTCCGGGTGGAGGATGGCTGGTTATGGGAGACCTTAACATCCACCACCCGCTCTGGCACGCTAAAATTCCCGACACTCGTAATATAGCTCATAAACAGGCTGATGATATATCTAAATCAAATTTTCTTATCTTAAATAGTGGTGAGTTTACCAGAATTCCCGACAGAAAGCAACTACACCCATCGGCGGTGGATCTTACCTTAGCCTCTAATAATATTTTTCTCGATGTTACTTGGGTACTGGGCGATGATCCGATGGGGAGTGATCATTTACCGATATCCTTGGAACTCGACCTTAAATCTCAACTGATTAATAATCTCCCCCAACCTAATGAAAAATTTCAATATGATAAAGCAAATTGGTTATTATTTCAGGAAAACATCAATAAAAATAAAAATATTATAGATTTAACTAATATTGAAACTTTTAACAGCTCCCTAATTAAGGTGATACTTAATGCAGCTGAAATAGCTATTCCTCGAAGCAGGGGAATTCCACCTGACAAACCTTCTAATGCCTGGTGGAATGATGAATGTGAGAGGGCTGTGAAGGAAAAAAAGAAAGCTTATAATAAATGGAAAAAAACCAAGAATTTAGATGACCATGTGGCTATGAAATCGGCAAACATCCAATGTAACAAAACCATTGCCTTGGCAAAACTTAAATGTCTAGATAAAATGATAATCAATGAAGTTAACTTTCCTACGGACATGACCAATTGTTAAAAAGTTTAAAAACCAAAAAAATCCCTCTCCTACTCCATTGGTAGTTAATAATTTAACATATACCACTGATCAGGATAAAGCAGAGATCCTAGCAGAAACATTTGCTAACATCTGTACCACTGATAAATTTAACCCTGCTGCAAAAAAATTTAGAGCGGCAGAAGAAGATAAGCTGGTACTAGATGGATTAACAGTTCCTGAACCGGGAGATACTGCCTTAATTAACCTCCCCTTCTCTATGGAGGAACTCAATTCTGTTTTGTCTCAGATTAAATCTACAAAAATAACTCCTGGACATGACCAAATAACTTACACTATGTTAAAAAACCTTCCCCTTGAAGGAAGGAAGCTTTTATTAAATTTATATAACCAATGTTATGAGGAGGGTCATCTACCTTTGGCCTGGCAGCATGGGTTGGTTATTCCCATACTTAAACCAAAAAAAAAACACGAAATGTAGTTACTTCGTACAGACCAATAACTTTAACACCGCACATAAGTAAAGTATTTGAGCGGCTAGTTAAAGATAGATTAGAATATTTTCTGGATAAGAATAATATTATTCCCAAAGTTCAGGCTGGTTTTCGGAAATTTAGATCTGTATCCGACCAGCTATACACCTTATCATCTTCAATTAAACAGGCTTTTAAAAAGAATCAAAAAGTTATGGCCGTTTTTTTCGACGTCAAACGAGCGTTTGACGTCGTTTGGCATAAAAAAATTATTGTATAAGGTCCGTACGCTTGGTTTAAATGGAAATATTTTTAAATATTTTGAAAATTTTCTAAAACGAACTTTTCAGGTCAAAAATCGACAGGCCCTCTCCAGAACATACAATACTGATTGTGGAGTACCACAAGGTACTTGTTTGGCTCCAACTTTATTTAATATTATGATGGCGGATCTCCCGGCCTATTTAAAAGCTAAGTTAAAAGCCAAAGGTGCGCGGTTCGATACCGGGTTCCGGCGTCGGACTTTTCTCCTCTGGTAAGTGTTACCGTTAATTCGGGCGGACCGTCGGGGGTTATTTCTCCGGGTACTCCGGTTCTTCCACCCCCCCCCCCCCCCCCCCCCACTTTGGTACCGGTCTCAGGCCACTTTACAAATTTCAAATACAAGCAATCAAAAATCTCTGTAACTTCAGTAGCTGACTGGCCCTTCGTTTGTCTTGTACTGTGTTTGTCTTAAATGGCGTAAATCCGTGTCTGTTTCGTGAGTGTGTGTGTGTTGGGTTTCAGGCGCGGCGCTTTGAGTCGATTTCCCCAAAATTGAGAAAAAGCGCCTATATAATAACGGTATTATTATTATTATTATTATTTGTTAGATAAACATACTAATAATTCGCTAAAAATATCTCAATATGCTGATGACATAGCCATATGGAAACCGGTCAAAACCATAAATGCCCGTGAGAGAGAAATATCTCGGGAAAAAACTATGAAATTTCAAAAAGCTATTGACCTCGTACAAAAAATACTTGGAAAATAGCGGATTTGAGTTGGCTCCAGAAAAAAACTCAATTGATAATTTTCAGTACTCGGAAGGCAAAATTTGGTATTCCAGTAACTATTAGTAATTTTGATATTAAATTTTTGGTTACCCCGCTAACTCAAATCAAATTCCTGGGCGTAATCTTCACGTCCACTTTAAATTGGACTCCACACATAAATAGCCTTATTTGTAAGGCTAATAAGGCAGTAAATATCATTAAAATTCTTAAGCATAAGGTGTGGGGCAGAAATACTAAGCTACTCTTGCACCTCCATCATGCGCTTGTGCGTTCTAGTCTCAATTACGGTGCGGAATGTTTTCTTTCAGCATCTAAACGTGTTCTTAAAATGCTAGAATCCGCCGAGATGAGATCGTTGAAGTGCATATTGGAGGTGCCAGATTTCACTTCAAATAAAGCAGTATATGCCCTCACCAAGATACTTCCTCTTGAACAATTCCGTTAAAATTCTGTGCTAATTACTTAAATCGTATATTTAATACTTCCAATAACGCCCAGGATACATTTCATAGTGAACTCAACATGGATCGCCAGGAATTAGCTATCCGTGCAATTCAAAAACGAAATATTCAACCGTCCTTAACATCTCTGGTCCATGAAGTCCAAACTAGGGCTGATGTGACTCCCCAGATAATTAAACCGGTTCCGCTTTCACCTTATCCACCTTGGACCCTCCTCGTGGCCTCAATCAGTACAGAAGTACCTAATATTAGTATAAAAAAAAGTGATCCAAATCTCCAGAGACTTGCGACTCTGGGGTATTTGGAAACTCAATATTCACACTCGCTCACTGCATATACCGATGGGTCTATTAATGATGCCGGAGATGCAGGGAGCGGTGTGGTTATACCGTCGTTAAATAAAACTATTAGTTATTCCCTGGGCAGCGGCTGGGCTATTTGCACGGTAGAACTGGTGGCCATACTTATGGCCCTTGATCACGTGCTGACCTTGCCGCTGCAAATGTATCAGTATCTAATCTGCACAGATTCAAAATCTGCGTTGCAGAGCTTAAAACATAGTGATCGCTCAGGTAGACCCGATATTGTACTCGAAATAAATTTAATGATTAACCAACTTAGTATTAGGGGGATCGGTGTCGCTCTCCAGTGGGTCCCTGCCCATGTCGGAATACTAGGCAATGAGGCAGCTGATCGGGCCGCCCGGGCAGGTGCATCCGGTGCGCCGGGTGCCCGGCCCGTGCGGCTCACTCAGTCCTCACAAAATGCCAAAAACAAAATTAATAAAGTTATAATTGAGATAAATAATGATAATAACCTAATGCTGGCTAGAGAGTTTCCAAACATCCTTGCCTACAGAATTAAGAACAAGCATACTATATATAAACTGCCCTTTGTAGACGGGGCAATAAATAGGATCTGCACTGGCGGCTGGCGAGCCAGATTGGCTCGTCCGACGTGTTACTGCGGTGAGGGCTTCACCCCCGACCATGCGGTCTTGGGGTGTGTGGCTTTCGCAGCAGATTGTGCTGCTCTTAGAACCGCTTATCCGGACGCCTCGTCTCTTCGATCAATACTTGAAAATGCTGATGCTAATACTATTGCTAAAATTACAGTTATACTTAAACTTCCTGTTTTTTCGGAATTAATTTGAATAATACTTTTTCCTGGTAAATGTAAGTTAATTCAGTTTGGTAGTGAGCATTGCTGGCTCTGATCCACATCCGTCTTGAAAGCTGATTAGATTGTCACTGATATTTATTATATACAATAGTTTTATTATTTTAAATTTTTGAATTTTACGGATGGTCCTGAAATTTTAATTGTATTTTAACCAAGTATTTCGTATTAAAGTTGTATTTTATCTAACTAACTGACCGTTGTTTTTCTGGGTGAGAGACCAAATTTAATTATTGAATGTTCATAAAGATTCTTAAACATAAATTTTTATCACTTGACCTATATTAATATAATGTAAGACCAACTAAAGCTATTATAGCTAGTCCCCGATCACTTTTAGTGCCAGTGGGACATAAAAATGAAGAAAATGAAAAAAATGAATGGCGTTGGAGCATCAGATTTTCGAGCGGAGCTTCGGCGGCGATACAAGATTTTGAGGCGTCGTCTTGTGGGGGGGGGGGGGGGTGCGTGTTCTGCCGCTTCAGCAACGAGGTCTTCCCAATATCATGCAAACGGCCATAGGGCAGACATCTGCCGCCGTTGGCCCGTGCACGGCCGTGCGCGGGCCAACGGCAGTCGACGAGGGCCCGATGGCCTTTTGCGCAGTGGGTTGATTCCAGGCGTCAAAAACAGGCGATGCAAGGAATCGAGCATGTTATATTTCTGCTGCTTAATGCGCCGCTTGTCGCGCAGAATCAATCAGGAAAAATGGAGATCTCGGGGTTTTTTTTTCCAGGAACTACAAAAATGGCTGACATAACAGAGGAGACTTCGTGGCTGAATTAAACTTGACAAAAGTTAGAAGAATGAATAAAACTCCTGTTTGAATGTATATCAGGCTCAACACAAATTCTATGTGTACATCAAGTTGTGTTTAAATTTCTGCGAGTTTTGTTGTTGTTAGCTGTCAAGCGAGACCTGCCATATCTCGTATTCAGCTTCCGTCATTTTGTCCCGTGTGCTAGAGTGTCAGCTGCGCTTTAATGCGTGTTGCACGAGTTTCTGCTACCTACCCCCCTCCAGCCCCCCCCCCCCCCTACACACACACACCACCCACACCCCCGCCCCGCGTGCATGCGGGGGCTTTTGCGGCAGCTTCACTCAGCACAGTGCAATTCCGGAGAGCGTACGCACTTTGAGGAATTTCTGCAGATTACTTTAAAGTTTACGCGACTGAAGATGGAAACATTTGAAAATTACACTGATAAGAAGACTGCAAGCAACACGGTAGGTGTTTCTTGACTCAGTTGTTGCGAGTAGTTTTCTGCCGTTTTGAGACAAAAGCCAGTATGTTCATTGTTTAGAAAATAGGATTTTCATTGTATGATCTATTATACATCCTGAGGCTGATTTTGTAAAATTTGCTTCTTGTCCTGTGAAAGCTACACTACAGATTAGTAGATGGATCAACTGTCTTATAACTCAAGGGTGGCGCCAGAATAGCTTGGCGCCTCAAGCGCCAAGCTATTCTGACATCACCCTTAAACTATCAGTCAAATTTATTTCAAGCAATGGGTGCGTCGGGATGAAAAGGGATCAGTGGAAATCTCGATTTTCTCAAAAATGGACTGGCTAGGTTGTTCCATATAACGGCAGTTTTTGCGTATGTTTACATAACCCTTTGCAGCCTCTCATGAACACTCGACTTCTGTGACCTAACTTTCCCTAGCGTTTCTGGAAAATGTTATTTCCAGTAGCGGGGCCCCTTATATGTTTCTCCCTGCGCTGGATGTAACAAACATTAGAATCGTTGTGAAAACCAGATGCCGGTGCGAGGGAAAGCGCGCAGTCCATAGGGCAACCGTGGCGCCTGTTATAATCGGACTGGTTTTAGTGCATATAAAGCAGACATTTTCAGAGGTATTTTAACTTATTTCAGGTAGTTCACAATAAAAACGAAAAATAGTTTCATCGGTATCTCTTAAATGCACTATTTTTGTAATGTATTTGTTGTTCGCTGTGCAGTTCTGCATTCTTCGCTTGTTAAGGGCTGCCTTAATTGAGCGAGACGATGTCTCGCCGGGCGAACCGAGGTTCGTCGTTCGGTCAAAATGCGGTTTCTTTCCGAATTGGTTCTCCCCGAGACAATCCGAGACGAGACAGAAGATCGGGCGGTCACGGCCAACTCTTTTCGTTTCTTAACCGGGTCTAACCCGCGCCGAACCAGCCGAGACGGAAGTTGATAGGCAACAATGGCGTCTGCTCGTGTTTTATTCAAGCTTTACTTTGAATAACTGCCAGTGTTTGATGTCTTAGTTTTAGTTCTGTAATCCTCCTTGTTTAGACTGAATGTTAATTAGAATATAATTATTATGTATGCATTGTTGTTTAGTTTAGTTTAAAAGTGGTGTGTTCGGATATTGTGTTTTGTTTGTTATGTGCATATGTCATTGTATTTTTTGTGTGTGTGTGTACAGATTGTAAAGCGCTTAGAGCTTTTGATTAAGATTAAGCGCTATATAAATGCTCATTATTATTATTATTATTATTATTATTATTAGAAGAAGAAGAAGAAGAAGAAGATGCAGAAGATGTTGGCATTGTTCTAGCGCTGTCCAGGCGAGTGAAGTAATGCAAGACCGGTTGTTTTGAATTTGAATTTGAATTTGAATACGTGGGTACGTATTCAAATTCAAATTCAAATTCAAAACAACTTTATTTATCCCTTAAAGGGCAATTACATTTGTGCGGACGGGGGGAACAATCAAATAAAAGTCATTCAATAAACATTAATTAATATCAAGACATTCTAATATCCCAGTTGTACCTGATATTAATATGCTAAATCTGTAAGACTAAAAATACCAAGATTAAGACTAAGATTAAGACCTATTTAAACTCTAAACTAATACAATTACTAAAAACATTATTTAAAACTTAAAGAGCATTATTAATGACATTGTCAGCGAATACATTAACGTCTTACATTCCACTTACACCCTCTACAACTGTCCATCCAGGCCAGCGATACTCACGCGCTGAAACAGCTGTATAAAACACACACACACACACACACACACACACACACACACACACACACACACACACACACACACACACACACACTCAAACACACTCACACACGCGCGCGCGCGCGCGCACACACACTTTTACTGAACAGCTGTGTAGATTTACAAAATATTTAAGTCGGACAGAAACAAAGATGAAAGACAGTTTCCTGCTGTTGGTTTTACATAATAGTTGTCTGTATCGGCGGCCAGACGGGAGCAATTCAAAGAGATCTTTCATCACGTGAGCATCACTAGCCAGGATGGAAGTAGCTTTTCTTACAATCTGACGATCGTAGAACACGGCTAAACTTCTCTGTTCTTCCCCAATGAACTTTGAGCTGAGACGAATAATTATCTGAAGACTGTTTTTGTTTTTGACACTAAGATTTGGGAACCAGCAAATGAACGAAAAAGTCAAAACGCTTTCTAAGAAAGATTTGTAAAACAAAGTTAAAATAGTCCTGTCAACAGAGAAAGAGTTCATCTTTCTCAGAAAATACCGTCAATCTCTGTTGGCCTTTCTTCACAACAGTTTCAGTATTGTCATCCCAATTCAGTTTATCATCGAAGATCGTGCCTAAGTATTTATTCTTCTGGACAATGGCAACTTCCTTATCATGTATAATACTAATAATAGTCTTACTGTGATCCTGTTTGCTCATCCTAAAGTCAACAATAAGGTCACATGTTTTACCCACGTTAAGCTCTATAAACGAGTTATCGCACCATTGAACAAAGTCAGTCAATGAGGGTCCATGTTCATCAGATGACCCTTGCTGAAGGAAACGTAAGGCGCTGTCATCTGAAAACTTGACAATGTAACTGTCAGCATGACAACTCCTACAATCGTCAGTGTACAGGATGTAAAGGAGTGGAGACAAGCAGCACGTGGCAGCAGTAGTAGAGAAGCGACCATTAACCAAAACATGTTGTGGTCTACCGATAAGGAAATCTGTAATCCATAAAACAAGATGTGGGTTAAGGTTGAAATTAGACAGTAATCTCTGGGCTAACAGGTGTGGCTGCATGGTATTAAAGGCAGATGAGTAGTCAGCAAAGTTAATAGGATCCTGGCATGTGCACCGGGTCTCTTCAGATGAGTGTACAGTTTGTCTAGAATGAACAACTTGGCATCTTCCAGCCCGGTAAGCAAACTGCAATGGGTCCATTTTACTTTCAGTTGCAGACAAAACAAAAGCTCGGACAATCTTCTCCAAGGTTTTTATGACAAGGGAGGTTAATGCAACTGGTCGGAAGTCGTTCAGTTGTTTGGGGTTATCTTTCTTAGGAAGTGGAATGACAGTTGAGAGAATAGAGCAGGTATCTAGGGAGAGCTGGAAAAGGTGTTGAAAAACACAACTAAGCTGTTCAGCGCAGAACTTCAACGTCCTGCCACAGATTCCATCATAACCGGCACTCTTGTTCACATTAATCATTCTCAAACACTTAATAATAATAATAATAATAATAATAATAATAATAATAATAATAATAATAATAATAATAATAATAACGGTATTTATAATGCGCTTATTTTATAAGCTTGCTAGGCCATGGCAAACGAACCAAGGGTTTAAAGGGTGTGGCCAGTACTGCGCACACTGCACTCCACCAAAAATAGCTCCACCGCGCAGGCTTTAGGAAACGCCCACGGACTATGACACTGAACTTTCCAAGTCCTGTAGCGATGGGCAAGGGGCAAAACGGCAGGTGAAAGATGTCACTCGAAGCCGCAGTCTCAAACCTGCATGCAGGCGGTTCAGGATATTGGTCGCCTGATGTTGACCTGGGCATGACAACGTCACTCGGCACACCCTGAACGACCGAGCAGCCTTCTCTAGGGACAGCACTGCTTGCTCCACACGGAGAGGGGCCTAGAAAAGGTGGCCTAACCAAAGCTCATCCCCTCGTAACCCCAGTTGGCTAGCCGCGGTCAACGGGCATCTTCTCATGCGGTCAGAAAACAAGAAACAATGGATCCACTCTCATGACGACCACGACCGGACTCAGCGTAGCATGCTGGAACATCCGAACCATGCTCGACACAGCAGACAGCGGACGCCCTGAACGTCGCTCCGCCCTCATTGCCCATGAATTGCGGAGGTTAAACATCGACATCGCCGCGCTCAGCGAAGTACGATTCCGGAGGAAGGCAGCCTCCAAGAACTTGGCGCTGGCTACACCCTCAACTGGTCAGGCAGGCCTGCATCAGAAAGACGGCTCTCAGGCATGGGCTTCATGGTGAAGACCCCCATTGCGATTAAGTTGGAAAACCTACCAACGGGTCACTCCGATCGCATCATGTCCATGCGCCTCCCACTGAGACACCAGCAATACGTCACCCTTCTCAGTGTGTACTCCCCAACCCTCCTGGCAGAGCCTGCAGAAAAAGACAAGTTCTACTCTGACCTGCGCAGCCTCCTGCAGAGCACCCCTGCAGACGACAAGGTCATCATCCTTGGCGACTTCAACGCCAGAGTGGGCCAAGACTCTGAAGCCTGGAAAGGAGTCCTCGGCAAGCATGGCGTTGGGAACTGCAATGACAATGGTCGCCTACTGTTGGAGCTCTGTGCAGAGCAGCAACTTGTCATCACCAACACTACTTTCCAGCAAAAGGACAGTCGAAAGACCACCTGGATGCATCCTCGCTCCAAGCACTGGCACCTTATCGACTATGTCCTAGTACGTCAGAGGGACCGCAGTGACGTCCTCCTCACCAGAGTGATGCCCAGCGCAGAGTGCCACACTGACCACCGCCTTGTTCGCTGCAAACTCAGGCTCCGCCTCAAGCTGAAACCCAAGAAAGGGGGCCCTCCCAAGAAAAAGCTTGATGTTGCCAGCCTTCAGCGTGACGACAAGAAAGCTGCCTTTCAGGCCGATTTACAGCGCATGCTCAAAGACACAGTTGATCCAGCAGACTCCTCTCCTGAAACACTCTGGGAACAACTGAAAACTGCTATTGTAAAATCCTCTGTGGAAGTCTTGGGCTTTGCTAGAAAGAGGAACAAAGACTGGTTTGACGAAAACGACGTAGAGATCCAGGAACTTCTAGCAAAAAAAAAGAGCCGCCCACCAGGCCCACCTAGCCCAGCCTTCCTGCCCTGTGAAGAAGTCTGCCTTCCGCCTCATCTGCAGCAGTCTCCAGCTCAAGCTTAGAGAGCTCCAGAACGAGTGGTGGTCCAGACTCGCACAGAGGACCCAGCTCTGCGCTGACAACGGTGACTACAGGGGCTTCTACGAAGCACTGAAAGCAGTGTATGGCCCTAGGCACCTGGTACAAAGTCCCCTGCGAAGCGCTGATGGACAGGCACTCCTCACAGATAATACCTCCATCGTGAATCGCTGGTCGGAATACTTTCAGGACCTCTTCGGCGCTGAACGCACTGTTCAAGAAACAGTCATCCTCCAAATCCCACACCTTCCACTAAAGGTTGAATTGGACGAACCGCCCACCGTCGAAGAGACCCTCACAGCCATCCACCAGCTCAAGAGTGGCAAAGCAGCAGGCATTGACGGAATCCCGCCAGAGATCTGGAAACATGGAGGCCCAGCACTGCACAACAAGCTCCACGACCTCTTTCTCTGCTGCTGGGAAAAAGGAACACTACCAAAGGATCTCCGTGATGCAGTCATCATCACCCTGTACAAGAACAAAGGAGAGAAGTCTGCCTGCTCTAATTATCGTGGAATTACCCTGCTGTCCATTGCCGGGAAAATTCTCGCAAGGTTGCTCCTGAATCGGCTGGTACCTGCCATCGCTGAAGACCACCTCCCAGAGGGCCAGTGTGGCTTCAGAGCCAACAGGAGTACCACCGACATGGTCTTTGTGCTGAGACAGCTTCAGGAGAAGTGCCGCGAGCAGAACAAAGGGCTGTACGTAACGTTTGTCGACCTAACAAAAGCGTTTGACACTGTGAGCAGGCAAGGTATGTGGCAGATCCTGGAGCGACTAGGTTGTCCCCCAAAGTTCCTCAACATGATCGTCCAGCTCCACGAGGACCAGCAAGGCCAGGTCAGACTAAACAGTGACCTCTCAGAACCATTCCCCATTCGCAACGGCGTGAAGCAAGGCTGCGTGCTGGCACCGACCCTCTTCACCATCTTCTTCAGCATGATGTTGAAGCAGGCCACAGTGGACCTCGACGATGACGACGCAGTGTACATCATGTATCGTCTCGATGGCAGCCTGTTCAACCTCAGACGACTGCAGGCCCACACGAAAACCCTAGACCAACTGATTCGTGAGCTGCTCTTCGCTGATGACGCTGCCCTCGTTGCACACACAGAGAGAGCCTTGCAGCGCATTACGTCCTGCTTCGCAGATGCTGCCCAGCTCTTTGGACTTGAGGTCAGTCTGAAAAAGACAGAGGTCCTTCATCAGCCGGCACCCAAGGAAGAGCATCGCCCTCCCCACATCACCATCGGCGAGTCCGAACTGAAGTCTGTACACCAGTTTACCTACCTTGGCTGCATCATCACGTCAGACGCCAAGCTGGACAAGGAGCTGGACAACAGGCTGGCAAAAGCGAACAGTGCTTTCGGGCGACTATTCAAGCGGGTGTGGCACAATCAACAGCTGAAAAAAGGCACCAAGATCAGCGTGTACAGAGCTGTCGTCCTCACCATCCTGCTGTACGGTTCCGAGTCCTGGGCCCTCTACCGCAGCCAACTACGACTCCTCGAACGCTTTCACCAGCGCTGCCTGCGTACCATCCTCAGCATTCACTGGAGTGACTATGTCACCAACGTCGAGGTCCTTGAACAGGCGGAAACTGTGAGCATCGAGGCTTTGCTGCTGCGGACACAGCTTCGCTGGGCGGGGCACGTCTCCAGGATGGAGGATCATCGCCTACCCAAAATCACACTGTTCGGCGAGCTCGCCACTGGACACCGAGACAGAGGGGCACCAAAGAAGAGATACAAAGACGGTCTCAAGAAGTCGCTTAGTGCCTGCCAAATCGACCACCGCCAGTGGTCTTCGCTTGCTGCGGACCGTGACACCTGGCGCTCCACCATTCACAAGGCAGCCGTCTTCTTTGAGGACTCTCGCAGAGCTAACTTTAAGGACAAGCGGCTTAGAAGAAAAAACAGAGTTGTCGTAACTCAGAACCCTGACCAGACCTTCCCCTGCAGCCACTGCGGTCGAACCTGCCTGTCCCGGATTGGCCTCCGCAGCCACGAAAATGCCTGCAGACGACGTGGGCAAGCCCTATAGAATCTTCGTTCGCGAAGTCAAGCCAAGAGACAAGATTTTTTAATAATTATAACTCTAAGCGCGCACTCACAACTCGCGCACGCATGCGCACGCTTTAGACAAGGACTCACATACCACAAATAGTGAAATACATTACGACAGTCTGCTTAGGGTGGGGAGTGTGGTGGTATAGTGCTAGAACTGTTGAAAGAGGTGAGTTTTGAGGGCGGACTGGAAGGAGGAGATGGAGTGTTTCTGACGGAGAGAGAGTGGGAGAGTGTTCCAGGTGGATGGACCGTATACTGAGAAGGAGCTGGGGCCGTTATTGCTGAGTTTGGTGCGGGGGATGTGGAGGCGGAGAGGGTCGGAGGCGGAGCGGAGGGAGCGGGGAGGAGTGTAGGGGTGAAGTAAGTTTGAGATAGGCGGGAGCGCAGTTGTTCAGGGATTTGTAGCAGAAAGACAGAATCTTGTATTGGATGCGTTTTGTCGATGGGAAGCCAGTGAAGGAGTTTGAGGAGGGGAGTGATGTGGTCGGATTTTTTCTTTCTGAGGACGAGGCGGGCAGCATTGTTCTGGACGCGCTGGAGAGTGAAAGTGGTGGAGTGAGGGAGGCCGGAAAGGAGACAGTTGCAGTAGTCGATGCGAGATAAGATGAGAGAGACAGAAAGTTTGGTGGCAGCTTCGGTGGTGAGGTATTTTCCGATCTGACTGATGCGGCGGAGGTGGAAGTAGCATATCTGGGCCGTGGCGGAGACGAAGCTGATCATGGAAAGAGAGGAATCGAGGATAACGCCGAGGTTTTTGGCCGAGTCAGAGAGGGAAATGGGGTGCTGTCGAGTTGAAGGTGGAGCGAGGAAGGGAGCTGGGAAAGTTTCTGGCGAGTGCCAACCATTATGGCTTCCGTTTTGTCGTCATTCAGTTTAAGCTTTTTTGCTGTCATCCAGTTTTTCACGTCTTCGTAGCAGTCAGCCGTGCGAGTCAGTAGTGACTGAGTGTTGTCGAGTTTGTCTTTGTCTAGTAGTTGTGAGTCGTCATCGTAGAGGTGGTGGTGTATGTGGTGAGACTGGATGATGTTGGACAGGGGAGAGGTGTAGAGTGTGAAAAGGACCGGACCCAAGACGGACCCCTGTGGAACTCCGCAGGAGAGCGTGACTGGGTTGGAGGAGACGCCGTCGATGGTGACGGATTGCTGTCTGCCGGAGAGGTAGGAGAGAAACCAGGAGTGAGCAGAGTCAGTGATGCCAAAGGAGTGGTGAAGGCGGTGGAGGAGTATAGAGTGGTCTATGGTGTCGAAGGCGGCAGAGAGGTCGAGTAGCGTAAGAAGGGAGATCTTGCACTTCCCAACACTCTCTCGTTCAATAACAATAGAGCCATCGTGTGTCAGTGACTGTCTCAGATCGGCTACAGCAGATGAAAAGTCGCGTGTTTCAAAACGGGTAAAAAAGGAATTAAAAGCATCAGTCAACGTGTCGTCAATGACGCCCGCAAGACCGCAACACACACACACACACACACACACACACACACACACACACACACACACACACACACATCCTGCCACTCTGGTCCCGACACCTGTAAATATCCGAGCAGAAGAATGTGAAGCACTCGGGGGCGTTTCTATCGTTATTCGTAGTTAGTAACTACAGGCTCCGATTTACTCATCAGGGAACCGGCCTACAATTCTCAGTCCATTCATTGGTGTATTCCTCTGTGTCGCATTTTTTTTCTTACATTATGACATGGTTGGTAATTGTTGACCGTGTAGTCCATGCATGTAAATGTATTCCTGACGCGGCATTATTGATGTCAAGTATGATCGCTTCCAAATCCTTGCAGTATTCCTGACGCGGCATTATTGATATCAAGTATGATCGCTTTCAAATCCTTGCAGTATTCCTGACTCGGCATTATTGATAGCAAGTATGATCGCTTTCAAATCCTTGCAGGGTCCAGTTAGTGCAAATAATGCTCTTATATCGGGATACGATTGTATCGCCGCCTCTTCAGTCTGTTCCCTCGGCGCTTGTGCCTGTCAGGTCCAAGGTCATTTCCTGCTCAGCGGGGCTTAGCCGCGATAAGACACCAGAAAGCGTTGGGAGTCTGCGTGTTGATTGAAAATCTTTCCTCCGGCAGAAAAGAGCGTTCACTATTTCAGAGTGTCTCGGGCATGCAGCTGCTGTGCGTGATCGGCAAGACAAAAGGCCGGCCCGAGACACGCCGAGACACGTCTCGGGGGTCTCGCCGATCTTGTCTCGGAGGGTTCGCCGAACCTAATTAAGGCCAAGGGGTGGTTCGGGTGTCTCGCCGAGACGAGGTTCGGGTTTGTCTCGCCCAGTTAAGCCAGCCCTATAAGTGCTGCGATGTCGGAAACTCGAATAGGTCGCCAAAATGCTCTCGTCAGTTTGCGAGAAACGGCTGCACATTAGGTCACCATAGAGCCTCACGAGGCTCTGCGTACAACTGTTGCTTATGAATGTATATGCCATTTTGCTGCTTATGTTTTTGATCAGCGGTGGTAATGTATGGTAAACCAGTGGTGTTAGAGTGGATGGAATTTACTTTATAAATTCTCGCAGAGTGCAAGCTGCATGACTGTTTTCTTACAGCCTGTTTTCTCTGGTTTTCAGTATCTGTCCTATTAATGTTTAAAGTACTTCTATTTTACGCCGTTTAATTAACAAATGTGACTTAATTAATGACCTTGCCGGACAAATATGATCTATATAGTTAATAACCGGCCAAATCCGCAATACCGAGCAGGCTGTTTCATTTGATGTCGATTCAAAATCTGTGTAAATCCGTGTCCAAGTAAGTGCACTTTTCCTCAACACTTTTTCTGCTGTATACAATTTACTTGGGTGTAATTCTCACTCAAACAGTAAAGTACTGCTGTAAAGCTAGATAACAAACTGTATTCATGTATTTTCGGTGATAAAGATTTCACGTCGACACAAACTCACTGATATGATGTTGTGTCGACTGAAAATAATAGTAATTTCCTAGTCCCCACTATCATTCTTGAAATATTACAGTGGCCTACTTTGGGACCCAACCACGCCCACTACTCGTTGAGTAACGACGTGTTTCCCTTGCTTAGATAAATCACTAATGTCCTAAATACAATATACAAAAGAGATTTTGCTTGTTACAACATGTGCAGGATAGCCTCAAATACCCACAATAAGGGGCCCTCATTACAGGGTGTTTGAGCTTACAGCCTGTTTTCTCTTTTTTTCTTTTCTTTTTTTGCGGTTCAGCAAACGTATCCTACTACCGTATTGTCTTGTATTTCATGTCGTATCCATTTCAAGATTGAAACTGGGTGTATAGAGCTTTTGTAAAAATACATTTGACTGATAGTTTAAGGGTGGTGCCAGCACAGCTTGGCGCCTGAGGCGCTAAGCTATACTGGCACCACCCTTGAACCAAAACGATATATTGTATAAACGATATATATATATATATATATATATATATATATATATATATATATATATATATATATATATATATATATTATATATATATATATATATATATATATATATATATATATATATATATATATATATATATATATATATATATATATATCGTTTATACAGCGTTTTCTCTGGTTTTAATTTGACAGATGGTGGCAAGAGGCATAGACCCTCATGAGATGCGGGGGCTCATGAGGATCGATGCCTCTTGCTGCTAAAGATCGGCGATCATCTGTCTCAAACCGACGATTCCAAAAATGTTCCATTTCTTTTCAATTCAATTCAATTCAATTCAAAAAACGTATTATCCCTTAAAGGGCAATTACAGGGTTTTTTGTTCGTCAGTATAGTTATGCCTAGTAGTGATTGCAGCCAACCAGAGTTTGCGTATGTGTATGATCGGGGGGAAAAGGCTCATAAGAAATTTAGTACGATGCGTAACAGCAAAGATTACTACCAGGCCGTAAATACTTATATTATGATTATGAGCAATTACAGCCAAGTACAGACCGCGTGTCAATACCACGTGACTAGTTACTACTACGCCTAATTATTAGCGCGAGTAATAATTATAATTACTCCGCATATTATTAGTAATTACCACCTAGGTCATAATAGACGTTGTTCAGGAATCAGAAAATGGTCGAAATTGCACGAGTTTCGACGAAAACAGTGGATTAAAAGCCAGGACAATCATGCGACCGCGAGTTTTTTGTGGCTTTAAATCCACTGTTTTCGTTCAAACTCATGCAATTTTGACATACTTCTAATTTCCAGCATTCGTCTATTCTAACCGGTCAGAGGGAGTGTTTTTGTGTGTATAGAACTGCTGCACATTTCGTGAGGCAGGACGTTTAATAATAATAATTACGGTATTTATAATGTATACAAACCAAGGGGAATAACAGCGCTGGACAGACAAACAGTTAGATCCCCTGCCCCCGCCTATCAGGCACCTAATCGCCAGCCTTTTGAGAATGGAAATGATCGTCTTGTTCTATACCTGCGTATTTCTCTGTGGGCTGGCGATTAGGTGCCTGATAGGCGGGGACAGGGGATCTAACTGTTTGTCTGTCCAGCGCTGTGATTCCCCTTGGTTTGTATACAATTCTGCCAGCGCTAGCCTCACCTATCTGGTTTGTGGGTATTTATAATGCGCTTATCTTATAATAATTATAACTCTAAGCGCGCACTCACAACTCGCACACGCATGCGCACGCTTTAGACAATGACTCACGTACCACAAATAGTGAAAATACATTACGACGGTCAGCTTGGGGTGGGGAGTGTGGTGATATAGTGCTAGAACTGTTGAAAGAGATGAGTTTTGAGGGTGGATTGGAAGGAGGAGAGAGAATGTTTCTGACGGAGAGAGAGTGGGAGAGTGTTCCAGGTGGATGGACCGTAGACGGAGAAGGAGCGGGGACCGAACGTGCTCAGTTTGGTGCGGGGGATGAGGAGGCGGAGAGGGTCGGAGGCGGAGCGGAGGGAGCGGGAAGGAGTGTAGGGGTGAAGTAAGTTGGAGAAATAGGTAGGAGCGTAGTTGTTCAGGGATTTGTAGCAGAGAGACAGAATCTTGTATTGGATGCGTTGGGGGATGGGGAGCCAGTGAAGGAGCTTGAGCAGGGGAGTGATGTGGTCGAAATTTTTCTTTCTGAGGACGAGGCGGGCAGCATTGTTCTGGACGCGCTGCAGGGTGAGAGTGGTGGAGTGAGGAAAGCCGGAAAGGAGAGAGTTGCAGTAGTCGATGCGAGATAAGATGAGAGAGACAGCGAGTTTGGTGGCAGCTTCGGTAGTGAGGTATTTTCTGATCTGACTGATGCGGCGGAGTTGGAAATAACATGCCTGGGCCGTGGCGGAGACGAAGCGGGTCATGGAAAGAGAGGAATCGAGGATAACGCCAAGGTTCTTGACCGAGTCAGAGAGGGAGATGGGGGTGCTGTCGAGTTGAAGGCGGAGATAGGGAGGGAGCTGGGAAAGTTTCTGGCGAGTGCCTACCAGCATGGCTTCCGTTTTGTTTTCGTTCAGTTTGAGCTTGTTTGCTGTCATCCAGTTTTTCAAATCTTCATAGCAGTCAGCCGTGCGAGTAAGTAGTGGCTGAGTGTAGTCGAGTTTGTCTTTGTCTAGTAGTTGTGAGTCGTCAGCGTAGAGACTGGATGATGTTGGACAGGGGAGAGGTGTAAAGTGTGAAAAGGACCGGGCCCAGGACGGACCCCTGTGGAACGCCGCATGAGAGCCTGACTGGGTTGGAGGAGACGCCGTCGATGGTGACGGACTGCTGTCTGTCGGAGAGGTAGGAGAGAAACCAGGAGTGAGCAGAGTCAGTGAAGCCAAAGGAGTGGTGAAGGCGGTGGAGGAGGATAGAGTGGTCTATGGTGTCGAAGGCGGCAGAGAGATTGAGTAGCGTAAGAAGGGAGCTGTTGCCCGAGTCGGTGGAGAGAAGCAGGTCGTTTAGGATATGTAGAAGGGCTGTTTCAGTGCTGTGATGTTTGCGATAGGCAGACTGGAAGGGACTGAGGAGGTTGTTGTCGGCGAGGTGGAGGTTGAGTTGGTTGAGGACAACCTTCTCAAGAAGCTTTGTGATGAAGATCTATGCTCGTACATAGTGCTCACACATTAGGGTTAGTACGGTACGGTTTTTGTTAACGGTTTGTTTGTGCCGATAGTCCGTGTGGCCCGTTGTTCACGTGAAATCTTTAAGACATGGTTAGCATGGGAGTTTTAGTGAGTTCTGTTATAGTGAGTTCTAGGCGGAAGCTGTCTGGCGGAGCAGTAAATGCGTCAGTACGGGCTTTCTTGAAACGGATGTGTTTGAGATACCTAGCCCGTATTCCAAGACTCTGAAGCCTAGAATTCAGGTATGTTTCTATATATGTAGTATTGATAGTTGCTTAGTTAAAGACAGTATGCGTTGCTAAGAGTAATTTGCTTGTATAGTGTTGGCCGGTTTGGTTCAGTTATGTTGGTTTAGAATTCAGTGAAGTAACCGGTGTTTTTGGAATACAGTTATTTACCGAGATGGATGACTAAAGGAATGTAAGGTGTGTATGCTTAAGTCGCTATGAAGGTAGTACGTGGATGGTTAAGCATAGTCTTTTCCAGTGTATAGAGTAGTGTATAGCAAGAGTGTTAGGCTATAGTCTGTTTCAAGATAGTGACAGCGATATGGGGGTGTTACAGAAGTAGACAGTTTATGAAGCACGTGTGTGTGTGTGAATGAACGTGTGAGTTATTTGTATCAGCCAGGTTACGTGACGTTTCTCATTGATCCAATATGTTGTGTGTTTAGCAAGTGTTACGTTGGGACTTTTGTTGTCGTATTCAGAGTGTGCTTGTAAAGAGTGGAACGACGGACGCGGAGACGTCAGTCACAGGTGGGACCTAACGTGAGGTCATCCCTCCAGCTCTTCACTCAGAGTGAGTCTGATCGGGACCAAGATACCTGGATCACAGCGAGAACTGCGCTACGGTGCGAGTACAAGGACGTCCGTGTTACAGACAGGACGACAGGAAAGAGCATACAACGGACTTGCACGCCTAGACGTGAGAAGGACCAACGTAACCAGGCAATAACATCAAACAGGTTGGAGACTGAGAACTAACACCTAGCCTGGCGAGATATTGTGAATTGTGTGTGTGTGATGTTCGGATGTTAGTAGAGAAGTGTATATAGTTTGATAATCTTTTTTAAGCTTTTAGTGTATAAAAGTTACTTTAGAAAGGGAGCCCGTGTGTTGAGTTTTACCGCATGAATGCGCCCGTCTGAGTCAGTGGCGGTGTATGCGTCTGTTGTGCGAGAGTCTGTGCGTACGGCTGTGGGCAAGTCTGCGTGCGTTACAGCTTGAACAGGAAAGAGAGATTGGAGACTGGGCGGTAGTTCTTGAGTTCGTTTGGGTCGAGGTTGTATTTTTTTAGGAGAGGACGGACGATGGCGGACTTGAAGATATCGGGGACGGAGCCATTCTCTAGTGATGTGTTGATGATGTCGGTAATGAAGGGCAGAACGTTTGGGAGGCCGTCCCGGTAGAGAGAAGCTGGGAGGGGGTCTAGTTCGCAGGTTTTGAAAGGCATGGACTTTATGGTCTTGAGGACTTCATCCTGAGAGACGGGGCGGAAGGACGAGAGGGGAGTGCCGGAAAAGGGGGGGGGGGGTCAGGATGGCAAGGCGGAGAAGGCAGAGTGTCGAGTGTGTTGCGCAGAGTTTGGATTTTGTCGGAGAAATAGGAGGAAAAGCGGACGGAAGTTCTTCTTTGCTGTGTTTGTTGGGAAGAGGAGAGTCTTTAGAAGTGCCTAGGAGTGTGTCCATGGTAGCGTAGAGGGTTTTGTAAGAAGTGGATTCCAGGATTTTGTTTTGAATGTGTTTACGTTTGGAGTCGGAGATCATTCCGCAGACTTTGGATCTGGCGGTTGTGAACGTTGAGGTCAGATGAGCGCCAGCGGCGTTCCGCTTGTCGGCGCTCGCGCTTGGGCTCAGCTATGTCGTCAGTGAGCCAGGGGGAGGGGAGTCGGTTGGGTATGGAGCAGTTGGTGAAAGGGGCATGGGTGTCTAGAAGTTTTCGAAGGGAGGAATCGAAATGGGATGCGAGATCGCGAGAGGGGGCGGGGTCCAAGAGAAGGTCAACAGCCTCGTCGAAGAAGCTCTCTCGGTTGACAGATTTTAGTTTGCGACGAGAGACAAAGAGCTTGGTTTTTTTCGGGGGAGGTAGGTTGAGGGCGACGAGAATAGCGAGGTAGTCAGAGGGAAGCACAGAAGAGGTGTCAGAGTCGAGGAAGAGTTGATCGGAGGTGCGGCTGATGATCCAGTCGAGGGTGTGGCCGAGTCGGTGGGTGGGTTTAGTGATGTATTGTGTAAGATTGTGGTTTGCAAGTGACGTGCAAAGGCGTTTTGTGTCAGGGTGGTCGGGTTTGTCGAAGTGGAAGTTGAAGTCGCCAAGAAGGATGTGTTTTGACTGTGTTTTCCAGATTTTTTCACTGATGAATATACTTGTATGAAAACAGCTTGTTTCTGGACTGAGAAAACGTCCACGACTCTGACTGCTCCGAATTTCCAACTAAGTCCAAATAATTAGTCATAGTTGTAGCTGTAATGTGTACGTTACGCGGGCGGCGAGTGGCTGTAATTACAATGCAGCTAGTAAACAGCCCTTAGACAATGGGGTAAGAGTGGATTAAAAAAAATGTTCATTTAGTATGTTATTTGGTGGAACTCTATCAAAAAGGTTGCAATGGTCATATTCAATGCACTTAAATTACGCAATGAACAACTGTTTAACCCATTCAGCCCTGACGCACTACAGCAGGAGCATAGTCGTTAAATGGCGCCTGCAAAATTTGGGAAATACGTGTGCCGGGCTGAATGAGTTAGTATGCCATTATATATGGGCCGATGGCCGCAAAAACATCTGTTCAGTCTGCCCAACAGTGGGGTAGACCCCTTATACAGCGCAGTCTGTGCGCGCTGTGCTGTGCTGTGCTGTGCTGTGTTGTGTGTGTGTGTGTGTGTGTGTGTGTGTGTGTGTGTGTGTGTGTGTGTGTGTTGTGTGTGTGTGTGTGTGTGTGTGTGTGTGTGTGTGTGTGTGTGTGTGTTTGTGTGATTATCATAAGTACCAATACCAAACGAAACTGCTTTTTGTTTCTTTTTGTCCTTGTTTCCTTTCTCGTTTTGTCATTTGTTTCTTCAGTTATGTAATCTCACCCAATTCGAATGGGTCGTTGACCTACCGAATAAAGTGTTCTGAGTTCTGAGTTATTTGGTGGAACAGGAATGTTCGAACCTTGCATTCCGGCTCCATCAAATAAAATACGAGGTGAACATTTTTTTTCTATAATCCGCGATATAAGTTTATACTACGTTCTACTTACTATTCTATTTACTATTTTTGATGGTGAAATGAGACTGAAAACAGCATCCAAAGTCCACAATGCGACGTATTTACGTTAGACGCCTCTAAACGTGCAAACTGATGTGTATGCTTACAGTTCCAGAAAATCCAACAGTTCTGTTTAATAGCAATCCATTAATTCACGAGAAACCCATCCTCTAACCTGTTTTTACCACGTACCTACCTACGAATCATTGTAGACGTTTGCACAAAACTCGCACGCTTTCGCAAGATGCCGCTACAACATTATTAGTGACAAATATAAGCCGATTAATTGACGTCAAACCCTAGCTTTGAAATTGAAAACGACGCACTTACCTGCTTCATACAAGCGTTTTTTTTTTTCAATATGCAGGTCGTGTTAAGAGATTTCTTACGTCACACTTTGACTTTGGCATGTGGTCGTGTTCGCGGGTTACTGCAAAATTAGGCCGTTGGTCGATGGGGTTAGAAGTGTCGTTGACGTTGTTAGGTAAATCGCATATTACTAACTCATTCGAGACGTGCCGCATCCGGTCACGCGGCACGTATCGAATGAGTTAATCCCTTCCCCGCCACTGTAGGTACATTTTTGTTTATGAAATCTTGATTCATTCAACGACCAAAAGCCAACACCGTTCAAGAAACATGGATACAAACTTGTCTCAGCGAGAGGCATAGATCCTCATGAGCCCCCGCGACAGTTGGATCGTGTTCACATTTCTATCGTGCTTTGACTCGAACAGACAATAAAGTTGTATTGTATTGCATTGTATTGTATTGTATTGTTCACGTTTTTCTCCGCAATGAATGGGTTAATCACTCATGAAAATGCCCTGCTAGTGGTATAATTATAATTGTTTTCATCCCTACGTCACACGACCAATCTCTTTAGCGCAAACTGTACCATATGACCGAGCTACAAAAACCCTTGTAGCGAAAAATGGCCGACTTTTTGTAGCCCTCTTTTTGACGCGTCTTGGATGCCAGTTTTGTTCTATAAAAGATCACCAAACGTTGTAAAGTACAAAGTTACTTAGTGTTGTTCGAAACAACAGAAACACTACTGGAGACGGCAACGTCATGTCAGATTTTAAATTACGTCATAATTCTGTTATGTATAAATATTTATTGTCATCCCTACGTCACACGACCAATCTCTTTAGCACAAACTGTGCCTCATGACCGAGCTACAAAAACCCTTGTGGTGGACTCATTTTAGCCCTTTTTCTGGCGCGTCTTGGACGTCAGTTTCTTTTTCTTTTCTTTTCTTTTTTCTATAGAACATCACCAAACGTTCAACAGTACAAAGTTACTTAGTGTTGTTCGAAACAACAGGAACACTACTGAAGACGGCAAAGTCATGAAATGTTTTATATTACGTCATAAGTCTATTGTGTATAAATATATACTCCTTTTACGTCAGTCATGTCTGGCGCGATCCAGGTCGGAAGATTTCTTCTATATTTATTTTACGAAAATAGTGGAGGAATGAAAACAAATACGGTATTGGTAGGAGGGGCTTGCTACACGGACCCTTTTATGCATTCGGGAGGTCAAAGGAACCATTGTACCCCTCAAGCCTTCGGGCTACAATGGTTCCTTTGACCTCCCTCAGGCCTACAAGGGTCCGTATAGCAACTCCTTCGACCAATAACTTATAATATTCCTTTTCCGTCAGTCATTTCTGGCGCGAACCAGGTCGGAAGATTTCTTCTTTATTTTACTAAAATAGTGGAGGAATAAAAACAAATACGTTAGTAGTAGCGGTGGTTTGTTGCACGGACCCTTGTAGGCCTTCGGGAGGTCAAAGGAACCATTGTACCCTCAAGCCATCGGCCTTTGGGGTACAATGGTTCCTTTGACCTCCCTCAGGCCTACAAGGGTCCGGGTAGCAAACTCCGACGACCAATAACTTACATTACTCCTCGATACAACGACTCGTAGTGGGTTTTTTATGCGCCGGCTTCCGCAGACTATAAAACTGAAGGCTCTGTTTCTGTTTGTTTTTGTCTACCGTATTAAAAATACGGTAGACTTTGGGATGGGGCTTGTCGGAGCGTGTTCGGTAGCATGCAATGGACCTAACAGGCAGGCGGGCCTGAGATTGTGGCAAAGAAGTAACAAGATCAACATGACGTCACGTCTAGCTACTCTAACCTTGCTGTTGAACGTACTGTTGGCGTGTGTGTGTGTGTGTGTGCGTGTGCGTGCGTTTGCGCGCGCGTGTTGTGCTCGTGTTTGCGCTAGTGTTTGCGCGCGTGTTTGCGCGCGTGTTTGCGCGCGTGTTTGCGCGTGTGTTTGCGCGTATGTATGTAAACTCAAAAATCTCCGACGTTTGCATACGTACAACGTTAAAAATAAAGGAAATGCTTCGTGAAAGGGGTGTCTAGAACCGCTTTACAGCATACTGAAATTAGATGTCTCTTTGAGGATTTAAATGACCGTTTATAAAAAGTCGGTTGACCCACTTTAGATTGCGTAATTTTGATTATATGCACTTAAAAATTTGAATATTGCTAGTTTGTGTAAAGACATTGGAAGAGGACAATAGCCAGCTTTGTACCTCTTCAACTTTTTTAATAATAATTAATTCATTTTTGCAAGTTTTGGAGGCATGTTATATTACCACCAAACATTCCCAGAAGAGGCTGTGTGGAAGCAAACAGTCGGCCCTGGAAGAGGCTGCATGCCGTTCGAATGAGTGACGTGAAACATCAAATTCGTCACTGTGGTCGTCAGTGAAACATCAAATTCGCCATGACGTGAAGCTTACAGTGTCGTCATTTTTCCTGCTTGTGCTATTCTTCTTCTTCAGAATTCATGTCCCTACTCCAGCCGACAGAGCGTACTAATGGCGGGAAGCACCGTGTGTCCGTCTTTATTTGTGTGCGCCGGTGTGTGTGTTGATCCGAGAGGCTGGGTTAGAGAGGAGGGAAACAGATGAGAAGGATAAGCTTTAAAATATGAACAACTCTGAATGTTCCTAAAAGAAAAACGCATGTGAACTCTAAACAATATGGTAGACTTTGGGATGAAATCCTCATCTTGTTTTATTCTTGACTTCTCATCTGACCCATTTTCGTGATGATGGCAAGATGCAGACTCTTGACGTACAGAACACAACAAACTTTTCCGTGCCCAGGCGAGAGAGACCAGTGATCTAGCGATGAGTTTTTATCGATATTTCACACCAATGCTAGCCGCGGCATAGTCTATCTATCTATCTATCTATCTATCTATCTATCTATCTATCTATCTATCTATCTATCTATCTATCTATCTATCTATCTATCTATCTATCTATCTATCTATCTATCTATCTATCTATCTATCTATCTATCTATCTATCTATCTATCTATCTATCTATCTATCTATCTATCTATCTATCTATCTATCTATCTATCTATCTATCTATCTATCTATCTATCTATCTATCTATCTATCTATCTATCTATCTATCTATCTATCTATCTATCTATCTATCTATCTATCTATCTATCTATCTATCTATCTATCTATCTATCTATCTATCTATCTATCTATATCCCGTAGTCTTGCCGACCGTTGGGGCACCACTGATGACTTGGCAATCAGCTCCCTCCATTCCTCTCTGTTTTCTGCCATTCTTAGCGTATCGCGCAGCTTCAGTCCTGTCCACTCTGAGATATTGTCTTCCCATCTTTTCCTCTGTCTTCCTCTTCTTCGTCCTCCTTGCACAGTGCCTTGCAGGATTGTTTTGGCAAGCCCTGCTGAACGCGTGACATGCCCATACCACTTCAGTTTGCGTTTTTTCACAATGGCTAATAGGTCTTCATATGACCCGACAGCTTGCCTGATTCTGCTTCCCACTTCCACGTTTGTGACGTGATCTCTGTTTGAAATGCCAAGCAGCCTTCGAAAACATCTCATTTCAGTGGCTTGTATCTTTCAAGGTCTGCTGTGAGGGTCCATGACTCGCAGGCATACAAAAACACTGAGATGACTAAGGAGCGCATCAGTCTGATCTTAGAGCAGAGTGTGATGTTTCTGTCCTTCCATATGGTCTTCAATCTTGTCAGTGCTGTTGTTGCCTGCGCAATCCTGGACAGTATTTCAGGTTTTGATCCCTCATCTGTCACAATGGCTCCTAAGTATTTGAATTTATTAACGGTTTCCAGTTTTTGGCTTCCAATCATGATCTCAGTGCCAATGCCACTGGTGTTATTGGTCATCAGTTTGGTCTTCTCTGCACTGATTTCCATCCCGTACTGTCCAGCTTTTCCACCAGCTGAGCTAGTTTCTTCTCTGTTCCTGTAAGCGCAAGTTCGTGATTGTTCTGCCTCCATTACTGACAGATCCTTCATGATCTTTCAGAGCGTCCGTCATGATTCTTTCCAGGAAGATGTTGAAAAGAGTAGGTGAGAGCAAGCACCCTTGTCTGACTCCGAATGTAGTCCTAAACCAGTTTCCTATTTTGCCGTTGAAGCAGACTGCGCTAGTGGCCTTGTTGTAAAGGTTTGCTATGACTTTGATCAGGTTGGCATTAATGTTGTATAGCTTCATTGTGGACCAAAGGGCTGCATGCCACACCCTGTCAAACGCGTTCTTAAAATCCACAAAGACATGATAGAGATCTTGCTGGTGCCGGAGGTACGTCTCACATAGAACTCTCAGGTTGAAGATCTGCTCAGTTGTGCTGCCCCTGGTCTGAAGCCTGCCTGTTCCTCAGCTATGATTTCCTCTGGCTGTGGCTTCAGCCTGTTCAGCAGGATCTTCAACATGACTTTGCTTGGGTGGCATATAAAACTGATCGTGCGATAATTCTGGCATTGATGTAAGTTGCCTTTTTTGGGGAGAGTTATTATAAGTGATTGGGTCCATGGTGTGGGCCTATCCCCTGACTGCCAGATCTTATTGCAGATTGTTTGTAAGGCGCTTATCATGTCTTCTCCCCCTTCTTGGACTAGCTCTGCAGGGATGTTGTCTGCTCCTGCTGCCTTTCCTTTTTTTTCAGCGACTTCACTGCAGCCTCTACTTCTTGTCGGAGGATGGGATAGTTGCCATTGTTGGTCGCGGGTGGGTTGACAAGTATGCCTGGGTCCCCTGTAGCTCGGTGGTTGTACAAATCTGAGCAGTACTCTGTCCATCTGTTCAGTATGTCTTGGTCTTCCGTTAGACAGTTCCCTTCCCTATCTTGAATGATACAGGAGCGTCCTTGTTTTACACTGGTCAGGTCTTTCACCAGCTGGTATCCTTTTTTGCTATTATTTTTGTTCAGATTTACTTCCATGTGTTTACACTGATCTGCGGCATAGTCAAATGCATTATAGTATTAGATTGTCAGATTAACCTGTTTAGTGCCGATAAAATGTGAACACAACCCAACTTCAAGAAGTATAGATCTTCATGAGCCCCCGCAACTGCGGATCTATACCTCTTTAAGTTGGGTGACCTATCTAGTATGCCTCCTGACACCACTTTGAATCCATGTTCCTGGGATGGCTTGGGTCGTTTGGTGTTGAATTAACCGGAGGACTGCAGGAACACAGCGTCCGCTAACTGACACTGAACATATTAAAATTTCAAGGGACTTAGATCCTCATGAGCCTTTGCAGCAACATCAGCAAGGGATCATGAGAATTTTGTTCTTGCTCTTGGAGATGGTTTCCATTTGTAAACTCGCAGTATGAACGTAAGTACTTCAAAGGGGATAGAATTTATCTTTCTGAAACTATCGTGCGGATACCTTGAAATCTGCCTGACGCACACGGCGCGGACATGAAAGTCGCCAGCACGAGGCATAGATCCTCATGAGCCCCCGCGACTATGAGGGTCTATGTCTCTTGCAGTTGGGTGGTGCTGACTGTATCCCGACAGTAACAAAGTTAAGTACCATTATACGTACAACTCAATACTAATTGCAGCACTGTTTGTACACAAGAATTAAACTTCCACAGCAGTTTGGACACGCAGCAAACGCGCACGCGAAGTCACACTTGTTCAGGTCATTTTGCGCAGCTGTTATCGTGTCAACGTGATCTTTCAAGTAAGGTCTGCATATTTTTAAAACGATCGATTTCACAGGTGGCTCAGTGTTAAAGTGCTACGTCACGTTTACAAATAAAACAAGGCCGCTTGAATTGTTTGCGAAAGCTAGCCATCTATTACTGAGGTATTTCATACACAGTTTATGCAAGTAGCCCTGTTTATTTTTATCTTTTCTCCGCTATGTTGTTACGCCCTTGCCTGCTAGTGGAGACGTGTGTTGTTTCTGAAATCGTTCATTTAACCACCAAAAGCCGTCCAAGGAGCATGGACACAAACTGGTCTCAGCAAGATACATAGATCTTCATGAGCCCCCGCGACTGCGTGGGCTCATGAGAATCTATGCCTCTTGCAGTTGGGACGTATTCACCTTTTCTCGGCAGGGAAAGGGGTTAAACCTGTCTGCAGCATTTCGTAATCGCCTCATTGTTGCAGAAAAGTTTCTTTGAGCAGAGACGGATGCTTTGGACGACACTGTGCGTGTGATAACAGTCTTCTCGTCATCATATCCAGATTGTGTGTGGCTTAGCATAAAAATCGTGTGGAAGCAGTATGCCTAGCTGTCAGGCCACATGTTCGTCTATACAGGTACATCGTTGGTATTGTGGCGAGTGTTGGCTTTTTATGAGTTTACCTATACTATTAACCCCATCCCTGCCGCTGTACGTACATTTTTATTCTAACGACCAAAAGCCAGCACTTTTCAAGAAACATGGATACAAATTGGTCTTAGCAAGAGACATAGATCCTCATGAGCCGCCGCAGTCGCGTGGGCTCATAAGGATCTATTTCTCTTGCAGTTGGATCGTGTTCACGTCCCGCCGTGAGATGGCCTTAGTTGCCTGCTCGGCGTTAAACCCAAATAACTAACTAAGTGTTCACGTTTTCTTCGGCAGTGAAGGGGTTAACCCATTACATCCTGAGTCTGATTGTGTAAAATTTGTTTCTTGTCGTATGCAGGCTACATTACAGATTAGGAGGTGGATCAACTGTTTTAGTTCAAGGGTGGTACCAGAATACCTTGGCGCCAGAGGCGCCAAGCTATTTTGGCAGCACCCTAGAACTATCATCAGTCAAATGTATTTCAAACAATGGGTGTATCAGAATGGTAAGGTTAAGAGCTATGTTTCTTTTATCGTTATTCGTGTGTTTGTTTGCTATTTCGTTCTTTCGTTCCTTCCTTCGATGGCTCGTTCGTTGTTTGTTCGCTTGTTTGGATGTCTGGATAGTTGGTTGGTTGGTTGGTTGGTTGGTTGGTTGGTTGGTTGGTTGGTTGGTTGGTTGGTTGGTTGGTTGGTTGGTTGGTTGGTTGGTTGGTTGGTTGGTTGGTTGGTTGGTTGGTTTGCTGGCTGGTTGGATGGGTGGGTGGGTGGTTGTTTGGTTTTCTGGCTGGGTGGGTGGGTGAGTTGGTTGGTTGGCCGGTTGAATGGTTGGTTGGTTTGCTGGTTGGTTAGTTGGTTGCTTTTTGATAGCGACGGGCGAGGGGCGAAACGGCAGGTGAAAGATGTCACTGGAAGCCGCAGTCTCAAACCTGCATGCAGGCGGTTCAGGATATTGGTCGCCTGATGTTGACCTGGGGATGACAACATCACTCGGCACACCCTGAACGACCAAGCAGCCCTCTCTAGGGACAGCACTGCTTGCTCCACACGGAGAGGGGCCTAGAAAAGGTGGCCTAACCAAAGCTCGTCCCCTCGCAACCCCAGTTGGCTAGCCGCGGTCAACGGGCATCTTCTCCTGCGGTCAAAAAACAAGAAAGAATAACGGATCCACTCTCATGACGACCACGACCGGACTCAACGTAGCATGCTGGAACGTCCGAACCATGCTCGACAAAGCAGACAGCGGACGCCCTGAACGTCGCTCCGCCCTCATTGCCCATGAATTGCGGAGGTTAAACATCGACATCGCCGCACTCAGCGAAGTACGCCTTCCGGACGAAGGCAGCCTCCAAGAACTTGGTGCTGGGTACACCCTCTACTGGTCAGGCAGGCCTGCATCAGAAAGACGGCTTTCAGGCGTGGGTTTCATGGTCAAGACATCCATTGCGACTAAGCTGGAAAACCTACCAACGGGCCACTCAGACCGCATCATGTCCATGCGCCTCCCACTGAGACACCAGCAGCACGTCACCCTTCTCAGTGTGTACTCCCCAACCCTCCTGGCAGAGCCTGCTGAAAAGGACAAGTTTTACACTGACCTGCGCAACCTCCTACAGAGTACCCCTGCAGACGACAAAGTCATCATCCTTGGCGACTTCAACGCCAGAGTGGGCCAGGACTCTGAAGCCTGGAAAGGAGTCCTCGGCAAGCATGGCGTGGGGAACTGCAATGACAATGGCCGCCTACTGTTGGAGTTCTGTGCGGAGCAGCAACTGGTCATCACCAACACTACTTTTCAGCAAAAGGACAGTCGAAAGACCACCTGGATGCATCCTCGCTCCAAACACTGGCACCTTATCGACTATGTCCTAGTGCGTCAGAGGGACCGCAGTGACGTCCTCCTCACCAGAGTGATGCCCAGCGCAGAGTGCCACACTGACCACCGCCTTGTCCGCTGCAAACTCAGGCTCCACTTCAAGCCAAAACCCAAGAAATGGGGGCCCCCCAAGAAAAAGCTTGACGTTGCCAGCCTTCAGCGTGACGATGTGAAAGCTGCCTTTCAGACAGATTTACAGCGCAGGCTCAAAGACACAGCGGACCCAGTAGACTCCTCCCCTGAAACACTTTGGGAACAACTGAAAACTGCTATTGCAAAATCCTCTGCAGAAGTCTTGGGTTTCGCCAGAAAGAAGAACAAAGACTGGTTTGACGAAAACGATGTAGAGATCCAGGAACACCTAGCAAAAAAAAGAGCCGCCCATCAGGCCCACCTAGCCCAGCCTTCCTGCCCTGTGAAGAAGTCTGCCTTCCGCCTCGTCTGCAGCAGTCTCCAGCGCAAGCTCAGAGATCTCCAGAATGAGTGGTGGACCAGACTTGCACAGAGGACCCAGCTTTGTGCTGACAATGGTGACTACAGGGGCTTCTACGAAGCACTGAAAGCAGTGTATGGTCCCAGGCACCTGGTACAAAGTCCCCTGCGAAGCGCGAATGGCCAGGCACTCCTCACAGATAATACCTCCATCTTGAACCGCTGGTCGGAATACTTTCAGAGCCTCTTCAGCGCTGAGCGCACTGTTCAAGAAGCAGTCGTCCTACAAATCCCACACCTCCCAGTAAAGGTTGAATTGGACGAACCGCCCACCGCTGAAGAGACCCTCACAGCCATCCACCAGCTCAAGAGTGGCAAAGCAGCAGGCATTGATGGAATACCGCCAGAGATCTGGAAACATGGAGGCACAGCACTGCACAACAAGCTCCATGACCTCTTTCTCTGCTGCTGGGAGGAAGGAACACTACCAAAAGATCTCCGTGATGCAGTCGTTATCACCCTGTACAAGAACAAAGGCGAGAAGTCTGACTGTTCCAACTATCGGGGAATTACCCTGCTGTCCATTGCTGGGAAAATCCTTGCAAGGCTGCTCCTGAATCGGCTGGTACCTGCCATCGCTGAAGACCAACTCCCAGAGGGCCAGTGTGGCTTCAGAGCAAACAGGAGCACCACCGATATGGTCTTTGTGCTGAGACAGCTACAGGAGAAGTGCCGCGAGCAGAACAAAGGGCTGTACGTAACATTTGTCGACCTAACAAAAGCGTTCGACACTGTAAGCAGGCAAGGCATGTGGCAGATCCTGGAGCGACTTGGCTGTCCCCCAAAGTTCCTCAACATGATTGTCC
>BTPG01000001.1:62770616-62913116 GCA_036245525.1 Semisulcospira habei
CTCCCCTCCCCCTGGCTCACTGACGAACTAGCTGAGGCCAAGCGCGAGCGCCGACAAGCGGAACGCCGCTGGCGCTCATCCGACCTCACCGTTCACAGACAGATCTTCCAAACCACCAGATCCAAAGTCTTCAGAATGATATCCGACTCCAAACGTAAACACCGTCGAAACAAAATCCTGGAATCCACTTCTTCCAAAACCCTCTACGCTACCATGAACACACTCCTAGGCACTTCTAAAGACTCTCCTCTTCCCAACACACACAGCAAAGAAGAACTCTCGTCCGCTTATTCGACCTATTTTTCCGACAAAATCCAAACTCTGCGCAACACACTCGATACTCTGCCTTCTCCGCCTTGGCCTCCCGACCCCCCCCCCCCCCCCTTTTCCGGCATTCCCCTCTCGTCCTTCCGCCCCGTCTCTCAGAATGAAGTTCTCAAGACCATAAAGTCCATGCCTTTCAAAACCTGCGAACTAGACCCCCTCCCAGCTTCTCTCTACCGGGACGGCCTTCCAAAACTTCTGCCCTTCATTACCGACATCATCAACACATCTCTAGAGAATGGCTTCGTCCCCGATATCTTTAAGTCCGCCATCGTCCGTCCTCTCCTGAAAAAAACACAACCTCTACCCAAACGATCTCAACAACTATCGCCCAGTCTCCAATCTCTCTTTCATGTGCAAGCTTCTTGAGAAGGTTGTTCTCAACCAGCTCAACCTCCACCTCGCGGACAACAACCTCCTCAGTCCCTTCCAGTCTGCCTATCGCAAACACCACAGCACTGAAACAGCCCTTCTACATATCCTAAACGACCTGCTCCTCTCCACCGACTCGGGCAACATCTCCCTTCTTACGCTGCTCGATCTCTCTGCCGCCTTCGACACTATAGACCACTCTATCCTCCTCCACCGCCTTCACCACTTCTTCGGCATCACTGACTCTGCTCAAGATTGGTTCCTCTCCTACCTCTCCGACAGACAGCAGTCCGTCACCATCGACGGCATCTCCTCCAACCCAGTCACACTCTCCTGCGGAAGTTCCAAAGGGGTCCGTCCTGGGCCCTGTCCTTTTCACACTCTACACCTCTCCCCTGTCCATCATCATCCAGTCTCATCACATACACCACCAACTCCACGCTGACGACTCACAACTACTAGACAAAGACAAACTCGACAACACTCAGTCACTACTGACTCGCACGGCTGACTGCTACGAAGACCTGAAAAACTGGATGACAGCAAACAAGCCTAAACTGAACGACCACAAAACGAAAGCCATGCTGGTAGGCACGCCCCAGAAACTTTCCCAGCTCCCTCCCTCGCTCCACCTTCAACTCGACAGCACCCCCATCTCCTTCTCTGACTCGGCCAAGAACCTCGGCGTTATCCTCGATTCTTCTCTTTCCATGACCAGCTTCGTCTCCGCCACGGTCCAGGCATGTTATTTCCACCTCCGTCGCATCAGTCAGATCAGAAAATACCTCACCACCGAAGCTGCAACCAAACTTGCTGTCTCTCCCATGTTATCTCGCATCGACTATTGCAACTCTCTCCCTTCCGGCCTGCCTCACTCCACCACTTTCACTCTCCAGCGCGTCCAGAACAATGCTGCCCGCCTCGCCCTCAGAAAGAAAAAATACGACCACATCACTCCACTTATTCACTGGCTCCCCATTCCCCCAACGCATCCAATACAAGATTCTGTCTCTCTGCTACAAATCCCTGAACAATTATGCTCCTACCTATCTCTCCAACTTACTTCACCTCTACACTCCTTCCCGCTCCCTCCGCTCCGCCTCCGACCCTTTCCACCTTCACATCCCCCGCACCAAAGTCAGCACTTTCGGTCCTCGCTCCTTCTCCGTCTACGGTCCATCCACCTGGAACACTCTCCCACTCTCCGTCAGAAACACTCTCTCTCCCCCCTCCAGTCCGCCCTCAAAACTCACCTCTTTCAACAGTTCTAGCACTATATCACCACACTCCCCACCCCAAGCTGACTGTCATAATGTATTTGTGGTACGTGAGTCATTGTCTAAAGCGTGCGCATTCGTGCGCGAGTTGTGAGTGCACGCTTAGAATTATAATTATTATAAGATAAGCGCATTATAAATACCGTAATTATTATAATTAATTATTATTACCCGACCCCCCAACCCACACCACCACCACCACCACCATCCACCCACCCCCTCCCAACCCCCAATGAAAAATATCGTTGATAAATAGAATATACATGTATGTACCCACTCCATTTTGTTTTCTCTTCTTAGACAGATGTACTGATATATTGTATAACAAGCAAATTAATTATTCATGAGCTTGCTCGATATACTTTCCTTCCCGAAAAGCCTTGCGGCTCTGGCAAAGTTGTTGATGGATTCTCGAGCCAGGGTCTTACGAAATAAAACACAAAATACTGTTCTGCTGCAACACTAATGCATCCTTTTCAACTATGACAAAGTTAACACTTTGATTATTTTTAAACTTGCCGTTCTTCATCAATGCCGAAGGTTCTTTTTTCGTCTATGTACGTTCCATCGTTTCCATCGTGTGCTTCGGCACTCGCATTGAACATGGAAACCCGTAAAAAGCGATACAAAGAGTACAAAATGCTAAATACACTAACCTATAATTTGAAACCTTTAGTATTGTTGTAGATATGTAACGCAGACTAGAGTCGCGAAATGCAACATTCCAAGCTAAAACAAGACGGGATGAACAATAACCCACAAAGTCCCTTCTATGATAGCTGTCCTCGCTGTCAATGGTCTACTATACCTTTTGTCTTTGACCTGATTCTGATGTCGAATTATCTAATATTGAAAAAGTCTCGCAGATCTGCCAATGCGTCAGTGAGTTCTATAACACCTTCAACTCGACAGCACCCCCATCTCCCTCTCTGACTCGGTCAAGAACCTCGGCGTTATCCTCGATTCCTCTCTTTCCATGATCAGCTTCGTCTCCGTCACGGCCCAGGCATGTTATTTCCACCTCCGCCGCATCAGTCAGATCAGAAAATACCTCACTACCGAAGCTGCCACCAAACTCGCTGTCTCTCTCATCTTATCTCACATCGACTACTGCAACTCTCTCCTTTCCGGCCTTCTTCACTCTATCACTCTCACTCTCCAGCGCGTCCAGAACAATGCTGCCCGCCTTGTCCTCAGAAAGAAAAAAGAAAAAAAAGTAAAATCCAACCACATCACTCCCCTGCTCAAGCTCCTTCACTGGTTCCCCATCCCCCAACGCATCCAATACAAGATTCTGTCTCTGCTACAAATCCCTGAACAACTACGCTCCTACCTATCTCTCCAACTTACTTCACCCCTACACTCCTTCCCGCTCCCTCCGCTTCGCCTCCGACCCTCTCCGCCTCCTCATCCCCCGCACCAAACTCAGCACTTTCGGCCCCCGCTCCTTCTCCGTCTACGGTCCATCCACCTGGAACACTCTCTCACTCTCTCTCCGTCAGAAACACTCTCTCTCCTCCTTCCAGTCCGCCCTCAAAACTCACCTCTTTCAACAGTTCTAGCACTATATCACCACACTCCCCACCCCAAGCTGACCGTCGTAATGTATTTTCACTATTTGTGGTACGTGAGTCATTGTCTAAAGCGTGCGCATGCGTGTGCGAGTTGTGAGTGCGCACTTAGAGTTATAATTATTATAAGCGCATTATAAATACCGTAATTATTATTATTATTATTATTATTATTATTATTATTATTATTATTATTATTATTATTATTATTATTATAAAGGGCGCAGAACATACGCGTCATTGATTTGTCAAACGTCATTTGTCATGACGTAAGTTTTAGTTTTTACGTAATTTTATATTTTACGTGATATAAGTTTCACTTTCGCTTCATAGGCTTGAGAAAATGGTGACAAAACTAGAACTTCACGGTACAATTTCAGTCTCGCTATAATTTATGTGAAAGCATGTTGACTTTATCTAGCTACACGATATACTAAGTACACGGGTCACCTGCATGCTCTTCTGAAAGCGCGTCGATGTGTGTGTGCATGTAAGTGCGTGCGTGCGCGCGCGCTCCAAACATCTCCAATAGGCATAGATCCTCATGCGCCTGGAGGGCGCATGAGGATCTATTCCTCCTGGAGATGCGTGCATATTTGTGTGAGAGATAGAGAGAGAGTCGCGCGCGAGAGAGAATGACGTCATATTTGGAGTATTATGTCAGTGACTGCGTGGTGACGGAGTTGCCTCTTTTGCGTCACCGCCACTGTCTGCCTTTCTCTAAAAGTCAAGGGTTTTTTTTTTTACTGTTTTAATTATTTTCTGAAAGGAAATAATTTTTACTAAAGAAGTTGAAAGGATACAAAGCTGGCTAACGAACTCATCCAATGTCTTTCTCCAAACTAGCTATATGCAAAAGTTCAAGTAAAATAATAAGACAAAAATTACGGACTCTAATCTGGGTCAACCGACTTCCTATAAACGGTTGTTTATGTCTTCAATGTCTTCAATTACAATATGCTCGGAGGCTCTCTTTAGCCACACACTTAAGACAGTATTTCGCCAAGTTTCAAGCTTGTGTGTACAGAAATATCGGAGATTTTCAAGTTTACATACATACGCACATACATGCACACATACATACGCACATACGGCGCTTCGAGCTAAATGTTCGTTCAGCAGCGAGGTTAGCGTAACTAGAAATGACGTAATTTTTATCTTGTTACTTCAATTGGCATTGACATCGTCTTTGACATCATGGATATGCTTAAATTCGCCCCACCGCGACCCGTCCTAAAAAGTCCCTTCTGTAAATAGAAGGGACTTTTTTTAAAAAAAACACCACCGAAACTGTCTTATTAGCGTAGGGGGCAGACGGAACATGCAAACGCTCAAAATCACTCAACACAGTTAGCTCCCTTGCGTCAACAAAAATGTCGACTGCTTCACATAGTACCTATAGTGGAGTCATGTTTTCTTGCTTGTTCGCTACTATTTATTTTTATTTTTCGAGTTATTATCCGCATTGCTGCTATGGGTGTTGCATTGCTCAACTTTGCTTATGAGTTAAACTGAATTATGATCATTTTGTGGCACATCTCTGCAGTAAAACCTCGACTTCTGGAGAAAATCAAACAATGA
The DNA here is from genome assembly GCA_036245525.1 of Semisulcospira habei. NCBI lineage: Eukaryota > Metazoa > Mollusca > Gastropoda > Semisulcospiridae > Semisulcospira > Semisulcospira habei. The sequence goes on from BTPG01000001.1 coordinate 62,775,742, forward strand.
CGGTGACGTAAAAACAGCAAATTCGTGACCACCCCAGACATCGACGCAATGCTATAGATATGACGTATCTCAACCAATGACGCGTATGCACTGTGCCTCTTATAGAGCGCACTGACGCATTGGCAAATCTCCGAGGCTTTTTTTCAGTAAGAGATATTTCAACATCAGAATCACGTCAAAGACAACAGGTAGAGACCTTGACAGCGAAGACAGCTCGCATGTAGAAGGCACATTACGGCTCTCATGTAGAAGAGACTTCGTGGGTTATGGTTCATCTCATCTTGTTTCTAATGAATGTTTTTTTTCTAACTTGTGCATTGCAGAGAACTGAACTGAACTGAACTGAACTAAAACATATTCAAGACACGGCTTCGACCGAATCCTGCCTAAACTCAACTGCTGAGTAACAAAGGAACGGAACACAACTGAGTGGATTATGATTGCTGGCAACCCAACAATGGACTGGAACGGAACACTGGATAGGGCAACCAACGACAGTACATCAGAGTCGTCCATGAACTATTATTATGATTACGGTGACTATAATCTCTGGGTACCCAGGATTGGTATGCTGTGGAAAGTGACTGGCCCCATTATCCTGATTCTAGGCACGTTTGGCAACGCGGCAATCATTCTGGTTCTCCGCAAGATGCTGTCTGACTCGTCTGCCTTTCCCCTGCTGTTCATGGCTCTCGCTGTCACCGACCTCCTCCTGCTCTACGTGTTTCTTCTGCCTCGCTGGGTGGCCGAACAGTTTAATTACTGGCTCATCGACACGAGTACAGCAGCCTGTAAGATGTTAACTTGGATGGAGTACGCCCTCAAAACGCTGTCGGCTTGGCTTCTAGCCGCCATGACCGCCCAGCGCGCCATCACCATCGTCTGGCCGATCCAGATCCGCAAAGTCAAGCCTCGCCATCAGGCGCTTATCACCATAGCTGTCCTCGTGGTCGTCTGCTTCGCTTTCAACACTTACACTCTGCACGGCATGCACACCCGGCACGGCAATAACTCAGATTTTTGCTTCTGGCTGAAGGAGTTCGAGTTCGGTGCTTACGTACCCTTGCATTGGATGGAGTTCCTTCTCAATGCCTGCTTCCCCTCCGTCATCATGATAGTCTGTAACTGGCTGATGATCCGAGCCGTCGTCCGCTCCACCGAGCGTTCTCACAAGATGTCTGGCTTTCGCAACACCGACTCCAGCAACGTACAGGCCTCCCGAGTGACCCTGACCTTGATCGTGGTGTCCTTGACCTTCATCATGCTAACCTCGCCTTACTGCGTCATGCTGATCGTCCAAGGAAAACAACTCGAATTGAAGAGCGATCATGAGTTCCTTTTCTGGTTCAACGTCACCCATGTGATGTGGATCACCAACAGCGCTGTCAACTTCTTCCTCTATATCCTGACGGGATCCCGGTTCCGGGAGGAGGGTAGGAGGATGTTCATCAGGTCCGAGAGACGCACCAGCCGCTCCTCTTCCAGCACCGTGGAGACAGGTAGCCACTCCCATCACGTCATGACAACGGATTTCTAACTCAAGACCAAAAGGTGACCGCCTGGTGTGTCACTTGCAAAGAAATAGCCAACAAAGATAGAAACTCTCAAAGGAAGGATAAGCACAAAACAGTTTACTCTTCTGTGCTTGTCCTCTCAATGCGTGTTTCTGGTTCTGTTTGTTATTTCACTCCCCAGATTTCAAGTCACTGAGACTGTTTTCCCCTTTCATGCCGGCCACCACATCATGATGTCTCCAACACAAGCTCCCTGATTCAAATGGATATCATTACATTATAAATAATGCCATCAAGAGACATGGATTCTCATGAGCCCCCGCGTCTGAGAGGGGCTCATGAGGATCTATGTACCTTGCGTTTGGGTTTTGTTGGCTGTGTTTCGCGTATTTCTAGTCGCTTTCAAAAACTCAACGTAAAAAAAAACCCAGACATTAACCCCTTCACTGCCAGCTGCAAGAGACCAATTTGTACCCGTGTTTCTTGGACGGTGTTTACTTTTGGGCGTTGAATAAACCAAGATTTCAGAAACACAAATGTACATACAGTGGCAGGGAAGGGGTTAAACCGTGGCAGTATACCTTTTTCAGTGTCAGATCTATGCAAGGTGGCTAACAGACTTTGATGCCGTGACAAAGGATCTCGTAGCCTCGTCAAACATGTGCGCGTTCAAGAATACAAAATACTAGTTTACAAGCATTGACAGCACAACACGATGTCCTCGGGGCGACGTCAGCCGGAGTTGGCCCGTGCACATATATGCACGGGCCAAAAGCGGCTTATGTCGCCCCGAGGACCTTTTGCTCATTCGATATTAGTTCTGTTCTGCCTCCAATGCATGCAAACTCTCAAAGTCAAACAAACTCGCAACTTCTCAAACTAGCTTGGACGCACCCACCCTCAAACCCGCGCAATTAGGCACACATCCAGTAAGGAAAATAACGACGGCCTTAGTTGGCCAGCGCACTGCCCGTGGACAATGTGCCTGCTGGGTGGTTATCTTAAACGTACGTCACTGAACCCATTACAAGTGACACGTGCCTTATTTACGGATAATTTCTTTTATGTAGATTCCAATTAGAACATGCACAGACCTTGACTTGCACTGAGCCGCGTTGACTATGTAGTAGGCAAACTGGCGCCATGACAGCTCGAGTTAGGTGACTAAGCATCCTGGCTCCAAGCTAAAATCAGGCATTAGTCTTGAGCTATCAAATCAGTTCAGTGTTCCAAAATACCTGGCATTTAAAGAGATGACTCATACATACACTATAACACACAAGACCGAAATCCCCAGATTTTGAAGTTGCACTCTGAAGGACGGTATTACAATTCTAAAGACAGATCGAGCATGATAGTTCAAGGGTGGTGCCAGAATAGCTTGGCGCCTATGGGCGCCAAGCTATTCTGGCACCACCCATGAACTGTCATGCTTGGTCCATGTTTTGTTGTGGTGTGTCGGGACTGAATGAGTTGATGTGAAGACAGTTTTACAAGACATGCTAATGAATTCTTATCAAAAAAGATGGTCCGAATCCCGCCCACGCTCGTCTGCACTTGGGAGCGGGGTAGTTTTACTACTTTTTAGTTCCGAGGGTCACCTAGTTCAGCCCCACAGGATGGGTTTTCCGCTTATTTTTTTCTGGAGCTTTTTGTTTTTGTCTAGCTTTGGTGCGTTCACCTGTATTTTTCTTTTTAAATCATTCATTCTGTCCGCGTTGCCTGTAGACCTTGATAGGTGTATTCTGTTGCTAAACGGTCTGCCGCACCAAAGAGGTGATTTCATTTGTCTGTTTGCAGTTCATCAGTTTTGAAGATGTCATTTTCTTGTATATAATTCCTAACTGTGATGATTTTCTGCTCCTATGAACTAGGGTTCGATAAGTCGGCATGAATGTCCAGCGTTTCTAACATCTGTCTTAACCCTATAGGCGCCAAGCTATTCTGGCACCACCCTTTAACTATCATGGTCGAGCAATATCTTGCTGTGGTGTGTCGGGGCTGAATGAGTTAACTCGTTGGAGACGCGCCGTATACGGCTACGCGGCTATTAGCCGCGTATCCGTATAATTATGTCACGTCTCCAATGAGTTAAGTATATTCTGCTTATATCAAACCTGCAGGCGATATATATTCAATATTCTGTTTTGCATTTTTCACAAGCGGCGCAGTCACAGTCGCAGGCACAACCAAAGAAAGCTGTGTTGCTGTTGGGATGTTTAGCCATAAGGGCCTACAAGCAACCAGGATCTAGGTGCACGACAGGCTCTTAAATATAAAACAGTTTTAACGTTAAAAAACATTTTAGTTAACAGAGATTTTAAAATAGTTTTGAAACTGTTGCACGACATGCTTCTAAAAAAAAGTTAGAAACTTTTTGGAGGGCTCTCGTTTTATAAATAGGTGAAGAGGGGGTACCTGAATAGTTTATTTCGCAATGAAGCATTCCTATCAAAGTTATCAGCTCTTATCACTTCTAAAGTTAATAGCGACAATCTTCGCTAAAACAGTTTGAAAACGTCCTTTCATTGCGCTAAACAGGATTTTTTTTAATAATAAAAAGAAACGGTTGCGCGGACCCACTGCGGCCGTCGTGGGCCTTAGGATCTTTGCTTACTGGGGAATGCTTCTTTCGCTTACGCAGCCAACTCGGTCGGATTGGCAATTTCGAATCGTCCCTGAAGCATTAAATAGTTTCAAGATACAGTAAAACTGTTGCCGCAAGGGTTTCTTACTGATGATGCCTGTAAGCAAATTGCATGTTCACAGATTTTGTCAAGGCTTGACTACTGTAACTCTAAAATGTCAGGTACGTCGAACGATCTGCTCAACTGGCTCCCAAGATTCAAAACCACGCAACAAGACTTGTACTGAAAAAAACAAAGCCTGGTCACATCACTCCCTTGCTTAAGCAGTTACACTGGTTTCCTGTGAAGTTCAGAATTGAATACAAAACTGCTTCCCTCGAATTTCAGGCCTTTGATAAAACACTCCCAGCATATTTGTCCTCTAGTCTTCCTGTCTATACACCAGGCAGAGTATTGACTACCCCCAGAGTGTCTTTAAAAACCTTTGGACATCGGTCCTTTTCTTTCCAAGCTCCCAAAGTGTGGAATGGTCTTCCCCATGATGTTCGCCATGCACCATCTTTGGCCATTTTCAGGGCTAGATTGAAAACATTTTTTTTTTCAATTTGGCCTTGGAAAGGGATTGATAAACCCTACGTTTTCCCATCAACATGTATATATCTGATCAGGCTCTTGAAATGTTATGTTTATTATTTCAGTATTGTGTCAGTGTGCATTTGGACGTATGTATGATTACGCTTTTGTACGTTGTTCGTGTGGTAAAAATGCCTTGTACACGTTTTTTTAATCGTATTATTTTGTTCTTTTTTTTTTTTTGTGTAGTCAGTGTGCTCACTGAGGCTTACTGCATAGTTCAGCTATTTTTGTCTCCTGCGAGCCTGGCTGGAATTTAATGTGTAGCACAGCACAACGTGTAGACAAAGGCCAGATGTTGTACTCAATGACCGCACCTCGCCGATATGTCGGTTTCTCCTTTCCTTCCAGAGCTCTGCTACGGTGCCAGACAGCTGGTTACTGCGGAGTATTTTCCCCTGACAGGAGATTTGTGGATTTGGGTTGTTAACTACGTAGTCTTGTAAAAGTACGATTTTTCATCTGCAAGAGGTTTTTGCAACAATATAGTGTTTGAAGTGCTCTGAGTGTCGGTAATAGTTTCAGAACTGACAAAAGCGTATTCAGCTGGGAAAGTAATGTTTTATCCCATGGAAGAGTGCTCCACCATTTTGTAACACGTAATGATTTTGGTCGGGCGAGCGACTTTCTCGCTGCCCAGCTTTTCTGCTAGCGAAAGCTCCCGTTGTAGTCGGCCTTTGGCTTAGATCCTGGTCTGCGGAGATAGGTGGATTTGAGCGGTTGTTATCCATGGCTTGAGGGCAGTGGGCAGATTTCACATCTGCACGGGACATAGACGACCCCGCCCTCCACGAGTCCCCTGCTGCCTTCTGGCCGCTTGGCTGCGGAAAGGCTAAGCAGTTCAGCGACTAAGTCCTAGCCAGCGACTCATCGCAAGTTGGAGCACAGCTGTTAAATCTCACCCGAGTGAGGCACGCAGCTAAAACCTAACCATGCCATAATACCCTGACACTGTTGGAGTAGGCAGTCTGAGAACAGCCCCTCCCATTTGGCCAGAGGGCATACAGCAAACGTAGGAAGGGTCATGCACTCGTGGCGTTATCTATGCATGTTAATGTAACAGAGAAGCAGAGTTCGCCATTGATGTGTGATGTGAGTGGTACTGACAGTTCGTAATCACAGTCTATAGAAGAGCGTCCCCCTTCCTGGTTATCAACATAAATAACGAAAAGTATAAGCAGGATTTCAAGGGCTTAAGGAAATATTTAGAAGTAAATGTACTGCCATTTACGTCTGTATTCCTGACGCTGAAATATGCCGACGGCGGTTTCAAATACACTTGTCTGTTAAATCTCAAGACCCATGTACCGTTATGTTTCACAACTGCACAACCTTTTAGTCTGAAACATCGTACTGAACAATGAATTCCAAGGTCTCCATGTAAATCAAAGATTGTATGAAAGTCATAGTTAGCATTTAAATTTTGCTGTCGTATGGATTAAATAGTAGGTTGCTATGTTTTGTCATTGATTAGTTACTGTTGTTTTTCTGGTGTGCAACAAACTCAAGTTTTCACTTTAAACGGTCCATTGCTCACCATTTCGTGATCCGTGCCGGAGAGTGATCACGTGGTGATTATTGAACCGTTGGGAGCGAAAGCCCGCACAGTCTTCGTCCACTTACCTGCCGGCCTCACTGACCTCGTAATTATTTATCACTTCGTACCGGCTGTGTCTGCAATCCAAACTTCGCTGGGACAACCGTAAGTTTGAATTTTTTAGTATTTAAAAGGTCTCGCTTATGTAGTGGTCTTGATGCTTTTGTTGTTTTGATTGCATGCTTATTTCACGCTTTTCTTGCATTTCCCTGCCATAACGTTGCATACTGTGGTAAATCATGGGAATCTGTGATGCTCTACAATAATGTTCTTATGTTGTTTTGTTATTGTTGGATTTTTCTTTTTAATTTAGTTGATGCTTCAGCGTTTGTTGTTATATGAAGGTTGCTAAATGATACTGTTTGTATGAAGTAAAATGTTACCTACAATTTCTAATAATGTACTCACTACGCTTTCAACTATTGTCTTATCTGCAAAAGGGATTGTGTACTTCACTCATTTGCACACTGCACACGTCACGTTATTTCTTCACTGAGTTCTAATGCAGGTATTTTGCAATTTGTGTGTGTGCAAAAATCACAATTCAGTTTTTAAATATCTGAATGATTTTTACAAAGTCAAAAAAGTATTTAATGACTTTATAAAATTGTTATATTTGTCATACCAAAAGTATCTGTGATACCAAGCCCTCTTCTTCTCTTTTTTTTTTCAGGGCATCATAACGTGCTTCGATGTCTTTAAAGAGCTTACCAACTATTTCACACCTTAACGTCTACGAAGATGGAGATCGTGTTTGGCTTTCGTTTGAGGAATTTTTACAGTTTCTTAGAGATAACATAAAAAAAAATCGGACACTGCCACAAATTTAATAAGAAGAGACAATCTTGTTCGAAAATTCAAGAAAGCGTCAGAATTCAGAGATGGCGTGGGTCTGGAATGCAAGACAATAACTGTGGAGGCAGCTTTGAATTTTATTTTCAATAATTCTGAGGCACTCGCAATTTGCAGCATAATTGCCAGGGAGGTGAGGAACTGCATTCTGAACCCGGCAGCTGCATCAGTGCCCCCCGAAGTGTTGTCTGGTGTGAAAACGATCAAAGATCTATATGACACTATCGCTGCCAGTTCTTTGCATGACAAGAAACTCAACGATTTTTTTTCTCTGCACTCCACAACAGATACATCAGAGCTGAAGACAATAAACACAAACTACAAAGAGTGCTTTTCGTCCTTACAATGGGAAAAGATCGCGCTGTTTGAGTTTGCTGTGCCTCTTCTATCCATCTTCAGTGCAGACGGCTACCAGTCATCCATTCTTTTGCAGTCTGTCCAGCAAAGAAAAGGCGAGGCTGAGATGGCGCAGCTGGACTGGCTGGTTGATGTTCTGCCAGACCTCAGACCAAGAGAGAGCATCATTTCTTTAGTGACCTCTGCAGACATAGACGCTGTTCCAATTCATCTCTTTGTCGTCAGCAACAGGTGGCCAAGGAAATCGGATGGTTCATTCATACACCCTGTTCATGTCGTGCTACAGAAGACCAAGGGACTTTACGACACCTACAACATCACGGGTATCGTTGAAACACTAGAAAAGAAATATGGAAAAGACGCTGGGATGAAGGTTGCCATCAACCTTGTGCATGGGTGGTAATGATTTCCTGCCGAAAATTTTCAATATTTCTCATGCAAAACTACTACAAACTGTCTTATCCCAGGGATACTATCACACATTGTTCCCCTTTGTGGCAGATGGCGAAAAAGGCTATTACACAGGTGGATCCGTCGACAAAGAAAGGTACTTGGAGTTGATGAAAACCTTATACTGTCCGCCGCGCTGCAACCCCTCTCAACTGTCAGTTGAGTCGGTCAGACAGTACAGTATAAAGGACCTCAAAAAGTCTACCTTCAATAACGAACAATTGTGGATGCCACCAGTGCCAGTGTTACATCTCATCGCAGATCTCATCGACCTACAGATCGCATATCTGTTCACTGCTGGCGAACACGCCTCTAGTTTGCCAGATTTCCTGTCTTCTGGATGCCTTGTCAAACGAGCTGATGGCCAAGTAGACTACAACTTTGACTCCGAAATGAGAGTTGAAGACAAGCAGGACCTTCTTCAAATTCCAGAAGCTGTCCTTCAGGGCTTGATTCTTCGGGCCAGCAGACAAGGATCGAAACGCCGAATGCAAGACACCCCACAAAAAGGCGAGCGTCGAAAGATAAAGCCAGTGACATCTACTCCAAAGGTACTCTATCACTGCTTAATTTTGTACCAAGAGTTGCGAATAAAATACTTATTATACGTGTATACGACGAAACAATAACACGAGAAAGTGTCACGTCAGCCAGAAAGACAACGTGTACATTACACTAGACTAGCAAACACAGAAATATGGGTATATTTTGTGGAAAAGGACATATTAAACCGGTTGTAATCGTAATGGCAATGAAGAATTGTCAAAGTTGGAACATTATAAAAATAGTGTGCCTTCAATCGTTACGGTTCCAAAAGGTTTATTCTAACGTCGATTGAGCCGTGACAGTTATTGTAGCTTGTACATGATCATACAAGAAGATTTTATTCGAGCTAATGACTGCCTTTGTTCTTATGTTTGAACTTTTATAATTGCAGAAACAGTAACAAGTAGAACAGATGGAGCTGTCAGGAGACAGGGAGTTCTTCAGACGCAACATTGAACTATGGACTTTTGTGAATATAACACTGAAGATACTGAATTAGTAACAAACGTTGCACTCATACACCGATATGGCGGTCACCTTTCATCATAACCTTGGACCGAAGCACTCAAGACATTTTGAAACTGCTGTTCATAGTTGGGTTAAAGTGTTAGTTATGTATTAATACGTTAGTTCATGTATTGGTTTTCTTACTTCTTTCTCGGCGGTTTTATTGCGCTACCATAGTGCGTCGGATCCACAGCGGTTTGTGTCGGGCATTATGTCATATTATCGGCACATAACAACGATGTACATCAACATTGTATTGTATTGTGCTCCCGCTTATGCTATAAAGTCGCTAGGTGTGAACTTTGTGATGAAGGGGTTACCGCCCAAATGACGCTAATGCCGGAAAGTTTAAGTTATTATTACTACTAATTGGTCATAGTCGTGCCCGCTTTTCAAGGAATTGATACCAGATATAATAGTGTTGATATTTGCTGTAATTTCACGACATGTCGCATTGAAAAGTATTGCAACTTGAAATGGTTTCTTTAACCTGAGGAAACCCCTGACATCAAAGCCCCCGTGTCTCCGGGGAAGGCTTTTGAGCCAGAGACTAGGACAAGGACAGTCTGATATAAAACCTACGACCCGAGGACCTCGATGCCATCGTCCCAGCTTGCTAGGCCATGGCAGATGAACCAAGGGTTTAAAGGGTGGGGCCAGTACTGCGCACACTGCACTCCACCAAAAAGCTCCACCGCGCAGGCTTTAGGAAACGTCCATTAACAAGCCTGCAGACGTCGTGGGCAACTCCTATAAAATCTTCGTTCGCGAAGTCAAGCCAAGATAAATATCCATGACTGCTCCTACAGTTGCTGTTTCTTCGACTTTGCCGTTTTTCCAGAGTTCTCTACAAACCAGCATTTTGGACTCTGTCGTTTTTTGGGAGTCTTGGGACTTTGCCATTTTTCTGGCGGCTCTCCTTTATAACGGGTGCTCCGGACTCTGCCGCTTTTTGGAGTCTTCGGACTCTGCCATTTTTTTGTAGTCTTCCTTGATAACGGGCGTCTCGGACTTTGTCGTTTTTCCGAGGCTTCCCAATATCAAAGGACGTTTTAGACTTTGCCATTTTTTTTTTAGTCTTCGGACTCTGCCATTTCCGAGGTTTTCCTTTATAACGGGCGCTTCGGACTTTGCCATTTTTCTGGAGTCTTCCTTGATAACGGGCGTCTCGGACTTTGTCGTTTTTCCGAGGCTTCCCTTTATCGAAGGACCTTTTGGACTCTGCCATTTTTCTTAGATAGTTATCCTTTATAGCGGGCGGCTCGGACTCTGTCGTTTTTCCGAGGCTTCCCTTTACAAAGGGCGTTTTGGACTCTGTTATTTTCGGGGCTCTTCTTTTGTAACAGGCGCCTCGGACTCTGTCGTTTTCCGAGGCTTCCCTTTTACAAAGGGGCGCTTTGGACTTAGTCATTTTTGTACAGGTCTTCCTTTATCAAAGGCCTCTCTGACTTAGTTACTTCTATAGACTTTCTTTTATAAAGGGCACTTTGGACTTTGTCATTTTTGCAGAGACTTCCTTTTATCTAATGGCCTCTCCGACTTAGTTATTTTACTAGATTCTCCTTTGTTCGGACTTTGTCATTCTTGTTAGAGACACAACTTAGATATTAGTACCATGCTGCGCTACTGTAGTAACGTCTGATGACATTGTGACCAGCAGAGAATATACTTTTCTCAAACGGCCTCATGCCGGGGCATTTGTTGTCGCTTTAGCCTTATTAGCCTGTACTGCAATATATATACGAAATGCGATCTTCGTTTCACATGTTTTATTGTAGTTAGCATCGAGTGCGAGTGACTGTGCTTGTGTGTGTGACTTGGCATCCTGACACGAGCAAACATTTACATACACATTCACCGGTCACACAAACATTGCACACGGTCAGCGACGCTACAGATTTTGGTGTCGAAGGCTGGGGTGAGGCGACACTACATAATTTTGGTGTCAGAAGGGCGACATTACATTCGTACCTTCGTTAGTTAATTTCAGTTAGTTAGATTATCTAGCTGTAAAGCGCTCTGAACCTTTCTTTGTGGGGATAATGCGCTATAGAAGAGTATTATTATTATTGTTGGTGGTGGTGGTGGTGGTGGTGGTGGTGGTGGTGGTGGTGCTGTTGTTGTTGTTGTTGCTGCTGCTGCTGTTGTTGTTGTTGTTGTTGTTATGTGAAAGGAAAACAGAAAATAGGTTGAAAACCCTTTTAAAGTTAAAACATGAACAACGACGTTTCGGATCAGAGATCTTTCTTCACGGTCAGGGGCGGATCTGGGGGGAGAGGGGTGTTCCAGGGTTTCTGGACCACCAACACCTCACACACACACACACACACACACACACACACACACACACACACATACACACACACACACACACAAATTCTTTAAAATGCTATAACAAAGTCCCTTTTTGGGGTGTTTGGAACCCCCCCCCCCTCCACCCCCATTTCCCCCACGTTTAATATTTTGGCGAGTTCCCTCCCCCTCCCCGTTGTTTGTGGTGAGAGTCTTAACATGCACGCGCCTTCTCTCTACACACACTCCTCCCCCCCCCCCCACTCCATCCCCACCCCCTCCCGAGGTAACTGATCAGCCCCTGACGCCTCTACGCACAAGGCACGTAGAACAAAACATTCGTCTACATAAATTAAAAGAAAAGGAAAGACTGCTCTTACCTACTTTACTTTGTAAACATTCGAATACATACATTTACGTCAACACACGCATTTGCATTTACTCGTTCTTGCTGCCGCTCACATATGGGCATACAGCATCAAGTATCAACGGTAGCATCAAGTATCAGCAGTGAGGTCAAACCAGGCACCAACCACCCATCAGCCCGAGCATACGTCCCTAAACATGGGTTTGTCTAGGGGCGAATGCTCAGTCAAGCCGCACGGATGGTAAGTGCCAAGCCTGTCCGCGAAAAAGGATTCTGTCATTTTGCGGTGGATGAAGTTGGATGTATTTTGCAAAAGGATGTATATGCTCAAATGTGTGAGGCTATGAGGAGGTTCGTTGAAATGACGCTCAACCTGGTTGTTGTATCCGAGGCGTATCGAACGAACATGCTCCTCGCAGCGTTCGGGGAGTGTACGATATGTCTCCCCCTCATACAGCATCTTCGGGCGGTGAGAACATGAGACGACATAGACGATATCTGATGATTGGCATGTGAATAATCGGTGGACAGTGAAACTTGAGATGGCAGGTGTCCGGTGGTGACGGGGGATGTGTTGATGTACGGGCATGCTTTGCAGTGTGGTTGCTGACGATGGTGTGTGCCAGGTGGTAAGGTGTTAGATGCGCGAAGTGAACTGTGAACAAGATGATTGCGTAGGTTTGTGTAGCGTCTGTAAGCTACCAGCGGAGGATCAGGAAATATGTCTTTCAATAATGTGCCATTCTGAATAATGTGGAAGTTTCTGATGATAATGTTTTTGGTGTGTATGTTGTAAGAATTATACGTGATACACAGGAACGGCAAGTCCTCTGCAGCGCTGTGTGTTTTCTCCCGCAATGCTTCACTTCTGTTTTTGGCCTCAGCTTTAGAACGAGCTGTGTTGACAATGGCCTGGTGTGAGAAGAAAGTGATTCAAGATAATTATTGTCTCAAATGGGATATTCTTGCTACAGCTCACATCTCATAACAGAAAGAGGTAAACGGATAAGTAAGAAATATGAGCATCCCCCTTCGTGGGTCCGATGACCATTGCTTACTGGGGTAGTTTTCGCGATAAATAGTGCTAGCGATACGCACCGAATGAGATACAACAGATTGGTTGTTACAAAGTCCGTGACTCATGCACTGTGATCTGCCGCTTGTAAAGGCCAGGGGCCAGTTGCATGAGCGAGCTTAGTCCTGCACCAGCCACTAAGCAAGATGCGCCGCTATATTGCATGAGCGAGCTTAGTCCTGCACCAGCCATTAAGCAAGGTGCGCCGCTAGCGGCGCACCTTGCTTAGTGGCTGGTGCAGGTCTAAGCTCGCTCATGCAACTGGCCCCAGGTTCGGCTGAAAGAGTGCATAATAAATATCAGTGCAATCTCAAGCCGTGTTTTCCTGAAAATCTTCACTGCCAAAAAAGAAAACTAGACACGATCCAACTGAAAGAGACATAGATCCTCATGAGCCCCCACAAATGTGGGGGCACATGAGAATCAATGTCTCAGGGGCGGATCAGTTATCTGGAGGGGGTGGGGGATTCAAACTTTTTGTTTGGGACCTTCAACCTGATACAAAAGGTCTCCCCGACGCTAGACCTTGCTTCCAGTGGTCGAAAAATCGAAAAGAGGGGAAAGGGGGGACGGGCTGGGAGGAGGTGCGTGCGTCTTAACATTGTCACCATTCGCCAAAAGATCAAACAACAGGGTGGGAGGGGGGGGGGGTCGGGGTGCAGACACCCATAAAAGGGACTTTGTTATGATATTTTACAGATTTGGGGAAGGGGGGATTCCGGAACCCTGTAATCCTCCCCCCCCCCCCCCATTCGCCACCAACACCCCCACCCCCAGATCCGCTCCTGTGTCTCTTGCTGACTACTTTGTATCCATTTCCGCTCGACGGCTGGGACCTTTTTGATGTTCAATAAACTCACATTTCAGAAAGGCAATCCACGGTCACTGGTCGTGAAGGCCACGCTAACTTATATTTTGCGGCGTACATTGAGTGCAAGCAGCACTTCAAATTTTTAAGTTCTGTGTTCCAAGAAGATATGATCAGAACAGGGAATGTCTGCATCTATATCGTTTCATGAGATCATACACAGGACACGAATGCATAGTCAGTTAAGCGCAGTCGCCACGTCCTCCTGCTAATTAAAAGGAAAACACTCCTTTTGTTGTTGTTTCATCTTCCGAGGCATTTAGCGATTCAAGCGTGGCAACAACATCCCAAAAGATGAGAAGCAGGGGTTTGTTGTATGAGTGAGCTTAGTCCTGCGCAAGCCTTTAAGCAAGGTGCTTTGCGCAAGACTAAGCTCATTCATGCAGTTGGCCAAGCGGTTCAAAAAGACTGACGTGTTTGCATTTGCAAAACGGTGCCAGTGGTCACAGTGACGCCATGTGCTTCACGAAGCAACAAAATAACAGAAAATTGACGCATTCTGTGTTGCTGTTGGTGTTCAGCATAATAATGCTGTATTGACCCAATATGACCCCTGACTATTAGTCTAACAAGCACCAAAAGCATCTACTGACATCTAACCCCTGGCGGAGCCTCAAGATTTGTTTTGGGTTTTTCTATTGTTTGTTGCTGGTGTTCTTGTTTTTGTTTGTTTTTGGGTTTTTTGTTTGTTTAGGGTTTTTGTTTTTTGTTTTTGTTTTTTTGCTTTTTTTTTATAGATGTTTTGTTTTCTTGGGTTTCGTTTTGTTGTTGTTTGTTGTTGTTGTTTTTATTTTAGGTTTGTTGTTGTTTTTTGTTTTGTTGTTGTTGTTTTGAGGGGTTGTTTGTTTGTTTGTTTGTTGTTGGGTTTTTTTAGGGGGTTGTTTGTTTGTTTTTTATTGTTGTTTATTTTTTGGGGGGAAGTGGAGGGGGGAGGTATTGTTTGGATGTGGTATGGTTTTGTTTTTTACTTCTTCTTTTTTTGTTATTTTTGTTTTGTTTTGTTTTGTTTTGGTTTTTTTTTGGGGGGTGGGGTGGGTGTGGGGTTGGGTGTGGGGGGGGGGAGGTTGGGGGTGGGGGTGGGAGAAGACAATAGAACTTAGGCTCAGAGTTCATTTATTTAGAATCGGTGACGCACAAACGTACCGGATGACATGGTTGTGACGCACTAGATAATTTGGATCTTCACACTATTGAAAACACTATGTTCACTTCAGATCTGATGGCGCATATTAAAACATGAGCGGATCCGTTTCTTTGGGTGATTCGTTTTCGTCGTTAGACAACAACAAAAATCTCCATTTTGAACATATTTTTATCTCCGCTACAGAGTGCCTTAGTTAAAACACATTCAGTTGGTGGTGCAGAATTACCTCTTATTTTTCTACTTAGCCTTCTCAAGGTGTACATAATCATATGTACTACAAGGATGAGGCGTCAAAGAAATTATGAACGACTGACAAGAATATGAGGTCATCAGCTTGTTCTGAAGTGACGTAAATGTTTTCTTGTTACCGTCATGGTATACTAATGACGTGGATTCTGTTTATCAAAAAAAAATCTTGTGGACAATCTTGTGAAATCTTTCACATCGCAGTAGCTGAGAGTGGCTTGTGCATTGACTAGAACCTTCTACATCAGCTTATGGTGGCATTTTTGTCGTTTAGCGCTGCGTCATGACCCTTAAACGTAGTTCATATAGGATATACGCCAAGCGCTGTACCTTTGTATGCGCTTGGTATACAAGCTAACAGACATCATATCAGGAGGTTCGACAGGTCACATTACATAGTCAAATTTGGCCAGTTCAGGCAATGCAAGGACCGGTGTTTTTAAAAATAATTTTTGCCTTGTTTGAAAATTTGTAGTAGGGCTGAATGTTAGAATTTGCTGAAAATTTCTGGTTAGATGAGAGGAGACATGTTTGGTGCTTTGATTCATACCATCCTGAGCTTATCCAGTGGACAATTGTGGGCCTATGTTGAGTTGCCGTTGACGTAGTGATTTGAGGGGCACGCTGATTTCAGCTGTGCTTGGGTGTGTGGTTGGTAAGGAATAGGGTTCATAGCCAAGAAATGAGACTGTCAATGTGCTGTTTTTATTGTTATTTTGTGCATGGCCAATGTGCAGCTGGTGGGCAGTAGTGTTTTTTAGGGGATTGAAATATTAGGGGATGCCTGGGACTGACTATGGCTAAGAGACTGTACTGTACTGAAACGGCACTGTGGTCCGTGGCCGACAGGTAAAGCCTAAACAGTAGCAGAGAGGCTAAAGTTACCTTCACAATCTTCTTTGTCGTCTGATCCATCACGCGCAATGTATGGAAATGTGGGCGCAGGTTGTTTGAAACGGCAATCATAACAAAATTCTATTGCATTTTCTTTAGAAATGTTTGGGGAAAGCAGCGTTCTAGCCGAATGCATGAATGTTTTAGCTTGATTCCGGCTTGGCCGAGCTTTATGTTGGGGGGGGGGGGGGGGATGTGTTTAGGCCATACATTGCACGCATGAATGTTTCATCTCATTCCGGTCTGGCAAGGCGGAATCAGGATGAAACATTTGCGTGTGCATTAACGCATTCTGCCCGCGACACACCACAGCAAGATGTAGCTCGACCATGATAGTTCAAGGGTGTTGGCAGAATAGCTTGGCGCCTATAGGCGCCAAGCTATTCTGCCACCACCCGTGAACTATCATGGTCGATCTGTCTCCTGAATTGTAAAGCAGTCCTCAGAGGATAATTCCCGTGGGTATTTCGTATCTCGGGCACAATGAGTGAAGAGCATCGTTTTATTTTCGACTTACTCTACGTTTGTGTAGAAATTATTATTGACATTGTTACATGTGTTATTTATCGTTATTGTGCTTTGGTTTTGAAAAGGTTTTAACTCGCTGTTTTTGGTATTATCATCATAGTATAATAGTGTTACTGTTATTGTTGCTGTTGTTACTTTTGATGTATGTTTTCGTCCTCTCCATATATACACGACAAAGAATGGCTATTTATATTATTATATTATATTTATATTATTATTTGGAGAACAAAATAGTTTTGAAGAAGAAATATCATACATTTTTATTTTATGTTTTATGTGTACTAGGTTGGTTTGTTGGCTCCCCCTCCCCCCCTCATCCCACCCGACCCCAACCCAAACCCCACCCCTACACCCTCACCCCACCCCCTCCCCGTTGTTTTATTTTTCGGAGGTTGGACTGTCTGCCCTAGTACCACCACCACCCACCATCACCCCCCAAAAAATTAATTAATTAATTAATAATTAAATAATTAGATAATAAATAAATAAATAAACAAATAAATAAATCTTAAATACGGATTTCCCTAATTGACCAGTACGATGCTTTCCACTTTTCAGTCGTGTGTGTTCTTTCAATGCTGAACACATCTTACTGCCTGAATATGCACCGTGTACTACAGGACCATTAAGGCATCTTAACCCATTTAATCCCACAGCCTCATTTCCCAATTTATGGAGGTGTCACCTATGAACTATGTACCCGTTGCAGAAGATGGATCGACCATGATAATTGAAGGGTAAGTGTGGGGTCTCATGTGGATATGTGATTCTTGTTGACCCTACATTAGTATCTATGTTCCTAGGGGAATGACGTTGTAGGTGTTGAGTTGACAAAGAATTCAGGAACACAATCTGCTTCCAGTGGAAGGAAAGGTGTTAATTTTATTAATTTTTTTTTTTTTTTTTTTTTTTTTGGGGGGGGGGAGGGGAGGGAGGGTTGTTTTGTTTTGTTGTTGTTGTTTTTTTTTTTTTGTTTTTTTTTTAACCTGTGCTTAATCAGCAGTCAAGTAATTTTGAAGTAACTCGATATCGCTAATGTTCATATCCATCGACAAATGCCATGCAATCTGTCCGACTAAGTAACATGGATTTGCATATGGACCGCAAGAGGTGTAGACCCTCGTGAACCCCCGCAACTCCGGGGGCTCATAGGATTTATGACTCTTGGATAATTTTGTCGTGTCTTTCACCAGAGAAGAGGTTATCCTAGCCCCTAGCTCGCTGTTGTTGGTATTATTATCATAGCATAATATTGTTACTGGTATTGTTGCTGTCGTCACCTTTGATGGACATTGTGCATAGGCTTACATGTATATACACCCTCTATATATATATATATATATATATATATATATATATATATATATATATATATATATATATATATATATATATATATAATATATATATATATATATATATATATATATATATATATATATATATTATATATATGACCCCAAAAAAATGGCAATAAATATATATTGTATTAACCCATTCAGCCCTGACGCCCTACAGCAGGAGATGGGTCGACCTTGATAATTCAAGGGCAGTGCCAGATTAGCTTGGCGCCGACAGGCGCCAAGCTAATCTGGCACTGCCCTTGAATTATCAAGGTCGATCCATCTCCTGCAACTGGTGTATTGTCATTAGATGACGCCTCCAAAATTTGGGAAATACGGCCGTCGGGCTGAATGAGTCAATTATTATTTGGAGAACAAAATTTGTGTGATGTTTTATCATCAAATTGTTATCATGAGAAGTCGAGAGGTTAATTACAAATGGCTGCTACTCTGATTTTCTTGTCTTTGCTTTATTACTTTACCCGGTAAAGTTACTGACCCCCAAAATAAAAAAAAATCGCAAGACGGACATTTCTCTTTGTGCTGCGTTGTTTTAACACACATCTCATGTTTGGTCAGACACTCTAAAAAGCGAATAGCACATTTTTGGCTAACGTGCAAAGCAAAAGTGAGTCTATGTTCTGTGCCAGTGATCGTCCGTCCGTCGTCCGACTGCCGTTCGTCGTCGTCCTTGGTAAACTATAACGTTGGCATTTTCTCGGAGACTATTCAAGCTACAGTCTTCAAACTTGGCCCAAGGATACTTTGTGGCAAGACCTTTCTAAACATACCAATTTCAGTGACCTCTCACAAAGGTCAAGTTCACAGAGGATCAGGAAATATATCAAAATAGCTATTTGTTGACATTTTTTTTCTAAAATACTATTCAAAATTTCAAACCCAAACTTGGTACAAAGATGCCTAATGGTAAGACCTTTATATGCACACTAATTTGGTTGATCCCTCGGAAAGGTCAAGGGTCACAAGAACTCAAGAAATAGGTCCAGAATCACCATATTTCTTTTTAATGTTTTTTCTCAAATACTATTTAAAACTTCAAACCCAAACTTGGTACAAAGATACCTGATGGTAAGACCTTTCTATGCATACTAGTTTGGCTGTTCCCTCGGAAAGGGCAAAGGTCCCAAGAGCTCAAAAATAGGTCCAAAATCGCTATATTTTGACAAAAGATGTTTTTCCTCAAATACTATTCCCCACTTCAAACCCAAACTTGCTACAGAGATACCTGATGGTAAGATATATCTATGCATACTAATTAATTTTGGTTGATCCCTCGAAAAGGTCAAAGGTCACAAGAGCTCAAAAATTGGTCCAAAATCGCCATATTTTGACAAGAAATGTGTTTTCTCAATTACTATTCACAACTCCAAACCCAAACTTGGTACAGAGATACCTGATGGTAAGACCTATCTATGCACGTTAAGGAGAGGCTCGGATACTATAGCAAGCTGGCGGCAGTAGACACGGTAGCGGACTACACGCGCGAGATCGCCGCCACGTGTATCGATCAACTCAGCGTTGCCTAAGCGACCGGTGAGTGGGCTGTCGGTAGCCCCAGTCACTAGCACCAGTGTTGGTGTAGTGTACTTAGACCAATCTTCAACGGATAGCTAGGAAGTGATAGGCAAAGGCTACAGGGATCCTTAGCCCGTTAGGGTGGTGGTCCCTGGCCTCAAATAACGGTAGAATAGGTCTCCAACTTTCTTCGGCACGAGGATAGTGATGACGTAGGATTCACAGCGATCAACCCGCCAACCGACGAAATCTAGCATCGAAAAAGGTAGAAGCCCCAAGTGGGTAATCGTTTCCATCTCTTTTTAAGTCCCTTCTATTTATAGCGGTGGGGCGAATTTAATAGCATGTCCATGATGTCAAAGGCGGGCAGGCTAAACCTCTAACGGTGAATTGAAGTAACAAGATAAAAATTACGTCATGTCTAGTTACGCTAACCTCGCTGCTGAACGTACATTTGGAGCGAAGCGCCGTATGTGCGTATGTATGTATGTATATGCGTTAGTACGTATGTATGTATGTATGTGTGTGCGTATGCCTTCGGCCTTAGGGGTACAATGGTTCCTTTGACCTCCCTCCGGCCTACAAGGGTCCGTGCAGCAAACCCCTGCGACCAATAACTTATATTGTTTTCATCCCTACGTCACACGACCAAAACTTTAGCGCAAACCGTACCATGTGACCGGGATACAAAAACCCTTCTAGCGACAAATGGGCGACTTTTTGTAGCCCTCTTTCTGACGCGTCTCGGATGCCAGTTTTGTTCTATAAAAGAGCATCAAAACGGTCTAAAGTACAAAGTTGCTTAGTGTTGTTCGAAACAACAGGCACACTACTGGAGACGGCAAAGTCATGAAAGAGTTTAAATTACGTCATTATTTTATTATGTATAAAGGTATATTCCTTTGTCGTCAGTCATGTCTGGCGTGATCCAGGTCGGAAGATTTCTTCTTGATTTCTTTTACGAAAACATTGGAGGAATAAAAACAAATACGTTATTGGTAGAAGGGGCTTGCTGCACAGACCATTGTAGGCCTTCGGGAGGTAAAAAAAACATTGTACCCCTCAGGCCTTCGGGGTACAATGGTTCCTTTGACCTCCCTCAGGTCTACAAGGGTCCGTGTAGCAAACGCCTGCGATCAATAATTTATATTGTAGCGACAAATGGCGGACTTCGTATTACCCTCTTTGTAATGCGTCTTGGATGCCAGTTTTGTTCTATTAAAGATCACCATTGTTCCAAAGTACAAAGTAACTTAGTATTGTTCGAAACAGCAAGCGCACTACTGGAGACGGCAACGTCATAAAAGATTTTAAATTACGTCATAAGTCTGTTATGTATAAATATATATTCCTTTTACGTTAGTCATGTCTGGCACGATCCAGGTCAGAAGATTTCTTCTTGAATTCTTTTACGAAAATAGTGGAGGAATGAAAACAAATACGTTATTGGTAGCATGGGCTTGCTGCACTGACCCTTGTATACCTTCGAGAGGTCAAATGAACCATTTGACCTCCCTCAGGCCTACAAGGTTCCATGTAGTAAACCCCTGCGACCAATAACTTATATTACTGCTCACTACAACGAATTACGACTCGTAATTTTTAAGTCCCTTCTATTTATAGAAGGGACTGTTTAGGACGTGTCGCGTTGGGGCGAATTTAATAGCATGTCCATGATGTCAAAGGCCTTTGGGGTACAATGGCTAAACCTCTGACAATTGAAGTAACAAGATAAAAATTACGTCATATCTAGTTACGCTAACCTCGCTGCTGAACGTACATTTCGCGCGAAGCGCAGTATGTGCGTATGTATGTATGTGCGTATGTATGTGTGTGCGTATGTATGTAAACAAGAGAATCTCCGATATTTCTGTACACACAAGCTTGAAACTTGGCGAAATATACTAAAGGTCAAAACTTAGGAGCCACTTTTTATCGCAGACGCACCGACAACACCACACAAATAATGTAACAATACTTGGAGTCAATACTTTGCTAATTTAATTCAATAACAATTTCATTTACGTTTTGAGTAAATCAAGCAATTGTAACAGCAGTACGTTAGAATGTTCACCCACCCCGCATTTGAAAAGTCGCACAAGACTGGTCCAGTCAATAGCGAGTGTAGCGTTGACGCATGGCGTTCACCAGGGTTCGGAGAACATGTTGTAGGATCGCTTCCCATTCTTCATGCAGAAACTGAGTCAGCTGGGGGACGCCTTGAGGTGGCGGGGGGGGGGGGTGGGGGGGTGGTTGCTGACTACGCGTTGCCCCAGCTCGATGGGAACCAGATCAGGTGAACGAGCTGGCCACTCTATCCTCATGATGCCCCGTTGCTCAAGGTACTCATCCACCACACGGGCGCGATGAGGTCGAGCGTTGTCGTCTTGCAGAACAGCATTGTCGCCTATGGCTTAGAGAGCTGGTTGGATGAGGGCTGCACAATATTGTCCAGACAGCGCGGTCCAATCAGGTGACTCGGATGACGTGGAGGGGGGTTCTGCCTTCCCTGCTGAAGCCTGCCCAGACCATGACTGAGCCTCCTCCGTAGCGATCCACCTCTTGGACGCATCCATCCGTGAACTCTCGCCCTGCCGTCGTTGAAGGACACAGTGAACCGTGACTCATCAGTAAACAGAACCTGATTCCACTGGAGTCTGCTCCACCTCACATGTTGACGACACCAGGCAACCCGGGCTCTGCGATGAGCTGGAGTGAGGGGTATTCTTACTGCTGCTCTGCATGAAGCCAGGCCAATTTCGTGCTGACGTCGGCAGACTGTGCTTCTTCTGACGTTAACGTTTGCAGCTTGCATCAGTTGACGTCGCAAAGTGGTTGACGTGACAGTTCGGTCGCGCAGAGCCGCCACACAGAGGTATCTGTCCTCCCTTCTGCTGGTGCAGCGCGGGCATCCTGAGCAGGGTCGTCGTTCTGCCCTTCCAGTTTCTTGGAATCGTGCCAGCAGCCTCTGAATCACTGAATGGGACACCCCAAGACGTCTCCCAACTTCTCGTCCGGAAATTCCATCCTGCAGCCATGCTAGCGCCCGGCCTTGATCTACTGGCGTTAGGCTTCGTCGATGTGGCATGGTTAGGAAAGTGACAATTATGCTCCTACTGTACCGGTATTTCTAGCGAAACAGAAGTACTCAGTGTTCACGACTGATCCCTCTAGCACGTGCATCACGACTGTACCGAGTTTTTCCACTTGCCTTCCTTCACAAAACCTGACGATGTTTCAAGTGCATTTGACACGTTCGTGGAAATTGATGAATTGTTGTCTATTATTCCCTGTACAGTGGACTGTCTAAGGTCAACTTTGAACCCATTTGGATCGAAAAAAACATTGTATTTTATTAGCGTACTTGCGACGATAAACAATGACACAAAACAATGGTGTGGCCCTGAAGTTTTGACCATTAGTTATACGTTCTAAAGTAGGTGACTGTCTCATTGAAGACATAAACAACCGTTTATAGGAAGACGGTTGACCCAGATTAGAGTCCGTAATATTTGTCATATTTACTTGAACTTTTGCATATAGCTAGTTTGGAGAAAGACATTGGGTGAATTCGTTATCCAGCTTTGTATCCTTTCAACTTCTTTAGTAAAAAATAATTCTTTTTCAGAAAATAATTAAAACAGTAAAAAAAAAAAAAAACCTTGACTTCTAGAGAAAGTCAGACAGTGCCGGTGACGTAAAAAAAAAAAAAAACTCCGATACCTCGCAGACATAATTATGACATAATTCTCTCTCTCTCTCTCTCTCTCTCTCTCTCTCTCTCTCTCTCTCTCTCTCTCTCTCTCTCTCTCTCTCTCTCTCTCTCTCTCTCGCTTTTTCTCACACATATGCGCGCATCTCCAAGAGGCATAGATCCCCATGTGCCCAAAGGGCGCATGAACATCTATGCTTCCTGAGGATGTTTGAAGCGCGCGCATGCACTCACGCACACGCATACACATACACACACGTCGACGCGCTTTCAGAAAAGCATGCAGATGTACTTAGTATAGCATGTAGCTAGGTAAAGTCAACCTGATTTCACACAAATTATAGCAAGACTGAAATTGTACCGTGAAATTCTAGTTTTGTCATCATTTTCGCAAGTCTTGAAGCGAAAGCAAAACTCATACTCCAAAAGCCATTCCTGGCTACCGTGCACCCCTAACCCCCCCCCCCCCCCCCCACCATCACCCTCCCCCCCTCGCAACCCCCACTCCAACCCCCAGAACTCAATAAGATTGGTTTCAAAGTGTACCTAAGTCTGGCCTAAGATGTTTAAGCCATGTTCCCCTAAAATCCTTAGGAACACACCAGAGATATTGCCGATGGCGCAAGGGTACTCACATTCACGCTCTTTGCGGATGCTTAAATGAGGTTGAGAAACATTTTCCTCTAAATGATTCAGAATTCATTACTGAAGCCCCAAATCAGGCAATATTATGTTAAGGCACACCTTCTGCGTCCTCTTCAAAAAAACAGAATGAAGAAATATTGAATCTCTGGCTCACAGTAAAGGTTTTTGTGCACCCAGGAAACGGCTATTTCCGCGAAATCGCAAGAAAAAGACAAAAATAATGTGTGTGTATGTGTGTGTGTGTGTGTGTGTGTGTGTGTGTGTGTGTGTGTGTGTGTGTGTGTGTGTGTGTGTGTGTATAAACGGCTATTTCTATGCGTGTGTGTGTTTGTGTATGTATGTGTGTGTGTGTGTGTGTGTGTGTGTGTGTGTGTGTGTGTGTGTGTGTGTGTGTGCGCGCGCGCGCGCGCGCGTATGTATGTAAACGCGAAAATCTCCGTGTATAGAAGCGCTTTCGAGCATATTGAATTAGATGTCTCTTTGAAGAGTTACATGACCGTTAGTAGAAAGTCGGTTGACCCACATTAGATTCCATAATTTTGATTATATGCACTTGAAATTTTGGATATAGCTAGTTTGTAGAAAGACATTGGATGAGGACATTTGCCAGCGTTGTACCTCTTCAACGTTTTGAATAATAATTAATTCATTTTTGCAAGTTTTGGAGGCATGTTATATTCCCATTAAACAGTCAGCCTGGAAGAGGCTGTGTGGAATAAAATAGTCGGCCCTGGAAGAGGCTGCGTGCCGTTCGAATGAATGACGTGACAAATCCAATGCGTCACTGTGTACGCGGCGTCGTGGAACTAGCGATGCCATTACGTGAAGTTTATAGTGCCGTCATTTTCTTGCTCGTGCTATTTTTCTTCTTCAAAATTCCTGTCCCTACTCCAGCCCACAGAGCGTACAAATGGCGGGAAATGCCGTGTGTCCGTCTTTATTTGTGTGCGCCGGTGTGTGTTGATCAGAGTTTGGGTTCAAAGAGGAGAGGAATACATGAGAAGGATAAGCTTTAAAACTATGAAAAACTATGAACGATCCTTAAAGATAAACGAAATACGGCAGACTTTGGGATGAAATCCTCTTCTTGTTTCAGTATTCTTTACTTCTTATCCGTGGCGCAGTGGTTAAGGCGCCTGCCACCAATGCTAAAGGTGTGAGGTCCGATACCGGGTTTCGGCATCAGATTTTTCTCCTCTAGTAAGTGTCACCGTTAATTCGGGCGGACTGTCGGGGGTTCTTTCTCCGGGTACACCGGTTCTTCCACCCCCTCCACTTTGGTACCGGTTTCAAGCCACTCTATAAATTTCAAATAAAAGCGATCAAAATTTCCGAAACCTCAGTAGCTGAGCTGACCCTTCGCACCACGTGAATGTCCTGTGTCTGTCTTGCACTGACAAACCAGATAGGTGAGGCTATCGCTGGCAGAATTGTACTCAAACCAAGGGGAACCACAGCGCTGGACAGACAAACAGTTAGATCTCCTGCCCCCGCCTATCAGGCACCCAATCGCCAGCCCACAGAGAAATACGCAGGTATAGAATGTGAACTTGTGTGAACCCGGTGTTTGTGGGTGAATAGGTTGGGGAACATACGAAGTCGAAGCAGAGGTCGCGTTGACGTACTTTTATTTGTTGTTTATCAAATAGCAGAAAACAAACAGCACGAATATCCCAGTGGAGATACGGTTGAAGATAAGCTCAGTGATGGTTCAGAGTGGTAGTAGCTATACTGTCAGTGGGGCGACTCTTAGGACAAAGACTTCCCGCTCTGGCACTGACCGGCTTAAATACTCTGCGAGCGAACCGCAAAGAGAGCAATACGGCGCGGACCAAAAAATGGTCCCAGACAGACCGAAAACTGGGTAAATCTGTGCTTCTTAGCTACTACAAAAAGAGCCATAACTCAATAATTACTTATCACAGAGGCTTCGGGTTTGAAGCAAAAGACAGGAAATGTGAATAGCTCCTAGCTACCATAAACTATATTTTAGAGGGAAGTCCTAGGAATTTATTATTAAATTTTAAAATGGGCTAAGAGAGCTCATTGGAATTTGTAAAAGTAAGAAAATCGCTAATTGAACTATGGTGGTCATAAAATCACTAAACGCAGAGCATATGAGTAGAAGGGGAGTTGCATGAGGAAACTGATGTGAGTTACGGATTCTCGATCGGTAAAGCCGTTAAAAAGTTATAGAGGCTAGAACACAGGCTACCTAACACAACTTTCAAAGTACTACAAAATGACTAGCTGGCTGACTTCGTTGCTGGGTTGCGACCCCTGGCTAAGGGTGGGTAGCACAAAGGCTTAGAGACTTTGGTGGCCAGAGGGTAAAGGTATAAAAAAACACATCATAGCGTCTCAGCTGGAGGGACCGCATCAGCCGGTTACAAGAACAAGACGATCATTTCCATCCTCAAAAAGAATGGATCAGGTCTCTTATATAACCCATGTCTTTCTCCGGAATTTAGGAAGTATGCAGGAGAAACATACATACACAAACATGAAGGTCTTGCACTGTGTTTGTCTTCAGAGTGAATGCGTGTGTGTCACGTGAGCGTGTTGGGTTCAGTTCGCGGCGCTTTGAGCCTATTCGCCGAATTGGGAAAAAGCGCCTATATAATAACCAGTATTATTATTATCTTATCTCATCTGAACCATTTTAGTGATGATGGCAAGATGCAGACTCTTGACGTAAAGATCACAACAAGCTTTTCCGTGCCCAGGCGAGAGAGATTGATGATCTAGCGATGAATTTTATCGACATTTCACACCAATGCTAGCCGCGGCATAGTCAAGTGCATTATAATATTAGATTGTCAGATTAACCCGTTCCGTGCCGACAAAATGTGAACACAACCCAACTTCAAGAGGTATTGATCTTCATGAGCCCCCGCAACTGCGGGGGCTCATGAGGATCTATACCTCTTGAAGTTGGGTGATCTATCTAGTATGCCTCCTAACACCACTTTGAATTCATGTTCTCGGGATGACTTGGGTTGTTTGGTGTTGAATTAACGAGGACTGCAGAAACAGTATCCGCTAACTGGCACTGAACTTATTAAAATTTCCTCACGAGCCTTTGCAGCAATAGCAGCAGGGGATCAGTGTGCAGCACAGTTTGTATTTATCACCACAAGAATTAAACTTCCATATCAGTTTCGACACGCAGCAAACGCGCACGCAAAGTCACATTTGTTCAGGTCATTTTTTGCGCAGCTGTTACCGTGTCAATGTGATCTTTGAAGTCAGGTCTGCGTATTTTTAAAAGCAATCGATTTTACAGGTTGCTCGATGATCAAGGAAGTACCCAACGGAGAAAGAAACACGCTTAGAAAAGACGGGTACAACACAATTTATTAATATTTCGGGTAAATACCCTTTGTCAAAATAGACAAACAAACAAACTGAGAGATTAGCCGCTACTTATCTTCATTGGCAGAAGGAATGTGGCAACTCCTTGAGTTGCCACATTCCTTCTGCCAGTGAAGATAAGTAGCGGCTAATCTCTCCGTTTGTTTGTTTGTCTATTTTGACAAAGGGTATTTACCCGAAATATTAATAAATTGTGTTGTACCCGTCTTTTCTAAGCGTGTTTCTTTCTCCGTTGGGTACTTCTTTGCATATTACACGCTTGGCAGTCACCTTTTTGGTCTGGATCGGTGATCAAGTGCTACGCCACGTTTACAAATTAAACTCGGCCGCTTGAATTGTTCGCGAAAGCTAGCCATCTATTACTGAGGTATTTCATACACAGTTTCTAGTTTATGCATTTCGTAACCGCCTGTTGCAGAAACGTTTCTTTGAGCAGAGACGGATTCGGTGGACGACACTGTGCGTGTGATCATAGTCTCTCTTCTCGTCGTCCAGATTGTGTGTGTGGCTTGTGGAAGCGCCTGTCTAGCTGTCAGGCCTCAGGCACCACAACATGTTCGTCTATACAGGTACATCGTTGGTATTGTGGTGAGTGTTGGCTTTTTATGAGTTTACTTATACTATTAACCCCATCCCTGCCGCTGTACGTACATTTTTATTCTGAAATCTCGGTTCCTTCAAAGACCAAAAGCCAGGACCGTCGAAGAAACATGGATACAAATTGATCACAGCAAGAGACATAGATCCTCATCAGCCGCCTCAGTCGCAGTTGCTCATGAGGATCTATGTCTCTTGCGATTGGATCGTGTTCACGTTTTCTCGGCAGGCAAGGGGTTAACCATTACATCCTGAGTCTGATTGTGTAAAATTTGCTTATTATCGTTTGCAGGCTGCATTACAGATCAGGAGGTGGATCAACTGTTTTAGTTCAAGGGTGGTGCCAGAATAGCTTGGCGCCAGAGGCACAAAGCTATTCTGGCAGCACCCTTGAACTATCATCAGCAAGATTTATTTCAAGCAGTGGGTTTATCAGAATGGAAGGGTTAAGAGCTATGTTTCTTTTATCGTTATTCGTGTGTTTGTTGGTTAATTCGTTCTTTCGTTCCTTCTTTCCTCCCGTCCTTCCTTCGATGGATCGTTCGTTGTTTGTTTGTTTGCTTGCTTGGCTGGCTGTCTAGTTGGTTGGTTGGTTGGTTGGTTGGTTGGTTGGTTGGTTGGTTGGTTGGTTGGTTGGTTGGTTGGTTGGTTGGTTGGTTGGTTGGTTGGTTGGTTAGTTGGTTGGTTTGCTGGCTGGTTGGATGGGTGGGTGTGTGGTTGTTTGGTTTTCTGGCTGGGTGGGTGGGTGGGTTGGTTGAAAGGTTGGCCGGTTGAATGGTTGGTTGGTTGGTTTGATGGTTGGTTAGTTGGTTGCTTTTTGATACCTCATCGTCTTCCCGTGCATCTGCAACCATCTGCTGCTAATGTGCAAGTTTAGAGTTTTTTCGGTTTGTTGTTGTTGTTATTATTTGTTTTTGTTGTTTCCCTTTCTTCCACTCCCGTGATCCTTTATAATTGGTGGAAATACCGGTACACCCACCACTTCCAGAAAAGCTCAACATTCATGACATAAAGCTGGTGCGGGGGAGATGGAGCCTGCATCCGGAATGTGTTTAGGTTCTATTTATCTGTGTTGCGTGGCTGCCATCACAATACATCTAACTTACACATAAAGCTTTGTCACCACGCAACCTGTCGCAACCTGTTCAAAACCTGTCATTCTGTGGTATTGTGCCACCACTTGTCTTTCAGCACTGCCGGGAAAGAAGTGCACATGATCCAAGTGCAAGAGGCATAGATCCTCATGAGCCCCGCATTCGCGGGGCTCATGATGATCTATGTATCTTGCTGAGATCGATTTATATCCATGTTCCTTGGACGAGTGTGGTTAGTGTTTCTGAATAAACAAGGATTTCAGAAACAAAATATTCGTCCGCTGGCACGGAACGAGTCAAATTTATTAAATCAAGTTTAGGTTTTTTTTTCTTTTGTCTTTTTTTTTACGTTATAAATACACAGAGGGTAATAGAAAAAAAATTATATCCGTTGATGCACCGACTTGCCTCCAACACCAAACAGTAGGGGAGGGGGCAGAATATCCACTCACCCCACCACAACCCCCGATGTTTTTGGAGGATTTTTTTCTTTCTTTTTTTTTTTTTTTTTTTGGAGGGGGTGGGGAGAGGGAGAAAATTATTTTTGGTAGACAAATAATGACAATCGATTGTTATGTAGTGTACGAGGTTGGACTGTCGCTTGCCTCCTCCTGCCCACCCCCTCCACCCTCCCCCCCCCCCTCCACCCTAACCCCACTACCTCTTTTCCGTTGTTTGATTTTTGGACACTAGACTGTCCTCCTCCTCCCAGCCACCGGTTTTAGATTTTGGGGATCCTGGAAAGAAACATTTTAGGCACCTAGCCCCCCCCCCCCTCCCACTCCCACCCCCTCCCAATCCCCAATAAAAAATATCGTTGATAAATTGAATATACATGTACATAATTTGCGCGGATGTTTGTTTGTTTGTTTGTTTGCTTGTTGGTTTGTTTATTTGTTTGTTCGTATGTGTGTTTGTTTGTTTGTTTGTTTGTTCGTTTGTTTGTTTGTTTGGGGTTTTGTTTGTTGGTTTGTTTGTTTGTTTGTTTGGATTTTTGTTGGTTTGGGGTTTTATTTCTTTGTCGTTGTTTGGGTTTTTGTTTGTTTGCTGTTTCTTGTTGTTTTCTTGTGGAGGAGGAGGCTGGAGGCATGGCTTGTTACAAACTAGTTATGAATGATACGTGTTTTCAGCTGATGAGTAAAGAAGAAGTGCAGATTACCATGAGGTGTTGATTTGTTTATATGTGGTCCCGATGCTAACCAAAACTGCTGTAATATCTAACCTATGTGCGTGACTGCACAGCTGCCAACACTTCGATCCAACCTATGCAAAGGCTCCACTGTAACTGAACCAACACACACCCACTGTGCACAGTTTCTGTCAGAAAACAGTGACGCAAGAAGCATAGATCCACAGCTGCAAGAGGCATAGATCCACATGAGCCCCCGCGTGCGCAGGGGCTCATGTGGATTTACGCCTCTTGCTTGCCTCATTTATATCTGTGTTTTAATCAAATGCAACAACAACAACAAAATGCGTGTTGACAATACGTTAAGTGCAGTGCCTCTGCATGTGCCCAGATACAGATCCCGCCCAAGAGATGGTTTGGAACGTGCATTAACCCCTTCAACGTGAACAGACCCAACAACAAGAGACATAGATTTTCGTGAGCCCCCAGCACCTGCGGGGGGCTCATGAGAATCTGTGTCTCTTGCTGGCCAAACTTCGGACCTTTGATGTTGAATTTACGATTATTTCAAAAAGACGATGCGCGTCCACTGGCATTCAAGAGTTTAACTCATTCGCGGCCAACCGCACCCGGATGCGCGGCATAAGCCGCGCATCCGGATGCGGCTTGCCGTAAATCAGTTAAAACCGGTCTTCACTTCATTTTTTATTTCAATTCAATTCAAAAAATCTTTATTGTCCATTAAACATATTAGAATAATGGAAATTTGTCTTCGGCTCACAAACATGAACAAGCAATTAAACACATATATTATTTAAATAAATAATCCCTCCCCACGCCTGTTAGAATCTATAATCATTGCCGAATCACATTCTAGTTATCATTTTGAATCACATTATGACCACTCCTTTCTATCACAGTACCATCCCTTGCTGTCACAGCTTATCACAGCTTGTAATTTGTGTCAGGGAAAAGGACCATCACCAGCCTCCAATAATTTGTTTGTCTCTAATCTCTGAAATGTCTTGATGCATCATTTCTTTACTTCAGTTTGTTGTCTTTTACTATTCAAGCGTCCCTTGGTACAAGTCACATCTTATAGCACAGTCTGATCAGAATTCACGTTACGTTTTATTTACATTTTGAATTTGTTCTGTAATCGTATGTTTGTATGGTTACTTCCAAAACTTTCCCCACTCAGTTATATGTCTTTGTCTGCGACAGGGACGTATGCCTGAGTAGGAAAAGTTCAGGGAAAACCATTCAGTGTTTTGTGTGGTTGATTTGCTGTCGCTGTTGTTGTTGCTGTTGTTGTCGTCGTTGTTGTTGGTGTTGTTGTTGCTCTTCTTCTTCTTTGTGAATTTGTGTCTAGCTGTAGTTCATATACTGAAGAGCAAAAGAAATGCGACATTTTTTTAATCATCTCAAACACTAATGTGTTTCCAATGATTGCGAACATGTCGCGTTCATTTTGCTCTTGAGTATATACACAAATCTTGAACGTACACGTCCGGGGATACCCTGCAACAAACAAAACTGTTCAATATACTGCTTGCATAGGCCTAACTTTAAAGAGGCTCTTAATACTTTATCTTAAATTTATTTTTTTTATTATTTTTATTTTTTTATTATTTTTTTTTTTTTTTTTTTGGGGGGGATGAACTCCCATGGGTTCGGTAAACTTTGCTTCACTGTTGTTGTTTTTAAGTCTCTTCTATTTATAGAAGATACTTTTTAGGATGGGTTCCGGCGCAGCGCGGCGGAATTCAAATGAATGCCCATGACGAAAAAAGCTAATGATCTAAAGATCTAATGTTCTGACAACTAAAGGAACCAGATCAAAATTACAACATGTCTAATTACGCTAACCTCGCTGCTGAACATACTTTTTGTGGGAAGCTGTGTGTGTGTGTGTGTGTGTGTGTGTGTGTGTGTGTGTGTGTGTGTGTGTGTGTGTGTGTGTGTGTTTGTGTGTGTGTGTTTGTGTGTGTGTGTTTGTGTGTGTGTGTTTGTGTGTGTGTGTTTGTGTGTGTGTGTGTGTGTTTGTGTGTGTGTGTTTGTGTGTGTGTGTGTTTGTGTGTGTGTGTTTGTGTGTGTGTGTTTGTGTGTGTGTGTTTGTGTGTGTGCGTTTGTGTGTGTGTGTTTGTGTGTGTGTGTGTTTGTGTGTGTGTGTGTTTGTGTGTGTGTGTTTGTGTGTGTGTGTGTGTGTGTGTGTGTGTTTGTGTGTGTGTGTTTGTGTGTGTGTGTTTGTGTGTGTGTGTGTGTTTGTGTGTGTGTGTGTTTGTGTGTGTGTGTTTGTGTGTGTGTGTTTGTGTGTGTGTGTGTTTGTGTGTGTGTGTGTTTGTGTGTGTGTGTTTGTGTGTGTGTGTGTTTGTGTGTGTGTGTGTGTGTTTGTGTGTGTGTGTTTGTGTGTGTGTGTTTGTGTGTGTGTGTTTGTGTGTGTGTGTTTGTGTGTGTGTGTGTGTGTTTGTGTGTGTGTGTTTGTGTGTGTGTGTTTGTGTGTGTGTGTGTGTTTGTGTGTGTGTGTGTGTTTGTGTGTGTGTGTGTGTGTGTGTGCGTGTGTGTGCGTGTGTGTGCGTGCGTGTGTGCGTGCGTGTGTGCGTGCGCGTGTGCTTGCGCTTGTGCTTGCGCTTGTGCGTGTTTGTGCGTGTGTGCGCGTGCGCGTGCGCGTGTGCGTGTGCGCGTGTGTGTGTGTGTGTGTGTGTGTGTGTGTGTGTGTGTGTGTGTGTGTGTGTGTGAATCTCCGATATTTGTGTACGTAGAAACTTGACACTTTTGGAAGTACTTTGTTCAAGGGGTGCCTAAGAGAGCCTCCGCGAATATTAAAAGTGGGTGTCTCATTTAAAGTTAAAAGACCGTTTATACGAAGTCGGTTGTACCACTTTAAAGTCCGTATATTTTTGTCATATTCCTTGAAATTTTGGATATAGCTAGATTGGATAAAGATATTGGATGGTTTCGTTAGCCAGCGTTGTTTCTTTTGAACTTTTTTGGTAAAAAATAATTCTCTGCAGAAATGTCTCTGCAGTAAAACCTAAATTTCTGGAAAAAATCAAACAGTGAGTGGTGACGTACAAGCAGCAACTTCGTCACCACCCAGAAATCGACGCAATACTATAGATATGACGTATCTCGA
The DNA here is from genome assembly GCA_036245525.1 of Semisulcospira habei. Lineage (NCBI taxonomy): Eukaryota > Metazoa > Mollusca > Gastropoda > Semisulcospiridae > Semisulcospira > Semisulcospira habei. Next base: position 62,808,767 of record BTPG01000001.1, read on the forward strand.
CCAGTGACGCGTATTCACTGTGCCCCTTATAGAGCGCATTGGCAAATCTCCGAGGCTTTTTCAGTAAGAGATATTTCAACATCAGAATCATGTCAAAGATAACAGGTAGAGAACCTTGACAGCGAAGACAGCTCGCATATAGAAGGCACTTTACAGCTCTCATATAGAAGAGACTTTTTGTTATAATGGAATGGTGCTGTGATTAGCAGTCTTTCCTAACTTGTGCATTGCAGAAAACTGAACTGAACAGAAATTTTATCAGAGAATAAGTTCAAGACACGGCCTCGACCAAATCCTGCCTAAACTCAACTGCTGAGTAACAAAGGAACGGAACACAACTGAGTGGATTATGATTGCTGGCAACGCAACAATGGACTGGAACGGAACACTGGATGTGGCAACCAACGACAGTACATCAGAGTCGTCCATGAACTATTATTATGATTACGGTGACTATAATCTCTGGGTACCCAGGATTGGTATGCTGTGGAAAGTGACTGGCCCCATTATCCTGATTCTAGGCACGTTTGGCAACGCGGCAATCATTCTGGTTCTCCGCAAGATGCTGTCTGACTCGTCTGCCTTTCCCCTGCTGTTCATGGCTCTCGCTGTCACCGACCTCCTCCTGCTCTACGTGTTTCTTCTGCCTCGCTGGATGGGCGAACAGTTTAATTACGTTCTCCTCGACGCGAGTACAACAGCCTGTAAGATGTTAACGTGGATGGAGTACGCCCTCAAAACGCTGTCGGCTTGGCTTCTAGCCGCCATGACCGCCCAGCGCGCCATCACCATCGTCTGGCCGATCCAGATCCGCAAAGTCAAGCCTCGCCAGCAGGCGCTCATAACCGTTGCTGTCCTCGTGCTTGTCTGCTTCGCCTTTAACACTTACACTATGCACGGCATGCATACCCGGCACGGCAATGACTCTGATTTCTGCTTCTGGCTGAAGGATTTCGAGTTCGGTGCTTACGTACCCTTGCAGTGGATGGAGTTCCTTCTCAACTCCTGCTTCCCCTCCGTCATCATGATAGTCTGTAACTGGATGATGATCCGAGCCGTCGTCCGCTCCACCGAGCGATCTCGCAAGATGTCTGGCCTTCGCAACACCGACTCCAGCAACGTGCAGGCCTCCCGAGTGACCCTGACATTGATCGTGGTGTCCTTGACCTTCATCGTGCTGACCTCGCCTTACTGCGTCATGCTGATCGTCCAAGGCCAAAAACTCGAATTGAAGAGCGATTATGAGTTCCTTTTCTGGTTCAACGTCACCCATGTGATGTGGATCACCAACAGCGCTGTCAACTTCTTCCTCTATATCCTGACGGGGTCCCGGTTCCGGGAGGAGGGTAGGAGGATGTTCATCAGGCCCGAGAGACACTCCAGCCGCTCCTCCTCCAGCACAGTGGAGACAGGTAGCCACTCCCATCACGTCATGACAACGGATTTCTAACTCCAGACCAAACGGTGACCGCCAGGTATGTCACTTGCAAAGAAATAGCCAACGAAGATAGAAACACCGATTGTAAGGATAAGCACAAACAGTCCTCTTAACTCATTCAGCCCGGCGCACGTATTTCACAAATTTTGGAGGCGTCATCTAAAAATTATGCACCTGTTGCAGGAGATGGATCGACCATGATAATTCAAGGGCAGTGCCAGATGAGCTTGGCGCCGACAGGCACCAAGCTAATCTGGCACTACCCTTGAATCATCATGGTCGACCCATCTCCTACTGTAGTGGGTCAGGGTTGAATGGTTTAATGCGTGTTTCTTACTCTGTGTTATTTCACTCCCCAGATTTCAAGTCACTGTGACTTTTTGACCGCTTTCATGCCGGCCACCACAAATGACGTCTCCAACACAAGCTGCCTGATTCAAATGGATATCATTACATTATAAATAATGCCATCAAGAGACATAGATTCTCATGAGCCCCCGCGTCTGAGAGGGGCTCATGAGGATCTATGTACCTTGCGTTTGGGTTTGTTGGTTGTGTTTCGCGTATTTCTAGGCGATGTCAAAAATTCAACGTAAAAAAACAGGCATTTACCCCTTCACTACCGAAATTCAAGAGGCATAGATCCTCATGACCCCAACTTATACCCGTGTTTCTTGAACGGTGTTGATTTTTGGGCGTTGAATGAAGCAAGATTTCAGAAACACAAATGTACGTACAGTGGCAGGGAAGGGGTTAAACCGTGGCAGTATACCTTTTTCATTGTCAGATCTATGCAAGGTGGCCAACAGACTTTGATCCCCTGACAAAGGATATCGTAGCCTCTGTCAAACATGTGACGTGCACATAAAGATCAACACTTTCGGTGTCGGTAGCGATTTTAGTCGCGATGATTCTTGCAGGAATCATCGCGACTAAAACCCCTACCGACACCCAAAGGGTTGAATTGTGCCTAGCTTCCCGTTAGGCAAGTAACCACAAGTGCTCGATTCGATCTATAAGATGCGAATTTTGACAAGTGTTTTATTGCACGAACTGGGCACAAATTATTTATTTTGCGTAAATGTGCATAATTGTTGCTTTGATTATACAATGACATTTTCAGAATGTTTTTACCTTCAATGGACATATTTTTCTCTTCGAAGGGGTGTGATGCCACAAATTCCTTGCAAGAATTGCCTATGCGACTGGGTCGCTGCTAATTGACTCCGCCACAGTGGCTGATCGATATGTTGCAAGGCAACGAAACGGTCAACAGTGGCGGCGGAGACTACGCAGGCTTTATCAAAACACGTGAATTGAGATATACTCGTATCATAGGCAGGAAGAGGGAGTGAGTTGTATAGAGACCTTTTAACCCCTGCTTCGCCACGCGCTAGAAATGGTGTCTTTGATACTATGACAGGCTTACTGTGGTTAACCCTGTCAGCCGGGCAGAATGATGCTGGCAAATGACAGATGTTCATGACTCCAAAGGATGTATGCGTCTGGCATTCTGATGGTGCTCGGCGTGTTCCGGGAATGAAAGGGTTAAGTTATGAACGAGGACTGAGACGGTCGACAGAGGAAGAAACACGTTCAAGAATACTAAATGGCAATACGGCTTACTTGTTTACAAGCATTGACCGCACAACACGATGTCCTCGGGGCGACGTCAGCCGGAGTTGGCCCGTGCAACGGGCCAAATGCGGTTTATGTCGTCCCGAGGACCTTTTGCTCATTCGATATTAGTTCTGTTCTGCCTCCAATACATGCAAACTCTCAAAGTCAAACAAATCTCGCAACCTCTCGAACTAGCTAGGACGCACCCACCCTCAAACCCATGCATTTGGCACAGACAAAGTAAGGAGAATAACGTCGGGCCAATGACGGCCTTAGTTTGCCAGCGCATGCCCGTGGACCATGTGTCTGCTGGGTGGTTATCTTAAACGTACGTCAACCCATTACAAGTGAGGCGTGCCTTATTTACGGATAATTTCTTTGATGTAGGCCGTTTCCAATTAGAACGTGCACAGACCTTGACTTGCACTGAGCCGTGTTGCTGTAGCAGGCAAACTGGCCATGACAGCTCGAGTTAGGTGACTAATCAGCCTCCTGGCTCCAAGCTAAAATCAGGCATTAGTCTTGAGCTATCAAATCAGTTCAGGTTTCCAAGATACCTGGCATTTAAAGAGATGACTCATACATACACTTTAACATACAAGACCGAAATCATAAAGATCGAAATTTTAAAGTTGCACTCTGAAGGACGGTATTACAATTCTAAAGACAGATCGAGCATGATAGTTCAAAGGTAGTGCCAGAATAGCTTGGCGCTTATGGGCGCCAAGCTATTCTGGCACCACCCTTGAACTGTCATGCTTGGTCCATGTTTTGTTGTGGTGTGTCGGGACTGAATGAGTTAATGTGAAGACAGTTTTACAAGACATGCTCCTGAATTCTTTTCAGAATAGATGGTCCGGATCCCCCACGCTCGTCTGCACTTGGGAGCGTGGGTGGGGTTGACTACTTAATATTTTCGAGGGTCACCTAGTTCAGCCCCACAGGATGTGTTTTCCGCTAATTTCTGGGGCTTTTTGTTTTTGTCTAGCTTTGGTGCGTTCACCTGTATTTTCCTTTTTAAATCGCCGCGTATCCGTATATGGCACGTCTCCAATGAGTTAAGTATATTCTGCTTATATCAAACCTGGAGGCGATATAATATTCAATATTCTGTTTTGCATTTTTCACAAGCGGCGCTGGCGTAGACACAACCAAAGAAAGCTGTGTTGCTGTCGGGGTGTTTAGCAATAGGGGCCTACAAGCAACCAAGATCCAGGTGCACGACAGGCTCGTAAATTAAAACAGTTTTAACGTTAAAAAACATTTAGTTAACAGAGATTTTAAAATAGTTTTGAAACTGTTGCACGACATGCTTCTAAAAAAAAAAGTTATAAACTTTTTGGAGGGCTCTACGTCATCGTTTTATAAATGGGTGAAGAAGGGTTCCCTGAATAGTTCATTTTGCAATGAAGCATTCCGATCAAAGTTATCAGCTCTTATCACATCTAAAGTTAGCAGCAAAAATCTTCGCTAAAACAGTTTGAAAACGTCCTTTCATTGCCCTAAACACGAATGTTTTTAATTAACAAAAAAAAAAACGCTTGCGGCCGTCGTGGGCCTTAGGATCTTTGCTTACTGGGGAATGCTTCTTTCGCTTACGCAGCCAACTCGGTCAAATTGGCAATTTCGAATCGCTCCTGAAGCATTACATAGTTTCAAGATACAGTAAAACTGTTGCCGCAAGTGTTTCTTACTGTCGATGCCTGTAAGCAAATTGCATGTTCATAGATCAGTTATGTCAAACGATCTGCTCTACAGGCTCCAGACGATTCAAAACCACGCAACAAGACTTGTACTGAAAAAAATCAAAGCGTGACCACATCACCCCCATGCTTAAGCAGTTACACTGGCTTATTGTGAAGTTCAGAAATGAATGCAAAATTTCTTTCCTCGTTTTTCAGGTCTTTGATAAAACACTCCCGGCATACTTGTCCTCCAGTCTCCCTTTCTATACACCAGGCAGAGTATTGCGCTCTACACTGACGACAGAATATTGACTACCCCCACAGCGGTCCTTTTCTTTCCAAGCTCCTAAAGCGTTGAATGGTCTTCCCCAAGAGATTCGCCATGCACCATCTTTGGTCATTTTCAGGGCTAGATTGAAAACATATTTTTTTCCAATTTGGTCTTTTAAAGCGATTGATAAACCTTACGTTTTCCCATCAATATGTATATATTTGATCAGGCTCTTGAAATGGTGTGTTTATTATTTCAGTATTGTGTCAGTGTGCATTTGGACCTATGCATGATTGCGTTTTGTACCTTGTTCGTACCTTAGTTAGTTAATTTCAGTTAGTTAGATTATCTAGCTGTAAAGCGATCTGAGCCTTTCTTTGTGGGGAAATTGCGCTGTAGAAGAGTTATGTTGTTGTTGTTGTTGTTGTGTGTAAGGAAAACAGAAAATAGAGGTTGAAACCCCTTTTAAAGTTAAAACATGAACAACGACGTTTCGGATTAAAGATCCTTCTTCACGGTCAGAGGCGGATCTGGGGGAGAGGGGTGTTCCAGGGTTTCCGGACCACCACCTCCCCCCCCCCTACGCACACACACACACACACACACACACACACACACACACAAATTCTTTAAAATGCTATAACAAACTCCCTTTTGGGTGTTTGGAACCCCCCTCCACCCCCATTTCCCCCACGTTTAATATTTTGGCGAGTTTCCTCCCCCTCCCCGTTGTTTGTGGTGCGAGTCTTAACACGCACGCGCCTTCTAGCCACCCACACCCCTCCTCCCCACCCCCACCCCCACCCCTCTCGAGGTAACTGATCCGCCCCTGATGCCCCTACGCACAAAGCACGTAGAACTGACAAAACATACATATCTACATACATTTACGTCACCACACGCATTTGCATTTACTCGTGCTTTCTGCCGCTCAAATACGTGCATACACACACACACACACACACACACACACACACACACACACACACACACACACACACACACACACAAATTCTTTAAAATGCTATAACAAACTCCCTTTTGGGTGTTTGGAACCCCCCTCCACCCCCATTTCCCCCACGTTTAATATTTTGGCGAGTTTCCTCCCCCTCCCCGTTTGTGGTGCGAGTCTTAACACGCACGCGCCTTCTAGCCACCAACACCCCTCCTCCCCACCCCCACCCCCACCCCCACCCCCACCCCTCTCGAGGTAACTGATCCGCCCCTGATGCCCCTACGCACAAAGCACGTAGAACTGACAAAACATACATATCTACATACATTTACGTCACCACACGCATTTGCATTTACTCGTGCTTTCTGCCGCTCAAATACGTGCATACACACACACACACACACACACACACACACACACACACACACACACACACACACACACACACGCACGCACGCACACTAATCAGTGCAACGGTAGCATCAAGTATCAACGGTAGCATCAAGTATCAGCAGTGAGGTCAAAACTGGCACCAACCACCCATCAAACCGAGCATACCTCCCTAAACATGGGTTTGTCTATCTATCTATCTATATCCCGTAGTCTTGCCGACCGTTGGGGCACCACTGAGACTTGGCAACCAGCTCCCTCCATTCCTCTCTGTTCTCTGCCATCTTAGCGTATCGCCCTGCCTCAGTCCTGTTCACTCTGAGATATTGTCCTCCCATCTTTTCCTCCGACTTCCTATCCTTCGTCCTCCTTGCACAGTGCCTTGCAGGATTGTTTTGGCAAGCCCTGCTGAACGCATGACATTCCCATACCACTTCAGTTTGCGTTTTTTCATAATGGCTATAGGTTTTCATAGGGCCCGATGGCTTGCCTGATTCTGCTTCCCACTTCCTCGATCGTGATGCGATCTCTGTATGAAATGCCAAGCAGCCTTCGAAAACATCTCATTTCAGTGGCTTGTCCTTTCAAGGTCTGCTGCGAGGGTCCATGACTCACAGGCATACAATGACAATGACAATGACAATGATTCTTTATTTTACAACGGTGAAAGTTTTGGCTGGCACAACCATTTTTCGAACTTGCCGTTGCTAATCTACAAATAATGCACAAAGTGTGAAAATATTATATGAGAAAAAAGAAATAGAAAAAAAAAGAAGAAGAAGAATAAATGATATAAAAACAAAACAAAACCAGCAACAACAACAACAACAAAAACGTGCGCGCGCACACACACACACACACACACACACACACACACACACACACACACACACACACACACACACACACACGCACACACTGAGTATTATAGGGTCGCAGTGAAAGTATTAAGATAATGACGTGAGGTAATTGAAAATACTGGCTCTAAAATAAGAAAGGGTTGTTGCTGTTGTAACTTTCCTAGGCAAATTGTTCCACAGGCTATGGCCTGAGAACGCTAAACTTGTCTTGTAGAGATCGATTCTAGGTCGTGGTACAATAATGAATTGCCTTGATCTTGAGTACGTTGGTGATGGAAAGGAAAATAGTTTCTTAATATAATCAGGCATTTTGCTATTCAATGTTTTGAACATAATTATTCCCTTATTGTACATTAAGTGATTTTTCAGGGGAAGAATCTCCAAGGTTTTCAGTTTATTATCGGTAGTTGAGTTAGGATCAGGTAGGATAAGTTTTGCGGCTCTACGATGAAGAGCGTTCAGTCTCTTCAAGTGGACCTCGCTTGCTCCATCCCACACTGTAAGAAGCATAGTCGATATGTGACCTGATGTGGGCGTTAAAGAACAGTTTACGTGTTTCTACATCAGTGATATATTTTAATTTGGCTAAAATGTAAAGTTTCTTTGATATTATGTTGCATATGTTAGTAATATGACACTGCCATTTAAACTGGTTATCTACAGTAACACCGAGAAGACGATGTTCTGTTACTTGACTGATGGGTTTTCCTTGAAGAGACAAGCTGAGTGAGAGAGAGCCTAGCTGGTGCTTTTGACGGGTACTTAATACCATACATTCAGTCTTCGCTGGGTTTAGGATCATGGAGTTGTTACTACACCAGCTGTCAATGTCTTGTAGTGCGCTTTGTAGGCGTGTATCAATAATAGATAAATCCTCGTCGGGCATGTGTATTGCAGCATCATCCGCGAACATATCGCATGAAACATTATGATCGTTAATTGTGAGCGGAAGGTCGTTAATGAACAAACAAAATAAAAGAGGGCCTAAAATAGAGCCCTGGGGCACGCCATGCTTGACTAAGCGGTGATTAGAATATGTACCATTAAGAAGGACTTTTTGTCTTCTGTCATCCAAGTAGGATTTGAAGAACGTGGCAGCGCTGTTGGTGTACAACGAAATTTTCTTTATCAATATATCATAGTTTACTAAATCAAAAGCTTTACGGAAGTCTAAAAAGACTACACCTGTTAGTTTGGATTCATTGATAGATGCTAACCAGGTGTCTGTCATCCTAATCAGCGCAGTATGGCAGGAATGGTTTGGTCTGAAACCTGACTGCAATGGATGGATAAGTTTCGGTTTTCTAAATATTTAGATAGATGTTTATGAATATGCCTCTCTAAAGGCTTTGAAAAAACTGGTAGTAATGAAATGGGACGAAAATTATTAATTTCACTTAGATCTTTTGATTTTGGTAGTGGGATTACTTTTGCATCTTTAAATACATCCGGAAAACAGTTTTGTTTTATACAGAGATTGTAGATGTACGTGAGACTCTCAACGATATATGGAAGAGATGTCTTGAGTATTTTTGAGCTGATCTCATCAGGCCCGGATGACTTTTTATTTTCCATCGAGGTAATTAATCTGCCCACTTCATGAACCGCTATAGGCGGTGTAGCAGAGGTGCCCTCTGCTAACGCTATCACTAGTTACTACCAGCGAGTCAGAGTTCAGTGGTTTAGTGCACGCTCGGCGCACTGTGAGCGAGAATTCTGCTGACTTAGCTAGTTAGTGTGTAGCGGACTACAGGCCACACAGGGCAATTAGGTTACGCCCCCTTTTCACACACTGTTATCTGTTAGCCTCTTGCAGCATAAAACTATGAACGAAGAACTTTTCTGCCAAAACAAAAAATCCACGCGGAGCACATCACAGGAGAAGCTATTTCAGCAATTCTTAAAAAAATTAAGAGTTAGCGTTTTTCACAACACTCAAATGCACTAAGTACCCCATGACAAAACTGTCGTCTGCAAGCCTGCATACAACCGTGCACATGCCCCAATTAGGCTCCCATGAACACACTAGGTCGACTAAAATTACCCAGATTTTGCTCTTTTTCACACCACCTGTCATGCCTTTTGTTGCTCAAAACGCCAAAAAAGGCACACAATTGAAGTTTTACACCCTAAAAAAATGGCAAAAAGGGAGGAAATTTTTTGAACTATTTCTGGCAGAAAAGTTACTACATGCACCGGAAGCAATTGCCCTGTGTGGCCTGTAATGAAACAAAAACAGTTGTCAGCTGCAATCAAAACTTTATCACTGATAACTGTACCCTATAAGAAGATACACTGCCAAGTTTCAGACATGAATGGCTGATGGTTTTAAAGCTGCACCAAAATTACTACCTGCACCCCTTGGTGCCCGGAGTACCATTCGCTCCTGCGGCTGACTGTCAGCACCACACATGCAAAGATCCAAAAAGAAAGACTTATGTTCAAGCTAGCAACCCTATATTTTGCAGACAAGCAGACACACATGTTACGCATTCAAAACAACCAGCAAGTACAATTTTCAACAGTTGGTTATTTTTTGGCAATTTATTTGCTATACTACCCCCCCAAGCAGGAACCATTTTGACAGTTTTTTCAACTTTGAACCCAACTGGACAACATAGAAAAGCCCTTGCACTGTTTAAAAAAATTCAGCAAACTGCCTAACCACAACTAGTCTGCATGAGGTGTCATTTCTTTTATTCCCTCCTTCCAGCTTTAAACAAGGCTTAAGATACTGAAGGCAACTGAAGCTATGTTCCGCACTTTTTCTGAAAATGAATCACCAGCCAACATGCTTTTTCTTGCAAACAGCTACAAATCCTTGTACCAGCCAACTCAAGGGACCAAGGTGCTTCTCTGACTTTGACTACTTTGCATGGCAAAGCAGCAGAATGCTTTAAATAGTGTAAAATGCTTGAAAAAGTAGCAAAAATTTCACGTGAACGCGTGCGTTCATTCGGGAGGGGGGGGGGAGGGAGGGGGGGGGGAGAAGGGGGGGGGGGAGGTGTGCGTGTTAATGCTTTGGGTTAGTATTATTAGGGTAAGCATAGTAGAGTTAGGATTAGGGTTAACATAGTTTTGGGATCTGAGTTAGCATAGTAACGTTAGGCTTACCATGACTGAGGGTTGGGGGTGAGGGTTATTTGGGGGGGGGGGGGGGGGGCACGGGGGCAAGAAGGTGGCGTTTGGGGTGGGTGGTGGGTGGGTGAAAATGTGTGGCATGGATTTTTAGGCATAATAGATATGCTCAGGATACAGCAGGATGATTTGTGTTTGAAAAAGGTGAAGAGATTTCTCACACACTAACTTCTTGATAATATTTATGACAACCGTGCCTTTTCACCGCACCACCCCATCTAAACCGACTTCAGAAACCAGTCAAAACAACATCTTTTGGTGTCACCACACTGAGGTTTGCAGTTTACAGCATGTTTTCACTAAGATGACCCTCACAAAGCCCAAAATACACTGTGCAGGATAAACGGGTATTTTGAATGCAGTCAAAACAAAAGCAAAGAAATCGGCCAACCGACAAAAATCAAATTTAACTAAATTTCATCTAGATGACACCGTAATGACTGTTACCTTGTCAGAAGGGTTTTTGAATGACTACTATGACAGAAAATGTGACCTGGGATTGTTCCTGTGTGTTTTCTAGTCTTTTCTTTCCCCTTCGCACAAATATGCACCATTTTGCCTCTATAATCCTTATACAGCTAAATAAAGCTATCTGTATGGCATCAAAAGTGCCAACATGGCCTAAAAACACCTGATATCAGCATAAAAAGCAAAAAATGTCGATTTTTTGGCACAATCTCCTTCCAAACGCCAATAGTAGAAAAATTCACTCTGCCTTTACAGGCCACACAGGGCAATTAGGTTACGCCCCCTTTTCACACACTGTTATCTGTTAGCCTCTTGCAGCATAAAACTATGAACGAAGAACTTTTCTGCCAAAACAAAAAATCCACGCGGAGCACATCACAGGAGAAGCTATTTCAGCAATTCTTAAAAAAATTAAGAGTTAGCGTTTTTCACAACACTCAAATGCACTAAGTACCCCATGACAAAACTGTCGTCTGCAAGCCTGCATACAACCGTGCACATGCCCCAATTAGGCTCCCATGAACACACTAGGTCGACTAAAATTACCCAGATTTTGCTCTTTTTCACACCACCTGTCATGCCTTTTGTTGCTCAAAACGCCAAAAAAGGCACACAATTGAAGTTTTACACCCTAAAAAAATGGCAAAAAGGGAGGAAATTTTTTGAACTATTTCTGGCAGAAAAGTTACTACATGCACCGGAAGCAATTGCCCTGTGTGGCCACACGCGCGAAGCTGTGACGTAGTTTCCGGACCCAGAGGCTGGGAGCCTATATAAAGCGGCCGATTCTCAGTCTCGGGGTGAGTGTGAACAATGCTCACCACCCCTCCCTCTTCCCCCGTAGGCGATTGTGAACAATGATCTCCTACATTTCCCGGCCCTACCCCACGAGGCGATTGTGAACAATGATCTCCTCAACCCCCCGGCCCTAACCCACGAGGCGATTGTGAACAATGATCTCCTCAATCCCCCGGCCCTACCCCACGAGGCGATTGTGAACAATGATCTCCTCAACACCCCGACCCTACCCCACGAGGCGATTGTGAACAATGATTTCCTCAACCACCCCGACCCTACCCCACGAGGCGATTGTGAACAATGATCTCCTCAACCACCCCGGCCCTACCCCATAGGACAGTAGCGTTTTAGTTCAGTTCTAATTCACCTAAAATAGGGCTTAGGCTGTGTTAGGACTGCGCGTAGGTTTTATTGGTAAGTGCGTATAGGTGTTAGGCCTATGAGCTAGGTTCGCTAGGAATCGTATTCATTGTTGTAGGTGTCAGGCATAGGAGATAGGTTTGCTAGGTATCGTGTCGGAAGGTATAGGTGTTAGGCCTATGTGTATTTAAGGTTATTAGCACTTGCACTGGTTTGACTAATTTTGATTATGTTGTTTGTTTTATTATGAATGCTTTTCTGGTACAAATAAATCTTGGAACCTTACTTCCATCTTGATGCTCAGCGGCTAGCGTGAGAGCGAGACTGAGACTGACTGTGCGTGTGTACGTGCGAGAAGTTTGTGTGTGTACGTCCGTGCATGTATGACGGTGTGACTGATCGTGCGAGCGCACGTTACTAGCAGCTCAGTAGGAACGATAACAACAAGTCCAGTCAAAATAGGGTTTTTCTGGATACTGTGGTCGGTCCATTGCGCAAGCAACTTTAGCTTTTTGAACACAACGCGAGGCAAGTAAACACGGATTTCAGTTGTGCGCATGCGAGACTAGAGTAGATTTATTTACTCTCCACTGCAATCTCCAGTCCTTCCCTAGACCACAAAAGGAATTCGGACTTAAACTCTGTAGGCACTTGAGTACTGTATTAGATGGGCAGTTTTTGTCTATCTGATAAACTATTTAAGTCGCCTACACCCAGTCACTGAGTCCGGTTACAAAAATTGGTGCCGTGACCAGGATTGTTTTTGGTTAGGATTGTTGTTTGACCAGGATTGTTTTTGGTTAGGATTGTTGTTTGACCAGGATTGTTGTCTGATTCTTCTTGACCGAGAAACTTCGTTGGAGGAAGGTAGTTAGCGCTGTGAGTTTAAGACTATGTGCTGTGCCAGCGGCAGACTAGCTGTGTCGCTGTCGACACGTCTTTTCCGTTAGCGTGGTACCGGTTGCGGCAGGGAGCGTTTTCATTAGTACCAGTCGTGAGATTTGTAGTAGTGGAAACATTCCGAGTATGAAGTTGGTTCTAGTTTGGTTTTTAGCGATTCGTGTTGTAGTCTGTCTGCGTGGGAAACGAAGTTAAACAAGCGACGTTTTCACTACACAGATAGTGAGGTTCAATCTACAAGATGGGTGCAGTCTTAGGATTCCTTAGGCTTCTTGTTCCAAGCTGGTTGGTGTCGAGTAGTTCTAAAAGTCGGGATGGTAGAAGAAGGAGTAAACCTAGAAGGTCGGCAAAGAGTAGCAGGCACTCGGTTTACAGTGAGTCAGATAGCAGTAGCGAGGAAAGCTCATGCAGTCACGGTAGTCGTTGCTCACAAAGGAGCATGACGAACAGGAACATTACGAGAAATAGATCCTTTCTGAATGACAGTGGAAACTCGTCTAGGAGAGAGAGGGTGCCCGAGATATTCACTGGCACAAAAGGTGACTTGAAAGACTGGCTTTGCCATTTCGAGACTTGTGCAAGATGGAATGGTTGGGACTATAGCGAGAAGGGAGTGAATCTAGCTATGTCACTCCGGGGTCCAGCACAACAGGTGTTAGGTGAGCTAGCACTAGAGCGAATAGAGGACTATGACGCTATCCGGTCAGCACTTGAACGTCGTTTTGATCCCGCGGAGAAAGAAAACCTTCGTAGAGTGGAGTTCAGGTCAAGGATGAAAAGAAAGAACGAGAGTGTGACGGAGTACGGGTTCGCGTTAAACCGTATTGCTAGTAGTGCATACCCTAGGATGCCTACTGAAGCAAGAGAAACCATAGTCATAGATCAGTTTGTTAGTGGTCTTCCCTCTAGAGACTTGAGAAGGCATGTGCAGTTCAATCATCCCGCGACAATACACGAGGCAGTAGCACTGGCTAGTGAATTTGAGTCGTTTGATGAGAGATTTGATGGCAGGAAACCAGAAGACCCAGAGAGACATGGTGATGTTGCTGCTAAAGGTGTTAGAAGTCTCGAAGAGAAAGATTCAGCTGAGGCAGGCTTAGCAAAGGCTTTCCAGAATCTGAGTGACAGACTTACTTCTGAGATTCAGAAAGTAACGAAAGCGCTGACTCGTCAGTCGGCAGGAGACAAGACTAGAAGAAATCCTGATGTTGTTTGTTATAAGTGCAAAGAGAAGGGGCACTATGCCAGGCAATGTCAGAGAAGTGAAGACAGAGACGGGAATGAGTCTGTGCGTAACGAAAACGCGCCAGGGCAGGGAAACTAGGGCGGGCGGAGCTCTCAGCAGCCAGGGACTCGGCCCAATTAGCAAGTGATAACGGCTGCTTAGAAAACGCGAAGGGCCAGCGTTTATGTGTACTGTCAAACACTGGATGCTGGATGGCACCAGTAGCGATAGGAAAGGTTTCTTTAGACTTTCTAGTAGATAGCGGGTCTGCTGTTACAGTCATTAGTGCCAGAGATTTCAAGCTAGTCACCATGGAAAGATCGGCTCTGAAGAAAAGTAAGTTGAATCTTTGCACTGCTAGCGGTGACCCTTTAGAAATTCAGGGTGAAGTAACGCTTTGTTTGAAAGTAGGAGGACAGAGGTTTGGGCATAAAGTAGTAGTCGCAGACTTAGGCAGTTCGTCAGGTATTCTAGGCACTGATTTCATGCAGAAATACGGTGGCGTGCTAGACTTAGCGCGAGGTACTTTGACGATACGCAAGCAGGTGGTTCAGTTGAAGAAAGAGAGTTCAGGTACAAGTGCAGAGGTTAAAGTATGTAGACTCACTAGGGTTCCCCCTAGGTCTGAAATGTTTTTGAAGGCATCTTTCGTTCAGCCATGTCAGTTACAGAAAGCTGATGGTCTGTTAGAAGGTGTTGAGAGTTTCAGGAGTGAAACAGGGCTAGTAGTTCCAAGGTGTATGGTTCAGGTGTCACAAGAAGAAATCCTTGTTCCTGTTACCAACTTTACTGATAAAGAGATTGTAGTGAAGCCAGATACAGTTGTGGCGTCCATAGAAACTGGTATTTCAGTGAACTCTTTGTCGACTAGTTCTGAAAAGAAAGAAGGAGTGGTCTATATGGGTGACAAACTCCCTAGTCACTTAGTGGATTTGGTCGCTAATGTTTCGTCAGATGTTAGCGAGGAGACAAAAGACAAATTGAAAGAGACGCTCTTAGAGTTTCAAGATGTTTTCCAGTCTCCAGGTGGACAACTTGGACGGACAAACAAAGTGAAACACACTATTGACACAGGAGGTGGTAAACCTGTCAAGTTACCCCCTCGTCGCATTCCCGTAGCTCAGAGAGAAATTGTGGAGGAGGAAATAGACAAAATGTTGAAGCAGGATGTCATAGAACCCAGTGACAGCCCCTGGGCTGCTAACGTGGTACTTGTCAAGAAAAAGGATGGTACAACTAGGTTCTGCGTTGACTATAGGAAGTTGAACCAGTTGACACGCAAAGATGCTTATCCTTTACCTCACATTGGTGACTCGCTTGATGCTTTGTCAGGTTCGTGTTGGTTCTCAACTCTTGACTTAGCACAGGGTTTCTTCCAAGTTGAAATGGATGAAAATGATAAACAGAAGACAGCGTTCGCTACGCATAAAGGTTTTTTCCAGTTTAAGGTCATGCCATTTGGGCTATGTAACAGTCCAGCTACTTTTGAGAGACTCATGGAGATGACTTTAAGTGGTGTTCTTTTTGAGAGATGTCTAGTCTACATTGATGATGTCATTTGTCTAGGCAGGACAGAGGAACAGGCACTGGAAAATCTCAAAGTTGTTTTGAAGAAGTTCAGAGATGCCAATTTGAAGCTCAAGCCCTCGAAATGTTCGTTGCTGCAGAGCGAATGCGCTTTTCTAGGGCATGTGGTTTCAAAAGAAGGGACAAAGTGTGACCCAAAGAAAGTAGAGGCAGTTGTTAACTGGCCTGTCCCTACTTGTGTTTCAGAAGTCAGGAGCTTCTTAGGGATCACATCATATTACAGAAAATACATTTGTGGTTTCGCTGAGATAGCTAGTCCTTTGACAAACTTGACTAGGAAAAATCAGAAGTTTGTTTGGTGCGAACAGTGTCAGCAAGCTTTTGAGAAACTTAAAGTGGCTTTAGTGTCTTCTCCCGTTCTTGCTTATCCGACAAGAGAGGGCAGGTTCATTCTTGATACAGATGCGTCAGCAAATTCCATTGGTGGCGTATTGTCTCAGATTCAAGATGGCGAGGAAAAGGTGATTGCTTATGCAAGTTGCGCTCTGTCTAAGAGTAGGCAGAGGTACTGTACCACATACAGAGAGCTGTATGCAGTGGTGAGGTTTGTGAAGTACTTTTCTCATTATCTTTGGGGACGTCCGTTTCTGGTCCGGAGCGATCACAGTTCCCTTAGGTGGTTAAAGTCCTTTGATCAGGCTGAAGGCATGGTAGCTAGATGGATAGCTACGTTGGACACCTACGATTTTCAGATAGAGCACCGGAGAGGCGCCCTACATGGAAATGCGGACGGGTTGTCGAGGATCCCAAGGAGATGTTGTCAGAGAGAGGAGTGTGATCAGTGTGCTAAGAAGCAAGTGAGAGTGGTGACACGTCGGCAAGCACGTGGTCATGACTCAGCTGATGGTGGGAAAGCTAGCGGTTCTCAGAGGAACGCTGCTTCACCGAAGGGTGAAGATGTTCCGCGTGCGGACCCAACTATCAGTGAAAGTCAGGGCGACACTACCACCGACAGGTCAAGTGTAGAAGTCAGGGAAGATGAATCGGTTCAGAGTGATTCTGCCTCAATGTCTAAAGGGGAAACCGTGGATTCTGCTCAGTCTTCTGCGTTTGGTCCTGGCATGCAGGAAAGCAACTGGTTAGCCAGCTGGTCTCGTGAGGACTTAGAGATGTTCCAAAAGAGAGATCCAGTGACTAGCATTCTAATAGCTCTGATAGAGAAAGGAGAGAAGCCTCCTTGGACAGAAACTTGCAAGTATAGCGCAGCTGTCAGAACACTAATTGCTCAGTGGGACAATCTGAGAGTAGTGGGCGGTTTACTATACATTGTGCCTGATACAAATGTTACTCAGGAAAGGGTACTATTGCTAGTAGCCCCAGATGAGAGGACTGACGAGACAAGAGACAAACTAGAAGGGGAAAAGAAATCAACTCCCCAAGATCTGTATTTCCCATGTTCATCATAATCCTGAACTTGACTTTGTTTGCAGCGACTCTTGACCCAATACCAGGAGTGTATTGTGGTCAGTGAGACGCGCGTGTCTCACGTGTCCGAAATAATATTGTGAGATGGCGGCATCTCACGGGGAAGTTCGTGCTGGCTCTAGTCGACTTCCCTAGAGACCCTTTGAAAGTGAGTTGGGCCCCCAGCTCACATTGTCCGCTAATATGCACTTGAGACAGGCGTCTGTCTGGCGTACCTGTCTTGGAGTAAGCCAGTGGCTCTAACTGGAAACTCCAAGACGAGAGTGTTGCCCGGTCGGCTCTGACCAGGTAACCTCTCACGTCGTGCGAGCCAACAGAATAGGACTCCATCTAAACATCAAGAAAGACCAAGCACATTCTTCAAGGACGAACAATACCATGACTGAGTATCCGTTAAGTTTGTTTCTTTTCAGATGTCTCCTTTGCATGCATACATTTTTTGTGTTGAATTAGAAATGTTTTTGATTTTTCATTTTGTTGTCATCGTATTGCTTTGTGCATGTCTAGACGTCTGAATCATATATCATTTTTCACAATATGCATATCATATATCATTTTTCACCTTATAAAGTGTAATCATCTGACTGCTGCTTTGAAGGTTTTGTACCTCAGCAACAAACTGGGTCTGGTTGCTTGTTTTTTTACTGTATTTTGAACTTTTTGGCATAAGATTTTGAATATTTTTGGTTAGGTTTTGTACTCGATTTTACCTCTGGAATTTGCACTTTGAAATCGTCGGATTTCACTGGTGCTAGTGTTGGGTGTGTGTTATGTGAACCAGTTTTCTCACATGGGTTTAGAGGATTCCATGAGATGTGGACCAAATGTTACCCGAACAGTCTGGGAGACTGATTTTTGCTTTTGTATGTTTTGTGGCGGACTAAGTTCGGAAGTTACCAAGTGAGTCTTGATTTTGATTTGGTCTGGGATTTCTGGTAACAAATGCTTTTGCAGTGGTTGCATTGCTGTGTATCAGCTCGCATGATGATACCAGTACTTTAATTTTGGTTTTGAAACCTTGTTTCGCAGTAGATTTTTTTATGGATTATTTCATGCGGTGGCTATGCATTTTAAGTGGTGCTGAAGCTTGTTGATTGTCACAAGCGCATCACGGTTGCTGAAATGGTTGCTCATGCGTGTTCATGATCAGGGATCATGTTTTGAAATGTGTTTTGAATGTTTATTAATTTGGACTTTGGTTTGATTTTGTTTGAATTTTCTTGTGCATGCATCATGATTTTATTTTGTTGAATTTGTTGAACTTCTTTTGAACTTGGATTTTACTTTGCATGCCAGAAGTAATTTTCTTGAACTTGGTGCATTTCATTTAGTTTGTGCAACTTTATTCCTTTTGTTTGACTAATGTGTTGTGCACATTAGGTCTTAAGGAGGAGGGAGTGTAGCAGAGGTGCCCTCTGCTAACGCTATCACTAGTTACTACCAGCGAGTCAGAGTTCAGTGGTTTAGTGCACGCTCGGCGCACTGTGAGCGAGAATTCTGCTGACTTAGCTAGTTAGTGTGTAGCGGACTACACGCGCGAAGCTGTGACGTAGTTTCCGGACCCAGAGGCTGGGAGCCTATATAAAGCGGCCGATTCTCAGTCTCGGGGTGAGTGTGAACAATGCTCACCACCCCTCCCTCTTCCCCCGTAGGCGATTGTGAACAATGATCTCCTACATTTCCCGGCCCTACCCCACGAGGCGATTGTGAACAATGATCTCCTCAACCCCCCGGCCCTAACCCACGAGGCGATTGTGAACAATGATCTCCTCAATCCCCCGGCCCTACCCCACGAGGCGATTGTGAACAATGATCTCCTCAACACCCCGACCCTACCCCACGAGGCGATTGTGAACAATGATTTCCTCAACCACCCCGACCCTACCCCACGAGGCGATTGTGAACAATGATCTCCTCAACCACCCCGGCCCTACCCCATAGGACAGTAGCGTTTTAGTTCAGTTCTAATTCACCTAAAATAGGGCTTAGGCTGTGTTAGGACTGCGCGTAGGTTTTATTGGTAAGTGCGTATAGGTGTTAGGCCTATGAGCTAGGTTCGCTAGGAATCGTATTCATTGTTGTAGGTGTCAGGCATAGGAGATAGGTTTGCTAGGTATCGTGTCGGAAGGTATAGGTGTTAGGCCTATGTGTATTTAAGGTTATTAGCACTTGCACTGGTTTGACTAATTTTGATTATGTTGTTTGTTTTATTATGAATGCTTTTCTGGTACAAATAAATCTTGGAACCTTACTTCCATCTTATGATGCTCAGCGGCTAGCGTGAGAGCGAGACTGAGACTGACTGTGCGTGTGTACGTGCGAGAAGTTTGTGTGTGTACGTCCGTGCATGTATGACGGTGTGACTGATCGTGCGAGCGCACGTTACTAGCAGCTCAGTAGGAACGATAACAACAAGTCCAGTCAAAATAGGGTTTTTCTGGATACTGTGGTCGGTCCATTGCGCAAGCAACTTTAGCTTTTTGAACACAACGCGAGGCAAGTAAACACGGATTTCAGTTGTGCGCATGCGAGACTAGAGTAGATTTATTTACTCTCCACTGCAATCTCCAGTCCTTCCCTAGACCACAAAAGGAATTCGGACTTAAACTCTGTAGGCACTTGAGTACTGTATTAGATGGGCAGTTTTTGTCTATCTGATAAACTATTTAAGTCGCCTACACCCAGTCACTGAGTCCGGTTACAGGCGGTATGATGAAAGGTTCGTTGTTTTTATTTTTCTGGTTACAGTAGTCTAGTAATTTGTCTGGACAAATATACTCATGTGAGTTATTTCCCAGTGGCATTAGTGATTCCGCCACAGAGACAAAATGGTCGTTAAAACTGTTTGCAGTGAGGTGGGGTGGTAAAGACGCACTACTTTTATTTGTACCTTTGGTTACTAAATTTATGGCACGCCATACAGTGGAGGAGTCTTTACTTTGCTTAACTACCTTACTGAAGAGAGATTTTCTTGCTTCTAAAACCATTGATTTTACGCGATTACGCTGTGTTTTGTATTCAGCAAAACGCTTCGTTTTTTTTAGCTCGTCCCTGTGTTCCATAGCCTCTATCAGATCCGCAGTTAGCCAGGGTGGTAAGGCCAGGGGCGCGTGTTTATTCAGGACACCGAGAAAGACGCGGTACCAGGTGTCCAATGCTTTGTTTGGGTCACTATCGTTATAAACGTCCGTGAACTGTGCTCTATCTAAATCAGTCAAAAAGGCAATTTCATTAAAGTTTTTAAATGATCTATAAGTGATGCACGTGTGACCTTGCTTTTTCATTTTTGGAAGTTTTGACAGCCATATGCAGCTAACTGGATAGTGGTCGCTGACACTCAGACTATCAACTTGAGTGTTGCTAACTGCGAGAGGTTTGTTGGTATAGATATGGTCTATAATTGTGGCTGATGTTGGCGTAACTCTCGTGGGGGATGTCACCATTTGTTGGAGACCGACTAAGGTAGTAGTACACTCCCATGATGGATGAGGTTTCCGAAAGTCAATATTAAAATCTCCAAGAAGCAGAACATCTTTGGTCTGAATGTCTGTTTTATCGATCATGTGTAGAAAGCTATCGTACCACTCAAAGGTGGCTGCAGGGTTTCGATACAGAAACCCGACAAGCAAAGGAGGGGATTTAGAGTGTTTGATTTCTACCCAAATACATTCTACATCATCCGTTTCTAGGTCTTGTCTCCTGCGGGTTATGTGTAGAATTGATTGATGGATGTATACCGCTACACCTGTCTCACCCTGGACTGACGGATCTCTCCTAATAATATAATAATTTGGGATGGTGATGGCTTCATTACTGATGTGGGAGGCCAACCGAGTTTCGGTTAAACCCATTAGGTGAAAATAGTCGGGGGAATTAACATAAACACAGACATCTTGAACTTTGTTTGCTAGGTGGTAGACATTGAGCTGACCGATACGGAATCTTTGTCCTTTTTTCGATGGTCCGCGCATGGCTTTACAATGTTTAAAGAACCAGGTAACAAAATATCAACACAAAGTACCAAAGCAAAAACTAGAAAACGAATACACATACAAGTAAATATCTACAGGGAAAAAAAAAACCACACAACTAAAATGAAGTTAAATCAAGTGTCGGTAAGTAAACTGAACGGTTAACTTCAAGAACCGTGTGATGTAGCACCCCCGAAATAAAAATGGAAGTGAAAGTATAGTGACTACAAGTACGAAATATAAGAACCAGACAAGAGTTAATATCAAAGTTCACGTGAAATGAAGTCCATATGCTATTAAAACACACTTGCTTCGCCACTGCAAACATATAATATACGAGTCCGAGAGTGCGGAGTGAATGTGAAAACAGATACACCAGTCGTTTGATTTCACTTCGATGATCGTAAACTGAGTCAGGTGTACGGGCTGTCCGAAACAGAACAAGTACAGTAGTCATGCAATTTAAAATATTTGCATAACTTACAGTTTGCAGTGCAAACTCACTGTACTATTATGTGTAACAGTTTCACATATACGACCAAGCACTAGTGCAACCAGGTGTAGCTGTCAACCATGTGTCTCTGTCACATAAGGAATTAATCTTTAAACTACTGAGTCACTGTCAAAACCAGACAACTAAATAAGTCGTTACTATAATATCAGATCGAGCGTGTTTGATGACACCTTCACACCTACACCTACACACACACAAACACACATACTCACACACATACACACACACACACACACACACACGGAGTGTATATGCGTACCTTTTTTACTTCCAGCGCCAAGTAGGAACGACTAATCGACCCTGAAAGCCGGAAAGTAGTAACCGACCAGCTGTGCGCGGCGCAGAGCTGATCGGACAAAACCTCCATCGATAAAGTCCATCCATCGCTCCTCGTGTGGTTAGAACAAAGACAACATCCTAAAGTCTATATATAGCTCTTGGCCCTGGAAGTAAAAGAGGCAGCGGGATGTCCTTCAGACAAACGGTCTTAGAAACTGAGCCAGCAACTTCAGCAGGTGTTGAGGGTCCAGGGCCGTGTTGGTCTCCGCTCCCTGACTCTGGAACCAGGCGTTGGTGGGTGGGGCGGCCATTGGCGGAACGATAGGCCCTGTTCCTGCTGGCACTAGTGGCGGGAAGTCTGAAGACTGGAGCTGGGGCCCCTGACGTGCTCGGCGTTGTTTGCTCCCCGACCCATTGTCGGGCGCTGATTGGTTAAGCTGGCTGGTCGACGTTGAATGAAACTGTTGGCGGTTCTGGGCGTCGAACATCAAAGGATGCGATCCGCCAAGGTCCGACAACAAGTTGCCTTGCGGCCCTTTCTCGCCACGTGTCACGTTACGGCTTATAGGTAGGCTGGACACGCCCCGTTGACTGTGCCCCCGGCGTCTCTCTGTTGGTGGTGGGGGCCGCGGGGAGGGTCGCCGTAGCGGATCTTGAAGGCAATCAGTTTAATGCCCTCGTCACTGGGGTGGGTCATGGTGTTGTCGCGCCTGTACATGACTTGCTTGGGAGCGCCGTTCTTTGTCAGGAAAGTGGAGGTGTGGTCAACAAACTGAGTGTTTGTTTGTTGACAGGCCTGTTTCAGGTTGACGTTGGACAGGCGTGCAGGTCGTGACAGGGCGTGGTGACTGCTGTAGGGAGGGATGATGGAGGAGGCCTGGAGTGTAGCACGTGGGAATGCGACGGACACTAGATGGATTAGCCTCAGCCAGGTGTGTGTCGGAACGGGACCCTGGTTGTCGCAGCAGCTGTTGATCCCTACGTGAAAAACTACATGGCGGATACGTGGAGTAGGGGGGAGGTTTGTAAGCCACTTGCCCAAGGCCTCGACTGATAGGCCGGACACTGCCAGGTTCTGCACGTTGCAGTCTGTATCCGACATTTTTCGTTCGCTGACCCGCTTCATAATGGAGTCGCCGAGCAGCAGAACGTTAGAATCTGACCTGATGTTCATGTTGCAGAGATGGTCATACGGAGTCTTGGTAACGGGTGCAAACGTGGTTGTCTGTTCAGCTTCTTGCAATAGTCCGTGTGTGATTACATCACAATCATCATCTGTGGCAAGGGCTGCGAAGCGATTACGCGTGGCAATATTAACAGCTGAGTTAGGAGTTCCGCTTGTTAACGACAGGCGTTGTGAAGTCACTGGTGTGCTATTGGTTGATGACGAGTCCTGCATACTGACGTGCTTGTTGCAGTTTGAGGGAGATGGGAAGTTTGATAGGGACTGGCTTGTACCCGGGTCTTGGACGGGCAGTGTGGTACTGGATTTTGTTGAAGGTGGCAGGGATTCAATTTGTTTTTTCAGCGTACGAAGCGTAGCGCCGTGTGTGTCTTTGCTGAGTGCAAGTTTCGTCACTTGTGTGGACAGACTGTTCTGTTCATGAGTTAACTTCTCAATCGCCTTTTCGGTTGAGGTTGCATAGTCTTGCAGGGACTGGTCAGCAGCTTGAAGGCCGTGCTTGAGCTTGGCTTCATTGTCCCTGCGGTCACTGTCAAGGCTGTCCTGTCTGGCGCTGAGGGATGCATGCTGCTGCTTGACAGTAGCCAGCTCCTGTTTGACCGTCTGCAGCTCAGTTCTGAGTTCTTGGATGCAGGCGGTGGCTTCCATCAGTTGTTGTTGCAGGATGGACAGGGTAGTCGGGGATGGCGCAATCTCAAGTAAGTATGGAGGGTGGGGTTGATCAGAGGATACTGCTGTACCGTTAACCTTATCAACTTGTTGACGGCTGTTATTGTGATTGCATGTGGTCGCTGCGTCAGTCACGCCAGTTGAAGAGGGATTAGAGTTGTATGGGTTGGGGACAGGTTCCGAGCTCTCGGCGCCGCGGGGTGGTATGGGCGTGGCGTTGGGAGTGTCGGTAGATTTGGTGACGTCAGACGAAGGATCTGAAGGGGAAGGGTTAGTAGAGACTTGCTCCGTGGAAGCAGTTTCGATGTCACACTGGAGGCTAGTCGTGGATTGGAGGAATGTGGGCGGGGCATCGTCGTTGTTGGGATTAGTATCGGTGGTAGCCACTTCAGGTGGAAGAGTACACTCGCGAGGCTGAGTGGAGGGTGGGCAGGCGATGCCCGGCGTTTGCTCCATGGCTGGTGGTAGGGCGGGCGTCTGGGGGGAGGAAGTGCACTGGGAAAGAATGTCAGTGCTCGCTACAAGATTGTTAACTATCTCTTGGACAGGCTGAAATTCGTCGTCTGTCCACCACTTGCAGTTTTTACCCTGTATCCTAATGAGATAAGACGTGTAGAATACGGTGATTGTGACCACACCACCGGGTGCTCCGTCTGAAATCTGTACAAGGGTGTTATTCAAGGCATCAGGCCAGGGAGGTTGGATGGGGGTCTCGATGTTTTTCTTGTCTTTGTTGCGATCTTCCCATGACGCTGATACTCCGGGGGGTGGATGGGCGATGTAGCGTTCGTGCAGAGCTAGTCTCCAGGCGAAAACTCTGGAGGGGTCGGTCAGAAAGTGTTTTTGGATGGGATCATTAGTGTCTGTGATCTCCTCAAGGGGTTCGAGTGGGGACTGGTCGAGGGCTTCGAGTGGGGACTTGGATTTGGCAGAAGATGATCGGGTGATGGGGCCTGACATGGTCGGAGGGTTGGTGTCATCACTGTGCTCTGATTACTTTGTAGGTGCCATGACGTTTGATGATAATTATGTTGATCTGGTCACTCGCTCACTGAAGCGTGACGAGAGTGGGGCGCAGCATCCGTATGATCGTGGCCGACACTGGCGTGTCGAGAGTTAAATTTTAGCAGAGCCGAGTTGTAACTTGTACAACGGCTGTACAATTAAAAAGCTCGCAGTGGAAAACCTCGCTTTAGGCTATATTTCTCTCTTGTAGGTGTTATTCGCTTAGTCGCTGCGCGCACTCAGAGTAAGGAATTTGGGTCAGTGCGGGACTGGATCCGACCGCCTCTGTATCCGTCTAACATAGCAGAGCCGCAGAGAGCGAACGCTTATGAAGAAACCGGGCCCATATGGCCGGTGCAAAACTGCAAAAAGTAATTTTAGTCATAACTCACGAAATACACAGTCCAAATCCATGAAATTTCGCCATCTTGTAGAGGTCACCGTTACAAACCAGCTTGTCAAAAATAACGTTTAGCACACACACACAACACACATAAATCCACTGTGAATCAGAGAGCGATGTGAGTGCGTGTTGACGCGCTGATACAGGCCAGAGAGAACACTGAGATGACTAAGGAGCGCATCAGTCTGATCTTGGAGCAGAGCGTGATGTTTCTGTCCTACCATATGGTCTTCAATCTTGTCAGTGTTGTTGTTGTCTGCGCAGTCCTGGACAGTATTTCTGGTTTTGATCCCTTATCTGTCACAATGGCTCCTAAGTATTTGGATTTATTAACTGTTTCCAGTTTTTGGCTTCCAATCATGACGTCGGTGCCAATGCCACTGTTGTTATTTGTCATCGGTTTGGTCTTCTCTGCACTGATTTCCATCCCATACGCAATGGCTGTACTGTCCAGCTTTTCCACCAGCTGAGCTAACTCCTTCTCCGTTCCTGCAAGGCCATCAATGTCGTCCGCAAAGCGCAAGTTCGTGATTGTTCTGCCTCCTATACTGACATTTCCTTCATGATCTTTCAGAGCGTCCGTCATGATTTTTTCCAGGAAGATGTTGAAAAAAGTAGGTGAGAGCAAGCAGCCTTGTCTGACTCAGACTGTTGTCCTTTGTCTAGGGCGAATGTTCAAGCCGCGCGGATGGTAAGTGCCAAGCCTGTCCGTGAAAAAGGATTCTGTCATTTTGCGGCGGATGAAGTTGGGTGTATTTTGCCAAAGGATGCATATGCTGAAATATGTGAGGCTACGAGGAGGTTCTTTAAAATGACGTCCAACCTGTTGTATCCGAGGCGGATCGAACGAACATGCTCCTCGCAGCGTTCGGGGAGTGTACGGTATGTCACCCTCACATACATATAGCATCTTTGGGCCGTGAGAACATGAGACGACATAGACGATATCTGATGACTGGCATGAGAATGATCGGTGGACAGTGAAAGATGACAGGGGTCCGGTGGTGACGGGGGATGTGTTGATGTACGGACATGCTTTGCAGTGTGGTTGCTGACGAGGGTGTGTGCCAGGTGGTAAGGTTTTAGATGCGCGAAGTGAACTGTGAACAAGATGATTGTGTAGGTTTGTGTAACGTCTGTAAGCGGATGTTCAGCAAATATGTCTTTCAATAATGTGTCATTCTGAATAAGGTGGAAGTTTCTGATGAGAATGTTTTTGATGGGGATGTTGTGAGGATGATACGTGATACACAGGACCTGCATGTCCTCTGCAGCACTGTGTTTTCTCCTGCAACGCTTCACTGCCGCTTGAGGCCTCAGCTTTAGAACGAGCTGTGTTGACAATGTCTTGCGGGTATCCCTGGTGTGAGAAGAAAGTGATTCAAGATAATTATTGTTTCAAAGGGATATTCTTGCTACAGCTCACAGCTCATAACAGAAAGACGGAGATAAACGGATAAGTAAGAAACATGAGCATCCCCCTTCGTCGGTCCGATGACCTTTGCTTACTGGGGTAGTTGTCGTGATAAGTAGTGTTACCGATACGCACCGACTGAGATACACGAGATTGGTTGCTATTAAGTCCGTGATTCATGCACTGCGATCTACCGCTTGTAAAGGCCAGAGGCCAGTTGCATGAGCGAGCTTAGTCCTGCACCAGCCACCAAGCAAGGTGCGCCACTATAGCGGCGATCCTTGCTTAGTGGCTGGTGCAGGACCAAACTCGCTCATGTAGCTGGCCCCAGGTTCGGCTGAAAGAGTGCATTCAAGTGATATAAGTTATTGGTCGGCGGGGTTCGCTACACGGACCTTTGTAGGCCTTCGGGAGGTCAAAGGAATCATTGTACCCAGGGGTACAATGATTCCTTTGACCTCCCGAAGGCCTACAAAGGTCCGTGTAGCGAACCCCGCCGACCAATAACGTATTTGTTTTCCTTCCTCCGTTTATTGTTTAGAAAAAAATCCGGTTTATGAAGACGGCCGCTTCTGTGGCGGATAGGTGACACCATTGAATATACATGTTCTGCCGGGGATTCCCAGTCTTTACGAGACAGAGTGTGACGTAGCATGGTTCCGTGTGAAGCGCAACGCCGAGTAAAAAGCTAATCTTGACTTGTGTACAGAATGATTCAAGCTGCATTGTCTACAAAAGGCCGTTAAAGTATGACAGTGACAGTGCTTCTTGACTGCTGTGTGATTCAGAAAAATTAAGAACTTTTTGATGAAGCGATCGGCATTTGACCACTGATGTGACAGCTTGTGCAAGTTAGCATGGTGCCTCGTGCTTCAATAGATTCAAGATGACTGAAGGGGATGCTTCGAGTGTGCAGCAGATTGTCGTTGTTATATCCTAAAGTGTCATGTGTGTTGGGATATCTGGAAAAAGGAATACCAAAAAACCGCTCGTTGTTAACAGCAGGACTAGTGCTGAGATGGATTTTAAGGCAGAATTTTATTTTACAGCGTTGACATGATGTCAGATAGTCTTCGAAACTTCGTGAGATGTTTTTCTTCAGATAGTCCCGCATTGAGTGACGTGAAGAGAGAACTTTGGCAATAGCGTGCTTTGTGTATAGTGTTGCTGGGTATGTATTTTCGTTTTAGTTCTTGAATTTGTTGCTCTGTGCTTTGGTAAAATGGTGGCATGTTGGTGGCTGAGCAGACGACAGTGTGTTGCCGGTTTGCAAGGATTGCTGCTCTGATTGGTTAAAAAAAAAATCTCGGAAGCTATTTTTGTTCCGTGGTTTCCCGAACTTTGAAAATGTCTCGGTGCATGGCGATGAGATGGATTTGGCGAAGGCTTTTGCTGTTTGCGCTGTGTAATTAGTGGTGAAATATTGTTTAAGTTGGCTCCTCACGTCGTAAAAAAATAAGGCAGATGATGTGTATTACGTCAAATAGGACTACTTTAGTGCGGTTTTTTCTGATATTTTGTCGAACCGAGTTGCTGTCAAGACTCGAAAACGAGGTTCTAACGCGTCATGGAGAGGGCTATAAAACGTCCGCCATTTTTCGCTACAGTGGTTTTTATATCACGGTCACATGGTACAGTTTGCGCTAAAGTGACTGGTCGTGTGACGTAGGGAGGAAAACAATAAATATCAGTGCCCTCTCAAGCCGGGCTTTCCTTAAAATCTTCACTGCCAAGAAAAAAAAAAAACTGGACACGATCCAACTGAAAGAGACATAGATCCTCAAGTGCTCCCGCAAGTATGGGGCACATGAGGATCTATGTCTCAGGAGCGGATCAGTTACCCCGAGGGGGGGGGTCCAACTTTTTGTTTGGGACCTTCAACCTGACAGAAGGGGGGGGGGGGGGGTCCAGACACCCCAAAAGGGACTTTATGAGAATTTAAAGATTTTTGGGTCGGGGGGAAGGGGGGATTCCGGAACCCTGTAACCCCCCCCCCCCCGCACCCCCCTCCCCCCGCACCCCCTCCGCCCCTCCCCCCCCCCCCCCCGCCCTCCCCCCTCCCACTCCCGCCACCACCACCCCAACCCCCAGATCCGCCCCTGTGTCTCTTGCTGACTACTTTGTATCCATTTCCGCTCGACGGCCGGGACCTTTTTGATGTTCAATAAACTCAGATTTCAGAAAGACAATCCACGGTCACTGGTCTTGAAGGCCACACTATTTTATATTTTGCGACGTACATTGAGTGCGAGCAGCACTTCAAAGTTTTAAGTTGTTTGTTCCGAGAAGATATGATCAGAACAGAAAATGTCTGCATCTACATCGTTTCCTGAGATCATACACAGGACACGAATGCGTAGTCAGATTAGCGCAGTCGTGTTTTTCAGTCGCCACGTCCTCCTGCTAATTAAACTGAAAACACTCCTTTTGTTGTTGTTTCATCTTCCGAGGCATTTAGCGATTCAAGCGTGGCAACAACACCACAACAACAACAAAAAAAGAGAAGCAGGGGTTTGTTGTATGAGTGAGCTTAGTCCTGCGCAAGCCTTTAAGCAAGGTGCTTGCGCAAGACTAAGCTCACTCATACAGCTGGTCAAGCGTTTCAAAAGACTGACGTGTTTGCATTTGCAAAACGGTGCAAGTGGTCACAGTGACGCCATGTACTGGACGAAGCAACAAAATAACGGAAAATTGACGCATTCTGTGTTGCTGTTGGTGTTCAGCATAATAATGCTGTATTGACCCAATATGACCCCTGACTATTAGTCTAACAAGCACCAAAAGCATCTACTGACATCTAACCCCTGGCGGAGCCTCAGGATTGGTTTGGGGGTTTTCTTTTGTTTGTTGCTGGTGTTATTGCTTTTGTTTGTTTTGGTTTTGGTTTTTTTTTTGTTTGTTTGTTTGTTTGGGATTGTTGTTTTTGTGGATTTTTTGCTTTTGTTTTTTAGTTGTTTTTTGTTTTGTTGGGTTGTGTTTTGTTGTTGTTTTGTTGTTGCTTTAGGTTTGTTTGTTATTGTTTTTTGTTGTTGTTGTTGGTTTTTTTTTTTTGGGGGGGGGTTTGTTTTTGAATTTGGTTTTCGGTTTGTTTGGGGTTTTTTGTTTGTTTGTTTGTTTTTGGGTTTTTTTGGGGGGGCGGCTCGTTTGTTTGTTTGTTTGTGTGTTTGCTTGCTTAGTTGTCGTTTATTTTGGGGGGGAGGGAAGGGGAGGGATTGTTTGGGTGTGGTGGTTGTTTGTTTTTTTTTGTTTTTTGTTGTTGTTTTTTTGGGGAGTCGAGGTTTGTTTTGTTTGGGGGGGGGGGGTTGTTGTTGTTTTTTGGGGGGTGGCGGGGGGGGGGTGTTGCTGGGGGGGGGGGGGTGGGAAGGCAATAGAACTTAGGCTCCGAGTTCATTCATTTAGAATCAGTGACGCACAAACGTACCGAATGACATGGTGGGGACGCACAAGATAATTTGGATCTTCACACTATTGAAAAGACTAAGTTCACTTTAGATCTGATGGCGCACATTAGAACATGAGCGGATCCGTTTCTTTGGGGTGATCGTTTTCGTCGTTAGACAACATCAAAAATCTCCCAATTTGAACATTTTTTATCTCCGCCACAGAGTGCTTTAGTTAAAACACATTCAGCTGGTGGTGCAGAATTACTTCTTATATTTCTTCTTAGCCTTCTCAAGATGTACATATACATATGTACTAAAAGGATGAGGCGTCAAAGAAATTATGAACGACAAGAATATTACGTCATCATCGTGTTCTCAAGTAACGTAAATGTTTTCTTGTTACCGTCATGGTATACTAATGACGTGGATCTTCTTTATCCCAAAACATCTTGTGGACAATCTTGTGAAATCTTTCACATCGCAGTAGCTGTGAGTGGCTTGTGCATTGACTAGAACCTTCTACATCAGTTTATGGTGTCATAGCAGCGCCAAATAGGTAGCATGTTTGATTGCTTCTTTTTGTGTTTAATGTTTTTGTCGTTTAGCGCTGCGTCATGACCCCTAAGAGTAGTTCACATAATTCCCTTTGGTTTGTGTACAATTCTACCAGCGCTAGCCTCACCTATCTGGTTTGTGAGTATTCTATAACTCGAGGCAAAACTTGTATCGTTACATTGTTGTGTATTGCCTTGTGCATTTACTGTGGGAAATCAGGGTATTTAACCGACCACATTTAGTAGTGCACCTTCTTGTTTGTGTATGTGTGTTTCTCCTGCCTACTTTTTAAGTTCCAGAAAAAGACATGGTTTATAGGCTAGATCTGATGCATCGTTTTAGGGATGTAGATGATCGTCTGGTTATATACCTGCGTAATTTTCTGTGGGCTGGCGATTGGGTGCCTGATTGGCGGAGGCAGGGGATCTAACCGTTTGTCTGTCCATCGCTGAGTAATTCCCCTTGGTTTGTGTACAATTTTACCAGCGCTAGCCTCACCTATCTGGTTTGTGAGTATTCTATAACTCGAGGCAAAACATGTATCGTTACATTGTTGTGTATTGTCTTGTGCATTTACTGTGGGAAATCAGGGTATTTACCCGACCACATTTAGTAGTGCACCTTCTTGTTTGTGTATGTGTGTTTCACCTGCCTACTCCCTAAGTTCCAGAAAAAGACATGGTTTATTGGCTAGACCTGATGCATCCTTTTAGGGATGGAGATGATCGTCTGGTTTTATACCTGCGTATTTTTCTGTGGGCTGGCGATTGGGTGCCTGACAGGCGGGGGTGGTGGGGGGGGGGCAGGGTATCTAACTGTTTTTCTGTCCAGCGCTGAGTAATTCCCCTTGGTTTGTGTACAATTTTACCAGCGCTAGCCCCACCTATCTGGTTTGTGAATAATTCACATAGGATTGACGCCAAGCGCGGTGTCTTTGTATGCGCTTGCTATACAAGCTAACAGACATCATATCAGGAGGTGTCGACAGGTAAAGCCTAAACAGTAGCAGAGAGGCTAAAGTTACCTTCACAATCTTCTTTGTTGTCTGATCCATCACGCGCAGTGTATGGACATGTGGGTGCAGGTTGTTTGGAACGGCAACCATAACAAAATTCTATTTGCATTTTCTTTAGAAATGTTGGGGGAAGGCATAATTCTAGTCGCATGCATGCATGTTTTAGCTTGATTCGGGCTTGGCCGAGCTTTATGTTAGGGGGAAAAAAAATTGTGTTTAAGCCATACATTGCACGCATTAATGTTTCGTCTCATTCCGGTCTGGTCCAAATGTGACAAGCCGGAATCAGGATGAAACATTCGTGTGTACATTACGCATTCTGCCCGCGACACACCACAGCAAGATGTGGCTCGACCATGATAGTTCAAGGGTGGTGGCAGAATAGCTTGGCGCCTATAGGCGCCAAGCTATTCTGCCACCACCCTTGAACTATCATGGTCGATCTGTCTCCTGAATTGTAATGCAGTCCTCAGAGGATAACTCCAGAATGTGGGTATTTCGTACCTCGGGCACAATGAGTTAAGAGGATCGTTTTATTTTCGACTTATTCTACGTTTGTGTAGAAATTATTATTGTCATTGTTACATGTATTTATTTATCGTTATTGTTCGTTGGTTTTGAAAAGGTATTAACTTGCTGTTTTGGTATTATCATCAGAGTATAATATAGTTACTGTTATTGTTGCTTTTGTTACTTTTGATGTATGTTTTCGCCCTCTCTATATATACACGACAAAAAAATGGCTAAATTGAATTATTATTTTATATTTATTATTATTACTTGGAGAACAAAATAGTTTTGAAGAAAAAATATCATACAATTTTATGTTATATTTTTTATGTACGAGGTTGGACTGTTTGCTTCCCCCCACCCCACCCCACCCCAACGCAAACCCCACCCCCACATACCCACCCCACCCCCGTTGTTTAATTTTTCAGAGGTTGGACTGACTATCCCACTATCACCACCACCCCAAAATTAATTAATTAATTAATTAAATGAATACATAAATAAATCAATAAATCTTTCACGTAAACTTTGTGGCCACGGACTGAAATCCGATAAAATCCGATAGAAGACCTTTCAATGCAGAACGCATCTTACCGACTGAATATGCACCGTGTACTACATGACCATAAAGGCATCTTAACCCATTTAATCCCACAGCCGCATTTCCCAAATTATGGAGGCGTCACCTATGGACCAGGTACCCGTTGCAGGAGATGGATCGACCATGATAATTCAAGGGTAAGTGTGGGGGCTCAAGTGGATATAGGCTTCTTGTTGACCCTACATTAGTATCTATGTTGCTTAGGCCAGTCGAAAAACCACCTGGATGCATCCTCGCTCCAAACACTGGCACCTTATCGACTATGTCCTAGTGCGTCAGAGGGACCGCAGCGACGTCCTTCACACCAGAGTGATGCCCAGCGGAGAGTGCCACACTGACCACCGCCTTGTCCGCTGCAAACTCAGGCTCCACTTCAAGCCAAAACCCAAGAAAGGGGGGCCCCCCCAAGAAAAAGCTTGATGTTGCCAGCCTTCAGCGTGACGACGTGAAAGCGGCCTTTCAGACAGATTTACAGCGCAGGCTCAAAGACACAGCTGACCCAGCAGACTTCTCTCCTGAAACACTCTGGGAACAACTGAAAACTGCTATTGCAAAATCCTCTGCATAAGTCTTGGGTTTCGCTAGAAAGAGGAACAAAGACTGGTTTGACGAAAACGACGTAGAGATCCAGGAACTCCTAGCAAAAAAAAAGAGCCGCCCACCAGGCCCACCTAGCCCAGCCTTCATGCCCTGTGAAGAAGTCTGCCTTCCGCCTCGTCTGCAGCAGTCTCCAGCGCAAGCTCAGAGATCTACAGAATGAGTGGTGGACCAGACTCGCACAGAGGACCCAGCTTTGCGCTGACAACGGTGACTACAGGGGCTTCTACGAAGCACTGAAAGCAGTGTATGGCCCCAGGCACCTGATACAAAGTCCCCTGCGAAACGCTGATGGACAGGCACTCCTCACAGATAATACCTCCATCTTGAACCGCTGGTCGGAATACTTTCAGGACCTCTTCAGCGCTGAGCGCACTGTTCAAGAAGCACTCATCCTCCAAATCCCACACCTCCCAGTAAAGGTTGAATTGGACGAACCGCCCACCGCTGAAGAGACCCTCACGGCCATCCACCAGCTCAAGAGTGGCAAAGCAGCAGGCATTGACGGAATCCCACCAGAGATCTGGAAACATGGAGGCCCTGCACTCCACAACAAGCTCCACGACCTCTTTCTCTGCTGCTGGGAGGAAGAAACACTACCAAAGGATCTCCGCGATGCAGTCGTCATCACCCTCTACAAGAACAAAGGAGAGAAGTCTGCCTGCTCCAACTACCGTGGAATTACACTGCTGTCCATTGCCGGAAAAATTCTTGCAAGGCTGCTCCTGAATCGGCTGGTACCTGCCATCGCTGAAGACCACTTCCCAGAGGCCCAGTGTGGTTTCAGAACCAACAGGAGCACCACCGACATGGTCTTTGTGCTGAGACAGCTTCAGGAGAAGTGCCGCGAGCAGAACAAAGGGCTGTACATAACGTTTATCGACCTAACAAAAGCGTTCGACACTGTCAGCAGGCAAGGCATGTGGCAGATCCTGGAGCGACTTGGCTGTCCCCCAAAGTTCCTCAGCATGATCATCCAGCTACACGAGGACCAGCAAGGCCAGGTCAGACTAAACAATGACCTCTCAGAACCATTTCCCATTCTCAACGGTGTGAAACAGCGCTGCGTGCTGGCACCGACCCTCTTCACCATCTTTTTTAGCATGATGTTGAAGAAGGCCACAGTGGACCTCGATGATGATGATGCAGTGTACATCAGGTATCGTCTCGATGGCAGCCTGTTCAACCTCAGACGACTGCAGGCCCACACCAAAACCCTAGACCAACTGATTCGTGAGCTGCTCTTTGCTGACGACGCTGCCCTCGTTGCACACAGCGAGAGAGCCCTGCAGCGCATCACGTCCTGCTTTGCAGATGCTGCCCAGCTCTTTAGACTCGAGGTCAGTCTGCAAAAGACAGAGGTCCTCCATCAGCCGGCACCCAAGGTAGAACATCGCCCTCCTCACATCACCATCGGTGAGTCTGAACTGAAATCAGTGCACCAGTTTACCTACCTTGGCTGCATCATCACGTCAGACGCCAAGCTGGACAAGGAGCTGGACAGCAGGTTGGCAAAAGCGGAGAGCGCTTTCGGGCGTCTATACAAGCGGGTGTGGCACAATCAACAGCTGAAAACAGGCACCAATATCAGCGTGTACAGAGCTGTCGTCCTCACCACCCTGATGTATGGTTCCGAGTCCTGGGCTCTCTACCGCAGCCAACTACGACACCTCGAACGCTTCCACCAGCGCTGCCTGCGTACCATCCTTGGCATTCACTGGAGTGACTATGTCACAAACGTCGAGGTCCTTGAACAGGCAGAAACTGTGAGCATCGAGGCTTTGCTGCTGCGGACACAGCTCCGATGGGCGGGGCACGTCTCCAGGATGGAGGATCATCGCCTACCCAAGATCACCCTATTCGGCGAGCTCACCACTGGACACAGAGACAGAGGGGCACCAAAGAAGAGATACAAAGACTGTCTCAAGAAGTCACTTAGTGCCTGCCAAATCGACCACCACCAGTGGTCTTCACTTGCTGCGGACCGTGACACCTGGCGCTCCACCATATACAAGGCAGCTGTCTCCTTTGAGGACTCTCGCAGAGCTAGCCTTAAAGACAAGCGGCTCAGGAGAAAAAACAGACATGCCACAACTCAGAACCCTGACCAGACCTCCCTCTGCAGCCACTGCGGTCGAACCTGCCTGTCCCAGATTGGACTCCGCAGTCACGAGCATGCCTGCAGACGCCGTGGGCAACCCCTATAGAATCTTCGTTCGCAAAGTCAAGCCAAGAGGGGGTGGGGGCTCATGTGGATATAGGCTTCTTGTTGACCATGTTGCTTAGGCGAATGACGTTTGTAGGTGTTGAGTTGACGAAGATTTCAGGAACACAGTGTGCTTCCAGTGGAAGGGAGGGTGTTTTTGTGTGTGTGTGTTTTATTTTATTTATTAATTTTTTTTTATTATTTTATTTTTTTTGGGGGGGAGAGTTTGGGTTGTTTTCGTTTTGTTTTGTTTTTTGTTTTCTTTTTGTTTTTTCCTATCTGTGCTTGATCGGCAGTCAAGTAATTTTCAAGTAACTCGATATCGTTAATGTTGATATCCATCGACATAATATATGTCATGCAATCTGTCCGACTAAGTAACATGGATGTGAATGTGGACCGCACGAGGTGTATACCCTCATTAGCCCCCGCAACTGCGAGGGCTCATGAGGATATATGCTTCTTGGATATGTCTCCCACTCTCTCTCCGTCAGAA
Organism: Semisulcospira habei; assembly: GCA_036245525.1. Taxonomy (NCBI): domain Eukaryota; kingdom Metazoa; phylum Mollusca; class Gastropoda; family Semisulcospiridae; genus Semisulcospira; species Semisulcospira habei. The sequence goes on from BTPG01000001.1 coordinate 62,844,688, forward strand.
ACACTCGCTCTCCTCCTTCCAGTCCGCCCTCAAAACTCACCTCTTTCAACAGTTCTAGCACTATATCACCACACTCCCCACCCCAAGCTGACCGTCGTAATGTATTTTCACTATTTGTGTTACGTGAGTCATTGTCTAAAGCGTGCGCATGCATGTGCGAGTTTTGAGTGCGCGCTTAGAGTTATAATTATTATAAGATAAGCGCATTATAAATACCGTAATTATTATTATTATTATGTCTTTCACCGGAGAAGAGGTTATCCTAGCCCCTAGTTCGCTGTTGTTGGTATTATTATCATAGCATAATATTGTTACTGGTATTGTTGCTGTCGTTACTTGTGATGGGCATTGTGCATAGGCCTACATGTATATACACCCTCTCTATATATATGACCCCCCAAAAATGGCAAAAATATATATATTGTATTAACCCATACAGCCCTGACGCCCTACAGCAGGAGATGGGTCGACCATGATAATTCAAGGGTAGTGTGAGATTAGTTTGGCGCCCGTCAACGCCAAGCTAATCTGGCACTGCCCTTGAATTATCATGGTCGATCCATCTCCTGCAACTGGTGTATAGTCATTAGATGACGCCTCCAAAATTTGGGAAATACGGCCGTCGGGCTGAATGAGTTAATTATTATTTGGAGAACAAAATGTGGGATATTTTATCATCAAATTGTTATCATAAGTCGAAAGGTTAATTACAAATGGCTGCTACTCTGCATTTCTTGCCTTTGCTGTTATTACTTTACCCGGTAAAGTTACCGACCCCCAAATAAAAAGCGCAAGACGGACATTTCTCTGTGTGCTGCGTTGTTTTAGCACACATCTCATGTTCGGTCAGACGCTCTAAAAAGCGGATAGCACCATTTCAAACTGCGTTCATTTTTCTTGAAAATCTGAAGATGGGGAATCATTTCAGCTGTAATTTTTTTTTTTTTTTTTTTGAGTGCCTTATTTCACACGTTCACCCTCGAAAACATTCACATTCACATTTTCACATTATGAGAATACAGACAAAACAAAGAAACAAACAAACAGAAAGCAAATAAAACACGTATTTATGCAATCACATCCACACCGACGTAAACAGACCACCAGCAATTAATCGAGGCAATCAATTTCACGTTTGGAGGGTAGGTGTACCTGTGACAACGACATCCCTATTTTTCTTCGGGCTACACGTGCAGAAGAAAATAAATGATGCTGAGTGCCCGGAGATGAGAGGCATTCACGGCTGAACCATACATTCCCCTATGTTTTCGAGGGTGGACGTGTAGACAAGGCCATACAAAAACGCTATCTGCTGAAATGACTCCCCATCTTCAGGTTATCAGGGAAAATGAACGCAGCTTAACTCATTCAGCCCCATGCCCGTATTTCCCAAATTTTGGAGGCATCATTTAACGATTATGCACCAGTTGCAGGAGATGGATCGACCATGATATTTCAAGGGTAGTGCCAGATTTGCTTGGCGCCGACAGGCGCCAAGCTAATCTGGCACTACCTTTGGATTATCATGGTCGACCCATCTCTTGCTGTAGGGCGTCGGGGCTGAATGGGTTAAAATGATGTTATCCGCGTTTTTAGAGTTTCTGACCGAAAATGAGGTGTGAGCTAAAACAACACAGCACACAGAGAAATGTCCGCCTTACGATTTTTATTTTTATTTTGGGAGTAGGTAACTTAACTGGTCACAGCGTAAAGACTGCACAATGGACACAAATGCTGTAAAGAGGACTAAAAATACTTTACTGTGACGAAAACAGATTTTCAGAATGTTAAGCCGTTTGCAAAATATGGATCGGTAAATCGTTGTCTTCTAGTTGTTGATGTTTGTGTTTTTTTATGGCGCTGTATGTCTATATATATAGGTTTACAATAAACTTTGCAAGCTTACACCTTAACACAGTTTGTACTTAATGTTTCTTGCCTTTACCGGCGTGTGTAGATATTTGTGAGCGTGTGTTCATGCTTGCGTGTGTGCGTGCGCACGTACGTGTGTGTGTGTGTGCATGCGTGCGCACAGTGTGTGCGTGCGTGCCTTTTTGGGTTCGTGTGTGGTTGATGTCGCTCGCCGGGTGCTGTGTGTCTGTGTGACCGTGGATCTGTCTGTGAATGTTCGTGTCACGAAGCCTTCACACACACAAAAAGCTCGCAGTCACGCACATGCAAGCTAAACTATCTAGTTACATGTACTACAACTCATTCAGCCCTGACGCACTACAGCAGGAGATGGGTCGACCTATCGGCGCCAAGCTAATCTGGCACTGCCCTTGAATTATCATGGTCGATCCATCTCCTGCAACTGGTGCATAGTCGTTAGATGACGCCTCCAAAAATTGCAAAATACGGCCGTCGGGTTGAATGAGTTAACATCGGAGGGCATTACTTTATCGGGAATATCTTCGCAAAGAACTACTTTTCTATACCAATGGTAGAACAGATATCATTCAGTGGCAGTGGACCTAATACGATTTACTTCCAAGGAACTCGAACAATGTGTCAGATTTTCTGTAAAGTCGTAAACATTAAGATTTTTTTTCATCAGTGAATTGACTGATTTTACATCCCCAAATGTTCCACATGATATATTTTCAGCCCAGTATAACAAAGATCCATTTTCACGTGAATGAGTAAGTTGACCAGGTTTTCAAACCTGAAACAGCGCAAGCATACATGAAGCCGGCATGCTTGACCTCGATATTGAAATTGGCCGTTTCCCGCTGGGGCTCTGCTAGGGGATTGAAAATGATTGATTGATTGATTGATTGTACATTGCTTAACGTCCCGACAGCAACAAGGCTTTCTCAGGACGTGCCTGCACTGCTTCTGAAAAAAAATAAATAAACAGAACATTGAATGTATGTCGCCAGCCGGTCAAATACATTAAATAAACCTAACACATGGGGCCTAAATAAAGCTAAGACCATTTAGCAACACACATCCAATATCAAGAGCTACAGGCAGTGCACACAGTAGGGAGAGTTTTAAAAAGGCAAATACAGGTGAATGGACAAAGGGTCGACAGAAACACATGCCCCAGAATAGAGAGAAAAACCCACCCTGTGGGGCTGACCAGGGTGACCCTGGGAACTAAAAAATACCTAACCCCACCCAAGTCCCCCAGGGCAGACCCGGGTGGGGCGGGGATTGAAAATGCCGACTTGTTCTTGTCTCTTCACCAAATGAAGTTTTTACGACTGTACAGCAAAATCAACCAATCAGATAAGTTCAGTATTTTAAAAACAAATAGTCCATATTAGGTCAATTAGCACTAAACGATATGTATTCTTAAAGAAGTACAGAAAAGTTTTTTGGCGGAGATATTTTAAGAAAAAAAAAAGTTGTACGCTCCGATGTCAAACGGTCTACAGAAACAAAAGTAACATTTTACACTGGTTACATTGCAGTACAAGGCTTTAACCCTTTGCGTGTCGGTAGCGATTTTAGTCGCGATTCCTACAGGAATCATCGCGACTAAAACCGCTACCGACACGCAAAGGGTTAACAGTCATGGCAAAGCGACACTGATTGTAACGCATGCCCCAGTCGCACTTACAGACTCCCGCACAACAGACGCATACACCGCCACTGACTCAATCGGGCGCATTCACGCGGTACAACTCAACACACTAGCTTCCTTTCTTCTACGAACCTTTATGTATATACAACGAAAAACACTATCTAAATTATGTACAACACCTCTTCTCACTGCAAGCACATCAACGCCCCATACACACAATGTAAATGCCGGGCTAGGTAATTGTCTCTCACACTCCAACCTGTTTTACTGGTGTTCTCGCTTGGTAACGTTCTGCTCTTTCACGTCTAGGCGTGTAAGTCTTTCGTCGCACTCTTCCGAGTCGTCCCGTTTCTCGTACCGTGGACGTCCTCTTAACTCTCTCTGTAGCGCAGTCCTTGCTGACTCGGATGTCTCGGCACCGGTCGCTCACTCCCTGAGTGAAGAGATGGAGAGGACCTCACAATAGGTCCCTCGGCGGTAGCCTCTGGCGACTGACGTCTCGGCGTCCGTCGCTCCGCCCCGACAAGCACTCTGAATAATAAAGTCCTAAATCATAACACTTGCTAAACACACACATATTGGATGATATGAGATACATTACGTAACCTGGCTGATACAAATAACTCTCACACGATCATTCACACACACACGTGCTTCATAACCCGAACTACTTTCGTAACACCCCATAACGCTGTCACTACCTGGAAACAGACTATAACCCAACACTCGCCATACATTCTTTCATACATTAGAAAAGACTATACTTAACCAACCACGTACTACCTTCATAACGACTTGGGCACACACCTAACATTCCTTAGTTATCCATCTCGGGAAATAACTACATAGAAAAAAACCGGTTACGTTATACCTCAACGAATTCCAAACCCACATAATTAAAACCAAACCAATCAACGCTACACAACCGAATTAACTCTTACTAAGGCATACTATCTTTAACTCAGTAGCTGTTAATAATACATATACAAACATACCTGCATTCTAGGTTTCAGAGTCTTAGAATACGGGCTAGGGTATCTCACACACGTGTGCCCTCACTGACAGTCAAGCCCCGTACTGACTTTTAGACCTCTGATAGACTGAGCTCTCGCTGAAATCCCCGTGCAAACCGTTTCCCTACGATTTCACGTGGACCTCGTGCCCACATGGAATAACTGCCACAAAACAAAACGCTAACAAAACTGTACCGTACTAAACGTTCTGTGTAAACCATATGCGTGAGCATAGAGTTTCATCACACTGATGTTAAAACATCCCGGCACGAGGCTGTTTGAGGAAAATATATATATCCTCATTCACATAGTCAAGTATTTTCAGTCAGGTGATGATAAAGTAAATTTACAGTGGCGGATCCAGGGGGAGGGCCTACGGGGCCCGGCCCCTCCCCCCCCCCACCCACCCACCCACCCCCAACCACCACCCCCCACCCCCACCCCCGGTCAGACCTGAACAAAAAGGTTTTCTTCTTGTGTTTTTATGGTTATTTGTGGAGTGAATGAGTGAGTATAGATTGCTTTACGTCCCGCAAGCGACAAAGGCCTTCTCAGGACGTGCCTGCGCTAAATGAAGAAAAGAACTGCAAGAAGCGCAGACAGGAGGGAGAATTTCAAAAGAAAAATACAGATGAATGGACCAGAAAGACAGAAATACGAACCCCCAAAAGAGTAGAACCCACCTTGCAGGGGTTAGACAAGGTGACCCTAGGAACTAAAAAGTAGACAACCCCACCAAGGTCCCCTAGGGCAGACCCGGTGGGGGGTTATTTGTGGGAGCTGGTTTTGTTTTACTATTCTATGGTTCTTCTTTTCTTGTACGGTGTATTTCACAAATATCTCACGGGATTGGTGGGTTGGTTGGTTGCTTGGTTGGTTATACATTGCTTAAAGTCCCGACAACAACAAGACTTTCTCAGGAAGTGCCTGCGCTGCTTGTGAAAAGAAAATAAACAGAATATTGAATGTATGTCGCCAGCCGGTCTAATACGCTAAATAAACCTAAGACCTTTTAGTAACACACATCCAATATCAAGAGCTACAGGCAGCGCAGACAGTAGGGAGAATTTTAAAAAGGAAAATACAGGTGAATGGACCAAGGGTAGACAGAAACACATGCCCCAGAATAGAGGGGAAAACTCACCCTGTGGGTCTGACCAGGGTGACCCTGAGAACTAAAAAGTAGTTAACCCCACCCAAGTCCCCCAGGGCGGACCCGGGTGGGGTGGGATCGGTGGGTGGGCTTAGTGTGTTCAGAGGCCTATAGTCAAATATCCTCAGTTGGCGTTGCTGACCTGCATCTGTCACAGTACTTCACCCAGACATAGAGTGTCATGTGCCCCTGCACTCACAGGGGCTCATGTAAAGCAGTTTCTCTTGCTGTGCGATACAATCCGCATTGCATCCTCAGACTGAGGCAGCCATCTGTCGATAAGCCGCTGACTGCTGGTCAACCCCAGCGGTGGGAAAATGTTCAATCGTTGCTGCTCTGGGGCCCAACTCAGTCCCTCAGCCAGCACCCCCAACAACAACCAAAAAAAATGAAAGAAACACGCGTAGAGAGAACGGTTACAAGACGATAGTGTAATTTTAAAGAAAATCCCCAAAAGAAAAGAATCCAGAAAGAATAATTTTAACACAACTTATTTGTAATTGTTCTTTTTAAGCGTGTTTCTTTCTATGTTATGATTTTATGTTCACCTGATAGTCACTGTTTTGGTCTGGATTTCTTTTTATGACACAGTTTGGAAAACGGGGAGGGAGGGGCCTGTTGTGCCCCCCTCCACCCCACCACTCACCCCCCCCCCCCCCCCCCCCCCCACCCCCACTACCCCGATCGATACACCCTCTGGATCTGCCCCTGAGTAAAGATGTGTGGAATAAGAACCATGCGGAAATAACAAGCATTGCGGTACTGCGTAACTAAGTATGAATCCGCCGCAAGCTAAACTAGTAAACCCCCTCACCGCCAGCGAGCGTAGATTGTGTTTTGAAAATCATTGCCAAATACATCGTCACAAATCCCAAGCCGCCCAAGAAACATGGATACGAAGTGGTGTTAGCAAGAGGCATAGATCCTCATGAGCCCCCTCAAATGCGGGGCTCATAAGGGTTTATATCTCTTGCTTTTTGGCTGGGGTTCTAATTTTTGTTTCTTCTATTTTTCTCGGCAGTCAATGGGTAATGCGAAGAACTGAGTTTTGAGAACCGTAATAGCCAAGAAGAATTCTATACTGACGAGCAAAAGAAATGTGACATTTTCGGAATCACCGAAACACTGTAGTGTTTTCGAAGATTCCAAAAATGTGGTATTTCTTTTGTTCGTCAGTATACTGTCTCCACAACTCGCCGAGAACAACAGAGTCCAAAGGCTGCTTACAACTGGGAGAAAATGACAAGGCTCCAGCACCTTTGATGGAAGCAGAAAGAAATTTCCCCAACAAGTATTGAAGCTCGCTTAAAAAGGTAATTTTAAAAGCTTTTTAACTCATTCGGCCCGACGGCCGTATTTCCCAAATTTTGGAGGCGTCATCTAATGACTATGCACCAGTTGCAGGAGATGGATCGACCATGCTAATTCAAGGGTAGTGCCAGATTAGCTTGGCGCCGACAGGCGCCAAGCTAATCTGGCACTACCCTTGAATTATCATGGTCGACCCATCTCCTGCTGTAGTGCGTCAGTTCTGAATGGGGTAAAATAACAGAGTATTGATCGAAGCTCTGTTACAAAGGGAATTTGAAAGCTTTAGAAAAGTGTGAGAGTCCAGAACTCCGGTTACAACGAGAACCTCAAAACCAAAACCAAAATACAGAGTCAAAGAGGTAATAAAATTTATTTAATTAAAAATGGCAAAGTTCTGATACTCAAGTAAAACAACCACCACAGAGTTCGAAGCGCCCGTGATAACTTTTAGGAAGCCTCGGGGAGGGGGGGGGGGGGGGGGGGACCCTCATATTCACCGAAGGCTGCTTGTGGATAAAAAGTGAGAAAAAAATCGGGCGAAGTGGAAACTGCAACAGCAATCCAAACAAGTAACGCCTATCGGCATAAAACTATAGCAAAAAATTTGGGTATTTCCTCAGACACAAGACGAAATTCCACTGAGGAATCCAAATCCAACATCGACATAACAAGATTTACTCATCATTTTAAAAAAAAATGTCAATAGTTTAACTTTTTAATTCCTGTATTTGTCTGGCGCCTGTTTCAGAACGGTTGTAGCCGTTTTTCATACTGGTACACCGCTGCTTAAAATAAATTTGACTATGATAGTTTAAGGGTGGTGCCAGGGGCTTGGCGCCTGAGGCGCCAAGCTATTCTGTCACCACCCTTGAACTAAAATATTTGATTTACCTATTTATCTTCCTGTCTGTAATGTAGCCTTCAAAGGACAATAGGCAATTTTTTTTTAATCAGTCTCAGGATGTAATGGGTTAACTACGTGTACGCTATATGAGCGGCAATAACCGCCAAACACAACTGAGAGACCAGGCTCATAGTCCCAGTGTACAAACACTCACTACAAAAATAAATATGAAAAACATATACAGGGCATTTTTACCACACGTGTTTACCTGACGGAAATGCGCTTTTTTTTTTCTTTTTTTTTTAACATGAAAAAGAACAGCCACCTTACACAGTATAAGTATATTGAACCTTTGTTGGCACAGGGGACGCAATCGTATCGCGAGAGACTGTAAAATCTGCAGTTGCTTCCCGTGGTCTACATACCTTCTGGTTTGACTGTGCTAGGTGTTATTCTTTGATTGGGGTTTTTAAGTCCCCTTCTATTTATAAAAGGGACATTTTAGGACGGGTCGAGGTGGGGCGAATTTAATAACATGTCCATGATGTCAAAGGCGGGCAGACTAAACCTCTAACAATAGAAGTAACAAGATAAAAATTACGTCATGTCTCAGTAGTTACGCAAACGGGTCAGTCACCTCACTGCTGAAGTACATTTGGCGCGAAGCGTCGTATGAGCGTGTGTGCGTATGTATGTGTGTGCGTATGTTTGTAAACAAAAAATCTCAGTTATTTCTGTACACACAAGCTTGAAATACTTTCTTTGTAATCTTGAAATACTTTCTTTCGCAGCGGCTATTGAAAGTGGGGCTCCTCAGTTGAATGAGTAAAGGAGGCATGCCGTATAATGTGGAATCCAGACCACAAAGGTGACTGCCAAGCGTGTAAAATGCAAAGAAGTACCGAACGATAAAGAAACACGCTTAGAAAAGACGGGGACAACACAATGTATAATGTGGGCTTTGCTGCTCTGCTTCCCAGAAGGGATCAGTGTTTCGTTGCACACACACTCGCGCGCAGGCACATTCACACACACACACACACACACACAAACACACACACACACACACAGAGAGAGACACACACACACACACACACACACACACACACACACACACACACACATACACAGAATATTATACACACCGTCGGCACAGTTACACTCACATACACACTATACACACAAACACATACACACACCCGCACACACACACACACACACACACACACACACACACACACGCACACACACACTCATACACACATACACACGCACGCACACACACACGCGCACACGCATGCACAACGCACACTCATGCACGCACAAAACACACGCACCTGTCTCAGGTCACGGTATACACCCCGGATGACATTTATTTATCTTGAGAAAGGGTGTGTTGGCAAAGGTTGCCTCATTTTACATATTATTGGCGGCGAACACTGGCGTTGGAACATCAGATTTTCCAGCGGAGCATCGGCGGCGATACAAGATTTTGAGGCGCCGCCTTGTGTGCGTGTTCTGCCGCTTGCAACGTCGACAATTAAATCTTCCCAAATACGCAAAAGGCCATCGGGCCGACATCGGCCGCCGTTGGCCCGCGCACGGCCGTGCGCGGGCCAAAAACGGCCGACAAGGGCCGGATGGCCCGGCTTTTTCAGTTTCAGTTTCATTTATTCAATCTCGGACCCACTCGGGGCATGAGAAAAAAAACAAAAATTAAAAAAACAAAAAACCAACATAAATTTGACATTGGCATTCAGAGACTAAAGTATGCGTTAGATTATTATATATAAAAAATACAACACATATACTTTCAACAGCACAAACAATTGACACACATATTATAGATCATACTCAGATAAGATCTTCTTGTGTGTGTGTGTGTGTGTGTGTGTGTGTGTGTGTGTGTGTGTGTGTGTGTGTGTGTGTGTGTGTGTGTGTGTGTGTGTGTGTGTGTGTGTGTGCCGAGTGTGTGTGTGTGTGTGTGTGTGTGTGTGTGTGTGTGTGTGTGTGTGTGTGTGTGTGTGTGTGTGTGTGCCGAGTGTGTGTGTGTGTGTGTGTGTGTGTGTGTGTGTGTGTGTGTGTGTGTGTGTGTGTGTGTGTGTGTGTGTGTGTGTGTGTGTGTGTGTGTGTGTGTTACAGACAGGAAATGAAAGTATACGCCTCACGCAGAGTACATCCTGAAAGTTCGAGACGTTAGCCATGGCTAACCTCTCAAACCCCCAAAATGCACTCCACTTGACGCACACACTCTCACCTCCTGTTTGTTGTATATCAATATGACTTAATTATAAATAAGCCACACAACATGGTTGACAGTGAGCGCGAGGAAAAAATTAAAATAATCCAAAGTAAGTCTAAAAAGGACTAGTGTAGATGCGAGCTTCAGCCAGTTTTAACTCATCCTGCCCGCGACACACCACAGCAAGATATGGCTCGACCACGATAGTTCAAGGTGGTACTAAAAAGAACAGCTTGGCGCCTATACAAATCCGAATACAAACACACATGACACGGATAACCGACAGTCATTCGTCTGGTTGTGGCACACAACATCAATGTACATACATATGGTATAATCTGGCAAGCCATCAAAACTAGTGTGAGTAGGAGGAGGAGAACATGAGGTAGCTACCCAATTCGGACGTTAAAATTCCTTCAGTATTAACTTTATTAAATAAGCTAATTTCAATAGGACAGTTTTGCTGCCGCAAGTAAGTAGCTGTTCAAATCTGACTGCATTTGGTCTGCTGTAATAATATTTTTTAAACACAGTTTAATCTTTTCAGCAAAGTAAGGGCAGCAAAATAAATAGTGGAATGCATCCCCAATGTCCCCACTGTTACATTTATCACATACTTTATTTTCCTTACTAATCCCTCTGTATCTGAGTGACTGTACAGGTAGAGAGTGATTAAGTGTTCTAAAGTGTAACATTGATTTTTCGAGGTTTTCATGTAATTTACAAATGTAGTCATCCATACCAAACTTTGTCTTGAACATTCTATAATTATAACAACATTCGGATGACTCCAAATCAACATACCCCTGTTGAATATACCGGTCCTGGAGGCAACGCTTAATCTTTTCTTTATACCATGTGTAACCATAATCTAAATTATTCTGATTAATCCAAAATCCACTGAGGCCAAGTTCTTTCAAGTTAATCTTGACAGACTTTATAAAAGCAGACTCAAATTTTCCCTCCTCAAACAGCTTCAGGAAAAATCTGTACATGACAACAGAAAATTTGCTCTTATTACTGTTTGTGACAATCCTATACCAAAAACACAGCATCCTTGCTTTGGCATGTAATTCCATAGGAAATTTTCCAAGTTCCCCATATATAAATAAGGTAGGTGTAGATTTTCTTATGCCAAGCACTATCTTATAATACCTTAGTTGTAATTTTGAGGCTAGCTCTGACATAGATGGGCACCATATTTCACTGCCATACAACAGTATTGATGACACTAGCCGGTCAAAAAGATCAATTTGTATTTCTAGCGGAAGCATACGCTTTTTGCTTTTCTTGAGGAGTGCAAACATTGCCATTGTTGCACTAACATGTAATTCTTTTTGTGCAATTGTACATTTATTATTGTAGTTAAGTTTCAGCCCAAGATATTTGTAGTCATAGACTACCTCCAAATTTCTTTTGGTTGTTTTTTTGCGTATCCTACCCTTTGAAAAGACAACTACTTTAGTCTTGTCAATGTTTACATTAATGTGCCAGTTACAGCAATATTCAGACAGTGCATCAAGGGCAGCCTAAAAACCTTTTAAAGACTCAGAGCATACGACTGTATCATCAGCATACAGCAAAATGAACATTTTAAGCAGGGCATCACAATCATTTACGTCCAGGTTAACATTTTGTGCATCGTGTTGGAAGCATATAAGACCTACTGTCGTTTGTAATATAAATGAGTACATATCATTTAAAAATAGCGCAAAAAGAAGCGGCGATAAATTTTCACCTTGTCTAACACCGACACTGCACAAGAAACTATCTGTACAACTGTTTCCTACCCTGACATAAGATTTAGCTCTGGCATACATATTTTGGATAACCGAAAATATTTGTCCACTATCACCTGTATTTATTAACTTTTGCCATAAAAAGACCTATTAATCTGACCAAACGCTTTCGCAAAGTCAACAAATGTACAATAAAGTTTCTTTTTTCTTGATAATAAAAAAATCAATCATACAAGTAAGGGTAAAAATATGGTCTGAAGTTGAGTAACCAGGTCTAAAGCCTGCCTGTTCTTCCCCTAATACGTGATTGTCATTGATAAATAAGGCTAACCGTGAGTTGAGAGCACTGGTAAAGAGTTTTCCAAAACAGCTTAGTATGGTTATACCTCTAGGTCCTGTTTGTCGCCTTTTTGTTTATAAATTGGTAGTATAATTCCAGTTGTCCACTCAGTGGGAGCTTTATCAGCTTTTAATACCAGGTTAAACAATGATGTGAAGTTTTCTACCATTTTCCCTTGCGACGCCTTAAGAAATTTATTTGTAATTTTGTCATCACCACAAGCCTTGTTAGACTTTAGAGCACAAAAACACTTTTTAACTTCATCAATAGTAAATGGAGCATTAAGTGCATCATTATTAATTGCATTGGAATCAGGTTCTACAGTCCGTTCCTGTAATGTTTCCTAAGACTCGGTATTGAGCTTTCTGAAGTGGTCATAAACAAATTTGGCTTGAGAGATTAGACATACCACTACTCCTTTCAGAAGCACTACCATTTATTATTCTCCAATAAGCTTTTGGATCCTTGCTTCTGAGACTCCTCAATTTTTGAGCAAGTTTGGATTTGTAAGCTTTAAATTGTAATCTTATTTGTTTTTTGTACTGCTTGGCTGCAAGCGTTTGGGTTTCAATGGATTGGGCATTTCTAAATTTACTATTAAGCTTCTTCGCCTTCTGATAGCTCTTTCTTTTGTCCTTGCAACTGTTGTTAAACCATGGCCAATCTTTATTTTTGTGTGAATGCTTATTGCGAGCTCTAGAATTACAACCTGTCTCAACATGACTTTCAAAGAACCAATGAAGGTGGCACTACTGATCATGTCAGCTGCTTCCTTTGTAGCTAAGTCTATGTATTCTTGGGTGATAACTTCACTACACTGTAAAGCCTTGTGTATGCCTGCATTAAGTTGATTAATTCTAGCCTCGCTTAAATTTTCAATGAGACAACTACTAAATTCTGGCGTTCCATTTAAGGCGTGCTCCTTTATAATAAAGTGGTTGCTGGCTTATTTTCAGCATTTTAATCATCCTTCATATCCTCATATATGTCATTGTACAAATTGTTTATTCAGCTATTGGCAGGTTGCAATTTTTCACACCACATTTCCACTTGTAACAATATCCGTTCCACAGCATACCTTCTCCGCTACCGCCCCCGTCACCAATTTCAGAGCAACAGGGTGCTGTGGCGCCGCAACCGTTAGTTCAGTAACAGTGTCGGCACCACAACACCATGCCACTCGGCCAAGGAAAGGGACTGGGGCGGTCAATGGGGGAGCTGGACGGACAAGCACGCTAACATAGTCATCTGAAGCCACGCTGTGTCGATCCAAATTAATAATGTCGTCACCAACACGTAATACATGATTTTCCCCAACTGACGCCGCCCCCGACTCCATTTGTTGACTTCCCCTGTCCCTGATTTTGGAGTGGCACGGCTCAGTGGTGCAAATGCTGTTATTGGAATAGCGCCTGCGACACGGCAGAGGCGCTATTCCAATAACAGCATTTGCACCACTGAGCCGTGCCACTCCAAAATCAGGGACAGGGGAAGTCAACAGAGAAGCAGACGGGCGAACATCTGTGTCACTAGCACTGTTTGCATCGTGGCATCAAAACTGATCATCAATACTAATACCACCACTGTATGGCACAACCATCTTGCCAGAATTGACAGCTGGTAGCTGATTGCCACAATACAATGATGTAAGAGTTGAGTCGTCTGTAATCGTTGAGTCGTCTGTAGTGTGGGTAATTATTAGTTAATCATGTGAGGTAAGTGTATGTGGTTGCAGGGTTGATGCGCTGGCACGTTGAATGACGCCCCCGCAGGTGTCCTATGCAAATGCTATGGGGCGGTCCGTGGCGCAGTGGTTAAGGCGCCTGCCACCAATGCTAAAGGTGCGAGGTTCGATTCCGGGTTCCGGCGACGGACTTTTCTCCTCTAGTAAGTGTCACCGTTAATTCGGGCGGCCCGTCGGGGGTTCTTTCTCCGGGTACTCCGGTTCTTCCTCCCCCTCCACTTTGGTATCAGTTTCAGCCAACTTAATAAAATTTCAAATACAAAACGATTTCCAAATACAGTCACTTCAGTAGCTCGCTTGAGCTTGCCCTTAGCACCACGTGAATGTTCTGTGTTTATGTACAGAGTGTGAGTGAATGCGCGTGATTCACGTGAGCGTGCTTGTTGGGTTCAGTTCAGTCGCGGCTACATTCTGCGCATTGAGTTATATTACAAATATTAGAAATGCGCCATATAAATACCATGTAATAATTACCAGGGAGGACAAGCCCAGAGCTTCAAAGTCTGTCCCAGCTTAAAAAGATCCTCAGGAAATTCCACGCAAATGGGTTTGTCACGGTCGGACGGAGCAACACCAGGCGGTTTCTTCTTAGTGCAGAAGATTTTCCCTTCAGTGGTCCAGGCCTTCTCAACAACTTCGATCTTCTTCACGTACGTAAGGAGCCTAGCTCTCAGGGGCGTCAGGTCGTCATTAAGAAAGACCTTTTTCTTGTATTCGTCTTTGTTGTACAAAGATTTCTTGGCGACCATGACCTCCTTTATTCTCCTGGAGATGAAGCGGCCGGGTATAAAGGCCGTCCCCCCCACCCCCACCCCCACCCCCACCCCGGCTGTAGGCTTGCCTGAGCGGTGCATGGTGGAAATATCTTCGTCTCCCACTGTCACCCCACAGTCGCTGAACACCTTAAACACCTTATCCTGGAGGTTCTCGTTCGGCGTCTCAGCAAGTCCGGATATCCTTATTGCCTCACGGCGGGAGTACTGAGATAGCCGATCGTTCTCATACATTAGCAACAAGCATGTACTTTGGAACCGCGTTGCACATCGCTTGTTGACGCTGTAAGTCTATAGTATCAGATGCCTGTGCGCGAAGGGCAAAATGGCGATCTATGGCCTCTCCGACAGCCAAAGAAATAGTAGTAACTAGGGCTGGCAGCAGCTGTCTGACGAATACGTTGTCAATCTCAGTACTTAGCATGAGCCCCGAGTCTCTAATCGCTTGATTAACTCGAGTGAGGACTGTCTCATGAATCTCGCTGATGTCGGCCTGCCGCTGCTCTCACGCAGGGGTTGGACTGAACAAAATCCACCCCCTGTGCCTCATGGACAATAGTCCATAAGCTAGCCAGCTCTACGGTGCCCCCCCCCCCCCCCCCCAGTACTAAATAAGATGGGCATTAAAGTATACCTTAGTATGTCCTGAGATGTTTACGCCATGTTCACCGAAAATCCTTAGGAACACACCAGAGATATAGCCGATGGCGCAAGGGTACCCCCATTCACGCTCTTAGCAGATGCTAAAATGAGGTTGAGAAACATTTTCCTCTAAATAAATCAGAATTCATTCCAGAAGCCCAAATCAGGCAATATTATGTTAAGGCATACCTTCTGCACCCTATGCAAAAAAAAAACAGAATGACAACATATTGAATTTCTGGCTCACAGTGATAGTATTTGTGCACCCAGTAAATGGCCATTTCCACTACATCGCAAACAAAGACAAAAATAATGCGTCAGATACCTTCAGACATTTTCTATAACACTGCCAGTCCATTTTCAGGCTTACATCATTAAAACAGGATGTCACAATTATTATAAACTTGACTAGGTGATGCTGTGATTACTGTGAGTGCCACAGTGGTTGATTTTGTATCCCTGCCCCCATGTTGTATAAATACACAAAAATTAAATTAAAACAATTACTAAAGTTATTCCATTTTATTTTGACCTCTTTTTACCTATTAAGTTTCAATAATGTGAGCATAAAGTGCAAGAAAATAAGGAAAGTCGGCATCCTTTACGGTATGTTCGTGGTGAATTTTAGCTTTTTCCCATTTAAAATTGCCGAAGTAGGAAACGTACGTTGTTTCCGATGCCCTCAGATATTTTGTATACAACTGATAGGTCTTTTTTAGATTTTATTGTTTAGGATAGAATACCACAGTTACTCCCAACCTGATTTTATGATGCTGTGATGCATTTAGGGGCCACAGTGGTTAAATCTGCTACCCTACCCCCATTTTACCAGTACTCAAAGGAACGCAAAATGATCATAAAAATTGTTTGTGTCATACTCCTCTGTCTAAATATTTTTGTTGGCAGTTACCGGCCTCCGTAGCGCAGTGGTTAGCGTGTCGGACTGGCGGCCGGGAGATCCGGGTTCGAATCCCAGCCGAGTCAAGCGGGATTTTTCTACCCAGAGCGGGTGTGCTATGCCACGCAGCCGAGACCCACCCACTTCACGGGTGCGACTTTCGGGGTGCTACCCGGGTTATGATACATCACAAGGTGTGAATGATTACACGGCTGGCACCGCAGGTGTCCGCAGTTCCCGGGCCTGGTTAACACCAGGATATTTATGACAGGAAGCGTGGAATGCGGCCCTGTCACGCAGTCCCCAACCACATGGGCCACCATGGCATCATCATATCATCTTCATCCTCATCATCATGCAAAATGAAAAAAAAACGCTGGTCCAGGTTTCTGATCCCTCAAGTCTCCGTCTCATGGTGACCTCATCCCAGTCCTCCAGGAGCCCTAGGTGCGCGGTTGTCTTAGGCCAGAACTGCTGCTGTGCGTGGAAGGACGTAGTGGTTGACTCGCTACCTCTGGATGGAGCTCTCACTCGTCGACTCCGCGACTAGCAATGTCGTAAGTAGGGGGAATAGTAGGTGTAGTCACCTGAAGGCTACACTGAACACCACCGAAGTGACTCGGCAGCAGTGCGGAGTTTCCTCCGGAGGGAGTCCCCTACTACCTGCCATATATATATATAGCGGCAGGGCCGGGAGTCTGGCTGGGACAACCAGCGGGCCTGGGTGAGCACACTGGGGTTGACGGGGATGAGCGGCGTGAGAGGAAGACCTCTGAGGTCGACAAAGAAAAATTGGAGTAGCAAAAAAAAACAAAAAAACTATTTGTTGGCAGTTTTCTTAACAAAGTATGCATATTGTGCATAAACATTTGTGATCATTTCATTAATTTCAATGTGACCCATCAATGTAATTGTAATTCATTTTAGTTAAGGCATGTTTAACAAGGGCTTCCGCTGAAGCTTCTACCGTCTGCACATTCAGCAATCTTGTAAAACTCGGGGAAGCTGTACCTCAGGGAGATGTGTCTGATGCCGGTTCTTGGTCTACATTAATGACAGCAGTAGAACAGTACCAGGTTCGTCTCGAACATCCTCCTTGCGAATGACTTTGCAGTGTGGAGTGCAGCAGTACATAAAGAAATAGCATCCTGCAGCGTCCAGGATGCTGCCAATAGTCAGCAGCTGGACTGAAAGATGGCCACTCAAACTGAGCTAGACCATCTCTTTCAATCAGATGGAAGAGGTCACCTTGAAACTGTAGACCTTCCACTACCAAAGACAGACAGGCCAACTTTACTGGCAACAAATAAATTACTGGATTCACGTGGAGGCCTCATATCGAAGCCATGGAAGCTAGAGCTGCGAAAAAAAAAGTATCTGATGAAGAAACTGGTGGGGACCATATTGGCGCAAATTACAGCATCCTGGCGCAAGCAAACACCTGCTCGGTCAGACCAGTAGTGAGGTACCAAGATACATCGACAACATGAAATACTGCCTTCAAAACCAAAAAAGCCAGTCTGGTAAAAAGCCAGTCCCCTTGGTTTGCATACAAAATAGCCAGGCTTGACAAGATGCAGAACATGGGTCATTCTCATGATGCAGTGACATTCTTAGAGCCATCTGGAGCACCCCAATTTAGGAAATGGAGGACATTGGAGCCACTGGAACGCAGAACAGCACACACGACGAAGAGACTTACTAAACACCGACAGCATAGGAGACTACAGAAGCAGACTAAGAACCGTCAGAAACGCCCAAGTCTGAATCGCCAGCTGAAAGTCCTGCAAAGGGCTAAAACTGACGTCCTGAAACCAAGCCCAAAGATTTTTGAAGAGCTCCCTTCAGATACCTGGACCTCTCGAAAGAGCCTTTTAGACAACACAAACAATGTTCCAGGACTCTTTGCCAAAGGTCGCGGCACTGCACAAAGCCATCTCGCTGGCAATTATGCACAAGCGCTCCCCTCACAGCAGCTGTGGTACCGCACAAGACGCAGTGCGGAATGAAGGAAGTGGCGTGTACATCTGTTGTGCAGACCACACTACTACCTCTCTCTCCTTACCAGCTGGCGACAGCAGTTCCAACTATTGTACAGATCTGCATGTGCTCAACACAGCAGCAGAGCACTAGCTAGGGAAAGGCAGCAGCTTGATCCACTAACCTCACCAGGAAGCTTCAAGATAGACTGGATGCCCTGTCCACAAAATAGTTCTGCAGTGGATTCCAGTGCATTCTGGAGTAGCTGGGAATGGAGAGGCTGACAGCCTGGCCAAAACAGGCGCCAGACTACCTCAAGATCACATCCTCCTGTAAAGAAACCAAGACACTGCAGCTGACAAAGTGATTGGCAACAGCAGAATGGCAGCTGCAGCCCATGGGCAGACGACATCAACAAGCTGAACAAGGAGAGCCAGGCCACCATCTTTCATCTATGCACTGATTACTCTGGACAGGGTCCGTACAGAAAGCAGGGACGAAGTTCACAAACTTTTCATAAACGTTTCATAAACCCAAACTGAAGCCTGAAGGTTTACACACTTTAATTAGATCACTCTGTATCGGCAGCTCATTTGAAGCTTTCGTGCTTAATGCATGAAGAGATACCAAAATAAAATAACGCTTAGCATGTGACAGAGCTCGGTAGAAGCGTAAACAACCAATCCGAATGTTCAGCAGAAAGGCCATGCAGTCAGACTTTATGATCAGAGCTAAATATAGATCACTTGCAACAAGCGTCAGCATGATCGTTCGCAATGGAATAGTCACAAATTGGGGGAGAAAAAAATAGAAGGAACACACTTTTACATGTTTAGTTACGGTACGTTCGGGTGTAACTGACTCGAGTGCACGATAAGCCATCGGTGGCAATTAATCATTAGCGCGCGCTAGTCATACTGACTTAAAGGACTGTTTATAATACTGGAAGAGAATGTTCTTCCAGTATCCTACTACTAAGTGTATCTGCTGTCAAACATCCCGCAGGGTATGTAGAAAACTGAGGAAGCAGAGTTAGAGAACATTACACATGGGCACAACACACACATCATTAGCCGTCCCGCCGCAACGTGACATAGATTATAGAAGGAATAGTTGATGCCGACAATGACCTAAATAGCCTGCTGGCATTCCACAGCAGCAGGTGGCTGGCCAAACTAATGTGCGGGCCTGGAAATAGGGCTAACTACACTGCTGTGTCTATGATGCTAGTGACGTGTTCAGTTTTATACTACGATATGTCCTATGTAATTTGTGTTACTGTGAAATCGTGTTTATTGTCTTTATGCTTAGACCACAATAGTTCAGTACTAAGGCATACGGTGTGTGTGTGTGTGTGTGTGTGTGTGTGTGTGTGTGTGTGTGTGTGTGTGTGTGTGTGTGTGTGTGTGTGTGTATGCGTGTGTGTGTGTGTGTGTGTGTGTGTGTGTGTGTGTGTGTGTGTGTGTGTGTGTGTGTGTGTGTGTGTGCACGTTAGTAGCTTAATTATATTTTGATTTTGATGTGTTTAATGTTCTTCAGTCCTTTTATGCAGTTGCGCGGCACCGCAACGATTTCCTAATGTATTGTTACATATGGCATTAAAGTTCTATCATCATCATCATCATCATATCATCATCATAATAGTATTCTTAAAGAATTACAGGAAAGTTTCTTTGCGGCGATATTTGGAGAAACTGAAAAGAAAAAAAAAAACGTTGTGCGATCCGATGTGAAACGGCCTACATAGACAAGACATCAGAAACAAAAGTTAACATTTTACACTGGTTACATTGTAGTACTAGGCTTTAACCCTGTGCGTGTCGGTAGCGGTTTTAGTCGCGATGATTCCTGTAGGCCAAATTGAGAAAAAAATAATGTTTTCAATCTACCCCTGAAAATGACCAAAGATGGTGCATGCCGAATATCATGGGGAAGACCATTCCACACTTTAGGAGCTTAGAAAAAAAAAGACCGCTGTGTTTTTGGTCTGGATATCTTTTGTATGACACAGTTTGGAAAACGGGGGGTGGGGTTGGGGTGGGGGGCTGTTATGCTGTTTTATGCTCGCCTGATAGTCACTGTTTCGGTCTGGATTTCTTTTGTATGGCACAGTTTGGAAAACTGGGTGGGGGGGGGGAGGGGGGGGGGCTGTTCACCAGTGTGTGAAATAAGTTCGACCAAAATAGTTCAAGGGTAGTGCCAGAATAGCTTGGCGCCTCTAGGCGCCAAGCTATTCTGACACCATCCTTGAACTAAAGCCATTGGTCTGTATACTTATCTGTAAGTTCTCTAAAGTAGCTTGCACATGGCAGTGTACAAATTTGAAGCTTTTAGCCTCAGTATGATATGGGATAACAACCATTGCGGTACCGCGTAACTAAGTGTGAAATCAGCCGCAAGCTAAACTAGTAACCCCCTCACCGCCAGCGAGCGTAGATTGTGTTTTGAAAATCATTGCCAAATACATCGTCACAAATCCCAAGCCGCCCAAGAAACATGGATACGAAGTGGTGTTAGCAAGAGGCATAGATCCTCATGAGCCGCCGCAAATGCGGGGCTCATAAGGACTTATATCTCTTGCTTTTTGGCTGGGGTTCTTTTTTCTCTCTCTCTCTCTCTCTCTCTCTCTCTCTCTCTCTCTCTCTCTCTCTCTCTCTCTCTCTCTCTCTCTCTCTCTCTCTCTCTCTCTCTCTCTCTCTCTCTCTATTTTTCTCGGCAGTCAATGGGTGATGCGAAGAACTGAGTATTGAGAACCGTAATCGCTAAAGCGTTTTCGAAGATTCCAAAAATG
Source organism: Semisulcospira habei (assembly GCA_036245525.1). Classification (NCBI taxonomy): domain Eukaryota; kingdom Metazoa; phylum Mollusca; class Gastropoda; family Semisulcospiridae; genus Semisulcospira; species Semisulcospira habei. Next base: position 62,865,690 of record BTPG01000001.1, read on the forward strand.
TCGCATTTCTTTCGCTCGTCAGTATACTGTCTCCACAACTCGCCGAGAATAACAGAGTCCAAAGGCTGCTTACAACTGGCAGAAAATGACAAGGCCCCAGCTCGCTCACAAAGGTAAATCTAAAGCCTTTTTAACCCATTCAGCCCGGCGACCGTATTTCCCAAATTTTGGAGGCGTCATCTAATGACAGGCGCCAAGCTAATCTGGCACTACCCTTGAATTATCATGGTCGACCCATCTCCTGCTACAGTGCGTCAGGGCTGAATGGGGTAAAATCACAGAGTATTGATCGAAGCTCTGTTACAAAGGGAATTTGAAAGCTTTAGAAAAGTGTGAGAGTCCAGACCTCCGGTTACAACGAGAACCTCAAAACCAAAAAAAAATGACAGAGTCAAAAAAGAGGTCTGTAGTAAAAAGAAGCTTACGAAAACGTACTATATGTTCTCAGGTTCAGTGAACAGAGAGGTTCTTTCCAAAAAAGACAAAGGAGCTAATGATGAACGGATTAAGTGTAAAATAAAAATTGTGTAACGTCTAAAGAGTTCATCTTGAGGGAAAGCAACCAAAAAGAAGTTCTCAGCTTCGGTTCACACCCATCCCCCACACCCCACCCCCACCCCACTACCACACCCCCACCCCACCCGCACCCCCCACCCCCACCCCACCCTCCCCCACCCCACCCCCACCCCCAACCCAAAAAGGCAAAGACCGAGGCGCCCGCCGTTAAAAAGGAAGGTTTCCAAAATCAGTCAGCAGTGCCAGAAAAAGGGAGAACACCCCCCCCCCCACCCCACCCCACCCAGCCCCAACCCACATACCCCCCCCCCCCCAAAAAAAAAAATAATAATAATAATAATAATAATAATAATAATAATAATAATTTTAAAATGGCGAAGTTCTGAGACTCAAGTAAAACGACCACCACAGAGTCCGAAGCGCCCGTGATAACTTTTAGGAAGCCTCGGAAAAAAAGGAATATTCACCGAAGGCTGCTTGTTGATTGAAAGTGAGAAAAAACAATTGGGCATTTCCTCAGACACAAGACACAATTCCACTGAGGAATCCAAAACCAACATCGACATAACAAGATTTACTCATTCCATAAAAATATGTCTGTCAATAGTTTAACTTGTTAATTCCTTTATGTGTTTGGCGCTTGTTTCAGAACGGTTGTAACCCTTTTAATACTGATTTTAAAAAAAGCTGCTTGAAATAAATTTGACTATGATAGCTCAAGGGTGGTGCCAGAATAGCTTGGCGCCTGAGGCGCCAAGCTATTCTGTCACCACCCTTGAACTAAAATATTTTATTTATCTTCCTGTCTGTAATGTAGCCTTCGAAGGACATAAGCAAATTTTAATAAATCAGTCTCAGGATGTAATGGGTTGACTACGTATTCGCTATTATGACCGACAACCGCCAAACACAACTGAGACCAGGCTCATAGTCCCAGTGTACAAACACTCACTACAAAAATAAATATGAAAACATATACAGGGCACTTTCACCACACTTGTTTACCTGACAGAATTTTTTTTTTTTTAAAACATGAAAAAGAAGATCCACATTACACAGCATAAGCATAGTGAAAGGGTGTAGGCACAGGGGAGGCAATCGCATCGCGAGAGACCGTAAAAATCTGCAGTTGCTTTCCTTGGTCTACGGACCTTCTGTTTTGACTGTGAGTTTATTAATGCTGGTGTTATTGTTTGGTTGGGTTTTTTCTCTTCTGTTTTTGCTTTTTTGTTGGCGTTTTATGTTTCTTTGTTCAGTTCTGTTCTGGTCTGCTCCGATGTTCTGTTCTTTACTTTTCTGTTCCTTCATTCGTTCGTTTGTTTATTCGTTCTTTCGTTCGTTTGTTCGTTCGTTCGTGAAGTTTTGTTTTGTTTTTATTCGTTCGTTCATTTGTTCGTTTGTTTGTTAGGTTGTAATTTGTTAGGTTATAATTTGTTTGTTTGTTTGTTCACAAGTAAGAACGTTATAATATTATACCCATAATAAAAGTCTGTGTCATTTGCTGCGAGTGTATGATTAGTATGTCACAACGTACGTATAGCTCACTAGAATGAGTACAGAAGAAAAACCATCAGGCTTCGCTGTTCATGTCATGCACGTGACGCTCGTGTAGTCACATCTTTCGTCAGTCGTGATCCACGTGTTGTATCCAAGCTGCTCGGTACAGTACAAGATCAGCTTGACTCTCATGTGTATAATATGTTGGTTACATGTTGAAAATTAATTTTCAGTGTAAACGGAGCAGTTTCAATCGTGCACACTGTGCTGTATAGCCTCCTGATACAGTCTCAAACCTACCTGGTACGGCCTCAGACATTTTCAAAATCGGAGCGATTGTTGTCGGTACCTTTGATTCTGTTGGAATATCGCGGTCGTGGTAGTGACGTCTAGATTTTCATTTCCAGTTATCAAGGTAAGAAAACAGGCTGAATATTAAGCTGAGCAAATGAAATGCGATGTTTTTGGATCCCGTGTTTCCGATGGTTCCAAAAATGTCACATTTCCTTTGCTCGTCAGCCACACATTAGACACAGTAACTCCTGTCACCGGTACTGTATACAGTGGTGAAATGCCAAGCACATTTTATTTTAGCTGAAATCTGACCTTCAGACGTTTTGCCGGGTTTGGGTTGTTGTTGTTTTGTTATTGTTGTTTTTTGTTTGTTTGTTTGTTTCAATCGAATTGGTGTTTACTCAGGATATCTTAAGGCTGGTGACAACAGCTTGATGCTGATGGATGGATGGATCCATCCATCCATCCATCGATCGAACGATAGATCGATTTCTAAGCATGTCGTGTTACAGCGATTAAGTGATATCAATTATTTGGATTTTAGGACTATCCCAGTTGCCTGTTTATCTCTTCTTTTACTAGTATTGACGCCATGCTGACAGAAAAACAACACAAATCCAAGAGTAAACAAGTACCGACTGAGGCTGACATAATCAGGTGAGACTACACACACACACACACACACACACACACACACACACACACACACCACACACACACACACACACACACACACACGTGTATGTGTGTGTGTGTGTCATTTGACATTGTCACTGACATTTGTGTTTGCTGGTTGCTTGGTTGGTTGGTTGGTTGGTTGGTTGGTTGGTTGGTTGGTTGACAAGCATTTTGTTGCGTTATTCTTGCAGTAAATTCAAACGACTGAAAAAGGCTGTTCGAAACTGCAACTCGGAGATACAAAGTGTGAAGAAGAGGCTTTTCGCTGTCACGAGAGAGGTTGTAAGTTTTTCCCTCTCTCTCTCTCTCTCTCTCTCTCTCTCTCTCTCTCTCTCTCTCTCTCTCTCTCTCTGCTCTCTCTCTCTCTCTCTCTCTCTCTCTCTCTCTCTCTCTCTCTCTCTCTCTCTCTCTCTCTCTCTCTCTCTCTCTCTCTCTCTCTCTCTCTCTCTCTCTCTCTCTCTCTCTCTCTCTCTCACCCCCACCCGGGTCTGCCCTGGGGGACTTGGGTGGGTTTTCCCCTCTGTTCTGGGGCATGTGTTTCTGTCTACCCTTGGTCCATTCAACTGTATTTTCCTTTTTAAAACTCCCCCTACTGTCTGCGCTGCCTGTAGCTCTTGATATTGCATGTGTGTTGCTAAATGGTCTTAGCGTTATTTAGGCCCCATGTGTTAGGTTTATTTAATGTATTTGACCGGCTGGCGACATACATTCAATGTTCTGTTTAGGTTTCTTTCACAAGCAGTGCAGGCACGTCCTGAGAAAGTCTTGTTGCTGTCGGCCGGACGTTAAGCAATATACAATCTCTCTCTCTCTCTCTCTCTCTCTCTCTCTCTCTCTCTCTCTCTCTCTCTCTCTCTCTCTCTCTCTCTCTCTCTCTCTCTCTCTCTCTCTCTCTCTCTGTCTCTGTCTCTGTCTCTGTCTCTGTGTGTGTGTGTGTGTGGTAGATTTAGAAACATGTTGTTAACTGACGATTTTTTCTGTCCGAATCTTTTACCGTTGATAAGTAAAATATCTGATAATGTCCGAACACACTTACTATCATTAATTGGTTTTAATTTCCTGTTTTACTTCAGGTGAAAGCTTTGAAGAAAGACACTGACTCACATTTGAAAAAGGTGTGTAGTTTGCATTTTGTTTGTTCGTTCGTGCGTGCGCGCGTCTTTGCACTTGCTTGCTTTTTCTTGTGTATGTGATTGTGTGCGTTCGCGGCCATGTTTAATTTCAGTTGCATGTACTAATTAACCCATTACATCTTGATGCTGATTTTTTTTTTTCTTATTGTCCTATGAAGGCCACATTACAGATTAGAAGATAGATTAATATTTTAGTTCAAGGATGGTGCCAGAATAGCTTGGCGCCTCAGGCGCCAAGCTATTCTGGCACTAACCGTGAACTATCATAGCCAAATTAATTTCATGCAGTAGTGTATCGGGATGAAAAGGGTTAAATACGGCACGTAACAGTGATACAGTGTGTTTACCCTGTATTGTTATTATTCGTCCAACAGATCAAGCGAGCAGAGCGGATAGACCGCAAGCTGGAGGCAGAGAAATCGAAACTCAAACGGAAGGTGCGTGCCCGCAGTACGTAAAAGGCTATCTGGCTGAAGTAGGCAGCAGTGGGCCCGCGCACATTAGTGCGCGGGCCCACTGCGGCCGACTTCGGTTCCGATGGCCTTTGCGCATTGGACAGTCTCACACTGTGTCATCAGTGAGGTCACACGCTCGAGACGCCGTGCTGACTGAATTCGCATTCGACACATCTCGAATTGTTGAACTCATTGTGCCCGAGTTACGGAATACCCGCATTTTGGAGTTGTCCTCTGCATTACATTTCAGGAGACAGATCGACCATGATAGTTCAAGGGTGGTGGCAGAATAGCTTGGCGCCTATAGGCGCCAAGCTATTCGGCCACCACCCTTGAACTATCATGGTCGAGCCATACCTTGCTGTGGCGTGTCGCGGGCAGAGTGAGTTAAAGCAACAGACTTTTCCTTAACCCTTTCACGCCTAATACTGACTCCTGTTAACCCGTTGGCTGTCACCCCACCCGGGTCTGCCCTGGGGGACTTGGGTGGGGTTAACTACTTTTTAGTTCCCAGGGTCACCCTGGTCAGCCCCACAGGGTGGGTTTTTCCCTCTATTCTGGGGCATGTTTCTGTCTACCCTTGGTCCATTCACCTGTATTTGTCTTTCTAAAACTCTCCCAACTGTCTGCACTGCCTGTAGCTCTTGATGTTGGACGTGTGTTGCTGAATGGTCTTGGCTTTATTTAGGCCCCATGGCGTATGTTTATTTAACGTATTGGACCGGCTGGCGACATAATTCAATATTCTGTTGTCTTTTTTTTTGTTTGTTTTTTGGGTTTTTTTTTGTTGTTTTTTTTTTGGGGGGGGTTTTGGGGTTTTGTTTTTTTTTTTTCGCAAGCAGTGCAGGCACGTCCTGAGAAAGCCTTGTTGCTGTCGGGACGTTAAGCAATGTACAATCAATCAATCCGTTGGCTGTCGGAAGCGCTTTGTGTCGATGTGATTCCTGCACTGAAGTAGGCCTAATCGCCTTGACAAAACTAAAAAAAGCTATAGCGACAGTTAGAAAGGGTTAAACCCGAGCCTGTAGGAGATGGATCGACCATGTTAGTAAAGTGAAAATTTCATAATGGATTTTATGGTCATGGTTTGTTTCACCGCTTACTAAATCGCGAAAGTTTCCGAGTCGGTACCCTTGAACTATCATGATGGACCCAGACGCTGCAGTCTGCGGGGAGTCATGCCACTCGGGCAAAGTTAGGATGCAGTGTGGTAGCATTATAAAGGGTTAAACAGTGTGTTCATTTTAACCGCTTGACTGCCGGGGTGAGGCGAACGCTATCCTTCGGCAAGAGGCATAAATCCTCATGAGCCCCCGCAGTCGCGGGGGCTCATGAGGATCTATGTCTCTTGTTAGTTCTGAGTTCTGTGTGCCCACGTTCAGTTGGCCCCATTTCTTTTACGTCTTCACGCGAGCTTCGGTCAGTGTGCAGTGGTTTCAAACGCGAAATCCGCGTCCACTGGCAGCCAAAGGGTTAAATGTGTACTAATACGTAACTTTGAACCTTGCGGCGTAGTGTGGACCTTACGGCTTACCCCTACACACCATAAGGTCCGAAATCACAGACCAGTACAGAAAGTTGCGTCTGGTTTGTTTCAGGTTTTGAAATCAGCCTCCAAGAAACCTAAAGATGAGGCGGTGAATGTTACAGTATGAACAATTTCCACCAGCATTTTTCTTGTCATTATGAACTCAAAGGAGACGAGACGACCATGGCGGTTTATGTGTAGTGCTTGACTACTTCGGCGCTTGCAGGCAGACCCCATGTTTATCAGGCACTACCCTTGAACTATCATGGCTTTGTAAATTTAAATGCTGATTTGGTAATGAGTGTATTTGAAAACTTCGAAAATGTGGCAATTGATTAAATTTAGGGGGTGAAAAAAAAAAACAACACGCATCGCAATTGGATGGATGCGGGATGGATGAGTGGATAGATGGATGGACGGACGCAAGGACGGACCGACAGACGGACTCGGTGACAGAAGAATACATACAAGCAATACTGGACAAAAATGCAGACGCCCGCATTCCACACATAACGCGATCACAGAGGGAAATGTACCCTAGTCCCGCACAAAGGTCATCGGGCCGACGGCGGTCGCAGTGGGGCCCGCGCACGGCCGTGTGCGGGCCCACTGCGACCGCCGCGGGCCCGAGGACCTTTTGCTTACAGGGCGGCCGCGACCGCTGTATCCAGCTTGCCTCCCTTGACATTCAAAACTGTTTTCTTTCTGCAACACATACAGTACACGATGAAAGACCCCGCATTCAGCGCTCGCCTGTCATGAACATCTGCACACCTCATATACTCGTATATATATATATATAACACGTTAACACGTTCGAGACGTGCTGCACTCGGATACGCGGCTTCAGCCGCGTATCCGGGTGCCGCACGTCTCGAATGTGTTGAGCCGTTCATCTTCAGCTCCAACTGAGGTAGGCTGGTCGACCACGAAAAACGCATGATGTTCGGATGACAATGAAAGTGATTGAGGTGGATCGTAACAGAAAAATAACTTCGGCTGTCATGGTCCTTACATCTCCCGCGAATTGTACCTACTGTCCTAGAAGGGCAAATGGCAGTAAATTTTTGTGAAAAGCACGTTTTTCGTTTTAAAACGATGACAATCCCTCTATTCACAAAATTGGACTTGGCGTCTTTTGCCTTGCAATGGCAGCAGATTAGTAACTCTCCGCATGCGAATCCAAGATACATAACCTGTTTCCGCATGGCTCAGGGAGTGAAAGAGATACAGTGCAACAGAACACAAGACAGATTATGAAACAGGGCCCGCAACTCTTTGATCCAGGGGCGTTTACTCCCGGGTCACTGGGTTAAGGCGGTGCGAAGTTAATCACCCACTGCGCCACAGGAAGTAGGATTTGTGGCCTGAGCAGATTTGATTTCTTGCTACACGCGTTTATTATTGGACGTGTATATCATGATCAGAAGCATAAAACAGATCCGCCGTGAGATGGCCTTAGTTGCCTGCTCGGCGTTAAACCCGGCCAAATAACTAACTATAAAACCGGATCAAAGTGTCTGCTTAACCCTTTTCATCCTGATCCACTGCTGCTTGAAATACATTCGACTATTATAGTTCAAGGGTGGTGCCAGAATAGCTTGGCGCCTGAGGCGCCAAGCTATTCTGGCATCACCCTTGAACTAAAATGGCCTACTCGGCGTTAAACCCAAATAACTGACTAAATAGTTTGAACTAAAGTGATTGATCTATCTCCTAATCTGTAATGTAGCCTTCATAGGGCAATAAGTGTGTTTGGTTTGTTTTTTTGTTTTTTTTAATTCAGCTTCAGGATGTAATTGGTTAACTCATTCAGCCCTGACGCACTACAGCCGGAGATGGGTCGACCATGATAATTCAAAGGTAGTGCCAGATTAGCTTGGCGCCTGTCGGCGCCAAGCTAATCTGGTACTACCCTTGAAGGTGCATAGACGTTAGATGACGCCTCCCAAATTTTGGGATATACGTGCCGGCGTCGGGCTGAATGAGCTAAACAAACGATTTCGTTTCAAATCGTGAAATTTGAGCCGGGTAGAGTGACCGCCCTTTCTGTGTCTCCCAAGTGGATATTGTTACCCCGGCCGTGAGCAGGTTAGCTAATGCTGACGTTGGCCCGAGGACGCACACAGATCGACCCTGGGACATTTACTTTGCTGTGGCAGTTTTCCATGAGGCGAGTATCACGCTAAACCGCCATCACGCCAGATGGACCTGGAATCACTTTGGCGTTCGCCAAATGACGCTCACGTCATATGGACCAAGAGTCACTTTGACGAACGCCAACGTGACTCTTGGTCCATTTGACGTTCGCGTCATTTTGGCGTGTTACACCGGCCTGAGAAATAAACGCTGCTGCAGCAGACAGATGAATCGATACGTATTTTCCCGCCATAATTGAAACGGGTTTTTATTCTGTTGTTCATTTCCGAACTGTCAAGTTAAGAAACACCTCCTATAGGCTAGTCGAACAACAGCACAGCTGCGCTCAGCACAAGGGACGCAGTTTGCGGTATGTAGTTACCACACGGCTTGCCGGGATATATGGTTTCAAATCCCATTGGAAGACGCTGTTTGACGGGAATAAAACACGTGCCATTTTAGAAGTAATACACTGACTTGCGGGGTTGGGGAGGGGGTGGGGTGGGGGAGCCTGAGAAAGAGAGAGAGAGAGAGAGAGAGAGAGAGAGAGAGAGAGAGAGAGAGAGAGAGAGAGAGAGAGAGAGAGAGAGAGAGAGAGAGAGAGAGAGAGAGAGAACGTTTGTTTTAACAAACAAAAAAAGAAACGTGTTTGCTTCAGTGCAAGTATGCTCGTAATGTCTGATTTTGCATCAAAAATAAATGTGTCACTTCCTAATAAATTGAGCTGCCAAATTCGTTCTTATGTTCTCAGCCGTCCTCGATCCATGTAATATTCCCACTAAACATTTTCATGTTGCATGTACATTTTTTAGATTTTATCCATTGGAGGGTAGTCTGATGTTGTTCATATAAAAGTTTTATTCACATAGAACACGACGTGGCCGCATAGCGGCCTGGGTCAGGCACAACCACAAATTCTTCAAACGAGCAAAGCGTGCCATTTTTTCCGCTAACAGACCTTTAACCATCTACCCTGCGCTGAAAGTGAGCGAGCGCGGAGCGAGAGAAAGAGAGAGCTCTGAGCGGAGACTTTCACCTCGCAAGCCCACAAACATCGATGACTTCAAACTTTTAAGGAGTAGACATTTGTCTAAATGGGACATGCCCCAGCCAGCAAAAGACTATATTTTAATGAGCCCCTGCAGCAGCAGGCGCGCATGAGAATCTTGCAGCTGACAGGACTGAGGGACTCAACTCTCTCCCTCTCGCGACTGATCGCAACTTCCGAAACGAAAGTACTGGAGAGAGAGAGAGAGAGAGCTAGAGAGTACCGGTATTTAGTCGTAAGCTTGTCACTTCCACGATTCACTTTTTAAGCAGCAAATGCATAGGCTCATGAGAATCTATGCCTCTTTTGCACGCGGAACGAGCTGGTACAGAGACTGTACTTACGCCAATCAGACCTCGCTGCTTTGCTTATTACAGTGAGCAACCCTGCCGCACTGGAAAACAGTTAGCGAAAAAGAGGTGTGAGATCACGCTATTCGGAGACAGGCGAATAAGTGGAGTTCGTTCACAAGTATGTTCCTGGGACTCATTCAGTCAGGTGATTATTTTCAACGAAGACTCAACGAAAATCGGATTTTCACGAGCGTAAGAAGAGGTGCCTAAACTGAATTATTTCAGTCGAGTATTCGTCGTATATATTATTTCGAGCCTGAGCGATTTTCAACACAAGTTTACCAGTCTGTCTTTGAATTCCGTAATATTTTCGTTTCTTATTTCCAGCCATTCAGGCAATTTAAGTGATAGTGCAACGGAAGCTTGAAGTGTAGTTTCCTATTCTGATTCAAAGTGCCCGCGGCATTCAGATAGAATTGTAAGCGCTGTAATTGCTATTTCAAGTCAGCCGTTTAAGGAAGGCTTCCAGTACACAGTAGCCGTTTATTTTTTCCCTGCGAAAACTGGAGCCTTCTACACGTTCTTTACGTTCTCGTGACTTGGGATTTTCTATGACTGTGGTGCTCTGATGGTGGATTTACGGTGTGTTTGAAATTTGACGATTTTCTGCGGAGGAAACACAGGATATTTCCGTCAGCATGCTGCTGCACAGGCAAGTATTTTTGTCACGGTTTGGTTCTTTGTGTAACTTTGGGTGCATGCATATATGCACACCCACACACTGAAGTACACTGATTTGACGCACTCACACACGCACGAACGCACGCGCTCGCGCTGCGAACAAACGCATTATGTGCGTTTGTTCGCGGCGCGTGCGCGTGCGTTTGTGCGTGTCTGAGTGCGTCAATGTGTATATCAGTGTATATGTGTGTGTGTGTGTGTGTGTGTATGTATGCGTGTGTGTGTGTGTGTGTGTGTGTGTGTGTGTGTGTGTGTGTGTGTGTGTGTGTGTGTGTGCGCGTTTGTAAGTTGGTACTGATGAATTAGAACGTGCGTGTACTAGACATAAATACTGCCATACGGCTGTGCAGTCAAAAGACGGCAAATCTAATTTTGTAAAAAAAAAGCGAGTTAGTTAGTTAGTTAGTTAGTTAGTTAGTTAGTTAGTTAGTTAGTTAGTTAGTTAGTTAGTTAGTTAGTTCAGTAGTTAGTTAGTTAGTTAGTTAGTTAGTTAGTTAGTTAGTTAGTTAGTTACTTAGTTAGTTAGTTAGTTAGTTAGTTAGTTAGTTAGTTAGTTAGTTAGTTAACATTAATCGCGACAAAATTCGCTGGCGACACGCAAAGGTTAACGCCTAGCAGGTAACTAAGGCCATCTCACGGCAGCTTGTAAAAATCGAAGCTGTCTTTGTATTACAATGAAAATATCGCTCTTCACATAAATGTATACATACAGCAGTGAGACAACTTTGACATATTATCAATTGGAGAGACGCGGCCGGGTTTCACTTCGTTTAGTACAAATGACTCACTTTAAGTGTTGTGCCACAGCAAGCCCTTAGATATTCTGACTAAGCGTTTTCAAGCTTATAAACGTGTAAATTTACAGTTGTCTGTGTCACTGATGGCCTTCGTCTCGCCGCATTTTTAAAGTGCGTGATTGTACCTGCGTTATAAAAGTGTTCGTGAGAGGGTGCTTCTCTGTGGTCATGGCGTGTGCCTCGCGTGCTTATCAGTGCTCATTGAGCCCGAGGTACGAAATACCCACATTTTGGAGTTATCCTCTGAGGACTGCATTACAATTCAGGAGACAGATCGACCATGATAGTTCAAGGGTGGTGGCAGAATAGCTTGGCGCCCATAGGCGCCAAGCTATTTTGCCATCACCCTTGAACTATCATGGTCGAGCCATATCTTGCTGTGGTGTGTCGCGGGTAGAATGGGATGTGCATGCGGCATATGCCTATGTGTGGGTGCATGCATGCATAGTATGTATATGTGTGTGTGCGCGCGTGTGCGCGTGTGTGTGTCACTGTGTGTGTGTGCGTGCGTGTGTGTGTGCGCGCGCGTGTGTGTGTATCAGTGTGTGTGTGTGTATGTTTGTGTGTGTGTGTGTGTGTGTGTGTGTGTGTGTGTGTGTGCGTGTGTGCCGGTGTGTGTGTGTCTGTCGGTCTGTCTGCCTGTCTGCCTGTCGGCTGTCTGCCTGTCTGCCTGTCTGTCTCTTTGTCAGATTGTGTTTGTGTGTGTGCATGCTTGTGTGAAAGTGTCTGTGTGCGTGCTTGTGCGAGTGGGTGCGTGCGAGCGTGTATTACGTGCATGCGTGCGTGTCTGTCCGCCCATCCGTCCGGCCGTCTACCTGCCTGTCTGCCTGTCTGTCTGCCTGTCTGCCTGTCTGTGTTGCGAGTCATGAAAAACTCAACGGAAAAAGAAACACGCATAGAAAAGACAGTTACAACACAATTGTGATGTAACTGTTTTCTAAGCGTGTTTCTTTCTCCGTTGGGTTCTTCTCTGGATTTTACACGCTTGGCAGTCATCTTTTTGGTCTGAATTGAGTCTCGAAAGCCTGTGGCAATATTATAACGATAAACAGTAGTTTACATGTACAGACCTTTAGAAGCAAGACGCAAGACGCATCACGTCTTGCTTCGCAGATGCTGCCCAGCTCTTTGGACTCGAGGTCAGTCTGAAAAAGACAGAGGTCCTCCATCAGCCGGCACCCAAGACAGTGTATCGCCCTCCTCACATCACCATTGGCGAGTCTGAACTAAAGTCAGTGCACCAGTTTACTTACCTTGGCTGCATTATCACGTCGGACGCCAAGCTGGACAAGGAGCTTGACAGCAGGCTGGCAAAAGCGAACAGCGCTTTCGGGCGACTTTTCAAGCGGGTGTGGCACAACCAACAGCTGAAAACAGGCACCAAGATCAGCGTGTACAGAGCTGTGGTCCTCACCACCCTGCTGTATGGTTCCGAGTCCTGGGCCCTCTACCGCAGCCAACTACGACTCCTCGAACGCTTCCACCAGCGCTGCCTGCGTACCATCCTGGGCATTCACTGGAGTGACTATGTCACCAACGTCGAGGTCCTTGAACAGGCGGAAACTGTGAGCATCGAGGCTTTGCTGCTGCGGACACAGCTCCGCTGGGCGGGGCATGTCTCCAGGATGGAGGATCATCGCCTACCAAAGATCACCCTGTTCGGCGAGCTTGCTACTGGACACCGTGACAGAGGGGCACCAAAGAAGAGATACAAAGACTGTCTCAAGAAGTCACTTAGTGCCTGCCAAATCGACCACCACCAGTGGTCTTCGCTTGCTGCGGACCGTGACACCTGGCGCTCCACCATTTACAAGGCAGCTGTCTCCTTTGAGGACTCTCACAGAGATAGCCTTAAGGACAAGCGTCTCAGGAGAAAAAAACAGAGATGCTGCAGCTCAGAACCCTGGCCATACCTTCCCCTGCAGCCACTGCGGTCGAACCTGCCTGTCTCGGATTGGCCTCCGCAGCCACGAACAAGCCTGCAGACGTCGTGGGCAACTCCTATAAAATCTTCGTTCGCGAAGTCAAGCCAAGAGAGAGGCCTTTAGAAGCAAACTCTAGGGCTTATTCACGAGTGCTAGCATAAATCGGCTTCATTTACACCCTCGTATTGACGGAAAATCGTTCTCTTTAACCCATTCACGGCCAAAAAAGCCTTAGTACCAGAATCACAATTGCATTGGATGTCTGTTCACTCATTAGTAATATTAGACTTCTTTTTTTTTACTACTCGGGAAAAAACTTAGTTCTGCAGCAATGCAAGAGCTATAGAACCCCATGAGCCCCCACAGGTGCAGGGGCACATAAAGTTCTACGCCTCTTGCTGGCCATAATTTGTATCCGTGTTCCTTGAGGTGTTGGAATCTTTGGCATTTAATTAACGATGATTTCAATAATACCGTTTGTGGTTACTGGCATTTAAGGGTTGAACTCTAGGGTTGTTCAATAAAAACGAAGCTAGCAGACCGCAGAGACCTGTGAATCGCTTCACGATAAAGAAATTGTTTGCAGGCCTCTTATCTGTTCGACATTTTCGCGGAATTTTGTACAGCAGACCCTGTTTCGCGCAAACTGCTTTTTTTTTCTTTTCTTTTCTTTTCTTTTTTTTTTTTTTTTTTTTTTTTTTTTTTTTTTTTTTTTTTTTTTTTGGGGGGGGGGGGGGGTTTGTTTGTTTGTGTGTTTCGAGATAGAAGTGTTCTCATAAAAAAAGGTGTTATAGGAGATGTATATAACCCCTTCGATGCCGTTGATCACGGATTTCCCGTCTGAGACCTCTTCACGCTGACCTACATTCGCAGTGAAAAAACACCAATGTAATTGGACCCCCCAAAATGGGCATACAAAACGTAGGACTAACAAGAGACTTAAACCCTCATGAGCCCCCGTGACTGCGGGGGCTCATGAGGGTTTATGTCTCTTGTAGCTGGGTAGCGTTCGCATTGCCCCAGCCTTGAAGAGGTTAAAGATAAATTGCGTCACCTTTATGGCAGACCATCATTTAGGTGGCTACAGCCACAGCCACGGCTACAGCCACCTAAATGATGGTCTCTAATGACAGGTGATCTCTAAAAAGCTGGTCGCTCAATACAGGTTCTGTTGTACTGCATTGAATCTCTCTCTCTCTCTCTCTCTCTCTCTCTCTCTCTCTCTCTCTCTCTCTCTCTCTCTCTCTCTCTCTCTCTCTCTCTCTCTCTCTCTCTCTCTCTCTCTCTCTCTCGGCTGGCTATTTAACCGATTGCAGCCCTAGGCATCAGTTTAACACGAGAAATGACTTGCTTCATTTACCCCGGCCCAGAATAGAGTATCTACAAATCAAGCCTACTATTTTCAGGTAGTTCTGTCTGGAACTCATTGCCTTTAAACATTAAATCATTTTCAGGAAAACCCCATTTTAAACGTGCTTTGCACACTCACTTCCAATCAGCGTGACTTCACAGTTCGCCATATAAACATAATACTGCTGTTCATTTTAATAAACGTCAGACATTTTCTCTTTCTCCATACGTTTGCTAACTGAACGTCTATTGTATTGTCGGTGTCGCTATAAGCTGTTGATGCTGCTGATTCTATGTCTTAGTTGTGTATAATATTAATGCTATGGACTAATTTATTTCCCTTCCTTTTTGCATCGGTTTCAGTTATAAATTCTCCAAATCCATTTTTTTTTAAGTAATTTACCTATTGTGTTCGTTATTTTGGGGGTTTTTATGTTGTGTTTGTTTTCCTGTTATGTTTTGTTTTGTTCACAGGACAGCTTGTAAGACAGGCATCGAGTTGCCTAATAGCTTTATCCTGAATACAAGATTCATCATCATCATCATCTCTCTCTCTCTCTCTGTCTCTGTCTCTCTCTGTCTCTCTGTCTCTGTCTCTGTCTCTGTCTCTCTCTCTCTCTCTCTCTCTCTCTCTCTCTCTCTCTCTCTCTCTCTCTCTCTCTCTCTCTCTCCCCGCATCATCATCCTCTCTCTCTCTCTCTCTCTCTCTCTCTCTCTCTCTCTCTCTCTCTCTCTCTCTCTCTCTCTCTCTCTCCCATCATCATCCTCTCTCTCTCTCTCTCTCTCTCTCTCTCTCTCTCTCTCTCTCCCTCTCTCCCTCCCTCCCTCCCTCCCTCCCTCACTCACTCACTCACTCACTCACTCATTCACTCACTCACTCACTCACTCACTCACTCACTCACTCCCTCTCTCTATCTCTCTCTCTCTCTCTCTCTCTCTCTCTCTCTCTCTCTCTCTCTCTCTCTCTCTCTCTCTCTCTCTCTCTCTCTCATTTTATGATATACAAAACTGCAAAAACCCTAACGATGCCCTGTCACGCTAGTACGAGCTGTTTCTCGCCGTTCTGGATAGACACGCGCCTAAGCGCATCAAACGCGTCAAATATCCTATTATGCCAAAATGGCTCTCTGGTGAGACAAAACAAGCAATGGAAGTAAGAGATGAATTAAAACGAGACAAGAAATTTACTGAATACAAGAAGCAGCGAAACCATGTCAAATCTCTAGTTCGTAAAGCACAGAGGCAAAATGCAGAACAAATTATTTCCGACGGCAAAGACATCCGTTCAGTCTGGCAAGTAATAAACAATTTCACCAAATGTAACAGTAAACGATCGCCTAATATTCCGCCCGATCTTACTGCTGATGCGTTCAACGCTCACTTCATAACTGTTGCTCAAACTCTGGCGAAGTCAAATACACCTAACCCTGTAAACTACACTTGCTCTCATCAACTACGTCACCATAGTCAACAGAGAGCATGCGGCCCATTTTTAGTACCGCTTATGACTGTCCTAGATGTAGGCAAATCTATTTCCAGTTTAAAGAACAAATCGTCTTGTGGTCCAGATGGTATTAATAGTCAAATTTTAACACTATCTCTGCCCTACGTCGTCGAATCCCTGACCTTTATTTATAATTTATCGATCAGACATAACGTTTTTCCCGACGAGCTAAAAAAAGCGAAGGTAATCCCGCTTCCCAAAAGCAAAGATTTATGCAACCTAAACGAGTACAGGCCCATTTCCATGTTATCCTGTATTTCAAAACCGCTCGAGAAACATATCCATACTCATCTTCTAAACTTTCTGGAGCAAAACCATCTGATAACTGCAGCACAATCAAGATTTCGACCTCTACATTCGTGCCAAACTGCCCTCAATCATTTAATTGATAAATGGCTCTCTGCCATAAATGACAGTAAAGTATCAGGTACAATCTTTCTTGACCTGAAAAAAGCTTTTGATCTTGTCAACAACTCTATCCTACTAAGAAAACTACCATTCTATCACATTGACTCAAATACTGTCTCCTTTATATCTTCCTATCTCAGGGACAGAACACAGAAAGTACTGCTAAATGGCAAATATTCCTCTGATTGTTTAGTAACTTGCGGTGTTCCACAGGGGTCTATTCTAGGGCCCTTATTATTTAATCTATTTATTAATGATCTGCCACTGTGCATATCTCATTTAGACGCAAACTGCGATCTGTTCGCAGATGACACGACCATACACACATCTGATAAAGATATCGCAACCATTAATAAGGTACTCCAACAAAGTCTTGATGAAGTAGCAGGCTGGTGCAGTGATAATCACATGATTATTAGTATTCCAAAGACAAAGAGCATGTTAGTTACTACATGTCAGAAACACCAGCATGGCCTACCACCTTTAACACTCTCCTTAGATAGACAGCTTGTAGAACAAGTAACTAGGCATCGCTTATTAGGCGTTATAGTGGACAACCAATTAAGCTGGGAGCCGCATACTGACTCAATATGCAAAACAATCTCCAAAAACCTGTTCCTGTTATCAAAACTACGCCATATAGTTAATACTGATATCCGTAAACTCTTTTTCCATGCGCATATCAAAACGCATTGTGACTACAGTTCTACCGTCTGGGATGGATGCAGCGAAGTTCACATGAAAAAAGTTAATTCCTTGTATCGTCGGGGCATTAAATTAATACTTCCCGGTCCTACTTCGACTGATCAAAAATTAAAATCTCTCAAGTTACTAACATTGAAGAAACAGTTTGAATTTAATCGCTGTGTTCTTCTGCACAAGATCATGCACGGAAAAGCCCCACCCTATCTAAAAACTCTATTTTCCGACAATAATAGGAAAAACACGAGAAATAGTTCGATCCACCTTCCAAAAATTAGATTAGACATCTGTAAAACCAGTCTGTCTTTTTCAGGCGCTAAAGCGTGGAATATGTTACCTCCACACCTGAAATCAATTTGTAAGATTAGCGTCTTCAAAGATCGCCTCCATAAATATTTACTTCAGAAGTAATAGTATGTTCGGCTCCCTTATGCTACTATTCGTATAGTTAGTGACAAGTTTCCTATTACCTAATACTCTTCTACTGTTGCTGCAGATTATGTAATAGCTCGACTGTCTGCATTAACATGTCAGGTTCATACCTGTGTATATAGTTATATATATATATATATATATATATATATATATATATATATATATATATATATATATATATATATATATATATATATATATATATATATATATATTTATATTTATATATTTCTGAGTGATGGTGGGGGGGGGGATGGGTCTTTTTACTTACATATGTTTTATCTTTTGATGTATCGTCTGATGTATTTTTATATGTGTAGAGTAGCAGGACAGTTTGGAAGATAGGCATTGCTATGCCTAAAACTTTTTATCCTGAATAAAAACGTTTCATCATCTCTCTCTCTCTCTCTCTCTCTCTCTCTCTCTATATATATATATATATATATATATATATATATATATATATATATATATAACAAAGCAATCTTTATGTTCAAAGTGTGGAAACGCAAAACACCTGAGTACATCTCCACTTTGTTCCGTAAGTCTGAGTCCAAGCTTGGAAACATCAGAAAGCTTTTCATAGTCCCAAAACCAAGGATCGATCTATATAAAACTAGCTTATCCTTCTCAGGGGCACTTATCTGGAATGCCCTTCCAGACCATGTAAAATCCGCCTCCTCGCTAGCCTGTTTTAAAAAGGGTCTCTTCAAATATTTTGTGGATCACTCGTAGGGATGACTCAACCACTTGTATTATATGTTTCTTTTTATGCTGGGTCC
Source organism: Semisulcospira habei (assembly GCA_036245525.1). Classification (NCBI taxonomy): domain Eukaryota; kingdom Metazoa; phylum Mollusca; class Gastropoda; family Semisulcospiridae; genus Semisulcospira; species Semisulcospira habei. Next base: position 62,883,915 of record BTPG01000001.1, read on the forward strand.
AATTTATTCCCAATTAAGTCTGTTATCCTTTTCAATTATCATTTGGACTACTTAGCTCTGTCTATGTGTGAAGGGGGGTGGGTGGGGTGGGGGGTGTCTGTGAGTCTATGAGTATGTCTGTCTATTTGAATAGTGTTGTCATCTCTTTGCAAGTATTATGTTTACTTATATATATGTATATTTGTAGTTAGTCTTGTAGTTGTTAGCAACGGCAGGTTTGTAAAATGGCTGTGTCGATGACGATGTCAATGCCTAAACCGTTGTAAAATAAAGTTTCATTGATTCATTGATTCATTGATTCTCTCTCTCTCTCTCTCTCTCTCTCTCTCTCTCTCTCTCTCTCTCTCTCTCTCTCTCTCTCTCTCTCTCTCTCTCTCTCTCTAAGCCTTGTTGCTGTCGGGACGTTAAGCAATGTACAATCAAACTCTCTCTCTCTCTCTCTCTCTCTCTCTCTCTCTCTCTCTCTCTCTCTCTCTCTCTCTCTCTCTCTCTCTCTCTCTCTCTCTCTCTCTCTCTCTCTCTCTCTCTCTCTCACACACACACACACACACACACACACACACACACACATACACACTAACACACACACACACACACACGCAACCAAACCACACACACACACACACACACACACACACACACACGCACGCACACACACACACACACACACACACTCGCACACACACACACACACACACACACAGAGAGAGAGACTTAGAGTTAATTATGATCACTGATATGATGTTTGATGCTAGCTTTCAGCGTCTATGATGTTAGCGGCCCAGATTTATGAGACCCAAAATAACTTCCCTCCCAAAGCGACTACCGGCACTGTTGCACATTGCCAGTTCCGGCCCGGAAGTTCCTCGGTACCACCCCACCCCCGTTCTTCAATACACCCCCATCATCTGCAAGAGGCATAGATCCTCATGGGCCCCGCATTTGCGGGGGCTCATGAGGATCTATGCCTCTTGCACTTGACATATTGAGCTTATGATGACTTACATCATGTGTAATGCCTCATCAAAATGTGAAGTCGTGATCTAAACGAAATAATTATGACTGTTTCGCGTGGATGAAGTCATGAGAATGAGAAAGTGTCTCAGAGAACAGTTTACATCAGTGTTCCTCAGGCAGGTGAGGCTGGTGGAGTTCGGTGCCCTTTTGTCTTTCTGTTCTTGATGTAGTTTTGACATAGCTAGAGCAATACGTCCCTTAGAAATGCGGGGAAAACAAAAACTTTTTCGTACGTCTAAAAATATTGCTCGAGTCCGAATGCTTTTTACGTTGACGTATAGCTGAGGACAGAATCGTAATTTAACAGAAACAAATATTATTAGCGTGAAATAAAATAATTGGCAGTCAGTCAGTGAAAGTGGTCATCAATGATTCACCCACTTAAAATGCCCACTTGCCCATATTAGTACGATCTGCTCCAGGGTGAGCCTTCACAAACTTGCTGATACAACCGGTTTACAACTCATTACATCCTGAGGCGGACTTTTTAGAAATCTGCTTATTACAGATTAGGAGACGGATCATTTTAGTTCAAGGGTGGTGTCAGAATATATTAAGGCGCCAAGCTATTCTGGCACCACCCTTGAACTATCATAGTCAAATTTATTTCAAGCGATAGTGTATCAGGATAAAAAAAAAAGGTTAACGTTGTCTTGCCTTAGTGACGACTTTCTACTCTTCTTTTTGCAGTCCATGTGAGTAGGCACACTGTAACACAGGTTTCTGCTGTCCCTTGAGGGAACTCTCCTACGTGCAAAGGAGAAGAAGAGCAGGGAAAATCGAAGTGTTTCGTTTTACGACATTCAAACTTTATTAACTCATTCTACCCCAGACACACCACAACAAGATAAGGATCGACCATGATAGTTCAAGGGGGATGCCAGAATAGCTTGGCGCCTATAGGCGCCAAGCTATTCTGGCATCACCCTTGAACTACTGATCGCGGTCGATCTGTGTCCTGCACCTCAATGCAGTCTTCAGAGGACAACGGGAAAACTTGCAGATTTCGGTGTTGGGGTAGAATGAGTTAATCAGGTCAGTCTTTTTTTGCCTAGTATTATTGTCAGCCACACTAAGAAGATTGATAAAGGAGACATTGCAAACTATTAAACCTTTATAGCCTGGAGCAGGTCGCTACAACCATTTACTATGTCATTGTGGACGCAAAACTATGTCTTTAAAAGCTGGGCAAATTCAACACCGAATAATCTCATCATTCTGGAGAACGCGGATATCACACCCCTGCTCAAACTCCTTCACTGGCTTTCCATCCCCCAACGCATCCAATACAAAGTTCTGTCTCTCTGCTACAAATCCCTGAACAACTGCGCTCCTGCCTATCTCTCCAACTTACTTCACCCCTACACACCTTCCCGCTCCCTCCGCTCTGCCTCCGACCCTCTCCGCCTCCACATCCCTCGCACCAAACTTAACACTTTCGGTCCCCGCTCCTTCTCCGTCTACGGTCCATCCATCTGGAACACTCTCCCACTCTCTCTCCGTCAGAAACACTCTCTCTCCTCCTTCCAGTCCGCCCTCAAAACTCACCTCTTTCAACAGTTTTAGCACTATATCACCGCACTCCCCACCCCAAGCTGACCGTCGTAATGTATTTCACTGTTTGTGGTACGTGAGTCATTGTCTAAAGCGTGCGCATGCGTGCGCGAGTTGTGAGTGTGCGCTTAGAGTTATAATTATTATAAGATAAGCGCATTATAAATACCGTAATTATTATTATTATTATTATTATATGACTAGGGTCAGCAAGAGGCAAAGAACCTCATGAGCCCCCGCATCTGCGGGGGCTCATGAGATTCTTTGCCTCTTGAAATTGAGCACCGTTCACATATTATTTCCGAGCATTGAAGAGGTTAATTAAGCCTCTGTGCACAATCCTAATACATAGGTTCCTCGACAATTTCCTTTCGTCCTTTTCCCATTCAGTCACTCTCTCATCCATCCAGTCAGGCACTCGGGCACAGTCAACGTGTTTGCACATTAACTCATTCGAGACGTACAGCATACGTATACGCGGCTATCTGCCGCGTGTCTGGATGCGGCACCTTCTCGAAGTAGTTATCTGGGGTCTTCGTTTAAATTTTTTATCGTATCCTCTCAGCCGTACCCCTCGAAACAATCGCAATGACGAAGGCCTCTGCCAGAGAATTTAAACCCCCTGGCATTCTGGTCAATCATTGAAGTCACGTGAATCAACGTTTCACAGACCTAGTCTCTAGACAGGTCAGCCGGGAGACTGGTGTTTGTACCTTAACACATTGTACCCCAGGACCGAAATCCCCCAAACTGTGAAGTTGCCCTGTGAAGACCGTATTACAATTCCGGAGACAGATCGAGCATGATAGTTCAAGGGTGGTGCCAGAATATTTTGGCGCCCGTAGGCGCCAAGCTATTCTGGCACCACCCTTGAACTATCATGCTCGATCCATGTCTTGTTGTGGTGTGTCGGGGCTGGGTGAGTTAATCATACGTATTTCTCGGTGTGTGAGTGCATATTGGTCAAAATAAAAGTGTCAGGACTGTTGACCACTTTCTTCCGCTTCACCTGGCTACGCCTTCAGGTGTGGTCGGCAGGCTTCTTTTTTTCAAGCCGTTCCGCTCCAGCGGACAGGAACCATGCCAAGTGATCAAGGTGCTACTACTGCCGCTCGTAGACGCAGTCAAGCGAGTAAGAGACAGTGTCTTGTTAGTTTACTGTCTGACCAGTCACTGGTGTAGGACTACGACTGTGAGCTCTCTCAGCTGACAGTGGAAAACCGAGCAGTATGGTGTATTCTGCATTAATAGAACATCTGCCGGTCATCTGAAAAAAAAAAGCATAATGGCTATTTTTGAGTAAAGCGAGATTTCCTTTGTTATGCAATGAAAATCTCGCTATTCTAAACAAGATGGGATGAACCATAACCCACTAAGTCCCTTCTATATGAGAGCTGTGCTTGCTGTCAATGGTCTCTACCTTTTGCCTTTGACATGAGTCTGATGTTGAATTATCTCCTATTGAAAACGTCTTCCAGATCTGCCAATGCGTCAGTGAGTTCTATAAGGGGCGCAGGACATACGCGTCATTGATTTGTTAAACGTCATTTGTCGTGACGTAAGTTTAGTTTTTACGTAATTTTATATTTTACGTGATATGAGTTTCACTTCCGCTTCATAGGCTTGAGAAAATGTTGACAAAACTAGAACTTAACGGTACAATTTCAGTCTTGCTATAATTTGAGTGAAAGCAGGTTGACTTTACTACCTAGCTACATGATATACTAAGTACACGGGTCACCTGCATGCTCTTCTGAAAGCAGCGTCGATGTGTGTGCTCGTATTAGTGCGTGCGTGCGCGCGCGCTCCAAATATCTCCAGAGGCATAGATCCTCATGCGTTCTCCGAGCGCATAAGGATCTATTCCTCCTGGAAATGCGAGTTTGTTTGTGTGTGTGTGAGAGAGAGAGAGAGAGAGAGAGAGAGAGAGAGAGAGAGAGAGAGAGAGAGAGAGAGAGAGAGAGAGATGATGATGATGATGATGATGATGATGATGATGATGATGATGATGATGATGATGATGATGATGATGATGATGAAATGTTTTTATTCAGGATAAAGTTTTAGGCATGCGAATGCCTCTATTACAAACTGTCCTGCTACACTAGACACTTAAATATACATCGAGCAACACAATAAAATATTTTTTTATAAAACAACAACAAAAAACAACAACAACAACAACATAATATCAAGAAAATTTAAATGTACAAAAAGCATAAAAGACGGGGGGAAAAAACAAAAAACCAACAACATAATAACATCGACCATAAGCTGAAGGTCATCTTATAATTAGAACATGTCTCTGAGAGTACAATATTAATAGAGGAAAATTAAATCATAGCATTAGTTTAGAAGTAAAAAGCGATAAAGGCGATCCTTAAATATACTAAATTTAGAAATAGACTTAAGATGCTGGGGTACATTATTCCATGCTTTTGCACTTGAAAAGGCCAGGCTATTTTTATATATATCTAATCTTGTTCTTGGTAGGTGGAGCGACCTGTTTCTCGTGTTTTGTCTATAAATATCTGAAAACAAAGTTCGCAAATGGAGTGGGGCTCTCTCGTGTAGAATCGTGTACATTAATACACACTGATTAAATTCGAATTGTTTGTTTAATGCCAGCAATTTAAGAGATTTGATTTTTTGTCTGTGGGGGTGGGTCCAGGATGTATGAATTTAACACCTCGACGATACAGAGAATTTACTTTTTTCATATGAACTTCGCTGCAACCGTTCCAGACAGTGGAACTGTAATTACAGTGCGTTTTGATATGCGCGTGGAAGAAAGGTTTGCAAATGTTAGGATTAACTATACGGCTGAGCTTAGACAAAAGGAACAAGTTTTTGGACAGAGTTTTGCATACGTTATCAGCATGAGGTTTCCAGTTTAACTGGTTATCTACTGTTACGCCCAGCAAGAGATGCTTAGTTACTTGTTCTAAAGGTTGGCCATCTAAGGCAAGTGTTAAAGTTGGTAGTCCGCGCTGGTGTTTCTAGCGTGCTGTAACCAACTTGCTCTTTGTCTTTGAAATGCTAATTATCATGTGATTAGTAATGCACCAGTCAGCTACTTCCTCCAGGCTCTGCTGGAGTACCTCATTGATGTTCGCTAGCTCCTTGTTAGATGTGTGTACGGTTGTGTCGTCAGCGAACAAATCACAGTTAGCCTCTGGGTGAGATATGCACAGCGGCAGATCATTAATAAAAATTGAACAATAAAGGCCCTAGAATAGATCCCTGTGGAACACCACGTCACTACTCCGTTTGATGAAAATTTGCCATTTAGGAGTACTTTCTGTGTTATGTTTTTGAGATATGAAGACAAGGGACAGTATTCGAGTTAATGTGATAAAGTGGTGGGTATTTTTCAGGAGGAAGGAATGATAGTCAAGATCGAATGCCTTTTTAAGGTCAAGAATAATTGCGCCTGATACTTTATTGTTATTAAGGGCAGAGAGCCATTTATCAATCATGTGATTTAGAGTAGTCTGGCAGGAATGTAAAGGTAGAAACCCGGATTGTGCAACACTAATCAGATGATTTTGTTCAAGGAAATTTAGTGAGATGAGTATGTATATGTCTTTCAAGTGGTTTCGAAATTGATGATAAAATGGACATAGGTCTGTACTCATTTAAATTGATTAACTCTTTGCTTTAGGGAAGAGGAATTACCTTAGCTTTTTTAATTCGTTAGGAAATACATTATGCTTAATGGCTAGATTGTAGATGAATGTAAGTGACTCGACAGTAAATGGCAGAGATAATTTTAAAAACTGAGTACTGATGCCGTCTGGACCGCAAGATGATTTGATTTTTAAACTAGAAATAGATTTACCAACATCCAGAACACTCATAAGAGGCACACAAAAAAATGTGTGACCCGCTCTCTGCTGACTATAGTGACGCAGTTGATCCGAGCATGTGTAGTTGTCAGGGTCATTGTTATTGGTCTGTGCCAGAGTTTTAGCAACAGTTAGGAAATAAGCGTTAAACGCATCCGCAGTGAGATCGGGTGGAATATTATGCGACCGTTTACTGTGACCTTTGGTGAAATTGTTTATCACTTGCCAGACTGAGCGGAGAGAGAGAGAGAGAGAGAGAGAGAGCCGCGCGCGAGAGAGAGATTTCGGCCCGAGGATACTTTGCGGGGTGGTTACCCGGAGTGCGCCATGCTAATCAGGCACAACCCTTTGAGCTGTCACGCTGGACCAATCTCCTGCCATCTGACCCTGGAGCGAGAGGAGCTATTTTGGCGCTTCGCCGGCGCCGCCGGGTCACACTGACAAGATCTGATGCGGTCTTCGTCGTCCCTTTCATGTTTAGTTAGAGCTGGCTACAGGTCATCGGGCCGACGTCGGCCACAGTCGCCCCCGCGCACGATCGTGCGCGGGGGCGACTGTGGCCGACGTTGGCCCGACGACCTTTTGCTACGTACATCTACACGTCCTGTCGTTTTGGTCGTTATTTTTGGAATGCGGGCGCTCACTCATGTGATAATTGTTTTCTGTTGGTAGACGCCATTCCTGCTTTAGTTCAGTGAAAGTGTTAAATCAAAGGGTTTCTGTTGTAAGTATTTAAAGTGTGTGTGTGTGCGTATGTGGGGGGTTGGGGGGGGGGGGGTCGGGAGGGGGGAGGCGGGAGGAGTTTGGAATATAAACTGCTGAGGAGAATGAGAGCAAGGGGAATGTAAGAGCTGTTCTTAATTGGACGAACTTTTGATCTTCAAACCTAGATCGGAGAAGATCGGCGATCTTTTGGTTTGTTTCTTATTCAGTTGAGGTTGAACGAACCTAGGCGAACTTCAGCAAACCAGGTTTGCCATGGTTCTCTTTCTCAACTGAAGTGCTTGATTCGGCGTACTTACTGTCTGCGAAGGTGCTCAAAATGGCTGCCGCTATGCCGCTTCGCGATTTGAACGATGTTTGTTTTTGTACTCCTTGCAGTAGCGACCCCACAAACAGCGTTGCACCTCCCGCAAATCAATTTTTAAAAAAATAGGTCTTGTTCTTCGCACGAGTGAAATATCGCCATCCGCCATATTTGTTTGTATCGGTGACTGTCTTCTTATCTCCAACGCAGAAGAGGGTAAACGTTTTGACCAATCAGAGAAAAGGTTCGCCTTTGTTTGCTCAACACGTTGAGCGAACCTTTTCCGACAGCGAACTATGGCTTGCCGAGGTTCGTGAACTACTTCGAACTAGATTCGCCGTATCTTTAGATCGTCCAATTAAGAACCAACCTGGTTCGTCCGAGATCGTGAACTGTAGTTCGTCAGAGTTCGCGAACTAAAGTTCGTTTAATTAAGAACATGCTTTACCGTTATCTTTTTGTTTTATTATGTATTTTATTTTATTTTAATTTATTCTATTCTATTTTATTCCATTTTATTGTATTTGTTTTGTTTTGTTTTGTTTTATTTTGTTTTGTTTTGTTTTGTTTTGTTTTGTTTTTCCTGCGAGATTTCATGCAACATGTGCATGTGTGCGTCATGAGATTTGTAACAATAAAATCGCTGCTAACATTTTCCGATACAGCAGATATTCAATGTTGTCTTTCTTCAGCTAACCTTGTTTACACAATCCACATGGGTACTCTCACATAGCAGAGGTTCTACTGTCCCTGGTGCGAGTTGGTGGAACTCTCCCGCGTACAAAGGAGAAGAAGAGCAGAAAAAGTCTGTCATTTACGACATTCATACCCCACGAGTGAAAGCAGCCATTTTGTCCACCATTCTTTTAGGACATGCTAAGACAATAATTGATAAAGGAGATATTGTGAATTAGTATAAATGCCCGAGCATAAAAACCCAGGTCAGATCATATATATGTGTGTGTGTGTGTGTGTGTGTAGCGTGTCCTTTGAAAGGTCCTGGCAAATCAAAGTGGCACAGTTAGAGTGCGTCTGAATTGATAAGTGTTCAGGTAATACTCGATAGTACTCCATAGGCAATACATGTCCCTGTCCCCATAGTCCGCCCATCAGGGCCGTCCATTATCACTTAGGTGCCGTGGACGCTAAACTCCGGACTAACCAACCAACCAACCGTTCTAGCAAATCAAAGCGGCCCAGTGGAAGTGCGCCTGAATTGATCAGTATTCAGGTAGTACTCCGTAGGCAATAGCTGCCCTTGTCTCCCATAACCCGCCCGCTAGGGCCGTCCATTATCACCCCGATGACGTTACCACGAACTAACCAAGCAATCTAGTATAACTGTTAACTCCGCATTGACTGCAACATATCCCTTTAACATTTTTTGTGTCGGTAGCGGTTTTTGTCGCGATGATTCCGACAGGAATCATCGCGACAAAAACCGCTACCGACACGCAAAGGGTTAATGTGGACCCTGATCACACGAAAACACTCCTGTACGCAGACAAGAAATCAGCTCGCTCACCGACATCGACATAATGCACCTATGAGAAATGGGACCGCGCAAAATACTAACACTTGCAACAAGCTTTAACCGCCAAATCCACTATCAAAGAAGACCTTTAACTGTGCGCCGGTCTGTGATTTTGGACCTTACGGCCACAGGGGTAAGGTACGAAATCACAGACCAGCACACCAGCCAAAGGCCTACGCCCTACTGTAATCGAGCGTGTGTAAGTTGGGTTAGTCCTTTTGTAATCGCTCACAAAAGACAGATCGCCAGGCGTGTGCGCCGTGCGCATTAGCCAGGATTTGTTATTTCCACTCCCGGACTCCCAGCTAAATCTCCGGTAGACGGTCTCACGTGTCCGAAAGAAAGTGGTAGTTTTATGCGTTGACAGAGCTGACAAGTTCGCATGATAAATTCCGAATGAGAAGCTTTTATGTCAGTCCGCGCATAGCACCAGTAACAGAGTTATCGTAAAATGGTGGTTAGCGCGTCAATCCGCAACAGGCGTAGCGGCCTATGCCTCTTGCAGATAAAGAGTCCTGAATTATGAGGCGGTTGGTCAAAGTGTTCACAGGATCATTCGTGTTAACTTTTTTCGCTTGATAAGATCGTTTTTATCTTTGATTTTATGACTGAATGAGCGACTAATTGCTTGAAAATAATCACTCTGCTGTGCACCTTTGAACACAAGTAGGTAAATCTGTACGGAATGGCATGTTTTAGATGTTTACAGGGGAGGTGGGTAGGATGGGGGAAGGGGGGGGTGGAGGAGACGGAGGATGAGAGACACGGAAGGATGAAGGAATACGTCTATTCTATTCTGTTCTAATCTTGGGTGTTCTACGATTAGTATCAAACACATCGAAAAGGGTGAGAGTTGTATAAATAGACAAACAGGTTGATAAAAATAACAACACAGAGCTGGAGGAATTTTTGGTCTGTGATTTTGTACCTTACGGCTGGAAGCCGTAAAGTACAAAATCACAGACCAGCACACTTTACTATCACTGCGTACGTCCTACTCAGGCATGGGGCTCAATTCACTCAGTGCCAGTGCAATATGATGTATGTCTCACCTGATTATCACAACAATATATTTTTTTTACATAATTCTCTTCTTGGCACCGTTCCTGTCTCTCTACAGACTTCCGCCGCAAAAAAAGTCTCTTTTACACACAGGCTACAGGCAAGAAAGTGGTTTGGTGGTTTTACAACTTATCAGTTTGCGGTGTGTAGATCACAGTTAAGGTACTAAGGGGAGTTACTCAGTGCTGGATAAACAGTTAGTACCCTTCTTCCGCAGGTCACCAAATGGCGACCAGCCCCGGCCGGGCCGCGACAATTACCAGGCATAAGTTGGTTGTACATTGCTTAACGTCCCGACAGCAATAAGACTTTCTCAGGACGTGCCTGCACTGCATGTGAAAAAACAAACAAACAACTAAACAGAATATTGAATGTATGTCGCCAGCCGGTCTAATACGCTAAATAAACCTAAGACCATTTAGCAACACACATCCAATATCAAGAGCTACAGTCACCGCAGACAGTAGGGAGAGTTTAAAAAAGGAAAATACAGGTGAATGGACCAAGGGTAGACAGAAACGCATGCCCCAGAATAGAGGGGAAAACCCACCCTGTGGGGCTGACCAGGGTGACTCTGGGAACTAAAAAGTAGTTAACCCCACCCAAGCCCCCCAGGGCAGACTCGGGTGGGGGTACCAGGCATAAGGTACACTGATAACTTACAATATTTCACAACCCTTATATGGTTACTATAGACCACAGGACAAGGACACCTACAACAGTTATGTACCCTGACAGCGGCCCCCAGGCTGGAGACATAACTTGTATTATGTTTCGTATTATCGTGTCAGTACGGCACCCAAGGAAGAGCATTGCCCTAAAAACATCAAAATCGGGGAGACCGAACTGAAGTCTGTACACCAATTTACATACCTTGGCTGCATCATCACGTCAGACGCCAAGCCGGACAAGGAACTGGACAACAGGCTGGCAAAAGCGAACAGTGCTTTCGGGCGACTATTCAAGCGGGTGTGGCACAATCAACAGCTAAAAAATGGCACCAAAATCAGCGTGTACAGAGCTGTCGTCCTCACCATCCTGTTGTATGGTTCCGAGTCCTGGGCCCTCTACCGCAGCCAACTACGACTCCTCGAACGCTTCCACCAGCGCTGCCAGCGTACCACCCTCGGCATTCACTGGAGTGACTATGTCACCAACGTCGAGGTCCTTGAACAGGCGAAAACTGTGAGCATCGAGGCTTTGTTGCTGCGGACACAGCTTCGCTGGGCGGGGCACGTCTCCAGGATGGAGGATCATCGCCTACCAAAGATCACCCTGTTCGGCGAGCTCGCCACTGGACACAGAGACAGAGGGGCGCCAAGAAGAGATACAAAGACGGTCTCAAGAAGTCACTCGTGCCTGCCAAATCGACCACCGCCAGTGGTCTTCGCTTGCTGCGGACCGCGACACCTGGCGCTCCACCATTTACAAGGCAGCCGTCTCCTTTGAGGACTCTCGCAGAGCTAGCCTTAAGGACAAGCGGCTCAGGAGAAAAAACAGAGATGTCGAAAATCATAACCCTGGCCAATCTCTTCCACGGTACCCTACATCACCACCAAAGATGAGCACAGCACTGTGAGCAAGAAAGCCCTGACACTGGCCATGCTCGAAGAAAAGTATCCCCAGGAGGCATGGATACGGGCATACACCGATGGATCAGCCACAGATGCAGTTCAGAATGGAGGGGCTGGGGTGTACATTCAGTACCCAAACGGAAAATGGCAGGCAGAGGCAATACCAACAGGCCTTCACTGTACAAATTACAGAGCTGAGGTGGAAGCCCTGGTCCATGCTGCAAACACCCTTAGTGGCACTGCAGACCCTGATGCCCAGATTGTCTTCCTGACTGATGCCATGTCTGTTCTTGAGGCAGCAACAGCATGCAAACTGCCAGGTCTACAAGAGGCACTGCAAAACATCAAGTGCACCAGACTGGTGCTGCAGTGGATCCCTTCACACTGTGCCATCTGCGGCAATGAAAAAGCTGACAGAATGGCAAAAGTGGGCGCAGAGAAAGAACAAGACGAAAATGGAGTTAGCTTCACAGAGATGAAGACCATCATTAAGTCGGTGTACAGACCACCACAACGGCCCCTAGACAGTTACCATCAGCTGTCCAGACAAGAGCAGGTGACCATCTTCCGTCTGAGGACCGGGCACAACCGACTCAATTTTCACCTGCACAGACGCTTCCACCTCGTGTCATCTTCCCTATGCCCTTGTGGAGAAGCAGAGCAGACCACAGAGCACATCCTCCAGGACTGTGGGAACCACCAGTTGCTGAGGGAGGAGATATGGCCGAAGCCCGCCACCCTACAAGAGAAACTGTACGGGCCTGTGGAGGCACTACGGAAGACCACAGATTTCATTTTGAGAGCCAAACTCCAAGTGTGACGGCGTTCGAGAAGAAGAAGAAGAACCCTGGCCAGACCTTCCCCTGCAGCCACTGCGGTCAAACCTGCCTGTCCCGGATTGGCCTCCGCAGCCACGAACATGCATGCAGACGTCGTGGACAACGCCTATAGAATCTTCGTTCGCGAAGTCAAGCCAAGAGATCGTGTCAGTACCGACCTCTGCAGCCCCGTCTTTGAAATCACCTTTGTGGTCGACGAAAGACGGTAAGCCCTAATCGTTTAACACATTCGAGACGCGCAGCATCCGGATACGCAGCTTTATGCCGCGTAACCGGATGCTGCACTGCTCGAATAAGTTAACGTTTTCTACTTCATAGTGCGAGAACAAAGAGGTCGCCACTGCATATTGTTATAGGCCGTTTGACGGAGCGCACAAACGTTTATCGCAAAAGTATCTTTGCAATGAACCACTTTTCTATACCAATCTTAGAACATAGAACATTCAGTGACAGCGGTTGACCCAATACGATTTACTTTCAAGAAATTCGAAAAGTGTGTCAGTTTTGCTGTACAGTCGTAAAACAAAAATAGATTGTTTTCATAAAATGACTGGTTTTACATCCCTAAATGTGCCCCATATATATTCAGCCCACTGAGAGAAATATCCATTTTCACGTGAAAGAGTAAGCTGACCAAGTTTGAAAACCTGAAACAGCCCAAGTGCATACATGAAGTCGCGGCATGCTTGACCTCGATATTGAAATCTGGCTTTTCCCGCCGGGGCTCTACTGAATAGGGTATTAAAAATGGCTTGTTTCTAACATTTTTGCGACTGTACAGCAAAACCCACAAATCAGAAGACTCAAGTAAAAAATAGCCCATATTAGGTCACTTGGCACTTAATGATATTTGTTCTGAAAGAGATACCAAAAAACTTTGTGTGTGTGGAAATATTGGAGGTGGGGGCGGGGGGGTGTGGGGGGTGGGGGGGAAACATCGTGCGCTCCGATGTCATACCGCCTATACAAGTCGTGACATAAATCTTTCCTTAACCGTGGCGTGTGGTTTTTTTGGCAAGGGAATACGTTGGTTTGGAAATGTCCCTGTACACATACTTCATTATCGGCGAAGGAGAGAAAAAATTAGAGAGAGAGAGAGGGGACCACCAAAAAACATCATGGGTGGTTAAGAAAACGTTTATCTGTTGTTACTGTCTTTCTTCTTTTCAAAACATGCTTTTCAGGGGTTATTACACTGGCTAGGAAGGATGTGCTTGTTTCTTGTAACTAATGTTCTTCTCCAAACATGTTTTCAAGGGTTAACCCATTCAGCCCTGACACACTACAGCAGGAGATGGGTCGACCATGACAATTCAAGGGTAGTGCCAGATTAGCTTGGCGCCTATTGGCGCCAAGCTAATCTGGCACTGCCCTTGAATTATCATGGTCGATCCATCTCCTGCAACAGGTGCATAGTCGTTAGATGACGCCTCCGAAATTTGGGAAATACGTGCGCCGAGCTGAATGAGTTAAATATGTGGGGTTTTTTCCCCCGAAGCCGAAATATATAAATTTATTCTGATGCGTCTTTACCCAATCCCTACCACTGTACGTGCATTTTTGTTTCTGAAATCTGGGTTCATTCAATGACCAAAAGCCAAAACCGTCCAAGGAACAGGGATACAAATTGATCTCAGCAAGAGGCGTAGATCCTCATGAGCCCCCGCGGTCGCGGGGGCTCATGAGGATCTATACCTCTTGCGGTTGGATCGTGACTCCTTTTTTTTTTTCTCTCAGCGGTGAAGGGCGGTTAACGGGTCTTGCGTTGAATGTGGCTAAACTCGTAGTCAATCTGAACTGACAAGAGAATTTGAAATACAGAGTTAACTCATTCTACCCCAACACCGAAATCCCCAAATGCTGTAGTTGTCCTCTTTAGACTGCACTCTAGTGCAGGACACAGATCGACCATGATAGTTCAAGGGTGATGCCAGAATAGCTTGGCGCCCATAGGCGCCAAGCTATTCTGGCATCACCCTTGAACTATCATGGTCGATCCTTATCTTGCTGTGGTGTGTCTGGGGTAGAATGAGTTAAGCTACTCTTTCAATTGTCGTCAATAGTGCTTAAAGTACCATTACGCGTAAATTTGAAGACACGTTTCAGCACCATTTGCGTTTGTTATGCCTTGTCGACACACCTAATGAACTTTAACAGCAGTTGGGACACGCAGCAAAAGCACACGCGTAATTGCATTTATTTATTCTGCCCAGCCGTTAGCGTGTCAATCCATTTGTAGCTGTTTCTCGTACTGAATGCGTTGTATTTACAAAACGGAGTGGAATCATTGTCGAATTACTTGATATCAAAACGACGTGTGCTGAACTGGATTGTCCTGAGTCTAAATGAACCAGATCTAGACCTGTGTGTAGCGTTTCGTAACCATCTGTTACAGAAGTGTATCTTTCAACAGTTACGGCGGTAGTGGGCCTTCAAAGAGACTTACTCCAGACAATAAAGGGTTGATGTTTCGCAATATCTTCTTGGTGAATGTTTTTAGTTTGTCTTACAATAATGCTGGACTAAAAAGGGCTAACTTTAACTAATAAAGTAAGAGTAGAAGAGTTCTTTCGCTACTCAGATGAGGCAGTACAAAACCTTTGTTAAACCTTTAATTTGTAGCTATTTACTCGTGGAAAGGAGGGGAAAAGAGTCTTAGTTTAGGCAAGACAACACTGATAGAACCCTCACAAACCAGATAGGTGAGGCTAGCGCTGGCATAATTGTACAACTGTACAGAATTGTACTGATAGAACCCGTTGCGTCAGCAAATTTTGCAGCCCATGCCGCCATGTAGCAAGCTGCTTAACCCATTCAGTCCTGACGCATTACAGCAGGAGATGGGTCGACCAAGATAATTCAAGGGTAGTGCCAGATTAGCTTGGCGCCTGTCGGCGCTAAGCTAATCTGGCACTGCACTTGAATTATCATGGTCGATCCATCTCCTGCAACTTGTGCATAGTCATTAGATGGCGCCTCCAAAATTAAGGTACTACGGCCGTCGGGCTGAATGAGTTAACACTTTCATTCCTTATAATGATTTCTGCGACTTTTCGGAGCGTCCAAAAAGACCGCAGCAGCCGTGGGAGATGGAATCCCTATAATAGTTCAAGGGTAGTAACAGATTAGCTTGGCGCCTTTTCAGGCGCCACGCTAATCTGGCACTACCCTTGATGAAGCGCGGTTGATCATCTCTTGTTGCAGTACCTTAACTCTTTCTACCCCAGATACACCACAGGAAGATAAAGATCGACCATGATAGTTCAAGGGTGATGCCAGAATAGCTTGGCGCCTATGGGCGCCAAGCTATTCTGGCATTACCCTTGAACTATCATGGTCGATCTGTGTCCTGCACTGCAATGCAGTCTTCAGAGGACAACGGCAACATTTAAGGATTTCGGTGTTGGGGTAGAATGAGTTAAAGTTGAATGCATAAAAGCAATCAAGTCAACACTGAAACGGATGAAAAGACGCCAAGCTAATTTGGCACTACCCTTGAAGAATCACGGTCGATCATCTCTTGTTGCCATAAAAAAAGAATCCACAAAAGCAGTCAAGCCGCACTCAAACGGATGAGCGGTTAAAGGTGTTTACTCGTACGAATTTGCATGTACGCGAAAAGTAATTGGAGCCTCTCAGTCTCATAGTGTCTGTCAACACCAAGGTAATGTTCCGACTTCTGAAGAAAATCGCTCCGGTATTTCGTTTGGGTTTTAACTCCGGAAAAGAAACCCGCCGAAGCAAAAAGACAGGAGTAGATGTGTGATATTTGTACAACGTTTTCTTTCATCCCTTGACTGACAGCGGTAACAGATTGTGTGTCTGAAATCTTTGTCACGCTATCAACTAGCATTGCCTTACATATTATTGAGCAAAACTGGTACAGTATTAGTGCGTCATAAAAATTACGCCTCCCAGATGGGTACAGTATTAGTGCGTCATAAAAATTACGCCTCCCAGGTGGGTACAGTATTAGTGCGTCATAAATATTACGCCTCCCAGAAAGCAGAAGGCCATTGGGCCGAAGTTGGATGCAGTGGGCCCGCGCACGACCGATGGCCTTTGCGCACAGAGCCACGTTTGTCACAGTTTGAAATGACAACTTGACAACACATGGTCCAACATGCATTGTATATATGTATAAAAGAAAATGCCCTAAGGCTAGACTTTTCAAAATAACACAGATTTCCACTAACAGCATACTTCTTGCAGGAAATGTTTAACGACCCAGACACTTCAAGGGTAGTGTCAGATTCGTTTCCACCGGTTCGTACATATAAGCAGGCGCTACGCTCAAACAATATAATGGTTGAATCGATCCATCTGTTGCGGCACTGTGTCGTGGCAGAACGGGATAGCAGGAACAGCCTCGCCTCCGTACCCGTCTGAAATACACCCACACCCGCGGGAAACCGAAACAGGAGCCAAAAAAGAAAGAGCAGAATGATAACAGTAACACACTTGCGTGCAAATGGACCGCTCTACAGGAGCAATCAGCCAGCATGCGGGCCTTTCGCTTCCTGAAAAGCAACGAGAAATCCAGACCAAATAGGTGACGCGAGCATGTAAAACGCAGAGAGGAGACCAGCGGAGAAAGAAACACGCTTAGAAATGACTGTCACAACACAGTTAGTTAAATTGTGTTGTGATTGTCATTTCTATGAGTGTTTCTTTGCCCGTTGGGTTCTTCAGAAGCAACAAGGACCCACTGCTGCTGCTGAGGAGGGGGGGGGGGGAGGGAATACTCTTTATTTCTTTATTTTATCTTTTTATTTTATTTTTTAATTTTTTTTTATTGTTGTTGGGAATAGGGGGGGGGGGGAGGTTGGGCGCCCGAACGTCAGTGGCGCAACCGAAACACAAGATGCCTGCAACGCAAAAAATGGCTGAGCTCTAAGACATTTCGTTAACTCATTCTACCCCAGACACACCACAGCAATATGTGGATCGACCATGATAGTTCAAGGGTGATGCCAGAATAGCTTGGCGCCTATGGGCGCCAAGCTATTCTGGCATCACCCTTGAACTATCATGGTCGATCTGTGTCCTGCACTCCAATGCAGTCTTCAGAGGACAACGGCAAAATGTGGGGATTTCGGTGTTGGGGTAGAATGAGTTAAAGGAAATCTTTTTACGACCTCGAAATTTCAAAAACGTTTAGACGTTCTGTTCATGGGGTGTTTGTTTTCGTCTTGTTTACTTGTTTGAAAGACCTCGCATACCTCATGGTTTTGGTGAGCAGTTTATGTTCGCAAAAAAAAATTGTTTAATGCACAGCGGAGTAAACTGATTTCTGTCTTTTTACAAGCTCCAGACCCAAAAAGATGGTGACTGCCAAGCGCATAAAATGCAGGGAGCGTCCCAACGAAAAAAGAAACACGCTTAGAAAAGAGAATTACAACAAACTTATTTATTATAGCGCTCAGTGCCAGCTGACGCAGATTGTGTTTTTGCGATCTTCGTTGATTTAACACCAAAAGGCCCAGCCGCCCCAGGAACATGGGTTCAAAGTGGTGTTAGCAAGAGGCATATATCCTAATAGGCCCCCGCTACTGCGGGGGCTCAGGAGGATCTATATCTCTTTCAGCTGGGCGGTGTTCACATTTTTTTCGCCACTGAACGGGTTAATATGTTGAGGTTTTTTTTTCCTCAAAATAGACATACAAACTCGTACACCAATTTGCTAATTGTCTTTTCATTGGTGATCGGAACTGTCAACTTTGTTATTATGACTACTACTATTATTATTATTATTATTATTATTATTATTATTATTATTATTATTATTATTATTATTTATATCATGTTTTAAGACCTTTCTCTTAATCTGGCTGACCGTACTTTTACCCTTCCCGCCGTGAGATAGCTTTAGTCGCCTGTTCAGCGTTAATCCCCAATAATTCTCTCTCTTGCCTTTGTGTATCTCACAATCAAATGTGCGATGCAATTTGTTTGCAGATGACGCTACTCTCAACGTGTCGTCGGCAAAAATATCTACTATTAATTCTTCTTTGCAACATAGTCTATTAGACGTCTCAAATTGGTGCCGAGACAACTACATGATACTTAACCCATCTAAAACAGAGTGCATGCTAATCACTACACGTCAAAAGCACCAGCTAAACCCACCGCCACTTAGCCTTTCCCTTAACTGTCAGCCGATTAAACAAGTTAAGGAGCGCCGGCTGTTAGGCGTCATTATAGACGATCAATTGACATGGCATGCGCATGTAAACAGTGTGTGCAAAATTGTGTCCAGAAATCTATTTCTCCTTTCAAAACTTATTTACTTTACGAACTCACCAACTAGAAAACTCTTCTTCAGCGCTCACATCCAGTCCCACATTGACTACGCATCTACAGTCTGGGACGGGTGTAGTGATGCGTGCTTAAAGAGGCTTAATTCCCTCCACCGGAGGGCAGCCAAGCTAATCCTTCCTAATAGCAGAGACGGCACTGACGAGCGACTTAGGGCCCTTGACATGCTTCCGTTACGTAACCTCTTTCTGTTCAATAAGGGCGTGTTAATGTTTAAAGTCCGAAAATCCCAAACCCCGCGGTACGTCTCGGATTTGTTTAAGGATGCTAACACACCATACAAGACATCAAGGAACAAACTGTCAGTACCTAGGCCACGACTTGATATATTCAAAACTAGTCTGTCTTACTCAGGGGCCAAACTGTGGAACTCCTTTCCGGCCAATATTACCGATGCATCTTCATTGTCCACCTTCAAGGCAAGACTATTCCGGCACTTAATTGAGCCGCCGAACAAAGCGCAAGCGACTACTGCGTTCTGAATAATGACTGTTATCAAACATGCAAGTGTGTGGGCGCGTGTGTATGTGTGTGCGTTCATGTGTGCGGAACAGTGTGTTTTGTGCATATTTGTTTATGCTGGTGTGTGCGTGCATGTGTGTGTGTATGTGTGTGTGTGTGTGTGCGCACGCGTGTGTGTGTGTGTGTGTGTGTGTGTGTGTGTGTGTTTGTGTATGTATGTGTGTGCGTGCATCTTTCGTGCATGTATGCGTGTGTTGGGTTAGTCAGGAGGAAGCAAAACGTCTAGATAATCTTGACGTTTATGCTTACAGTTTTTGCGTTCAATGTACCGAATGCAATCTTATTAGTGTGCAATGTATACTATATATGTGTTTATTATGTAGTTGTATTTCATGTACCGTGTGTAATGCAGACGTGGGTCGGGACTGTGCTTCGTCTGACGCGGGCGTTGGTTGAAGGCCCCGGACATACATCACGACACTACGTTTGTCCGGGCCTTTAATCCAATGCTTGAGCCGTCGCGGGGTCTGACCTAACTCTTATTTTCGTACTTCCGTGTGTGTGCGTGCGCGTGTGTGTGTGAGTGTGTGCAAGCGCGTGTGCGTGCGTGCGTGCGTGCGTGTGTGTGTGTGTGTGTGCGTGTGTGTGTGTGCGTGTGTGTGTGTGCGTGCGTGTGTGTTTTCATGTAGTTTGTAGCAAGGACAAGAATGAAAAAAGGTCTGCGTACCTATTCTTTTATCCTTGGAAAATAAAGTTTCATTACATTTCATTTCATTTCATTTCATCTCTCTCTGTCTCTCTCTCTCTCTCTCTCTCTCTCTCTCTCTCTCTCTCTCTCTCTCTCTCTCTCTCTCTCTCTCTCTCTCTCTCTCTCTCTCTCTCTCTCTCTCAGCGTTGTAAAAAATGTTAGCTTACCTAATATTTCCATTAGTGATCACTTTCCTGTTTGTTTTACGTTGTCTGTTAGGTTAGCTGAACAGTCAATCAAAGGACACACTACCATAATGTATAGATGTTTTAAAAAATTCGACAAAACTGCATTTTTATATGACCTATCTTTAGTACCATTTTATGATTTCATCATCATCAGTCCCTTGCCCGAACTGGGCGTTGGGGGGACTGAAAGGCAGCAGCAACAGACAGTGCTCTCCACTGAGTTCTATTTTGGGCGGTGGCAAGCAAGTCTGGCATCTCGAGTTCGGTCCATTCTTTTATGTTTGCGTTTATGATTTACAAAACTGCAAAAACCCTAACGATGCCCTATCACGCTGGTACGAGCTGTTTCTCGCCGTTCTGGATAGACACGCGCCTAAGCGCATCAAACGCGTCAAATATCCTGTTATGCCAAAACTCTCTGGTGAAATGAAATGAAATGAAATGAAATGAAACTTTATTTCTGAACGGAAGAAGCAGTTAGCACATGTGCCATTTTTCACGCTTGCCGTTGCTAATCTACAAAGGTACAACTCTGCTAAAGGTACAAAGCTACTAAGATACAAAAGTACAAAGCTACTAACATGAAAGTGCACATAATATAACAAGTCGATCAAAAAGAGATGGATAAGGCAAAATGGAGCGCACCAATTATGATTACTAACAATGTGAACGGGGGGAAAGAAAAAAAAAGAAAAGAAGATAGTCTTTAAAATTCCTTTTTTCACTGAAATCAAACACGCGCGCACGCTCGCGCCGCATGCTCACACACACACACACACACACACACACACACACACACACACACGCACGCACCGGCACGCGCGCGCACACACCCACATACACGCACGTGCGCGCGGAGGTTAATATCAAGGCTTTAGGCGATGGAGATACCCGAACCAGTGAATGAGCTGTTAGATAGCAGGTACTTGAAGAGGCTTTCCTTGAAAGAGGGGAGTGAACCAGTGTGTGTTATGTGCGCTGGCAGTTTATTCCAAAACGAGGCGCCCGAGAAAACGAGGGTGGTTTTAAATAAATCTATCCTCGGGCGTGGTGTGATGAAGTTTCGCCTTGATGTTGAATAGCCTGAAGCTGCCTTGGTGAAGAGATTACACAAGTATTCTGGGTGGATTTCATTCCAGATTTTATACATGAGTACCCCTTTGTTAAAGAGATGGTGCTTGTCAAGAGGAAGCAATTTTAGTTTTTCAAATTTTTGGTCAGTAGAAAGAGCTGGATCAGGCAGGATCTGCTTCACTGCCCTGCGATGCAAGGAGTTAAGCCTCTTCAAGTGTATGTCACCGCTGCCGTCCCATGTCGTGGAGGCATAATCGATGTGGGATTTGACATGGGCATTGTAAAATAGTTTGCGAGTGTCGACATCAATAAGATATTTTAGCTTAGACAGCATAAACACATTTCTGGACACAGTTTTACAGACAGCATTGATGTGAGATTGCCATTTCATCTGGTTATCAACAATAACTCCAAGTAGGCGATGTTCAGTTACTTGTGTAATGGTGTGGTCTTGGATCTCCAGGCTAAGCGAAAGTGGCTTGAGCTGATGCTTCTGACGGGTTGCTATCGTCATACATTCGGTTTTGGTGGGATTAAGGATCATTGCATTATTTTCACACCATTTGGAAATTTCGCTCAGTCCCTGTTGCAAACGACCATTTAAAGACTCAAGACACTTATCTGGGGTGTGGATTGTTGCGTCATCGGCAAACAAGTCACATGCAATTTTGTCATTCGTGAAATGTAGTGGCAGGTCATTGATAAATATGCAAAAGAGAAGAGGTCCCAGGACAGAGCCCTGGGGCACTCCTCTTGTTACTAAACCACTTGAAGAGTAAGATCCATTGGCCATCACGCGCTGCTGTCTGTCTGTAAGATAGGAAGCGAAAAACGAGATTGTTTTAAAGGAATGAATAGATGCCTGAGAACTGCCGTCTGATGTATGAAAACAGTTTCTTGAAAATGAACCATCCAGATATATACTGAGCTTGGAAAGGAGAATTTCATGATCTACCATGTCGAAAGAGAGATAAAACAAGCAATGGAAGTAAGAGATGAATTAAAACGAGACAAGAAATTTACTGAATACAAGAAGCAGCGAAACCATGTCAAATCTCTAGTTCGTAAAGCACAGAGGCAAAATGCAGAACAAGCTATTGCCGACGGCAAAGACATCCGTTCAGTCTGGCAAGTAATAAACAATTTCACCAAAGATAACAGTAAACGATCGCCTAATATTCCGCCCGATCTTACTGCTGATGCGTTCAACGCTCACTTCATAACTGTTGCTCAAACTCTGGCGAAGTCAAATACACCTAACCCTGTAAACTACACTTGCTCTCATCAACTACGTCACCATAGTCAACAGAGAGCCTGCGGCCCATTTTTAGTACCGCTTATGACTGTCCTATATGTAGGCAAATCTATTTCCAGTTTAAAGAACAAATCGTCTTGCGGTCCAGATGGTATTAATAGTCAAATTTTAAAACTATCTCTGCCCTACGTCGTCGAATCCCTGACCTTTATTTATAATTTATCGATCAGACATAACGTTTTTCCCGACGAGCTAAAAAAAAAGCGAAGGTAATCCCTCTTCCTAAAAGCAAAGATTTATGCAACCTAAACGGGTACAGACCCATTTCCATATTATCCTATATTTCAAAACCGCTCGAGAAACATATCCATACTCATCTTCTAAACTTTCTGGAGCAAAAACATCTGATAACTGCAGCACAATCAGCATTTCGACCTCTACATTCGTGCCAAACTGCCCTCAATCATTTAATTGATAAATGGCTCTCTGCCATAAATGACAGTAAAGTATCAGGTACAATCTTTCTTGATCTGAAAAAAGCTTTTGATCTTGTCAACCACTCTATCCTACTAAAAAAAACTACCATTCTATCACATTGACTCAAATACTGTCTCTTTTATATCTTCCTATCTCAGGGACAGAACGCAGAAAGTACTGCTAAATGGCAAATATTCCTCTGATGGTTTAGTAACTTGCGGTGTTCCACAGGGGTCTATTCTAGGACCCTTATTATTTAATCTATTTATAAATGATCTGCCACTGTGCATATCTCATTTAGACGCAAACTGCGATCTGTTCGCAGATGACACGACCATACACACATCTGATAAAGATATCGCAACCATTAATAAAGTACTCCAACAAAGTCTTGATGAAGTAGCAGGCTGGTGCAGTTATAATCACATGATTATTAGTATTCCAAAGACAAAGAGCATGTTAGTTACTACACGTCAGAAACACCAGCATGGCCTACCACCTTTAACACTCTCCTTAGATAGCCAGCTTGTAGAACAAGTAACTAGGCATCACTTATTAGGCGTTATTGTGGACAACCAATTAAGCTGGGAGCCGGATACTGACTCTATATGCAAAACAATCTCCAAAAATCTGTTCCTGTTATCAAAACTACGCCATATAGTTAATACTGATATCCTTACACTCTTTTTCCATGCGCATATCAAAACGCATTGTGACTACAGTTCTACCGTATGGGATGGATGCAGCGAAGTTCACATGAAAAAAGTTAATTCCTTGTATCGTCGGGGCATTAAATTAATACTTCCCGGTCCTACTTCGACTGATGAAAAATTAAAATCTCTCAAGTTACTAACATTGAAGAAACAGTTTGAATTTAATCGCTGTGTTCTACTGCACAAGATCATGCACGGAAAAGCCCCACCCTATCTAAAAACTCTATTTTCCGACAATAATAGGAAAAACACGAGAAATAGCTCGATCCACCTTCCAAAAATTAGATTAGACATCTGTAAAACCAGCCTGTCTTTTTCAGGCGCTAAAGCGTGGAATATGTTACCTCCACACCTGAAATCAATTTGTAAGATTAGCGTCTTCAAAGATCGCCTCCATAAATATTTACTTCAGAAGTATGTTCGGCTCCCTTATGCTACTATTCGTATAGTTAGTGACAAGTTTCCTATTACCTAATACTCTTCTACTGTTGCTGCAGATTATGTAATAGTTCGACTGTCTGCATTAACATGTCAGGTCATACCTGTGTATTATATTTTTTTTTTCCCTCTGAGCGGTGTGGATGGGTCTTTTTACTTACATATGTTTTATCTTTTGCTGTATCGTCTGATGTATTTTTATATGTGTAGAGTAGCAGGACAGTTTGGAAGATAGGCATTGCTATGCCTAAAACTTTTTATCCTGAATAAAAACGTTTCATCATCATCATCATCATCTCTCTCTCTCTCTCTCTCTCTCATCTCTCTCTCTCTCTCTCTCTCTCTCTCTCTCTCTCTCTCTCTCTCTCTCTCTCTCTCTCTCTCTCTCTCTCTCTCTCTCTCTCTCTCTCTCTCTCTCTCTCTCTCTCTCTCTCTCTCTCTCTCTCTCTCTCTGTGTTTAATCAGGTTCTTAGTGTGTGTGTGTGTGTGGTGTGTGTGTGTGTGTGTGTGTGTGTGTGTGTGTGTGTGTGTGTGTGTGTGTGTGTGTGTGTGTGTGTGTGTGTGTGTGTGTGTGTGTGTGTGACTGCTAAATAGATTTTTTGATGATCACGTTTTGCCTTTTCATTTTTATTAGGTTTTAGTCACGCGCGTGAGTGTTGTGTGAGTGCGTGTGCAAGGACATGATTGAAAAAAAGGTCTGTGTACCTAATCATTTATCCTTGAGAACTAAGGTTTCGTTTCATTTCATTCTCTCTTCTCTCTCTCTCTTAAGAGAGATAACCCGGTGCTGAAGGACACTGCGTGCGGCCAGCAAACGCGTTTCTACAGCAACGGCCCCAATGGCGTCATCACCCTCAAGCGCTGGCGAACTGCCCTCTACCACCGCTACGTCAACCTGCTCCAGGCAAGAGGCGGTTACACTGTAGTCTGGAGGGACACAGACGCCAGAAATGAACCTGTAGAGTGTGGTGACTCCTACCTGGATTGTTCCAATCCTGACATTCCCGATGACTTGGGAAAAACATTCATACAAATCAGGGGGAGAGCAAAACCAAAAATCACCATCACCCTCTACTTCCACGTGCGTCGCAAGACTGGCGGCACCTGTCTCATTCAGGGACACAACAAGGACACGTGGGTCCTAAGCGAATATGACTCTTTGTGTACATTCGTACAACAGCTGAAAGACGGCTGCGCAGACCCTGCTGACAATGTCCCTGTTGACATGCCGCGTGACCAGTCATGCGATCCCACCATCTCCCCGATAGTATCATTCCCAGACACCCCTCCTCGGGCAATTTTGGACTCATCCCTCCCCTTAATCGGATTGGAGGCTGACGACTCTACCTCCCTATCGCCGATTGTTCAGTCCTGTAACCCTCGGAACAGCTCCGCTAATCTTGTCCCCGAGCCTCTGACCGTGACCACCGTCAGCGCTGTGAGTGACATGACCAGTGACGGTCCGCCTACCCCGCCCTCCATCCCACACCCCTCCTCCAGCGGGCCACATCTACGGGATGATCTCCACTCCACCCTCTCTGATCACTCTGATGTTCCTGCCAGTCAGTCCCTTGCCACTACCCCCTCCACACCCGAACCTGCCCCCTCCACACCAAGTCCTGTCAGCCATATTGTTACCCAAGTGGCGTCTACGGGTGACGTCACCACCGAGGACTTGACCTCGCCCGGGTTACCCGTCTCGTGCACTCAGGTGGATTCTGATTATAGCGAGCTGGTGGTGTCCGGTGTCCGAGACGAAAAGCCGCTTATCATCATAAAGCTCCAGACCCAACTCTGCAACAGCCAGGCCGCCGTCGAGGCTCTCCATCAAGAGTTGTGTCAGCTGAGAACTGTCACTATGCTAAATATTAAGCAGATTGACAGTAAGGTGTGCGAGTCCGCGGTGAAGATGGCAAATGACCTCCGGATGTTAGAGTCTTGTATGTGTGGCAAGATGTCCCACTTACATGATCAAATGACTGTCTCGTCGACGACACTCTGCAAAGACTGAACTCTGAACAAGGGCTACCTGTTGCCTCTGGCCAAACCCCCCAACTACTAGTGTCAACAACGCCTGAAGGCTCTATGCCCGTAAACAGTGATGCAATCACTAGTATGAAGCCTGTGTCCACTACAGCTGGTGATGTGATCCCAGTAAGAATTACCGTTCCTAAGAACAACCCTCCGAGTAGCCAGAAAGAGCAAGCCCCAGGGAGTGCGGTTATTACGGTCAACGTTGCCTCCCCTATCGCAGACAGCCACCGTGAGGGGAGCGGGCCGTCTCAGCCTGGCCAGCGGCAAGGGGGCGGTAATCGGATTGCCGGGAGCCAGCAGCAGCGCAAGGACTTTCTTCCGTGCGAGCGGGTCTTTGATCACAACGTAGAGGTAGACACAACCACGCTCGTCATCGGGGACTCCGTCGTGCGAAACTTCAAGGGAGAGAAGATGACCATGTACCAGGGCGAAAAGGTACAGGTCATCTCAATATCCGGCCTGCAAATCTCCCACTTGACTGACTGGCTCAAGCAGCAGCCGCAGTCACCCCGCGTCCAACTGGTCACCTTCCACGTAGGGGTGAACGATTGCAAGACGCATGAAATCACCAGTCAGCAGTGGGAGAGACTGGTCACTTCTTGCAAAGGCGTGTTCCCCAAAGCAAGCATCCAGGCCTCATCCATCTTGCCTGCTGCCCAGGGGAAAAACTCTCGCCTTAACCAACGTATTTCCCCCTCCAACGCAAATCTGTGCCACGTGGCAAAGAAGATGCGCGCTATCTTTGTTGACAATGCGGGCGTGTTCCTAGCCCCAAGCGGTCTTCCCCGGAAGGCGCTGTACCGTGTGGACAACAAAGGCCGACTTGACCCCATTCATCCATCCCACGTGGGAACCCGGAGGCTTGCCGGCAATATCAAGTACGGTGGTCCAGCTGTCAACCAGGCTGATGCAATTACTCACCAGCACAGAAGCTCTCAGGTGACCACTAAGACGAAACTCTACTCAGAGGCCTTAGCTGGTGGTAGCTTGAATGTACAGAGTGGCACTTCCACTTCTGACACTATTGTATCCGGTTCTGCTGGTCCCACATCACCAGTACAACTACCTCTACGCCAGGAGCCTCAACCACAGGACCATGAACAACTTCAACAGCAGGAGCAGCTGCAGCTACAACAGGCGCAGCAACAACATTTACAACAGGAGCAGCAACATCTACAACAGATGCCCTTCATGCCGGTTCCTGACTGGCAGCAACTCCAGTACCATCATCTGCTGCAAATACATACCAACTCTTCAACTGCAGCACCCTGGCAACAACCACAGTACCCGGATGGTTGCCATGGTGTGTGGTCGAATCATCGCCCACCAACCAGTGTATCTGCTTATCCGGTTAATAGTCTGCCACCGTACCACCAGTTATGCCAGGTGCCCACAGCGAATGGTGCCAATGGATACGTCAGCTACTTACGCGGTTGGTAATTCAGTGTCGTGTGATCAGTGATCCTTCACCGTTGTGCTTCGCAGATTTCACTGTGGGTGTGTGAGGCAGTTCATTATTACGTCAGTGTTACGTGTGCTTCTTTATATACGGTTCTTCTGCGTTCGCTTGTGATTTATTCCAAAGCAGTGATTGACTGTGTGCCTCAACTTCTGTGATTTTCTCGCCTGGTTTGATTACCAAAGCTCCGCTAAGTTTTCATTGTGACAGTACGGTTTCAAGTGTTCAGCCTACGATACTTCACATCGCAGGCTACACCATTTGTTCATTTATTTAGACAGCTTGCGCAGCATTAATACGTGGATACACTATTAATCAAAAGCGATCTTCATTTGATAACGCTGTGTTGGACACCATTTGTGACGTTTTGATACGAGGTGCTATAACTTCAGCCGCGCTTTACTGCATTGAAACTTTATTCCCTATTCCCTCTGTTTATATATTTTTTGTATTGTGTTGCACTTCATTTGGGAAAGTTAAAATTCAACATGACCCATAATGCTCAGACACACGGAAGCCTTCAAACTGGTCACTTGAACATCTACCATCTTTTTAACAAGGTGGCCGATTTGAATGTTTTTCTAAACTCGTCTGAACCATTCCACCTGTTTGGTCTTAGTGAGACGCGACTTAACTCCGACATAAGCGATGAAGCCGTTCACATACCTAACTTTAGCATCACTCGACGTGACCCTCGTGTACTTGGTCAGACTGGGCTTGCCGTTTACATCCATAACTCAGTCCAACATTTAGTAAAAAGGCGTGAGGACATAGAAACTCCGGAAGTTGAGTGCATTTGGTTGGAATTTAGGGCTCCAAAAACTAAACCCGTCTTCATCGGCTTTTGTTATCGTAACCCATCAGCCAAGTTTGAATGGTACGACGATTTCTTGCATGCAGTAGAAAAAGTTGGCCTACCTAACTGTGATGCATTGCTACTAGGCGACTTTAACATAGATATGTTAAAGCCCCATACCGCGTGGGATTGCATCACCACACAAACCGGCTTAGAACAATTAGTTTCGGCCCCTACTAGGATCACAAAAACAACCGCAACACTCATTGATCACATTTACACCAACCGTCCCCTTAGTGTGTTCAATGTTAGTGTTCCTGACCTCAGCATCAGTGATCACTTTCCTACTGTGTGTTCCTGGTCAACAAAACTGCCAGTGCATCGTAAGAACGGGCACACAACTATAACGTACCGCTCATTTAAACAGTTTAATCAGTCTGCTTTTCTAGCAGACCTTGATCAAACACCATTTAATGTCGTTAATAACGAAACTGACCCTGAAAAGGCTCTGACTATT
The DNA here is from genome assembly GCA_036245525.1 of Semisulcospira habei. NCBI lineage: Eukaryota > Metazoa > Mollusca > Gastropoda > Semisulcospiridae > Semisulcospira > Semisulcospira habei. Next base: position 62,912,849 of record BTPG01000001.1, read on the forward strand.
TGGTATCGACTCTTTACAAGAGTACTTAACAAACACGCCCCTTTACGGCAAAAGCGGGTAAAAAAACCACACGTTACCGCCTTGGCTAACGCAAGGAATAATTGAAGCTATGAAATTGAGAAATGACTTAAGAAGACACAAGCTATTTAACGAATACAAAAAACAACGTAACCGTGTCAAGTCTATGGTACGCAGGGCTCAAAAGTCTCTCTTTGAACGAATGATTAAAGAAGACAGAGATACTGCCGCACTCTGGCGCGCAGTTAAT
>BTPG01000001.1:62918116-62998116 GCA_036245525.1 Semisulcospira habei
TCCTTAATTTAAAGTTGCCTTCTCCAGTTGCCAATGCTTTGAGAGCAAAAATTCGTTAATCAAACGGATTATTAATGTTTGCCCTGAATCAACAACAACTTTCCTATCCTAAATATAGTCACATGACATGTGATCGGCACATTAACAGTGTTGTCGATATTTTAGTTTTAACCATCGGGGAACTCTTCTATGTAGCAAAAGAAATAGCAGAAAAGTCTGGGCCATTTTACGACTGACATTCTAACTGCATAATTACGTTTAACGGATAAGTTAGTTCTTCTGTGCAGCATTATTGTACAATATGTATTACATATTGTATATATTATAAACTATTAACACAATCGAGACATGCCGCATCCGGATATGCGGCTTTACGTCGCGTATCCGGATGCTTCACGTTTCGAATAAGTTAAACTTTAACATACAGACCATGACAGACATGTCTGTACGGTCTGGGGGTCGTCTCAGTTAAACCGCTGAATAAGCGCTTCTTTTCGACACTGCTTCATTCATTCAGCCGCTTCCGTCTGCAAGAGTTATAGATCCTCATGTGTCCCTGCAGCCGTAGGTGCTGACGAGGCTCTACGTCTGCTGATGACTTAGCCGTAGCGGCTGCATCTGCTCCTCGATTCGGAGTGTAGATCTGGGTTCAACGTTTCCTTTACGATGGCTTAACTCCATCGCTGCCAGTGGACGCGGATTTCGCGTCTGAAACCACTGCACACTGACTGACGTTCGCGCGAAGAGCACACATGAAATGGGACCAAACGTGGGCATAAAGAACACAGGACTAACAAGAGACATAAATCCTCATGAGCCCCCGCGAATGCGGGGGCTCATGAGGATTTATGTCTCTTGCAGATGGGTAGCGTTCGCCTTGCCCCGGCAGTTAAGGGGGTTATGGGGCACAACTCCACGCATTGAAGAATGTCAGTGAATGAAATGAAACCGCTTTCTTTCCACAGGGCCAACTACCGCAAGCAGCTCAAAAGTGACAAGTATGAACATATGTATTTGACGGGAGGCGCCAGACTTGAGACGGATTGAAAGATAAAAAGAAAAATGACGTTACGGTCTTGTGCCAGGCACAGCGACGTAAGCAGGCCATTTAATTTAACCCTCTGGCTGCCGACAAAAAGTGAACATGACCCAACCGCAAGAGACACAGGTCCTCGTGAGCCCCCCTGCAGTTGCGGCGGGCTCATGAGGATCTGTGCCTCTTGTTGACACCACTTTGCGTGCAAGTTTAGTCCCTGGGTCGGCGGGGGCTGTTTGGCGTTGGACTAACACATATTATCGCGGAAACACGATGCACGTCCAATATCATTGAAGGGATTCATTTCTCAACTCATTCAGCCCGACGGACGTAGGCCTATATTTCCCACATTTTTGGGAGGCATCATCTAACGACTATGCACCTGTTGCAGGAGATGGATCGACCATGATAATTCAAGGGTAGTGCCAGATTAGCTTGGCGCCGACAGGCGCCAAGCTAATCTGGCACTACCCTTGAATTATCATGGTCGATCCATCTCCTGCTGTAAGTGCGTCAGAGCTGAATGGGTTAAATAGGTGATTTAAAATGTGTGTTTATTTTGGCTTCGAATTTACTGAGGCGCCTAACCCCTTCTAACACTGAGACATTGATTTTAACCTTTCACTGCCAATGCTCGCAGATTCCGTGTATGTTTGTGAAACATTTGTTTAATTCAACGCGAAAGACCTCTAGGCGTTCAAGAGAACATGGATACACAGTGATCAGTGCCAGCAAAACGCATGTATGCTTGTGAGTGCCGGAGAGGGAGCAGGTGGGAGGGGGGGGGGGGCGGGTGGTCATGACTATCTATGCCCCTTGTAGTTGGGCACTGTACACTGCGTCCCGGCAGTGAAGGGGTTAAATGCCACCGCGGAGATGCGGGGATCATGGGGATCGTTGCCTCTTGGTGGCATCGTTAATATCCGTGTGCCTGGGGCAGAGTTGGCAGCGTCAAACACAGCATTCCTGGCGGCTAGCGGAGAAGGGGTTAACTCATCCTATCCATGCCGCAGCCGGACACGCGTATCCCGCGAATGTAGCACATCAGGAATGTGTTTATTAACACTTTGAATGTCGGAGGCCTTTTTGTCGCGATGATTCCTGCAGGAGTCATCGCGACAGAAAAGGCTACCGACGCTCAAAGGTTTAACGGAAAGGAGCCCCCCACCCACCCACCCCACCCCCCACCTCCCTTCTCCGCCCTCAAGCCCCTTCCAACCCACCCCCATCCCGCTTTGGGGTAGGATAGCTACGGGGCCAGAATGTCAACGTGGCTTACAATTAACCCATTACGTCCTGAGACTGATTTTCTAAAAGTTTGCATATTGTCATATGAAGGCTGTATTATCTATTAGGAGAAAAATCAACCATTTTTAGTTCAAGGGTGATGACAGAATAGCTTGGCGCCTCAGGCGTCAAGCTATTCTGGCACTACCCTTGAACTATCATAGTCACATTTATTTCAAGCAATAGTGTATTATGATAAAATGGGTTAATTCGCACGTTTTTGTCTGTTCAGTTAAAAAAAGAACATTGAAGTTCAGAGATGAGGGGTTGAGGATTGTGGCGTTGTAAAACATGGCAAAGGTTGTAAGGTATATATAACACTTTTGGGATTTGGCAGGTTCTTGTTTTATTTAGAGTGGTGTGTTTAAACTTACTTGTCTGTTCAAGTCATTCATGCTTGGTCTCAGCAAGAGGAATAGGTTCTCATAAGCCTCCGCAGTCGCGGGTGCTCATGAGGATCTATGCCTCTCGCTATCGCCCCTCTCTCCTCCCATCTCTCTTCTCTCTTCTCTGCACTCAATTTTCAAAAAAGCAAGTGATACAGCAGTTCCTGTTTGAGGGACCACCGTTCGAGATATCGCATGTCTTTAAAGGCCATCGTTTAGGTGTCTGTGGCCACCTAAATGGTGGTTTTTAATGACAGATGATACCTTTTCTCCTTCAAGACGCCTCTTGAGAGAGCACCTGTCTATTAAGACCACTTGTTTCTTGAAAAAAAAGCTAGGTTGCTAGAAACAGGTTGTAATGTACTGTATCACCACCCGTCTCCAACTCCGTCCAAATTTCTTGTAGACAATTAGGTTTGAGGTCTTTGCCCACGCAAGCAGCCAGACTTATAGCGGCTTTTATATTAAAATTGTCCATATCGAGGGTTGACTGCCGAAAAGCAGTATCTTGCTTTTTCCTAGTTTTGCAGGAGACGCTTTTGAAATTTTGGACCTACTTTGAACCTTTCTGTACAATGCAAGAATTTAAGATGCCCCTCAAAATTTTACAATGTTATTGGGCAGCCTATTTTATTATGCATATCCATGGTATTATGGCTATATCTAAATTCTGGTTTGAATTATTAAAGAAACCGTAACACGAGTGAAGATACTATATGTCTGGCAATCGGAAAGGCGATAAATAATGGCAGCAGAAACACCGTATCTCAACATACGAGAACCTTTCGCTGACAGAGCCTGCAAAGTGTTGACTGCCGAAACACCGTATCTCAACATACGACAACCTTTTGCTGACAGATCCTGCAAAGTGTTGACTGCCGAAACACCGTATCTTAACATACGACAACCTTTTGCTAACAGATCCTGCGAAGTGTTGACTGCCGAAACACTGTATCTCAACATACGACAACCTTTTGCTGACAAATCCTGTAAAGTGTTGACTGCCGAAACCACGTATCTTCACATGGCTCCCTCACTGTGTTAGAAAACCAAAGGTTTCAGAGGGGAAGCGGGCAGCCAGATTCATGTAAATTGTTCTACTTGGCATCTGCCGTGAACAAAGTAGACAGAAAGCGTGTCTAGAAATGATTTATTTTAAACTAACACTATTCCACAGGTAATTCTCCAGTCTGTCATTCGCAAATTCTGTTTTACTATTTGAAGTATTTGGTGATAATGCATTAGAAAAGCATTTATGTAGACACATTATACGTACTCATAGCACACTGATTTGACTTATTTTTAATTGGTATAGTCGCTATACTGCCAGTACGTTGAAGACAATTATTGTGGAAAATCACGTTATGTGGCAACCATGCAACTCTCACAATACATTAACAAAACATAATCAAATGTATGTGAGAGAGAGAGAGAGAGAGAGAGAGAGAGAGAGAGAGAGAGAGAGAGAGAGAGAGAGAGAGAGAGAGAGAGAGAGAGAGAGAGAGAGAGAGAGAGAGAGAGAGAGAGAGAGATGAAATGAAACTTTATTCGCCAACGGATAAAATAATTAGCACATGGGCCATTTTTCGGACTTGACGTTTTTACTCTACACAAAATAGTCAAACAGTGCATCGAGATATAAAGTGTCTTTTCACACACACACTCTCGTACAATCATGTTGACTGGCTTGCATATATATTATAATGCACGGCAATAGAATAGTTTACAGTAAAAGCATGGTGGATAGATAACATGTTCAGGATTAGTGGATCATGAGGGGAAAAAAACAACTCTGAAGAGTTTATGCTGGACTTAATAAAGAGGATTTCTATACACAAAGAGAGTGACCTGCAGTGCGTTATGCTCGATGGCAAGGTGTTCCATAATGAGCCACCGGAAAATGCATGGCTAGTTTTAAATATGTCAATTCTGGGACGTGGCATCATAAAATTTCTTCTATACGTGGAATAACCCAGGTCAGATTTAGTAAAACGTTTGCATAGCTATTCCGGAGAGACAGACAGAGAGACAGACAGAGAGGATAGCAAACTATTTTACAGCTGTACCTTTAAATCCGGCGTTAATGACTGACTGCTCCATTTACAAAAATATTACTCCAATAGAGAAAATAACACTTCATCACGTTGTTGGCCATTTTCGCGCCATCACAATAAGACAGCTTTCGGCACACACTGGTAATGCTGTCAAATTGTTCACGAGTATGAACCTCACAATTTCCACAAAGGCGATTAGCGTATATTTAATTGTAGTAAAGTCTTTGATGCACTGACAAATGTTTTGTTTATAGGACGATTTTCACAACGCAAGCTGTGTGTCACAGTAGTACATGAAGTTGGCTGTTTCGCATGGCGTGGCCTAGAACTTTCTGAGACAGACAGTGTTGAAAGAAAAAACTTTTTGCAAACCCGCTTTTTTTCCCCGTCTACGTTAAAAAAAAAACTCTGCTCAGGCTCCGTTTTGGGGGATAGGGGTTTGTTGTCTTTTCCTTGCAATGTTTTTGTGTTTTTTCCTCTACATTTGAACAGATAAAGGACTTTTGCTTTTCACAGACGCCCAAGCTGTAAAATGCCTCAAACAGTGCTTGCCGTTCTGATTCATAATCCCTGCTGCATTTAAAACGGCAATTGGAGCAGTCTATTGGTTTATTTTCTTTGCAGGTACTATTTTCCCGTTTCGGATACATACTCCTTTCCCTGCACCCACAAAGCCTTTCTTGAATTTTTCTTCCAGGTATCTGGCATGGCAAATTTCTTCATAAACAGCTTCTTTTTTTTTTTTGGGGGGGGGGAGGGGCGGGGGGGGGTGGGGGTGGTGTCTTAAACTTGCCTCGTTTCCTTGGTGTTTGTGGTTTGGGGGTGCTGTGCAAAGGCGATAATGAAGAAGTATGTCGTGATCTAGGAGTTTGTGGTGTGTTTGGTGGAGACATCTGTTCAATGACTAGACTATTTGGCGTGTCGTTTCTGCCACTGGTCTCATACATTGTGTCTTCTTGTGTCTTGCTGGTTTCTGGCACTGTGTCTCTGCTGCCTCGCTTGTCTGAGTCTCCTTGTGTCCCGCTTTAACGTGTCGCAGGTGGGAAAGGAAATACAGCATCATAGTGTTGGGCTTCAGTCTCAAGTAGTGACAGAATGATCGGTGATTGATCAACACCAGTGTCACCGGCTTGTGTGTCTGGGTAAAGAATTGTTTCCTAATGAAGCAAGTTATTTGAGTATATTATAACCGGCCTCTTTGTGCAGTCAGCAAGCGCCTTCAGCAGCAGATCAACTGCGTCGTTGCTCCAGATTCCTGGGGCCCGCAGCTGTTCCATGTTCCAAAAGTATTTTAGGTACCTTTCATTTTCATCATCTTCATTTGTTGTCAGAAAGCAAAATAAAGTAGGTCGCAAATTTATCCTCAAGGTAAATGAATATCTGTGTCCTCAGATCAAGCACCGTGATATTCAGGTGCATGGAAACTGCCTCGAAGAAACAGTTTCCGTCTGCAGCTACTTCTACTGAGTACAATGACCCGGGGCGGTCCGTGGCGCAGTGGTTAAGACGCCTGCCACCAATGCTAAAGGTGCGAGGTTCGATACCGGGTTTCGGCGTTGGATTTTTCTCCTCTAGTAAGTGACACCGTTAATTCGGGCGGACCGTCGGGGGTTCTTTCTCCGGGTACTCCGGTTCTTCCACCCCCTCCACTTTGGTACCGGTTTCAGGCCACTTTATAAATTTCAAATACAAGCGATCAAAATTTCCGAAACCTCAGTAGCTGAGCTGACCCTTCGCACCACGTGAATGTCCTGTGTCTGTCTTCAGAGTGAATGCGTGTGTGTCACGTGAGCGTGCGTGTTGGGTTCAGTTCGCGGCGCTTTGAGTCGATTCGCAGAATTGGGGAAAAGCGCCTATATAATAACCGGTATTATTATTATTATTATTACAATCCGTTGGCTGATAGCAGATTCTGAAGCCGACTTCTGTGCACTTCTTGTTCTCTCTGGTGTCGCTTCATCTCCTGCTTGCTCATTGCCTTGGCCAGCTCTATATTGCTGCTTTTGGATAATGTGTGTTTGCGTTTTCGTCAGTGAAAGTAAAGACGTATTTTCGTCACTTTAATCCTCGTTGGAAGACGTCGGCACTACATCAGCTTGAGGTAATTCAGTGACTGGACTGTAAGTGGGATGCTTGATGATGATGTCATTGTAACTCTCATTTTCTTTAGTGGTCAAGTAGGTTATGTCCAGACGTTTGCTCTTGATTTTCGCTGATAAAGGCTCCAGGTTTGAATGACACCAACTTGCATCCTCTTGCCCTGGCTGCTTGAAGAGTTGCTTGGAGGCTTGAAGGGGCTCATCGTCAGACAGGCACCAGTTGCAATTTTCTTGGATGACTCTGGACTGTTGACAAGTCATATTTAAAATAAATCAGTTATCATCAGTCTTTATGTTCGGGGGTGTGTGTGTGCGTGCGTGCACTGATGTGTGTGTGTGTTTGTGTGTGTGTGTTTGTGTGTGTGTGTGTGTGTGTGTGTGTGTGTGTGTGTGTGTGTGTGTGTGTGTGTGTGTGTGTGTGTGTGTGTGTGTGTGTGTGTGTGTGTTGGGGTTGAGGGGGGTGGGGGGGCACATAACGGTACACACGCGCACATCAATTCAGTAGCTAGGCTTCACATAATGATAGTGATACAGATAGAGTTCAAGACAAACTAAAGGGAATCGCTGATAACAGTAAATTGTAAACAAGAACCCGTAACTTATATCTGTTCGACAAGTCTCAGTACACTGCGAGCCACAAAACTGACCATACTCACTCGAAGTTGCTCAGAATTGACAGTGGCATTTAGTGGCCAGATTTAGGTACACATTGCCTTCAGCATCATTCTTTGGTTGGCTGTTCATTCTGTGAAGATGTGCAATTTGTATATGACTATGGATAAGATACAGTAGTAAATGACATTTAATAGCATTTTGCCGGGCTGAGGGTGGGGGGAACTTAAAAAAGACTACATTAATTATCATTTTACACTAACCTGCCTCTAAAATAATTTAATGATAATCAATAATAAATTGCAATGAGTATTTTACCAGTAATCGACCCAAATTTAACAGTCCATGGTGACGATTACATTTGTACTGAATACTGCACTCCAAAAATAGTATAGATGACAGAAATTATGTTACCTGCAAGAACACTGTGAGGCCACTGACTGTCCGATCCAAAATACTCCACTGCCCGGGAATGCTGCACTTGCGAAGAGTATTATGAAACCTGGGGTCTTTCGGATAAAACATCCCACACTCTTGGTAGGATGTGGAACAAAAAGGATTTGTAGCTCGTTAGTATCCTAATAAACTGACATCATGATAACGGTACTCCAGTGCCATGAGATGCGGGCGCCGGTTTCCTGTCGGTGTTATCAACAGTGTTGACAGCGGTAAGGCAGCAGCTAACATATACCAGATTTCAGCGGGGGCGGGCGTTGGAATTAACAGATATATTGCAGGTCGTATTTTGAGATACGCTTTCCCTGCACTCTTAATCAACTAAACAAGCTGACAGCAAACACAGCTTAACTCCAGATACTTGGTTTCGGCAGTCACTTTTTCTGCAAAGATTCGTGAGATAATAAGACCGTATAGCCGTATCTTCAGCAACTATGTTTCGGCAGTGATTGATTCTCTCTGTTTGCCTGAACATGTTTTCGGTTCTAATCAATATTTTTAAAACTAATGAAATTTAAAAAAAAAGAAATAGATCAGACAAAAGAGCATCGTTTCCTGAGTCTGATGATACCAAAAAGTCAAAATCTCCAAAAAAGTGATATACTACGTTTCGGCAGTCAACCCTCGATATGTCGGGAGCTTAAGTTGGTAATTTGTCATGTTTGTCATATATATATATATGGGTTTAACGCCAAGCGAGCGAAAAAGGCCATTTCACTGCGGATGAGAGACGAAGAAAGAGAAAAATAAAAAGAGAGAAAGAGAGAGAGAGAGAGAGAGAGAGAGAGAGAGAGAGAATCCATGAATCAATGAAACTTTATTTTACAACGGTTAAGTCATTGACATCGTCATTGACACAACCATTTTACAAACCTGCCGTTGCTAACAACTACAAAACTATCTACACATGCACATACATATAAGTAAAACATAATACTTACAAACAATTAACAACACTATTCACACAGAAAGAGATAAACACATAAACTCTCAGACAGCCCCCTCCCCCTAGACCCCCCTCCCTCCACACACACACACACACACACACACACACACACACACACACACACACACACACACACACACACACACACACTCATACACACACACAAAACTAAGTAGTTCAAATGATAAATGAAAAGGATAACAGGAATTGGGAAAAAATTGGATCCAGCATAGAAAGAGACGTATAATACATGTACACAAACCAAGGGAAATCACTCAGCGCTGGACAGACAAACAGTTAGATCCCCTGCCCCCGCCTATCAGGCACCCATTCGCCAGCCCACAGAGAAATACGCAGGTATAGAACAAGACGATCATCTTCACCCCTAAAAATGATGCATCAGGTCTCGCTTATAACCCATGTCTTTCTCCGGAACTTAGGAAATAGGCAGGAGAAACATACATACACAAACACGAAGGTGCATTACTATATGTGGTCGGGTAAATACCCTGATTTCCCACAGTAGATGCACAGAACATTACACAACAATATAACTATACAAATTGCCTCGAGTTATAGATACTCACAAACCAGATAGGTGAGGCTAGCGCTGGCAGAATTGTACACAAACCAAGGGGAATCACTCAGCGCTGGACAGACAAACAGTGGAGCTGAGACTTGGAGGTTGACAAAAACCACAGTCAACAGAGTACAGATCTTCATAAACAGTTGCCTTAGAAGAATCTTGAAATTCCACTGGCCAGAGAAGAACAGCAACGTCAGACTCTGGGAGAGAACAGAGCAGATAACAGCAGAGAATGAAATTGGGCGAAAAGATGGGGATGGATTCGTCACAGTCTGAGAAAGCCAGTTTCCAGTATCACTAGGCAGGCATTGTCATGAAACCCCCAGGAAAAGAGGAAAAGAGGCAGGCCGAGAAACACCTGGCGTCGAGACCTCCAAGAAAATATCAAGAGACTGGGAACCACCTGGAGTAAAATCGAAGGAGAAGCACAGGACAGGAGTCGCTGGAGGTCTCTCGTCGACGGCCTATACCCTGGGAGGGGTGACAGGCGTAAGTAAAGTAAGTAAGCAAGGAAGCGGATTTTACATGGTCGGGAAGGGCATTCCAGATATGTGTCCCTGAGAAGGATAAGCTGGTTTTATATAGATCGATTCTTGGTTTTGGGATTATGAAAAAGGCTTTTTGATGTTTCCAAGCTTGGACTCAGACTTGCGGATCAAAGTGGAGATGTTCTCAGGTGTTTTGCGCTTCCACACTTTGAACATAAAAATTGCTTTGCTATATTTGAAATGATCTTGAAGAGGCAGGAGACCTGCTTTTGTGAGCTTTTCTTCTGTGGTTAGGTGTGGATCAGGGCAGATTATTTTGGCCGCCCGTCTGTGTAGGGAATTGAGTCTCTTTAAATGGACCTCACTACATCCATCCCATACCGTTGACACGTAATCGACGTGAGAACGTATGTGAGCATTATAAAAGAGTTTACGGGTTTCTGAATCAGTATAATATTTCAATATTGATAACATAAAGAGATTTTTTGCTACTATTTTGCATAAGGCGTCTGTATGAGCTTGCCATTTTAGCTGACTGTCGATTGTAATCCCTAGTACGCGATGTTCGTTTACCTGTTCTACCTGACTACCTTTAAGTGAAAGGTTAAGTAATAGAGGCGTTATCTGCTGTTTTTGGCGCGTGGCGACTACCATCGATTTCGTTTTGATTGGATGAACAACCATAAAATTGTTTATACACCAAGCTGATACGTCATGAAGACTTCGTTGTAAGTTGTCGGAAATTACCTGTATATCTTTACTAGTAGTGTGAACTGAGGTGTCGTGAGCATAAAGGTCGCATTGTACATTTTGCCAAGTAATATGTAGAGGCAAATCATTAATAAATAAACAAAATAGCAGGGGGCCCAGTACACACCCTTAGGGCACACCGAAGCTTACATCTTTGAGAGAGAGACAGACAGACAGACAGAGAGAGGGGAGAGACAGAAAAAAAAAAAAGAGAGAAAGCAAGAAAGACACAGAGAGAGAGCAGGGGCGGATCAGATACCTAGAAAGGTGGGGGAGGGGGTTCCAACTTTTGTTTAGGACCTTCAACCTGATACAAAAGGCCTCCCTGACGCTAGACTTTGCTTCCAGGGACCGAAAAATCGAAAAGAAAGGGAGAGGAGGGAGAGAGAGAGAGAGAGAGAGAGAGAGAGAGAGAGAGAGAGAGAGAGAGAGAGAGAGAGAGAGAGAGAGAGAGAGAGAGAGAGAGAGAGAGAGAGAGAGAGAGAGCGAGATGGAACGTGCGTGTTAAGACTCTCACCGTTCGCCAAAATATCAAACAACCGGGGGGGGGGGGGGAGGAGGGGTAGGAGGAGGTTCCAAACGCCCCAAAAATGGACTTAGTTATAGCATTTCATAAGGATTTTGGGTCGGCGGACGGGGGTGAGGGGGAGGGTCCGGAACCCCTGGACCTCCCCCTCCCCCCTCCCCGATCCGCCCCGAGAGAAAACGAGAGAGAGAGAGAGAGAGAGAGAGAGAGAGAGAGAGAGAGAGAGAGAGAGAGAGAGAGAGAGAGAGAAATGAAATGAAATGAAATGAAATGAATGAAATGAAACTTTGAAATGAAACTTTATTTCTGAACGGAAGAAGCAGTTAGCACATGTGCCATTTTTCACGCTTGCCGTTGCTAAACTACAAAGGTACAAATCTGCTAAAGGTACAAAGCTACTAAGATACAAAAGTACAAAGCTACTAACATGAAAGTGCACATAATATAACAAGTCGTTCAAAAAGAGATGGATAAGGCAAAATGGAGGGCACCAATTATGATTACTAACAATGTGAACGGAAAAAAAAAAAAAAAAGATAGTCTTTAAAATTCCTTCTTTCACTGAAATCAAACACGCGCGCACGCTCGCGCCGCATGCTCACACACACACACACACACACACACACACACACACGCACGCGCGCGCACACACACACCCATATACACGCACGTGCGCGCGGAGGTTAATATCAAGGCTTTAGGCGATGGAGATACCCGAAACAGTGAATGAGCTGTTAGATAGCAGGTACTTGAAGAGGCTTTCCTTGAAAGAGGGGAGTGAACCAGTGTGTGTTATGTGCACTGGCAGTTTATTCCAAAACGAGGCGCCCGAGAAAGCAAGGGTGGTTTTAAATAAATCTATCCTCGGGCGTGGTGTGATGAAGTTTCGCCTTGATGTTGAATAGCCTGAAGCTACCTTGGTGAAGAGATTACACAAGTATTCTGGGTGGATTTCATTCCAGATTTTATACATGACTACCCCTTTGTTAAAGAGATGGTGCTTGTCAAGAGGAAGCATTTTTAGTTTTTCAAATTTTTGGTCAGTAGAAAGAGCTGGATCAGGCAGGATCTGCTTCACTGCCCTGCGATGCAAGGAGTTAAGCCTCTTCATGTGTATGTCACCACTGCCGTCCCATGTCGTGGAGGCATAATCGATGTGGGATTTGACATGGGCATTGTAAAATAGTTTGCAAGTGTGAGAGAGAGAGAGAGAGAGAGAGTAAGAGAGAGAGAGAGAGAGAGAGAGAGAGAGAGAGAGAGAGAGAGAGAGAGAGAGAGAGAGAGAGATGATGATGATGATGATGATGATGAATCTTTATTTATTCAGGATAAAGCTATTAGGCAACTCAATGCCTGTCTTACAAGCTGTCCTATAAAGAAACAACATAACAGGAAAATAAACAGAGCATGCAAATAATAACAATAATAATAATAAGAAGAAGAAGAAGAGGAAGAAAAACTACGGGGGGGGGGGGGGAAAACCCCACAATAGGTGAATTAATGAAAGGGAAAAAAATGGTATTGGAGAATTAGTAACTGCCACCAACACAAAAAGCAAGGGAAATAAATGAGTGCATAACATTAATATTATACTCAGCTAAGACAGTGTAAAAAAAATCAGCAGCATCAAGAGCATATAGCGACACCGACAAGACAAAGGATTATCAGTTTACAAAGAGAGAGAGAGAGAGAGAGAGAGAGAGAGAGAGAGAGAGAGAGAGAGAGAGAGAGAGAGAGAGAGAGAGAGAGAGAGAGAGAGAGAGAACTGAAGTGAACCAAACTGAAACTTTATTTTTTATGGAGAGAGTGAGTGAGAGAGAACACTTCTTGACCCTGTACCCCTCACATTCGAAGGCCAACGACTGTACAAAAATGAAAATAGAATTAGGTTCAAGTTGTGAGCAATGGATCGACCAAGGCAACTCAAGGGTAGAGCCTGATGAGCTAGGCGCCTATAGGCGCCTTGCTCATCAGGCTCTACCCTTGAGCTGTCAAAACCTTCCCAAGTTTTGTACTTGTCAGCAAAAGTGAAGAAAAAAAACGTATCAGACAAAACCCGAGACACAAAACACAAAACAATCTTTCATCTGGCACTCCCTTTGCGCTGACAATATCTCCTCCATTTTTGCATTTGTCAGCAAAGAAAAGAAAAAGAAAAGAAAAACATATCAGACAAAAATCCAAAACACAAAACAGTCTCCCCCACTGCAAGAAAGGGGGTCACGTTTCAAAGCCTTAGTAATCAAAATCCCATCTCTCTTGTCAAGTTTCTATGCAAGCACATTGCCTAAAAACGGCGCCTCTTTCATTTCGAAATCTCTCTCATTCTATCACTGTCAAATGACGACCCTGGAAAATATTAACACTCTTTACCGCTAGCGTCAACTGTAAAAGATGGATAAGGCTTGATATTTTTAGCGCCGTGTCTGGATGACTTGATGAAGTTCTTGAATCGGTCACATGCATATGATGACAATGACGTCGACCAGTGACAAGGATAGCGATGTTTGACGACATGATGGTGGCCGCACATACGTAAATGATAAGTTTGTCTCTGCCTCGAACCGCTAGTGATCTATTGTGAATCATCAATGGCAATGTCTTTGTAACCCCTTCTCTGCAATGTCTTTGTAACCCCTTCTCTGCTACTGACGATACCGTTCAGCGGAAAAGACTCGCAGTTACGTGTCTTTTCCGTTACGCGTCTTTTCCGTTACGCGTCTTTTCCGTTATGCGTCTTTTCCGCCGGACGATATTGCCAATAGCCCTTAACTCATTCGCGACCAGCCGCATCCGGAAGCGCGGCTTATGCCGCGCATCCGAATACGGCTGGCCGCGAATGAGTTAAAACTCTCTGCGTGTCGGTAGCGGGTTTTTTGTCGCGATGATTCCGACAGGAATCATCGCGACAAAAACCGCTAACGACACGCTAAGGGTTACGGTTGTGTGTGTGTGTGTTTGTGTGTTTGTGTGTGTGTGTGAGTGTGTGTGTGTGTGTGTGTGTGTGTGTGTGTGTGGTGTGTGTGTGTGCGTGCGTGCGTGCGTGCGTGCGTGCGCACGTGCGTGCGTGTGTGTGTGTGTGTGTATGTGTGATGGTGTGTGTGTGTGTGTGTGTGTGTGTGTGTGTGTGTGTGTGTGTGTGTGTGTGTGTGTGTGTGTGTGTGTGTGTGTGTGTGCGTCCTGTTGGCTATACCGTAATATTTCCTATTTCAAGGGGTTTGCTTTAATGTTCCATCTCCCGCCCCTCGCAGGTGGGTCTCAGAGGACCATTCTAAAATGAGAACCATTTGGATCTGGATATGAAACGGGCACACACAGTAACCTGGCAAAAAAAAAAGGTTTCCTACCCTGTGAAGGTAAAAGGAAGCAAGTCCATTTTTGTGACAAGCGAGATTTTTTTTGTAATACAATACAAATCTAGCTTTTCTAAACAAAATTGACATACTGTTTTTCGCCTTCACAGGACAAAGCAACTCGCTTTAAAAAATAAATGGAGTTTGTCCTTCACGGGGCAAATATCCTGCAGGAACATGAGGGAAGAGATAGCTAAATGTTGTTTGTCTGTGTTTAACCCTTTGTGCGTCGGTAGCGGTTGTTGTCGCGATGAATAATGTATTTTCTTTGCAAACGAAGCTGAAGCCTTGGATGACCTGACTGGTTTTATAAATTCCGGTTGCGCATCTAATAAATATGTAAAACTGTATGCATATTGCTAGGGACAATTCAAAAGCGTGTCAGACTACGTGCGTTACGCTAACGCATAAGATAGCAATCCTGTAACACCAAGGACCTTTAGCATTGTGATATATGCATGATATATATCACAATGCTATTAAGGTCGCATGCTCTGTCTTATTGGATTTGTTTGGCTAAGTGGTTGGCTTAAAAAGATTTGTAGGCGTAATCGTAACACCGATCCACGTCCGATCCAACAATAATCGCTGTCCAAATCTCCATTGTAGATCTCTGAACGTCCGATAATCCACCAGCCTCAAAAATAAAGATGTAAATGAAACCAACAAGACGATTAGATCTTCATGAGCCCCCGCAATCTGCGGCGGCGCGTGAAGATATATGCCTCTTGTAGATGGGTGCAGTTCCTCTCAAATTTGTAATCTTCTTTTTTTTTCCAATCGAGTGCGCTTTCCATTATTTTTGAACGACACAAACCGTTTATCTTGACAGGCACTTTTGTTGGTTTGGATCTCGGATTTGTGTGTTACGTTACAGCAGATTGTGTAACCTGACGTAAGGTTAATTCAGGTTACGAGCACGATGGATGGATGGGATTGAGGTTACGGGTGGAGGATTGCATTGCTCACATATATTGTGTATAAATAAAAGCACGCGTAAGTGGGAGCAAATGGATTTATCCCTTGACGGAGCACTGCAGACGATAATGGTCGGCGGAACACATGCGTGCTTACGTGTCTTCTCCGCCAAGCGGTATCGGCCCTTCGGTAGGAGTAGTCAACGAGTTATGGACAAATGAATGTACCAACGCACGAACGAACATGGAAACAAATTAGCACAAATGAATGACTGAATGAACAAACGAACGACCGAACGAATGATCGGACGAATACTGAGACAAAAATGAATGGAATGAACGAACGAACGAATAAGCAAGCGAGCGAGCGAGCGGGCGGGCGGGCGGATGGATGGATGGATGGATGGATACATGGATGGACGGATGGATGGACTTTTGGATGGATGGACGGAACGAACGAACGAAAGAACAAACAAACGAACAAATGAATGAGTATGCATTAATTTAATACGTTAATTTTCTGGGAATGAAGAAATTAGCACATAATTATACCATTCTCAATAATTACAGTAGCTGCTCATGGAACATAAACACAAGGCACTGGAAGTAAAGAGATACGTGGGTGTCCAACAACACACGGGCGCTTTGGCTCAACAACCAAAACAAATCTATCAAGATTCTAACCACCCCTGTAGCGAAAAGCCGACAGGTTCGCAGCTGTACGCCTATTATGTGTTTGTGTTTAACCCTTTTAGCCCCGGGACTGACCCTGCAGCAGGAGACGGATTGATGATGATAATTCGAGGGTAGTGCCAGATGAGCTTGGCGCCTTCAGGCGCCAAGCTCATCTGGCACTACCCTCGAATTATCATCATCAATCCATCTTCTACAACTGGTAGATAGTCGTTAGGCAACACCTCAAAATTTGAGAAATGGGACCTTGGGGCTAAAAGGGTTAACATCAACTCTGCCAGTGGACACAGATTGTGTTTAACTATACTTGTAAATTCAAAGTCGAAGGCGTCCGGAGGTCAAGAGAACATGCCAGGATACAAAGCGGGTTGAGCAAGAGGCATAGATCCTCATGAGCCCCCGCAACTGCGGGGGCTCACGAGGATCTATGCATCTTGCAGTTCTCGGCTGTGAACTGCAGGGCTGACACCAGCTCCGCAAATCAAACGAGGTGGATAAATACCGTACAGTGGCACACCCTCTGGATCTTATTTCAAGCAGTAATTCCACTTGCATCCCACGATATTTGTGAAAAAATGAAAACGTCCTCCCCCCGCCCCCCCCCCCCCCCCCCCCCCACCCTCCCCCACTCACCCACCCCCACCCCACCCTCCGACCTCACCCAGAAGCTCGTATACCAGGATTTATGAGTCTTCAGCGGCCATTCGGTGAATGAAATGAGCACATTTTTGCGTCCCTTGATAATCCTCCTATTATGCGGCCTGCTGGGATTGATGCTCGTTTGATTGTATTGCACTACAGGAGGGAGGGCTCATTTTGTCTGATAGTGTTTAGTGTCTTGAGATCGTCTCTCGGCATCTGAAATAGACATAGATCCTCATGAACTCCGGCAGACTGCAGGAAATACTCAAAATAAGCTCCTGTTGATTAGTTTATTGGAACTGTGAATGTCTATGATACGGCACACATACAGAAGAAGTGATTAATCGTTCAACAGGTCTTTAATTTGTTTTTCTTTACTAGTTATCTCTGAAAGGCATAGATCTTCATAAGCTCTGCATGCTGCGAGAGCTCATGAAGATCATTATACGCCTCGTAACTCACATTTACGTTCTCCGTTCCTCAGGCTAAAAAAGGATCGTTCAATATCCGTTGGTTTATGGTGCTTTTGACTGCGCTCAATTTCCTTGCACCAAATTCAGTTTCGCTGCAAAATTCCGCATGGGTTGTGAACTTTTGCGTCCAAGTAAGCAAAGGTTCCTCGGGCCGACGTCGGCCCGAGGAACCTTTGCTTATTTAGATCTGGAATATTTACGGATCACAAGATCTAAAGGTCTTGACCTCAGTCACTGTGATATGGTGGTTATCGGTGGTCTGTTTGGCTGCATGGATGGCTCGCTGGTCAGTTGTCAAACCGAGCTGCTCGGCCATGGCGGGATTTGGCAGCTAGAATTCAGCTATACAATGGGTCATCAGTGTTGTCTTGGCTCAACTTCTCTTCACAATCCTCAATCTCCAGCTGAGGTAATCATCCAGAGTTAAGTCGTTTACCGCTGAGAGCGAGGGAAAATCGCCCACTCCCCTCCCATCAGCTGGTTGGTTAGTTCGGGTTCGTTCAGCATGGACGGCCCTGACGGGCGGGTTATGGGAGACAGGGAAATCTATTGCCTATGGAGTGCGACCTGAACACTGATCAACTCAGGCGCACTCCCACTGTGCCACTTTGATTTACCAAGACCTTTCAACGGACATGCTATTGAATAAATCCGTTTCCCCCCCCCCCCCCCCCCCCCCTGGATTGTGAGTCCAGCTACCGGGGCCGGGACGGGATTCGAACCCACGACCCGGCGATTCCCTTCGCTCTCCTGCTCCGACGTTTAACCGCCTGAGCTATTTCGGACTCCTAACCATGAGCTGCAAGAGGTATAGATCCTTATGACCCTTAGCAGTTGCGGAGTCTCATGAGCATTTATGCTTTTTGCTAAATCCACTTTGCATCTATCCTTCTTTGGGATTTTAGGGATTTTTTTACGCTGAACTTACAATAATTTCTAAAAACACAGTCTTGCGCCCACTGGCAGTCAAGGGGCAAACCGTAGCAAAACGTCTTCGGGCACACGATGGCCATAGCGGACCCGCGCACAGACCTGCGCGGGCCCACTGCGGCCGACATGGACCCGAGGACCATTGCTAACTGGGATAACTATACGACTTTAACGAGAACGAATGGCACCAATGAATGCGGCGATCGAGCGAAACTGTGCTTCAGTACTTGGACACCCTCACTGTGAAGGAGCACTGCTTAATGCCTTTGACGTGATTTTGATTAAAATTTAGATTAACGTTTCTCATTAAATGCCTATGATCTGTATACGTTGACAGGCTTATATGCGTTTGCCCCTTATTCTGGCTTTCATTAATTTGGCGCTGCCTGAAAACTATGTGAGCCTGTAGGGTTTCATCAACAACATGTAGGTCACTGATGCCGGCGCGTTTCACGTGCACCGGTAGCTGGGACAGCGTGTGTTGCACGTGTTGACACAGGTACAGTTTACACGACCGCAATGCCTCGCGTGTGCTGGGAGAAACATTTTGCAAGGAAGGTGTTATCATTTCATATACAATCGCTCATCCGGACGGCTCCACCTAGAAGAAGCATTGATTCTCGTGAGCCATTGCTTTTACAAGAGGTATATATTCTCAAGAGCCCCTGCATTGCAGGGGCTCATGAGAATCTATGCCTCTTGCTCCCCTCCCCAGTTCCTTCCATCATCAAATGGCATACACCTTCATCAGTCCCTGTAGGCTGGAGGGGCTTATGAGAAAATACGTCTGATGCCGGCGTGCTCATACTTCATTTTCAACCTCTGACTGAGGGATGTAGATTCGATCTGCGACGGAGGAATCTGCATGTGTATACAAGCACCCAGAATTTCACACCTTGTTACCTTTGTTGCCAAAACAGTCGACAGTTTGTTTCAGCCTTGCAAAGGTATGGTGGTGGTCTCGTTTATATGTTCACTAAGGATGTGTATAGTGTGACTGAATTTTGAAGAGGGGGAGATGAAATTCCCATTACTGTATTTCCAGAACAGTACTCTCGTTTGTTATGGAGATTTTTACATATTATGTTACTGTTTGTTTGGTTGGTTGTTGGTTGGTTGTTATATGGTTGGCTGGCTGGCCGGTTGGTTGGTTGGCTGCTGGTTTTTGTTGTTGCTGTGTTGTTGTTGTCGATGTTGTTTGTTTGTTTTGTTGTGATTTTTAGGTATTTCTGCTTTGTTTTGTTTTGTTGTTGTTTGTTTCTTGTTGTTTTGTTTGTTTGTTTGTTTGTTTGGGATTTTGTTTGTGCTGTTGGTGCTGTTGATGGTGTTGTTGTTGTGGTTGTTGTTGTTGTTGCTGTCTTGGGAGGTGGGGTCTGTTTGTCTGGAATGTTCTTTTTCGGATTTTCCTTTTCGTTTTTCTTTTTTCGAATTTTTTTCTTTCTTTATTTTCTTTTTTCTTTTCTTTTCTTTTTTACTTGTCGGCTCTAAGCCATAACTATATTCTTTCATGAATGGAAAGGGCGCGGATAACTCCTTGGTCTATTTAGAAAAGACGCCGCAGGTTTTCTTTCAAGAAAGGGCGGACAGAGCTGCTGGATGGCCCATTACAACTTCCGGTGGGTGCAACGTATCGCACACACCCTTACAGACTCAGCTTAACCCCTTGACTGCTACTGACGATAACGCTCGCCGGAAAAGACGCGTAGTTACGCGTCTTTCCGGCGAGCTTTATCGTCATTGGCAGGCATGGGGTTAAACCTCCCCAGGCACTTCCTGCGAATATTTGCAACAGAGATCCAACCGCGAGGATTTTTATGTGCGCTGGACGTCTACAGCTGTTGTCAGCGAAACAAAGAGTATCCCACGAAGTACCAGGCGGGTGCGCTAAACGTGTCCATCAGATACGAAAAAAAAAATCAACAACACACATTCAAAAGAATATTTAGGCGCTCACACCCACGCTGAACCTGGGGTCTACGGCGTACGTGGCGCGCGCTTGTTTCAAATGGTATGGTAAAGTTGCTTTCACACAACTCTAACTTGGATGGCATTCAAGAGATACGCAAAAGATTACTATCCTTGGTGGAAACCTTTATGCTCGTGACAGATCTTTTCAAAGGAACCCAAAGTCGACCCAAAATTCATGACTTATTTTTTTTTTTTTTTTTTAGCTTAACCCCTTCCCTGCCACAGAGCGTACTTTTCTGTTTCTGAAATCTTTGTTCATTCAACGACCGAAAGCGAAAACCGCCCAAGAAACATGGATAGAAATTGTTCTCAGCAAGAGGCGTAGATCCTCATGAGCCCCCGCATTCGCGGGGGCTCATGAGGATCTATGTCTCTTGCAGTCGGATCGCGTTCACTTTTCACGATAGTGAAGGTGTTAACGCAACAGAACCTGCTAGCAGAAAGAAAATGTCTTTAAGTTTGCTTTGAGTTGACGGAGAAAAAATGAATGACGTCAAACGTGTTCTTAAAAAACTCGGCTGTTGTCCAGGCTACCGCTTTGTTATCAAACATTCTTGGGTCGTGTTAGACTATATAATGATATAATAAGTCCTATGCTCAGCTGAGCTGGGGTCCCCATTAACTCATTCGCGGCCAGCCGCATCCGGATGCGCGGCTTATTCCGCGCATCAGGATGCGGCTTGCCGCGAATGAGTAAACCCTTTCGCTGCCAGTGATCAAGATTTTCGCGTCTAAGACGACTGCACACTGACCGAAACTTAGCGTGAAGAACACGGATGTAAATGAAAACGTGAAACGTTTAGGGCGTATTGTGTTTTTCCACCACGAAGGTGATTTCAAAGACGGGGCGCCGAACAGGGTCGGAACAAATTATTTGATCCCAGCTGGATTCGAACCCGGGACCTTTCCGGACTTATATGGAACAAAAAATAATTAGGCATAAAGAACGTGATAGGACGAACAAGAGTCACGAATCTTCATGAGCCGCCGCGGCTTCACGTCAGGGTTAGTGTCTGTCGCAGCTCGGTATCTTTCGCCTTGCCCGGTCAGTTAAGCGGTTAAGAAAATCGTATCCAGATCTTCCACGAGCAAGAATCCACGCCTCTTACAGATGGAAGGGCGTGGCTGAGAAGTTGCTTAACCCCTTCTCTGCCGAAACAAATGCGAACACCACCCATCCGCAAGAGGCAAAGAACCTCATGAGCCCCCGCATCTGCGGGGGCTCATGAGGTTATTATCCTCTTACTGACCGTGTAGTCACATCCCCGTTCCTTGGATCGATGGGAGTTTTCGATGTTGAATTTTGCGCCTGCTTTCAAAAACACAATACACCCATTATCAGCTGCGACTGCGCATACGCTATCGTTGTACCAAACAAACATTCTGGAATAAATGTTCGTGCGGCATGTCTTTTATGAGAAACCCTGGACAAAACCAACGTCGTGTTTCGTTCTCTTGTTACGGTGACTAAAATGGGCGAATCCGACTTTGGAGCCCATGATTTCTGGTCCCCAGTCTAACTTGTCTGTCTTGTTCTAATGAGACAGAACGGGCTAAACATTCATTTTCGATCGGTTTATTTCCACGGAATTACCAATAAACGCAACTTTTAAAAGGTGATGAAATCAGCGATGTCACCAACACCGAAGAATGATGCAGGAGGTAGTGAAGCTGAATGCTCGAGTATTTCAAAAGTGTTTTGAAAGCACGAGCCCTCTGAGTCTGTTTGGTACAACACCCGCCCCAGCATGCCTTACTTGTCTGAGATTCCTGAATGGGTGTGTTTTACCGTCCCATGGCGGTGAAGGGGTGGAAACCACACGTGAAAGTTGTTCAATGCAAGCCATCCGTGCCCATCTGCAGATGCAAGATAATGACACGCTTCCTGTGCGAAAAAAACATCCTGCATGAAATTCTGGCCGGGAAAGTGGATTTGTGCTCGCAGTCTGAGCTCTCCAAAACACCCCTGTCGTCTGCAAGAGGCGTAGATTCCCATGAGCCCCTGCGACTGCATGGGCTCATTAGAATCTACGCCTCTTGCTGAAGGATTGGCTCCAGCTGTTCCCTCAAATCGAGGGTATTATTTCGGGTTAGGTCTACGACCGTCTCCTCGCGAAATCGTTGCATCAAATCACAGAAGGAAAAAGAGTCTTTGATTTTTTTTTTTTTTTTTTTTCGTCCTTGCTTTCATTCTTTCTTTCATTATTTTGCAAGTCTTTGATTTCTAAAGATTGCGGTTGCTGGCTGTCTTTTATCTTTCGCAAGCTGTCCTCGCCAGTGCACGGGTCTTCGTGCAAGAACCAAATAATATGAGGTAGAGACTAGTGGCGTAGGAACTCATGTGTGCGATCGTTTACGACGCGAAATTCGTGATCATTGACAGCGAAGAGATTAACTCATTCGAGACGTGTCGCCTCCGGATACTGACGCGGCATAAGCCGCGTATCCGGAGGCGGCACGTCTCGAATGAGTTAATGCGATCTGGTCCATGGCGGGCTTTGGTTGCTGAAATTCGCCGATACAGCGAGTGAGTATTGTCTTGCCTCAACTAAGAAATTATCTACTCTTCTTTTCACAACGCGTGTGTGTAGGTTTTACTACTGCCCTTTGTGCGCACTGGGAAAACTTCTGCGTGCAAAGAACCCATTCAGTCCTGACGCCCTACAGCAGGAGATGGGTCGACCATGTTAATTCAAGGGTAGTGCTAGATTAGCTTGGCGCCTGTCGGCGCCAAGCTAATCTGGCACTACCCTTGAATTATCATGGTCGATCCATCTCCTGCAACTGGTGCATATTTATTAGATAACGCCTCCCAAATTTGGGAAATACGGCCGTCGGGCTGAACGAGATAAGAAGAAAAGCAGAAAAGTCTTTCAGTTGGCTATTGTGTGCAGCATAATTGTGCTACAAAGCAAGAACTTTTATTTCCTAGTATTGCGATCGATTGACTGACTGATTAATTGCATTGTGGTTTAATGTACATGGCACCGGAGTGATAATGGACGGCCCTAACTGCAGGTTATGGGGAGGGGCGATGGTGTGTGTGTGTGGGGGGGGGGGGGGGGAACAGCTAAAGCCTATGGAGTACGACTTGAACACGTATCAGCAGGTCGGTTGCGAGTTCCCGAACAGCGCGAGAACGCTCGCTAGATTACGCGACTTTGAGCCGAGACAAGGCTTGGCGAGCCACGAAACGTCGGCAACTCGGCTAGCTGTTACGCTTAGTCGATACTGTTTTGCGGTGAATCATACACAACATGCGGGAAATTTAAGCTCAGATTGACAAAGAACTGCCGTCGACGATTGCTTCCTGAACATACAGTTGTTACAATACAACCTTTATTATTATTATTTTTGCTGAAATAAAACTGAGGAAAATGATCTCGCAACATTCATAAAAACTGCATATATGGCGATGAAGCCAGTCGCGGTGGCTTCAGAGAATGGTCTGCCTTGTCGTTTCAGTAGCTAGCATAATTATTTTCCAGTGCATGCAATTTATTCAAGTAAACTCTGGTAGTATAGGACGATTTCACGTAAATAATGTGTTTATGTAAAGTTTTCCTGCTCGCACTGCCGATCGTCCATAGCTGTGACGCGCTGTCTTGCCCATAGCCCACTGCGCTTTCTCGCCTCTCGCGCTAAAGAGCGGGCTCGTTTGGGGGAACTCGCGACCTCGGTATTCATGTGCCCTCCAACTGTGTCATTTATTTTACCAGGATCTTCAAACGAACATGCTATGGAGTAAGTCCATAAACTCCCTGGATTAGTAGATATTGCGAACTACTGATTTACTCTTAATTGCCTGGAGCAGGTCGCTTTACCCCCTTGACTGCCAGTGGACGCGGATTTCGCGTCTGGAACCACTGTACGCTGACCCACTGAAGACTAATACAAATGAAGTGGAACCAGACTTGGGAGCACAGAACACATAACTAACAAGAGGGGGGGGGGGGGCTCATGAGGGTTTATGTCTCTTTCAGCTGGGTAGCGTTCGCTTTGCCCCGGCAGTTATTATGTTAATACCAAGACAGCCTGGATCTAGAGCTTACCAAAGCGATCCGGCCCCCTCTTCCCCCACCCACCAAATTCCAAAAATAATCGCGTGATTATATGTTCAAGTGCATTCTTGTAGGAGGGCGGCTATCAAAAGCGTGTTAAATTGTTTCGGAGGAGTTTACAGAACCTGGAATCGGTGCAGATTCATTACATTTCACTGCACGAAGGAATTGAAGTACTCTGGAAACATGTAAAAGGAAGGTCTACGTGCATTGCTTTTTCTTTCTTTTTTTTAATTGAAGTTCCCATTATCTGAAGCATGTGCATAAGGCCAGGAAATACATCTGTTCAGAGAGCGAGAGAGAGGGGGGAGGAGGGAGAGACAGACAGACAGAGAGAGAGAGAGAGGGTGAGGGGGTTAGAGAGAGAGAGCAGGGGCGGATCAGTTACATCTATAAACCCGTAGTTGTCGGTAGCGCCGGTATCGTCGCGATTATTCCAGCAGGAAT
The DNA here is from genome assembly GCA_036245525.1 of Semisulcospira habei. Taxonomy (NCBI): domain Eukaryota; kingdom Metazoa; phylum Mollusca; class Gastropoda; family Semisulcospiridae; genus Semisulcospira; species Semisulcospira habei. Next base: position 62,942,827 of record BTPG01000001.1, read on the forward strand.
CATTACGACAAAAACCACAGGCGCAGGATGGTCGTTAGGTCGTTAGGCCCTTAACACCACGGCATTTACTACTAACCGTGTTAGGAGTAATGATGTTATGACCATCCTTCGCCTGTGACTCACAAAAACAGCAACTGACAGACGACGGTAGCCTAGTTCTTTCGCTTCAACCTTGCTTCGCATTTCTACGCTTAGAGATCGTAGAATGACGTAGATGAGGAATTTGACATTGCATGGTGACCCGGAAGTCGTTTGGTTGGTTGGTTGGTTGGTTGGTTGGTTGGTTGGTTGGTTGGTTGCCGGTTACGTGGGTTGGGGTTTTTTTTGTTTGTTTGTTTTGTTTTGTTTTTTCGGGGGTTGATGAATGGTAACAGGAGGAAAAGGGCCCAGAACCCATTGAAACACCCCAGATCCGCCCCGAGAGAGAGAGAGAGAGAGAGAGAGAGAGAGAGAGAGAGAGAGAGAGAGAGAGAGAGAGAGAGAGAGAGAGAGAGAGAGAGATTCACCCGGAAGTGGGCGGTAGTTTAAATGAAGCTTAGTTTCCGAGGGCGGTTAACCGGTTTTAAATAATCTAAAGTGCTTATGCTCCAAACTTCTCTCACTTGCAACACTCCCGCCCCCTCCCTCCCAGAAGCAAACGGGATTCATAGCGCTCACATAGCAAGAGGCATAGATTCTCATGAGCCTCTGCGAATGCAGGGGCTCGTGAGAATCTATGCCTCTTGCAGACGGAAAGTGGCCGGTTCCAGATGCTTTCCAGAAAATCCTTCAATTCTGGCATCTCCGGGAGGCACGGAGAGGAAAATAATAACACGTGCAGACTCACTGTCTGACGTCTAAATCGTCGCAGAAAAATCAGGTGGGAGGATTCAGGGATTTTTTTGTTCATTTCCCAGTGCGTAATAGGTTATCGGGCCGACGTCGGCCGCTGTCGGGCCTGCGCACTGTCGTGCGCAGGGCCGACAGCGGCCGACATCGGACCGGAAGGCGATTTTTTTTTTTGTTAACATTTTATGGCACACTGACTGCAGCTATCGTGGTCATGCTATGTGACTCACTGACTGCAGCTATCATGGTCATGCTATGTGACACACTGACTGCAGCTATCATGTTCATGCTATGTGACACACTGACTGCAGCTATCATGGTCATGCTATGTGACACACTGACTGCAGCTATCATGGTCATGCTTTGTGACACACTGACTGCAGCTATCATGGTCATGCTATGTGACACATCGACTGCAGCTATCATGGTCATGCTTTGTGACACACTGACTGCAGCTATCATGGTCATGCTATGTGACACACCGACTGACTGCAGCTATCGTGGTCATGCTATGTGACACACTGACTGCAGCTATCATGGTCATGCTATGTGACACACTAACTGCAGCTATCATGGTCATGCTATGTGACACACTGACTGCAGCTATCATGGTCATGCTATGTGACACACTGACTGCAGCTATCATGGTCATGCTTTGTGACACACTGACTGCAGCTATCATGGTCATGCTATGTGACACACTGACTGCAGCTATCATGGTCATGCTTTGTGACACACTGACTGCAGCTATCATGGTCATGCTATGTGACACATCGACTGCAGCTATCATGGTCATGCTTTGTGACACACTGACTGCAGCTATCATGGTCATGTTATGTGACACACTGACTGCAGCTATCATGGTCATGCTATGTGACACACTAACTGCAGCTATCATGGTCATGCTATGTGACACACTGACTGCAGCTATCATGGTCATGCTATGTGACACACTGACTGCAGCTATCATGGTCATGCTTTGTGACACACTGACTGCAGCTATCATGGTCATGCTATGTGACACACTGACTGCAGCTATCATGGTCATGCTTTGTGACACACTGACTGCAGCTATCATGGTCATGCTATGTGACACATCGACTGCAGCTATCATGGTCATGCTTTGTGACACACTGACTGCAGCTATCATGGTCATGCTATGTGACACACCGACTGACTGCAGCTATCGTGGTCATGCTATGTGACACACTGACTGCAGCTATCATGGTCATGCTATGTGACACACTGACTGCAGCTATCATGGTCATGCTATGTGACACACTGACTGCAGCTATCATGGTCATGCTTTGTGACACACTGACTGCAGCTATCATGGTCATGCTATGTGACACATCGACTGCAGCTATCATGGTCATGCTTTGTGACACACTGACTGCAGCTATCATGGTCATGCTATGTGACACACCGACTGACTGCAGCTATCGTGGTCATGCTATGTGACACACTGACTGCAGCTATCATGGTCATGCTATGTGACACACTGACTGCAGCTATCATGGTCATGCTATGTGACACACTGACTGCAGCTATCATGGTCATGCTATGTGACACACTGACTGCAGCTATCATGGTCATGCTATGTGACACATCGACTGCAGCTATCATGGTCATGCTTTGTGACACACTGACTGCAGCTATCATGGTCATGCTATGTGACACACTGACTGACTGCAGCTATCATGGTCATGCTATGTGACACACTGACTGCAGCCATCATGGTCATGCTATGTGACACACTGACTGCAGCTATCATGGTCATGCTATGTGACACATCGACTGCAGCTATCATGGTCATGCTTTGTGACACACTGACTGCAGCTATCATGGTCATGCTATGTGACACACCGACTGACTGCAGCTATCATGGTCATGCTATGTGACACACTGACTGCAGCTATAAAACAAATAGGATTTTGAAATTGCAGTTGACTTCGTCTGTAACAAAGGCAGATGTAAGAAAAGTCGGATACATCATTTTGACTGACGAAAATTTCAAAGAGACGTCTCCACTGCATTATTTCTACGTTCATTTACTTTGCTTAGTACAAACTTAGCATCTAACAACAAGAGAATAATTGGTTCCATTGGCATTTTATTATATCCGAAGTTCCTGACGGCAGAATGTATGTCAAAAGAAAAAGGAAACTCGTGGGCGGTTCTTGTGCTTAAACACGACATGCCGAACTACATAACACATTGTTTATTTAACGAATCAGCTGTTCGCCATCTCCACAGGGTTGTCCCCTCCACTCACACCACCACCACCACCCCTCCCACCACCACCACCGCGTCCACCAAACCTTTCACCCTCCCACTCCACCTCCTTCCACCCTCTTGCGACAAGTCGTGCCTAAAATACAAGCATCAGTAAAGAAATACGCACTCCCAATCCACCCACCCACTTACCCACAAACACACACACACACACACACACACACACACACACACACACACACACACACACACACACACACACACACACACACCACACACACACACACACACACCACCCCACCCCCACCCCCTCACGCACCCCCACCCCCACCCCCCCCCCCACCCCGCCAAAAAAAAAAAGAATGCGCTTAGAAAAAAACTAGTGTCTTTAGCAGCTTTCTGTTCGTTGGGTATTTCTTTGCAGTTTACACTTTTGCTTTAACTCATTCTACCCCAACACCGAAATCCCCAAATTTTGCCGTTGTCCTCTGAAGACTGCATTGCAGTGCAGGACACAGATCGACCATGATAGTTCAAGGGTGATGCCAGAATAGCTTGGCGCCCATAGGCGCCAAGCTATTCTGGCATCACCCTTGAACTATCATGGTCGATCCTTATCTTGCTGTGGTGTGTCTGGGGTAGAATGAGTTAACAGTCACGTTTCTGGCAGTGCAGAGAGGTTTCGACTCCCAGCAAGGCACGAGAGCGAAGTTACCAAGTACCCTAAGCGCAGACAACACGCCGAACATCTCCAAGAGACATAGATACTCATGAGCCCTCTGGTCTCATGATGGTCTATGCCTCTTGGAGATGTTTGGAGTGTTGTCTGTGCTTATGGTATAACTCTCGTTCGGTGCTGGGAGTCGTTCGTTGCAAACGTAACCTCACTTGTGTTGTGATGAGACTCAGGTAATTATCATTGTATTGGATATGAACCTCACTTGCGTTGTGATGAGACTCAGGTAATTATCATTGTATTGGATATGAACCTCACTTGCGTTGTGATGAGACTCAGGTAATTATCATTGTATTTGATATGAACCTGACTTGCGTTGTGATGAGACTCAGGTAATTATCATTGTATTGGATATGAACCTCACTTGCGTTGTGATGAGACTCAGGTAATTATCATTGTATTGGATATGAACCTCACTTGCGTTGTGATGAGACTCAGGTAATTATCATTGTATTGGATATGAACCTCACTTGCGTTGTGATGAGACTCAGGTAATTATCATTGTATTGGATATGAACCTCACTTGCGTTGTGATGAGACTCAGGTAATTATCATTGTGGATATGACGTTTTCGTTGGGGTTAACCTCGGCGCTGCAATACACCAAGAGCAACGCCAAAATGCAGGAAGCATAGATCTACATGAGCCTCTGCTGTTGCATCGGCTCGTGAGGATCAATGCCTCTTGCTTACACCAATTTTTAACGATGATATTTGGGGTCAGGGAGGCCTTTCATCTTTGAAGTGACAAAATTTAAAAATTTTCAGCGACACAACCTGCGACCACCGGCAGTAATGAGCTTAAAGGAGACCTAAAGCCAAACACACACGCGCGCACACACACACACACACACACACACACACACACACACACACACACACACACACACACACACACACACACACACAAATTATTTTGTAGTCTATCACAACAGTCCCTGTGACGTCATGTAGTATAGAATCGTGTATATGACGTCACAATTACTTTTTTGTAATACCCTTTTGTGACGGGATTACTACTCCGATTCAGTGCACCCAACCCGGGTCTGCCCTGGGGGACTTGGGTGGGGTTTAACTACTTTTTAGTTCCGCCAGGGTCACCCTGGTCAGCCCCACAGGGTGGGTTTTCTCCTCTATTCTGGGGCATGTGTTTCTGTCTACCCTTGGTCCACTCACCTGTATTTTCCTTGTTAAAACTCTCCCTACTGTCTGTGCTGCCTGTAGCTCTTGATATTGGATGTGTGTTGCTAAATGGTCTTAGATTTATTTAGAGTATTCGACCGGCTGGCGACATACATTCAATATTCTGTTTAGTTTGTTTGTTTGTTTTTTTCACAAGCATTGCAGGCACGTCCTGAGAAAGTCTTGTTGCTGTCGGGACGTTAAGCAATGTACAACCAACTACAACCAACCGATTCAGTGCAAAAATCTTTTGCTAGTTTATTATATTGTGCTAAAATACAAAATAATGTCCTATGTTGAGTTTACTGTGGGCCCCCTTTAATTTAAGCGCACCTTTCCGCCGGAATAGTTTTCAGGTCCCTGACCCAGACCGTCTGATGATAATAATAATAATAATAATTACGGTATTTATAATGCGCTTATCTTATAATAATTATAACTCTAAGCGCGCACTCACAACTCGCGCACGCATGGACGATTCTCAACGAATATTCCTGAGGTGAAGGTCGCATCGAAAGCGAGGCTATATGGGGAACATGTAGGAAGGGGCAGACAGTACTTTCATGGCGACAGAGAAGAAGCAGTCGAAGCGCATATCCAAACACCATTGCGTTGTTCCTGTATGCACATCAAATAGAGCACAGAATAATGAAAACGCGAAACTTTCATTTCATACTTTTCCAAACGCAACCGAAACTCAACGGAGAAAAGAATGGTTGATCCGAATTCGTCTGTTCGTGTGTGGGTGCATGTGCAAGTGTGTTGGGTGTGAGAGAAACTTGCATGTATAGACTTTATGGACTACAGCAGAAACTGTTTTGAGCGACCACCCCTATAGCAGATCACGGCCTGTCTTTACAGACCAACATTTAGGTGGCTGCAGCCCGGATGACACCGTTTGCCTTACAAGAACTCTCTTGAGAGGGCATGAGATGTATAAGGCCACTTTCTTCTAGCAAAAATGGCGATTGCCAGAACAGGTTCTGCTGTGTTAACATTTATTCTGTTGTAAAATTTAAGTTGGGTGCCTGTTCTCACGTGTGTATGTGTGCGTGTTTTGCTATAGAATGTCATTGTATTAAAGTTTTGGCTTACAATCGTGATTCCAAGAAAACATGGAATCAGCTGTGATAGCTTAAGGGTATTGTCTGATCAGCTTAACACATGAAAGTACCATGGCACTACCCTTCAGATCAAATGTCATAGTTGATCCCTTTAGATGATTGAGTAGTGCTGCCACACTCACACACACACACACACACACACACACACACACACACACGCGCGCACGCACGCACGCACGCACGCACGCACACACACACACACACACACACACACACACACACACAGAGTGATGAATGTCATAAATTTTATTCTGCTGAAGTCTTCTGACTTCGACAATTTTAAACCTTTAGCTGTCAGCATCGATTTGGTTGAAATGATGCCTGTGAAAAATACTTCTGAAATTGCTTCCAACTGCGAAATGCCGGGTTAAGAGAGGACAAACACTTGTAGATAGTGTTAACCCGCTAGCTTATTTATCTACCTGACGCACACCTACACATGCTTCAGTGAATTCACCAAACTGGAAACAATGAGGGGGGAGGGAGGTGGGGGGGCGGGCAGCATGGGACAACACTAAGTAGGTCCACAACCGATAATTAAATTCAAACTGTGTTGTTTTTTGCTCGCTAAATTCACAAAATATAACCGAGTTGACCCCTCCAACAACGCTAATGTGCTGTCAAATCTTTTTTTTTTAAAAATAGTGTGCACTCAGTATGTTACAAGTTCCGCGTAAGCTTTGACAAAACACTCATATATCTCTCACTAGAAGAAAATCATAAGTAAACCACAATCTTCTGGCTGACAAATTTCTTCGAACACAATTCAATCAAGCGTCAATGCAAATGGCTGTGATTGGTTTACAGGGGACTGATTTTTATATGTGGTCAGATATTTGCTAATGCTCAAAATACGGTACAATTCGAAGGTCTCGACGTTCTGCACTTTTACTCGCCAAGTAGCTGTCGCGCGTCCAGCCCCAGATAGCCTCGTTTTCGCGCACGCGACCTTTTGACCCCAAGCTCATTAAGAATCGTCCATGCGCACGCTTTAGACAATGACTCACGTACCACAAATAGTGAAATACATTACGACGGTCCGCTTGGGGTGGGGAGTGTGGTGATATAGTGCTAAAACTGATGAAAGAGGTGAGTTTTGAGGGCGGACTGGAAGGAGGAGAGAGAGTGTTTCTGACGGAGAGAGAGTGGGAGAGTGTTCCAGGTGGATGGACCGTAGACGGAGAAGGAGCGGGGGCCGAAAGTGTTGAGTTTGGTGCGAGGGATGTGGAGGCGGAGAGGGTCGGAGGCAGAGCGGAGGGAGCGGGAAGGTGTGTAGGGGTGAAGTAAGTTGGAGAGATAGGCAGGAGCGCAGTTGTTCAGGGATTTGTAGCAGAGAGACAGAATTTTGTATTGGATGCGTTGGGGGATGGGGAGCCAGTGAAGGAGTTTGAGCAGGGGAGTGATGTGCTCGGATTTTTTCTTTCTGAGGACGAGGCGGGCAGCGTTGTTCTGGACGCGTTGGAGAGTGAAAGTGGTGGAGTGAGGGAGGCCGGAAAGGAGAGAGTTGCAGTAGTCGATGCGAGATAAGATGAGAGAGACAGCAAGTTTGGTGGCAGCTTCGGTAGTGAGGTATTTTCTGATCTGACTGATGCGGCGGAGGTGGAAATAGCATGCCTGGGCCGTGGCGGAGACGAAGCTGGTCATGGACAGAGAGGCCGAATCGAGGATGACGCCGAGGTTCTTGGCCGAGTCAGAGAGGGAGATGGGGGTGCTATCGAGTTGAAGGTGGAGAGAGGGAGGGAGCTGGGAGAGTTTCTGGCGAGTGCCTACCAGCATGGCTTCCGTTTTGTCGTCGTTCAGTTTAAGCTTGTTTGCTGTCATCCAGTTTTTCACGTCTTCGTAGCAGTCAGCCGTGCGAGTCAGTAGTGACTGAGTGTTTTCGAGTTTGTCTTTGTCTAGTAGTTGTGAGTCGTCAGCGTAGAGGTCGTGGTGTACGTATTATCCATCTGGCCCTCGACAGCGTATTTGGTCGAGGTGATTCCTGTCAAAATGTGTTGTTGTTTTAAGTCAGACTTCGAAAACTAAAAGTAAATACATTTAAAAAAATTAAAATATAACGTAATCAGTCGAGTGAATGACACAGTCCTCGAATGTTTTCCTGTACACATCTCTTTGATCAGCCTAACTCTTCATGTGTGTATAATTTAGTGTCAAGAAGAGTTTTGAACGGATGCGGCTACTTCTGCGCATGCGTCTTAGACAGGAAAAGAGATCGGATTCAATTAGCAAAATGTCTTTGACAGGATGTCCCTGAAGAAGGCGCAACCAATTACCAAGGGCTAAGTGTCAGGGTAGGGGTGGGTATTGGGAGGGGGGAAGGGGTAGGCGGAGGGAGGGAGAGGGTAAGTTATGATTCGAACGCAGCTGCAAACTTGCGCTGGGTTCACCTTCCTGCAGAGTCTGCAAGAGGCATAGATCCTCATGAGCCTCCGCGTATGCGGTGGCTCATGAGGATCTATGCCTCTTGCTGCCATTACTAGGTGTATACGTGCTTCTAAAGTCGAGGGGCATTTGAAGCAGTAATAGATTATCTTCTCTTAAAAGCAGAATTCCTTCTGTGCTTTATGGCGCGCCCTTCTTGCGAAATTTCAGTTTTAATGCAACACCTAACTTCGCGAAACTTAAATAAATATAGTATTCTATCAGTTCCGGCCTACTCGACACCAGGCGTGAATACTAACCCTGACAGCTCAAGCGTACTACGATTTTAGACGGCCTCGATGTAACTGCCCGCCGGAGAGCCAAATTAGTTTGATCTTTATCCCAGTCTATGCGCTGTCGCAATTAATAGGCCAAATACTCTTCAGCTAATGCAGTCGGCCGATCCGACCTCCCCTGCTTTGAACACGTTACCCTTCACCCCTTCACTGCCGAGAAAAAGTGAACACAATCCAACTGCAAGAGGCATAGATCCTCATGAGCCCCCGCGACTGCGGGGGCTCATGAGGATCAATGCCTCTTGCTGAGACCACTGTGTGTCCATACTTCTTGGACGGTTTTGGTTTCTGATCGTTGAATGAAGAAAGATTTAAGGAATAAACATGTACTGTACAGTGGCAGGGAAGGGGTTAGGATACCAGCGGAGCCGGGCATGGATCGACCATAGTTGTTCAAGGGTGGTGCCAGACTGGATAAAATGAAAATACCAAGGATAGAAACACGCTTAGAAAGACAGTTACGACAATACACTATGATGTAATTGTCTTTTTTGCTCGTGTTTCTGTCTCCGCTGGGAGGGTTTTGTTTCTTTCTTTCTTTCTTTCTTTCTTTCTTTCTTTCTTTCTTATTTTGTTTTGTTTGTTTGTTTTCTTATTATTTTGTTTTGTTCTCTTTTGGGTTTTGTTGTGGTTTTTTGTTTTTGTTTTTTTGTTGTTGTTGTTGTTGTTTGTGTTTGTTTTGTTGTTGTTTTGGTTGTTTTTTGTTGTTGTTTTTTGGCTGTTGTTTTTGGGTGTTTTTTGTGGGTTTTTTGCTGTTCTGGGTTTGTTTGTTTGTTTGTTTGTTTGTTGTTGTTTTTTGTTGTTGTTGTTTGTTTGTTTCTTTGTTGTTGTTTTTTGGTGGGTTTTTTGTTGTTGTTGGTTTTTTTGTTTTGTTTTGTTTGGGGGTTTTTTGTTATTTTGGTGTTATTTTCGTTTGGTTTTTTTTTTTTTCATTCATTACGCTTGGCAGTTACCTTTTTTGGTCTGGATTTCAGACTAGATTACGCTGGGCTCCAGAGAAAACACCCAGTGACTCTGGTTCTGTCCATACCCTGTACACACTGGTTGTCTCCCTTAATTCGCCACCGCTGTTCAGCGGTAGCGAATCAAGGTAGACAACCAGCGTATGATCATGGTGGATCCGTCTCCTGCCGCTGGTACACATTCGTTGTTGACGCCTCTCAATACTGAGGTTTCTTTCGCAACCAACGACGCCCAACAACAACAAGAGCGAAATCACGGCGGATATGCAGCACTCCAAGCACCGCCAAATGGAATAATCCAAACATCTCCAAGAGGCATAGGGAGGCTCGTGAGAATCTATGCCTCTTGGCGATGTTTGGAGTGTTGTTTATGCTTATGGTAAAAGCTGGTTATCCGCGGTGTCTTCGCTCTCGTTCATTGTTGGGAGTCGTCAGGCTTAAACGTAACTTCTCAATGTCGCAGCGAGGTCTGAAGCAGTCAGCTGAAAAGCGCGAAGCAAATAAAACAGCCGGAACCTTTGAGCTGTCATGGTCTGTGCCCACAAGCTAAACTGTCGAAAGACCCTGGATGTGAAAGGGTGAAGGTTTAACTCCTTCAGCCCGACGGCCGTGTTTCCCAAATTTTGGAGGCGTCATCTAACGACTATGCGCCAGTTAGTGCAGGAGATGCATCGACCATGATAATTCAAAGACAGTGCCAGGATTAGCTTAGCGCCGACAGGCGCCAAGCTAATCTGGCGCTCCCCTTGAATTATCAAGGTCGACCCATCTCCTGCTGTAGGGCGTCAGGGCTGAATGGATTAACTCATTCTACCCCAGACACACCACAGCAATATAAGGATCGACCATGATAGTTCAAGGGTGATGCCAGAATAGCTTGGCGCCCATAGGCGCCAAGCTATTCTGGCATCACCCTTGAACTATCATGGTCGATCTGTGTACTGCACTAGAGTGCAGTCTTCAGAGGACAACGGCAACAATTTGGGGATTTCGGTGTTGGGGCTGAATGGGTTAAAGGTTATCTGAAGAGGATTATTGAGCGTCAGCGTTGACGAGACATAACCGGTGTAGAAGTGTTTATTGGACAGGGTTTAACAAGCGGTATGAGCGGTACTCATGTCAAGCTATATTCAATAAACTGTCTGGGTCTGATTGTACATGATGCGATGTAGCATCCTTACTTTTTCCTTTGGAATGTGCAAGCATAATTTTGTGCGCCTTGTCTCGACGAAAACAGTGGAATAAAAGGCTTTTAATCCACTGTTTTCGTCGAAACACGTGACCTACTTCTGATTTCCGAACAAGGCCTATTATTAACTGTACTGTAATAATAATAATAATAATAATAATAATACCGGTTATTATATAGGCGCGTTAACCAATTCTGCGAATCGGCTCACGTGGCACACACGCGATCACTCTGAAGACAAACACAGGACATTCACGTGGTGCGAAGGGTCTGCTCAGCTACTGAGGTTTCGCCAATTCTGCGAATCGGCTCACGTGGCACACACGCGATCACTCTGAAGACAAACACAGGACATTCACGTGGTGCGAAGGGTCTGCTCAGCTACTGAGGTTTCGGAAATTTTCATCGCTTGTATTTGAAGTTTATAAAGTGCCCTGAAACCGGTACCACATGGGAGGGGGAGATGAGCCGGACTACCCGGAGAAAGAACCCCCGACGGTCCTCCCGAATTAATCGTGACTCTTACTAGAGGAGAAAAGTCCGACGCCGGAGCCCGGTATCGAACCTCGCACCTTTAGCATTGGTGGCAGGCGCCTTAACCACTGCGCCACGGATCGCCCCTGTAGTCTTCTGAAGAAGAAAAAAGCTATTTACATCTTGGTTCAGAGTATGCGATCGGAGGCTGTCTTCACAAGCCGGTTATGGGCATGTCCTGTTGAACTGCGGGTTCGAGACTCCGTCAGAAAATGGGTCCCCCCAAATAAATTAAAGAGGCAGTCGCATCGAACTACGATTTCGTGCCTAAACGTCACTAGCGAGGTTGCGTGTGAACAACATTGATATGTTCTCTTTGTTCCAATATGTGATCGTTACCAGTATCCATTCACGAAAACAGTGTCAGAAATTAACCCCCTAACTGCCGGGGAAAGTCGAAGGATACCCATCAGCAAGAGACTTAAACCATCATGAGCCCCCGCTGTCGCGGGGGCTCATGATGGTTTATGTCTCTTGTTAGCTCGGCCTGTGTTCTTTTTTTTCTTTTCTTTTCTTTTTTGTCCCCGTTGTAGAGTTCAACCCTGGTCCGAAGCAGGGTTGAACCGGGGTTGGATCTAAATCGCATTCCATTCCGAGTCATCACTCTGCATGTTGCCCAAATAAAATCGCGGACGTGACGTCACTGACAGGAATTTCAGTACCGTTGACACACACAACAGATTGCACAGCCTTGACTTCCACTGTGCATATCGATATTGATCATGAGATGTTTCTACGGCTTCTCATCTATGTCACGGCTAAAGGTGCTCATTATAAGTTTCAGTGCTGCACGATTTGCCTCCAGCAGTCTTGAGACTGTGGCAGAGAACAAACACTTAATAAGATAAGTGGTTGCCGAGCTGACAAAATAAGAGCTCTGTTAATCAACAACGTTGCGATAAATGTCATGATCTGTTAGAAAAACTTTTTTTCTTAATTTTCTAAACTTTGCTTTGCTGTACGAGTTTCTTGAATCTGGCGTTCCAAATCACCTCTTTCTATGCCAAAAGAAATAATGCATAACAAAAATAATAAAAAGAAAGACTGGTCACAATCCAACTGAAAGAGCCAAAGAACATCATAAACTACGTACGTGTTGTCTCGTGGAGGGCGCCACGATGCATTCCTAAGATGCTTTGTCGCGTCAAGTGGGCGTGTCAACCCAGGTTCCAAATGCAAGTGTAAGCTGACGCACCAAACCGGGTTCAACCTGGGTTCAGCTCTACTCGGGTTCAACCCAGGTTGTAAGTTTAACCTTTTTAGCCCCGGACCCCTACAGCAGGAGATGGCTTGACCATGATAATTCAAGGGTACTGCCAGATTAGCTTGGCGCCTTCAGGCGCCAAGCTATTCAGGCAGTACCCTTGAATTATCATCGTCAAGCCATCCCCTGTAACTGGTACATAGTCGTTAGGCAACACCTCCAGCATTTGAGAAATGGGACCTTGGGGTTAAAAGGGTTAAACGGCCTCACTGTGTTCTTCACGCGAATGTTGGTCAGTGTGCAGTGATGTCAGGCGCGCATTTCAAGTTCGCGCAGCGAAGTGGTTACTGCTCGAAACCTGTTAGCAGCAAAAGAGCTCGGCCTTCATTCAGTGAGAGAAACTCCCTCTAAATGATGTACCCCACACTTCACTGCTTTCACCCTACCCGTTTGCACTCAGACGGGTCAAAAATAAAGATACCAGCGGCATTGAGCCGTGAAAGAAAAAGAGAGAAAAATAACCGCCAAGAAGGCAATGTAATTAAAGGTAAAAGAGGGAACAATCTTCATGATGAGAAAACAAGGTGGAAGAAAACCTTTAACTCATTCGAGACGTGCCGCCTACGGATACGCGGCGATTCGCAGCGTATCCGTAGGCGGCACGTTTCGAATGAGTTAAAGGAAGATGCAGCAAAGAAATGGCCAACAAAGAAACACTTTTAGAAAGGACAAGAACAACATGGTTAACCCATTGTTTATTTGTTTGTCGGTCGGTCTGTCAGTTTGTCTGTGTTTGTTTGTTTGTTTGTTTGTTTGTCTGTTTGTTTGTTTGTTTGTTTGTTTTATATTTTTTAGTTGTTTGTTGTTGTTGATGTTGTTTTTTGTGGGGTGGGTGTTATTGTTTTTGGCACTTTCTCTTTTCTTTTCTTTTTTTTTTTTTTTTTCTTTTTTTTTTCATTTCGCAACGGTTTGGCAGACTCCGTTTTGGTCTCGATTTACACGTATTATATTATTTACTATGTAAAGACTGGCAACTCATAGTCACAGTCTGACAGACAAACAAACAGAGGCGCTTTATTCGCAAACAGACACAGACACATTTTCACAATAACAAGTCAGAAAGCTAAGGTTTCGGCGCCCGCTAAACTCGGCAACAAGCAATACGAGATAAACAGATAGTAGCGAAGAAAAAGATGAAGGATTCTTACACAGTCCTTCGCCCATCTCACTCCGTCTGCAAGTGGCATAGATTCTCATGAGCCCCTGCATTGCATGGGCTCATGAGAATCTATGCCTCTTGCTAGCATCGATGGGCCACTGATTTACATCAGTCAGAAGTTAGTTATGTCTACGTCTACTAAGCAGACTGCGATCAGCCTGCGCCTAAGTTAGCTCGAAAAAAAAACAAAACGTAGTGGAAGATGTGTTTTTTTCACAGCCATAGCTAACCCGGTGCGGAAAGCAGATTAACCGTGTTGGGTCAAGGGTAGTGCTTGATTAGCTTGGCGCCTTGGCAGGCGCCAAGCTAATCAAGAACTGCCCTTGTGTGTCGGACAGTGGCCGTGGTTATTATACTCACCAACCGTGATTTTTTTTTAAAGCATATATATATATATATATGCAAGTTGGTAAAGTGGTCCAGGTCTTATGATTTCTACAACAAACCAAGGGGAGTTTGTTGTACAATTCTGCCAGCGCTAGCCTCACCTATCTGGTTTGTGAGTATCTTATGATTTCTGAAGTGTCTCCCCGGACGGTCTCAAAATCGTGGTCGGTAGTCGTTCGGTTCAAACGAAACCTCGATCATTATTATATTGTAACGTATGTTTTGGGGGAGATGTCTTCTACTGGCCGTGCAGGTACCGTCTTTCGTGGAAACGCAATGAATTTTACAGTGAATAATGTCAAAGAACTGATGTTTCTGATTAGACTAGATGGTGTAAAAAGAGTTTGAAAGTTCCGAAGAAAGCATACGGCATTGGGCTACCATGCACTGTCAGTCATAAGCTAAAATTCCGAGCTTGCGATTTTTTTTATTCGTGTTCCATGCATAGTAGCTCCGAGAGTTAACTCATTCGAGACGTGCCGCCTCCGGATACGCGGCTTATGCCGCGTATCCGGAAGCAGCACGTCTCGAATGAGTTAAAAAGATTTCATCTATCATAAAGTATCGAACTTTCAATCTTTGTCTTTCTTAGCGACGGTTAGTGTATTTAATATGTAGAGTTGTCTGGCAGGGCACTAAATAGTGCCGAGTCAAATGTTGGCTCACTGTTTAGTGCTCTGCAGACAACTCTACATCGTCAGCACTCTGGCTGTGCGAAGAGAGAATGTAAAAGACTACTAGTCTGCTGCATCAACAGTATTAGTTTCTGGTTTGGCTGCAGTTCAGTTCAGCGTTCATCCTACTGGGGCTGATCCTTGACACACATCTTGCCACATGTGTATGTAGACTTATTGCAGACCGCCCGACAGACTGTCAGGTCTACATAATTATAGGCCTAATACAGTCACAGATTGTTACCCAATTCTCCCCCCTCCCCCCTCGCCCCCCCCCCCCCCCTTTTCAGATTTGAACCCTATAGGCGTAAGAAGATATTTTTCATTGAGGATGATTGGGGGGCGGTGGGGAGGGTGGTGGTGGTGTGGCTTGCCTTTTATGTTACTTTCCTTTTACAAAACTGTGATCGAAGAACGGGAAGAGAAGGTGTGTGTGGGGGGGGGGGGGGCGGGAGGAGCGGGGGGGGGGGGGGCCGGGTGGGGGGGGGGGGAGGTTGAAATAAAAACTAGTTTCAGCTTACTGGACAGAAAAATGATTGTGTATGAAGGACCCTCTTCACGCTGAATGTAAACGGAAACATAAGAAAAAAATTCTCAACAAAAAAAGAATCACGCTTAGAAAGTTAAAATCCGAAAATGTTATATATAGTGTCGTACCTTACCTTTCTAAGCGTGTTCTTTTTTTATTATTTTTTCTTACTTTTTTATTTATTTTTTGTTTGTTTTGTTTTCTTTCTTTCTTCTTCTTTTTTTTTTTTTTTTTTTTTTTTTGGCGGGGGGGGGGGGGGGGGAGGTGGATTTCGTTGCATCATTACACGCTTGACAGTCAACGTTTTGGTCTACATTTTGACACATGTCAACTTGTTAACTATTCAAATCCAAGTGGCTACGTCAGCGTGCAACATCTATAGGTACGCCGTAACTGACAAAAGATCTCGTGGCAGCATGAGGGTGCTCAGCATTACCCTGTTCAGGGCCAGCTGACGCAGGATGCGTTTCTGCAATCTTCGTAGTCAACACCAAAAAAAACCCTAGCTGTCTCAGGAACATGGATTCAAAGTGGTGTCAGCAAGAGGTATGGATCCTCATGAGCCCCCGCAACTGCGGGGTGGGGGGGGGGGACTCATGAGAATCAATACTTCTGCGCATTGAGTTATATTATAAATATGAGAAATGCGCCATATAAATGCTATGCATTATTATTATTATTATTAGTTGTGTGGTGTTCACATTTTCTCGACACTGAACGGGTTAACCAATATCATACTGATACTGGCTTACTGACGGTTTTTATAATATTATCCCATATCATACTGATACTGGCTTACTGACGGTTTTTATAATATTATCCCATATCATACTGATACTGGCTTACTGACGGTTTTTATAATATTATCCCATATCATACTGATACTGGCTTACTGACGGTTTTTATAATATTATCCCATATCATACTGATACTGGCTTACTGACGGTTTTTATAATATTATCCCATATCATACTGATACTGGCTTACTGACGGTTTTTATAATATTATCCCATATCATACTGATACTGGCTTACTGACGGTTTTTATAATATTATCCCATATTATACTGAGCTGAGGCTAAAAGCTTCAAATTTGTACACTGCCATGTGCGAGCTACATAATAGTACTTACAGATAATTATATAGACCAACAGCTTTAGTTGAAGGGTGGTGCCAGAATAGCTTGGCGCCTAGAGGCGTCAAGCTATTCTGGCACTACCATTGAACTATTTTAGTCAAACTTATTTCACACACTGGTGTATTCCGAATGATAAGGGATAGGAGAACATTTGTATTCGGAAAAAAATGACACACCCCAATTACACGGAATGTGATTTTGGACAAAGCTCTTTCATTAACTCATTCTACCCCAACACCGAAACCCCCAAATTTTGCCGTTGTCCTCTGAAGACTGCACTCTAGTGCAGGACACAGATCGACCATGATAGTTCAAGGGTGATGCCAGAATAGCTTGGCGCCCATAGGCGCCAAGCAATTCTGGCATCACCCTTGAACTATCATGGTCGATCCTCATCTTGCTGTGGTGTGTCTGGGGTAGAATGAGTTAAGGCTAATATCACAGCAGCACATCTGCATAGCGTTGCCGGAGGCAACGCTCTACGACACTTCCGCAGCTATTAATGCGGGACGCTTTGAGTGAATTAACTGAAACCTATGACTGAAATGTGGTGCAGCCCTAGAAACTCAAATGTGGCTTTCTCGAATTTCTGCCATGCGCCGGCGTACCCAACCCTAAGTAAATTGAGCACATATCAGAAGATAGCTAAAATTCTTTATCCGGTCAAGAGAGAGAGAAAAAAAAATAGGGCTCGTTATTCACCCGCACCTCATACCCCTGAAACAATGGGATCCTTCCAGTACAAGGATTTTAAACCCTTGGATAGGTGTGAACACGATCCAACTGCAAGAGGCATAGATCCTCATGAGTCCCCGTAACGCGAGGGCTCATGAGGATCTATGCCTCTTCAGTGCTAGCAATCACTTTGAATCCATGTTCCTGCGACGCGGGTTAGGCTTTTTGGCCGTGTTAACTCATTCTGCCCGCCGCGGCGACACACCACAGCAAGATATGGCTCGACCGTGATAGTTCAAGGGTGGTGGCAGAATAGCTTAATAATAATGCATAGCATTTATATGGCGCATTTCTCATATTTATAATATAACTCAATGCGCAGAATGTAGCCGCGAACTGAACCCAACAAGCACGCTCACGTGAATCACACGCATTCACTCACACACTGTAACATTCACGTGGTGCTAAGGGCAGGCTCAAGCGAGCTACTGACGGTATTTGGAAATCGTTTTGTATTTGAAATTTTATTAAGTTGGCTGAAACTGATACCCAAGTCGTGGGGGAGGAAAGAGCCGGAGTACCCGGAGAAAGAACCCCCGACGGTCAGCCCGAATTAACGGTGACACTTACTCTGAGAGGAGAAAAATCCGACGCCGGAACCCGGAATCGAACCTCGCACCTCGCTTGGCGCCTATCCGATGGTCGATCTGTCTCCTGAATTGTAATGCAGTCCTCAGAATGTCGGTATTCGTACCTGGGGCACAATGAGTTAAATTATTAAAGTTTCAGATGACACAGTCTGCGCCCGCCTTGGCAGCAGTCAGAGGTTAACTCTGACACTTTGGCAGTCGGTGGCGCTTTGAGTCAGCGGCGCCATCATGGATTCCTGCAGGAATCATCGCGACAAAAAGCGCTGCCGACAGCCAAGGGGTTAAATGAAACTCGGTGATGTCTACGAGCAGAGGCACAGATTTTCATGAGCTCTTACATCCTACACGGGCTCCGAGCATCCACGCCTCTAGTACAGATGTGGCTGATTTTGTTTGTTTGTTTGTTTTTGTTTACTGTCTTATGAAGGCTACATTACAGATTAGGAGAAAGATCAACCATTTTAGTTCAAGGGTGGTGCCAAAATAGCTTGGCGCCTCAGGCGCCAAGCTATTCTGGCACCACCCTTAAACTGTTATAGTCAAATTCATTTCAAGCAGTATTGTATCAGGATAAAAAGTGTTTAACTACTGCACGGAACTGACCTGGACCAAAGGCCAAAAAGCCATTATGAAGGTGTCGGCGTGAAACCCCCTGACTTCTTGCAGCTTCGAGCAAGAGGCATAGACTCCCATAAGCCCCTGCAGCCTGCATGTTCTCATGAGAGTCTATTCCTCTTGCAGATGGCAGATTTTTGGCTACAATCTACAGAACTAACGATCCGAAGTTGGCACATGAACGCCCGCATTTTCACAGCTTCGTTCGTTCACCAATTTGCACTTGAGCGTCAAGGGGACATAAAAGGTCCCGCAAATGGAATGACGACGTGCTTACCTCCCCCTGACCTCTTGCAGCTGAAAGGGCAGGTCGCCGGTCTGTGTCGGTATGTCAGGTCGTACTACAAAAATGCTTTCCGGCTTCGGATGCGCTGCTGCTTTTAAGGTCAGTCCTGGTAAATCTCAAAGTGGCACAGCTGCGGTGCGCCTGAATTGTGGTGTTCAGGTCAAATTCAACAGGCAATTAGCTGTCCCTTTTCCCCCATAATCCGCCCCATTTGGCCGTCCATTAACCCATATCATACTGAGGTTAAAAGCTTCAAATTTGTACACTGCCCTAAGCTAAATTATAGTAGTGATTCCCCTTGGTTTGTGTACATTATAGTACTTACAGATTAAATGAATTATATTAAATAAATATAGACCAATGGCTGAAGTTCAAGGCTGGTGCCAGAATAGCTTGGCGCGGCCTACCCTTGAACTATTTTAGTCAAACTTATTTTTGCACGCTGGTGTATTCCGAATGATAAGAGTTAACGAGGTTTCATTCGCAACGCGGGACAACTCTCAACAACAAACCAGAGCAAAACCACGGCGGCGGATAACCCGCCATCTTGTTCCATAAGCAAAACTGAATAACTCTCCAAACATCTCCAAGAGGTATAGATCTTCATGGGCCCCCGGGGCTCATGCGGATCTATGTCACTTGGAGTGTTGTCGATGCGTATTGCGGATGACGGTTTCCTCCGTGACTTCTCTCTCGTTTGGCGTTGTTGGGGTGAGTGACTCGTTTGCAAACGAAACCTGACTATTATCAATTCGAGGTCGTGACGTTAACGCATTGTTACGTTCACGCATTTTGCCCGAGGTACGAAATACCCACATTTTGGAGTTGTCCTCGGAGTACTGCATTACAATTCAGGAGGCAGATCGACCATGAAAGTTCAAGGGTGGTGGCAGAATAGCTTGGCGCCTATAGGCGCCAAGCTATTCTGCCACCACCCTTGAACCATCATGGTCGAGCCATATCTTGCTGTGGTGTGTCGCGGGCAGAGTGAGTTAACCCCGAACTAATCAATCAATCTAATGTCCTGGCCATTTTCGAGCTTACAGTGTCTAGTGGTGAAACGATAGATCTACATGTAGGGTTTGTTTGTTTTGGTTCTTTTTTTAATTCAGCCACTGACCAGCGCCTCTGTGAGCAAATGTTTATCGGACCGACATGCACGACATGCCGATAATGAGCCGGGATGGTGTTTTCTAGTTGCAGGCCCAAACGTCCGTAACCTCCACATTGGTATCCAATGTCGGATCACCAGAGGTACGCCAAGCTAATCTGGCACTACCCTCGACGAATTATCATGGTGAATCCGTCTCCCGCCGTATAGACTCGGGGCTAAATGGATTAATTGCCATGGCAGGTTAGATCCGGGCTCTGCAACTTACCACTGTGATGTAGTCTATTCAGCCCCACGAAATCTGCCGTGTAGTCTATTCAGCCCCAGTTGTTTGTTGTTTTCTCCAATTTTCTGGCCCTCTGCACCGAGGTGATCAGGGACTATACAGCCCCAGGAAATCTGCCGTATATCTGTCAGCCTTCTCCACAGCAGGATCTCGCTGTGTGACTGGACCTCTCTCTCTCTCTCTCTCTCTCTCTCTCTCTCTCTCTCTCTCTCTCTCTCTCTCTCTCTCTCTCTCTCTCTCTCTCTCTCTCTCTCTCTCTCTCTCTCTCTCTCTCTCTCTCTCTCTAATCCAATAGTTTACATTTGTCACAGGGTCAGTAAAGTGGGTCGGATTCTTTTTCAGCTTCCGGCGATCACGTGATTTCACTGACTCAGTCGTTGAATGGCGGGTATATGAATTGTAGCCACCTGCGTGATTTCACATTCGTGCCAGCGGGACGTAAAAAAGGAAGAAGATAGATAGATAGACGTGATTTGCGGATAGTTTGCGGCGGTTTTTGTTTTGTTTTGTTTTGTTTTTTATCTTACCTGTGCTGATTAAATGTCATTTCGACCCCCTTCACCGCCGTGACAAATGCAGTGAACTCCCCACCCCCACCCCCCCCACCCCCCCCCCAAAAAAAAAAAAGGGCAAGAGACGCAGATCCTCATGCTTCCCCGCAGTTGCGGGGGCTCATGAGAATCTATGCCGCTTACTGGAATTACACGTATACGTATCCGCTGGCCTCATGGAGAAATAAATGACTTTCCAAAGGTGAGCCGGAGTGACGTTTCTGAAATGCTGCTAGTGAAAGGGTTTTCTAGCATATTCATCGGTCTCTCAGTTGATACGTATTACCGACTTTCAACCCATTCAGCCCTGACACACCTCACCCTCAGCAAAATGATACTGATCTATCACGACAGTTGAAAACGTTTAACCCATGATAATTCAAGGGTAGTGCCAGATTAGCTTGGCGCCTTCAGGCGCCAAGCTAATCTGGCACTACCCTTGAATTATCATGGTCAATCAATCTCCTGCTGTATGGTGTTGGCGCTAAAAAGGTTAGCGTGTAGGGCTTGGCATCTCTTTCCACGTCGAACGTTATTTCGAGTCAAAGACGGGGCACCGAAATAAAGGTCTGTTCAAAGTTTGACCCCAGCTGGGTGCGAACCAAGACCTTTTAGACGGGAGTCGAACACTCTACCACCTCATTTCCCCCATGATAGTTCAAGGTTGGTATCAGAATAGCTTGGCCGGCGTTAAGAACCGCGTGCCACCGCCCACACCTATGCTTTTCTCTCCGTCTAAAAGCCGCAATGCTCGGAATCTTCGGGGTTGACCCATTGAGTGCTAGTGGCAATGAACTTTCTGATATGAATGAGGCCAGCAAGAGGCATAGATCCACATGAGCCCCCGCAACTGCAGGGGCTCATGAGGATCTATGCCTCTTGCAGTTGAATGTTTCTCAGCCGTAAAAATCTGCAGGGATAAATGTAAATGCTTGCTTGCGTGGTGATGCCAAATAGGAGCTGTTCTTGCGCTAATAGCTTTTACCCACACAAAAAATGAGGAGAAAAAGAAAGTGCAACAGTGAAAGCAACTGCTAAAAGCGCTGGAATGTATCCACAGTAGACAGCAGACATCATCGATATAACTGACTCCAGTTTGTGTTGTGACGACAGATGATGTACACTTCTCATTGTTTTTGATACATTTTCGGGGAAAAAACAGAAACAGTAGAAAATGATTTAGTTGTCTTTTTAGAAAAATGAAATCCAGAACAAAAAGGTGACTGTCACCTTGTATCTTCTCACTCACAAGATAAGTAGCCACTAATTTGTATGCTTGTTTGTTTGTCTATTTTGAAAAAAAAAAAAAAAACGAAATATTAATAAATTGCGTTGTAATTGCCATTTCTAAGCCTGTTTCTTTCTCCGTTGGGTTCTTCTCTATGTTTTGAGAGTTTAACTCATTGAGTCCCAACTACGAAATACCCATATTTTGGAGTTGTCCTCTGAGGGCTGCATTACAATTTAGGAGACAGATCGACCACGATAGTTTAAAGTTGGTGCCAGAATAGCTTGGCGCCTATAGGGCAGAGAGTGTCGTCTGTCATGAAAGATCATCGTATAGGTGGAAAAAGCCGATCACCAATGGTCTTTAACTCCTTGACTGCCAAGAAAAAGTGAACACGATGCAGTTTCAAGAGACATTGACCCTCATGAGCCCCCGCAGTTGCGGGGGCTAATGAGGATCCATGCCTCTTGCTGACACCATTTCGTATCCATGTTCATGAGAATTATTTGGAGTGAAATTCACCAATGTTTCAAGAAAGAGAATATTATGCGTCAGCTGACAGTGAATTGGTTAACGGCACGTGGCCTCTCATACGGGTGGTCTCTCAAAACAGGTTCCGTTGTATTACGTCACTTTGATCCTATAGCTAAAGCCGCCCTCCGTCGCCTACCTGTAAACTGTTACGTTTTTAGGTCTGTCTGTTTCCTTTCGTGCACAATCTCTCCCACCAGACAATAGGTTTTGGCGACTGAGAGATGGCTTGCAACAGCAACAAAGAAATCCCAGATCGCCGGCCAAAAAAAAAAAAAAAAAAAAAGGCCGTTGGGTCGACATCGGCCGCATTGGGCTCACGCACGGACGTGCGCGAGCCCAATGTGGCCGAAGTCGGCCCGAATACCTTTTGCTAGCTCAGACAGTGTCTCGGTCTCCGCCGTTTCTGAGACCCCCGTGCTTTCGTGATGCTATCGTTTGTTTCAGAAAATAGTGTAGCTGGCAAGGGTCTTGACAGGGGAGCAAAAAAAGATAAACTGGAATTTATCCGGAATACAGCGGTTGCAGAAGATACGACGCAAAGCAACTTGCAGGAAGCATAGACTGTCATTTGCCCTCGTGCGGCTTGTTGTTGTTAGGGGTGGGGAGAGGAGGAGGGAGGCTCATGAGGGTCTATGCGTCTTGCTGGAGCAGTTCCTCACTTGGAAGAGGTCTCTAATGCTTCGTGCAAAGATTGGTTACCCGCAGGGCGCTGGTGTAACGCTGTAGTTCTTTTCTGGGAGTTCAAGTGCGATTGTTTCAGTAGAAGACAAAGTGCATGCGTCGTACTCTAAAGTGGTAGGGAATAAATGTCGGGGAATGATTGAGGTAATGGAGACATCGTAAAGCTGCGAGAGGGATGGATTCTCATGAGCACTGCAGCTGATTATAAGACCTGACTCCTTCCAGACGTGCCGCGTCCGGATATGCGGCAAAAAAGCCGCGTATCCGTATGCGGCACGGTCTCGAACGAGTTAATCCAAACCCAAAGCTGCACTTCCCAAAGTGTTGAGGTATCGCCTAACGACTATGTACCAACTGCAGGAGATTGTTTCACCGTGATAATGGTTGACCGTGATAATTGAAGTGTGTGCCGGAATAACTTGACGCATGACGGCGCCGAGCTAATCCGGCACTACCCTTCAATTATCACCGTCGATCCATCTCTTGGTGTAGTGCTTCGGGACTAACTGTCTTTTTATGAAAATTATGTCTCAGCGGTGAAAATTGTGTCTCGGCAGATTGGCACATGTATTGCAGAATCCGGGCCAAAACGGTGACTGCCAAGGGTGTAATATGCAGACACCTCCTCCCCCGCCACCTTCCGCCTCAAAAAACAAATCCCGACAAAGAAAGAATCACAGTCAGAAATGACAAGTACAGTGCAATTTAATAAATTTACACCCTTAAGTTTTTGAGCGTGTTTCTTTATTTGCTGTGAATTTCTCTGAAAATGTTTGTTTGTTGTTTTTTTTTACGGCCACCTGGAAGAGTTTGATAGATGTCGTGTTGGTGTTGATGGTAACGTTGGCTAGGGTTCGGGGTGGTTGCGGAGGTTTAAGGCAGTGTGTGTGTGTGTGTGTATGTGTGTGTGTGTGTGTGTGTGTGTGTGTGTGTGTGTGTGTGTGTGTGTGTGTCTGTGTGTGTGTGTGTGTGTGTGAGAGAGAGAGAGCATGTGTCCGTGTGTGTGTATGGGTGTGCGTGTGTGAGCGTGTGTGTGTGTGTGTGCGTGTGTCTGTGTGTGAGCGTGTGTGTGCGTGTGTGTACGTGTCTTGTGTGCATGCGTGCGTGCGTGTGTGTGTTTGTGCGTGCATGCGTGCGTTTGTGCGTACGTGCGTCTGTGCATGCGTGCGTGCGTGTGTGTGTACGTATGCTTGTATTCAACATGTGTGTATGCTTTAAATGTCCTACAAGCGCATGTGTTCGTTTATCTGTTTGTCTGTACGCACGTTGCTTGTGTTTGCTCGGGTGTTACGTATGTGTTTGTGTGTGTTTTCAACACCTGCTTCTGTTTCTGTCTGTCTGTCTGTCTGTCTGTTGTCCGTCTCACCGTTTCTCCGTCTGTTTTATTGTCATTTCAAAGTGAGTTTGCGTGCATGTGTCGGTGCTAATTTTGCGTCATTTGCGTGTTTGTTTCTTCAAGTTGAGCAAGTGCAGATTCGATCAGAAAGAAAGAAAGGCTCGCAGCCCAACATATACTGACGAGAAAAGAAATGAGACGTTTTCGGAACCATCGAAAACACTAAAGTGTCCTGTACATCACACACTAAAGTGTTCTCTACATCACACACTAAAGTGTTCTCTACATCACACACTAAAGTGTTTCCAATGGTTCCAAAAACTTCGCATTTCTTTTGCTCGTCAGGTTTTTTGTGTGTGTCTGTGGGTTTTTTTAATCATGAAAGTGAAAAGCTGAGCAACTGTTTTCCAGCAACATCTAGATAGCAAATGCGTGTGTCTGTAGACGCTAGTGGTTGTGTCTAGAAAAGTCCTCGACTAAATCCCTGGTGATTCCCTCAGTCTGAGGATGTAAATAGCACCCAGCCAACAAGAGGCATAGATTCTCATGAGCAACTGCAGGGGCGTATGAGCATCTATTCCTCTTGTGTCTTAAGATGCTTATTTTGTGTGTCTAATATAGAAACGTTTAAGCAGCTGATGGTCTATCTCAGATATCTCAAGTATTTCTGCCAGAGTCATAGATTCTCATGAGCCGCTGCAGGCGCAGGGGATCATGAAAATCTGTGCCTCTTGCTGACACACCTCGACTTCGTTTACATCCACGAATTAAGAGAGTTTTCCGACTTGGTCGACCACTTCCTAGTGTTTTGGTTGGCTTCAATGCACATTTGGGACTACACCAGCTTGCAGCATTCTTTGAGCGACCTAGCTTAGAAACACTGTTTTATGTAGAAATTCACACCTACGCGCCTTCCCCGGGAATTTCAGGAACGTGAATGGTGCTTATTTCTCTAATATAGCCCCAGAAGTGTCCACACACTGGTTATCGCCCTCGATTCGCTACCGCTAATCAGCGGTAGCGAATCGAGGAAGACAGCCATTCTGGGAGTGCCCGTATATGTGACTGAACGTAATGCTGTTTATCATGTATGTATCTAGATGTAGATTATGATAGTCAGAGTCTGTCTTAGCATTTCAGTTCATTAACTCATTCGAGACGTGCCGCCTCCGGATACGCGGCTTAAGCCGCGTATCCGGAGAAGGCACGTCTCGAATGAGTTAATAGTTCATGTCGGATTGGTTTCGTTCTTTGGTTCGCTGGTTCGTTATTTCGTACGTTCAGTCATTTGTTGATTTGTTCCTTAATTCTGTCCTTCCTTCCTTCCTTCCTTGCTTATTTCTTTCGATCGTTCGTTGTTTCCTTCGTTCGTTATCTTAAAGTTGGCTGGTTAGTTCGTTCGTTCGTTTGCTCGTTGGCCGATTGGTTAGTTGGCTTATTGTGTTTGTTTTGTCGCTGTCGTTTGGTGGGTTTTGTTGTTGTTGTTGCTGCTGTTGTTTTTGTTGTTCAGTGTCATCGTCGTCTTTGTTCTTGTTGGTCTTGTTGCTGCTTTATTTGTTTTTTGTTGTCTTTTTACTATTTTTTATTTATTTGTTTGGGGGAGGTGTTTGCATTTTTTACGCCCATCGCCTCATGCAGTATTGCCACCCCAAAGTGACCCCGAGTCGTTCTAGCGTACATCAAGTTGCCCATGGTCGGTCTGGCGTGCAGAGTCATTCTGGCCTTTTGCACAGGGATTGCCACTCCGTATCCAGATTAAGCAACACTGAACGATGATAACGTGTTTCCTAAATAAATAATGAAAGTCAATTGGACGAATCATGACTGGTTTGTGCTCCGTCACGGACCACCCACAGCCGCTTGAAAACACACGCATTCCGAACTGAACTCATGGAATAGCGGGAACATCTGATTTGGCAGGACAAATATTTGATATTTTCTCTCCAAGCCGCGTGCGCTGTACTGCATGTGTAAACTTTTACCCCGTCCCCATGCCACTGGACGCATATTTTGTTTCTGAAATCTGTATCCAATCAGCGACCAAAAGCCACGACCGTCCGAGGAACGTGGATAGATATTGATCTCGGCAAGAGGCATAGATCCTCATGAGCCCCCGCATTCGCGGGGGCTCATGAGGATCTATGTCTCTTGCAGTCGGATCGCGTTCACTTTTTCACGGTAGTGAATGGTTAACCTCTTTGTGCAAGCAGCCACCAGTAATGTTCACAGCGCCGGTGGCTGCATTCTTGGTAAAGGGGGTTAACTTATTCGAGACATGCCGCAAACGGGATACGCGGGGGTTTTTTTGCCGCATATCCGTATGCGGCAAGTCTATAAATTTGAGGCATACTCTTTTTTATTCTTAATTAATACTTCGGACTGTGAGCGATTATACTATGAAGAATGTGAAAAGATGGCACGGGCTTTAACACTGAGAATCATTTGTAACAAAATGTAAGCTGGCTAGTGTGTGAATCTGGACCTAATGCCTTCGAGCTGTAAGGTCCAAAATCACAGAGGGAACACACATTAAGCACGCTTTCATTCCTTTCCTTTCTGTGCTCACGAAAGAAGTATGTAGCTGATAAAAGAACAATATTACTTGCGTGGGGATGTGTTTCATGAAATTGTCAATGTGTCACATTCTTTTTGAACGCAGAGCAGCTCTAAGCCCTTTGGCTGCACGTAGCTCTTTTTGTCGAGGTGATTCCTGTAGGAATCACCTCGACAAAAAGTGCTACGAACAGCCAAAGGGTTATGATTCATCGCATATGGGTTCTCGATGTTGTCTTGCCTCAAATAAAACTCTCTTTGCCCGGTTTTTTTGGTGCTTTTGTTGTTGTTGTTGTTGTTGTTGTTGTTTTATTGTTTTTTTGTTTTTTGTGTTTGTTTGTTTTTTACAATTTCCATGTCAGCAAGTGCAGCATACGAAGGTTTAGTTTCTACTGCCCCTGGCTCGAGCCGTTGGAGTTCTCGTTCGTACAGTGGATAGAAGTGCCGAAAAGTCTTTCATTTTACGACATTCACAATTCACTCATTCAACTCCGACACGCCACGGCAAGACATGGATAGAACGTCTGATAGTTCAAGGGTTGCGACAGAATAGCTTGGCGCCCATAGGCGCCAAGCTATTCTGGCACAACCCTTGAACTATCACGCTCGATCTGTTTCCGCAAGTGTAATACAGTCTTCAGGAGGGCAACTTCAAAATTTGCGGATTTCGGTCCTGGAGCAGAATGAGTTAAGGTTAGCCTTTTTGCCCAGCTTTATTGTATGACATAAGTAAAACATTTATACAGGCGGAAAGATACTGCGATCTATTAATCTGTCATTGCCTTGGTGCGCAGGTCCCTTTCTGACAGCGGGGGAAGATGAAGGGGGGGGGGGGGGGGGTTGACGAGTCCGAAATGGCTCAGGCGCTTAAGCGTCGGAGCAAGAGAGCGAAGCGAATCGCCGGGTCGTGGGTTCGAGTCCCCGTTCCGGCCCCGGTAGCTGGACTCGCAATCCAGGGAAAAAAGACGGGCTTGTTCCATAGCAAAAGCTATAGATTTCTCTGTCCCCCATAACCCGCCCGTCAGGGCCGTCCATTATCACTTCGGTGCCATGGACTTTAAACCCCGAACTAACCAACCAACCATGATAAAGGGGGGGAGGGGCGCGGGAGGGGGGGGGGAGCCCCGTGCACGAATAAGAATTGGTAACTTCGGGAGGGTGTGCATGCGGGGAAGGACGGAGGCGGGGAGGAAGTGTGGAGTCAGTGTCAACGGGGGGGGGGGGGGGGGGGGATATGAAAATTTAAAAAATTTAAAAAAAAAAAAAAATCTTTTGACACATGTTAACTGTGCGCACTTTCTCTTCTCCCGCCTCCCCCCTCCCCCCACCTCCCCCCATGAAAAGCGGTTACGTGAACCTCGCCAGCTCAGAATGCAACCTCTGACACCCGATTACAAGCGCCTTTCACACGGGTAGTGCTTCAATATTGACACGGTATTGAGTTAAACGCTCCCTTCACACTGGTTCATTGACAGTGGGGATTAGGGAGGAATTTGCCTCACTCGTTAGGGTCAAGATCAAATGACTGACACGAACATGAAAATTGTTTAAAGCGGCTGTTCCTGTCTGCGCCTGTGTGTGAATGTTTAAAGGAACCCTGCTCCCGGCAATATCTCCTTACTTTGACAGATATTCGTAGTATGTAGTATGTCTTGCAACACTGCCGGACAAAAGAACTGACTTAACTTATTGATTGTGGATGTCGTAAAGGGATCACAGTACTAAAATGTCCTGTACTTTGATAAATGTTCTTAGTATGCCTTACAATATTGCTGGACAAAACAGCTAACTTAAAATTATTAAATTTACAATACAATACAATACAATACAATACAACTTTATTGTCTGTTCGAGTCAAGGCACGACAGAAATTTGCCTTTCGGCTCGTCATGAAACAACAATATAAGACATTAACAAACGCTACAAGAACATATCATGAAAAATTATCATTGCAGCAATCTATCACAAGCAATCTGTCACAAGCAATCTGTCACAAGCAATCTGTCACAAGCAATCTGTCACAAGATGGGAGGTAATGTTAAGTAGTCCATACTTATCGCGGCGTTATTAACGAGAGTTCAAAATCGAGACAGCATTTGGAATAAAAGACTTCTTAAATACATTCTTTTTGACAAGTGGCATGTTGAAACGTCTGCCTGATGGTAGCATTTGAAACTGATTAGATAGTGGGTGACGAGGATCATTGACAATGCTAGCAGCTATCCTTCGGACAGCTCTTTGGTACAGATCATCTACTGGGTACTGTCCTAGGCCAATGATCTTCTCAGCTGTTCTGACGATACGTGACAGCCGGCGGCAAAAGGTCGTAAAATGAAAAACGTTTCTTCTTCTCCTTTGAACTCAGAAGATCAACATCGAAGCGCACAAAAGGTACTAGAAAACCTCTGTTACGTGTGCCTGTTTATATGGGTTCTGAACAGAATGCTAGAAAAGTCATAGCGTATGCAAGACAACATTGAGAACTCGTTGCATCGGCAAATTTTAGCAACCAAAGATCATCCTGGAGCAGATAGTCTGGTTTTGTATTGTTTTTTGTTTTCTTTTTAATTTAAAAACTGTAAAACTAACATGCGATGCTTACATTGTGCAGACGTCTTTTACCTCTGAGCTCCTTTAGTAATATGTCATAATTATGTGCGCGTGCCAGAGACAACTTCCTGAAATGAGCTTATTCAAGACGCTCGGCATCAATAGGTGCGAAAGTGTCGTATAGCGACACTTCCTCACCTATTGATGCGGAGCTCGTCAAATGAGTTAAAGGCGTGATCTCATTGCTATGAGTGTAGTGTACTGTGCTCTGCGTCACAATTTTTAAAAATAAGAGTTCCTGTGCACGGCTTGTTATCGCTAAGGACACAAGCACTGTTAGTTTGTATTGAACCGGTTTCTTCGTGCCCGGAGCCGTCCGACTAGTATCAGCCCTCCGAATATGCTGTCATGTTTCTTATTGGTTGATTTACAATAATATGCATATCTTGTATGTAATGATTCATCGAATTGTATGACAAGTTGCTCGTTACCTTTACCCGCCCTCCACCCAAGCTGGCACCTTAGTGGATGGTTTAGTTTCATTACTAATAATTATATACTATGCATGTACATCTCGACCAATATTATACCTGTACACCTTTGCAGAACTATGTCAGGAAGTTCGCAAGCATTGTCAACTTTACATAAAATGCATTCTGATTTCAACTATCAGTTATGTATTAAATGTATTGCTTTGACCGGAAGTATTTACACACTCTGTATTCTTGTAAACTTGTTCTTGTTAGTTGGGGCACGTTCGTGTGTGCACTGAGTAAGCGCACGTTTGGGCATTTTCACCCACCAAAAACTAATTTGACTTGACCTTGGAACTCTCTTCTTGTCTTCTTATTGATGACGCAATTAGTGCATGCTGTTATGTGAACGCCCAGACATGTGACATCACACTGTGATATGTTATGCAACGTCTGTGTATGGACTTGCAGATTACTGTGTCTACTTTGTGTTTGACTACTTGATGTTAGGATAATGTAATAAGTGTGAATGAAGCCACGTGAATGCCTTTTTCGTTCGAAGTGCGGAATAAACCGGTTGTTCACACGGGAATATCCGTTTTAGTAATATGGGGGAATGGGGTGGGGTTGAGGGGGCGATGGGGGGAATGAAGGTTGTTTGTTTTGTGATATTTGTAAGGAACGTATGTTTAACTGAGCAGGTTATTTCTATCGACGAGATTCGTTCAGGAATTTTATTCTCAAGTGTAATCCTACATGAGTGTGTGCCCATCTGTGCTTGAAAATCCCTTTCAAGCGCTAAAAAGGACACAATTCATGTTGGATTACACTTCGTGGTGAATGGGCCAGTCCTGAGCCTGTGAGCTCGAAGACACTGTTATTTTTTAATCCTTTGGCTGTCGGTAGCGTTTTTGGTGACAGTTAACCCTTTGGCTGTCGGTAGTGCTTTTGGTGACACAGTTAACCCTTTGGCTGTCGGTAGTGCTTTTGGTGACACAGTTAAACCTTTGGCTGTCGGTAGTGCTTTTGGTGACAGTTAACCCTTTGGCTGTCGGTAGTGCTTTTGGTGACAGTTAACCCTTTGGCTGTCGGTAGTGCTTTTGGTGACAGTTAACCCTTTGGCTGTCGGTAGCGCTTTTGGTGACACAGTTAACCCTTTGGCTGTCGGTAGCGCTTTTGGTCGCGGCGATTCCTGCAGGATCGCCGCGACCCAAAGCGCTACCGACAGCCAAAGGGTTAACTGTGTCACTTGTGTAATCCGATTAACTCATTCTACCCCAAGACCGAAATCCCCAAATGTTGCCGTTGTCCTCCGAAGACTGCAATGCAGTGCAGGACACAGATCGACCATGATAGTTCAAGGGTGATGCCAGAATAGCTTGGCGCCCATAGGCGCCAAGCTATTCTGGCCTCACCCTTGAACTATCATGGTCGATCCTTATCTTGCTGTGGTGTGTCTGGGGTAGAATGAGTTAAATGATTGAGTCGTTCATCCTCTCTTATCACACTCTAGATCTCCTTTCTCCCCCCCCCCCCCCCTTCCTCTCCTCACCACGTCATCTACGCTACATACACTTTCAGGTTTATGAACTGCCCGATGAGCAGCATGGCCTCGGTCCGACATCGGCTTCAGTTGGACCTCGCACAGTCGAGAACTGTCCAACTCACGCTGACGCGGGACCGAAGACATTTTGTTTACCGAGTGGATACGTTCAATTATGAAAAGAAGGAGGAAGGGAGTGGGGGAAGTTAGCGAGGTTCGTCGGGCCCACGATGGCCGTAGTGGGCCCGCAGACGTTTTTGCTACTGGGGTTGGCGGATAGAGAGGGAGGGTGGATGGGAAAGGGGGAGGGTTTGAGGGTACGTGGATGGATGAGGGAGAGAGAGAGAGTTAGTGGAGGGACGGGTTGGGTGTGTGAGTGAGTGAGTGAGTGAGTGAGTGAGTGAGTGAGTGAGTGAGTGAGTGAGTGAGTGAGTGAGTGAGTGAGTGAGTGAGTGAGTGAGTGAGTGAGTGAGTGAGTGAGTGAGTGAGTGAGTGAGTGAGTGAGTGAGTGAGTGAGTGATATTTTTACGCGTTGCTTGCAGCAGAGTTGATGGCAAGGGTTACGCTGTACTAAGAATTGTGTTTTTAAACAGACAAGTATTAAAGTCAGACTCGGATTTCATTACTGCAAACTGTCAAAGTAATGTGGTGTTGCGTACTATTAGGGAACAAAATTAACTCATTGGAGACGTGCCGCCTCCGGATACGCGGCATAAGCACATATCGTAATTACCTAACGCAACGTCACCTTTAACAAACTACATGTGACTATCAGCATGTTGTTTATTTGTGTTGCAGGGCAGCGGCGGTGCTGATATTACAAGTTTGCGCCTGGTCCGTCAAAGCACGGTCATGGGTAAGTGACTACAGAATTCATCTTGAAAGGTCACACTAGGCCAATAGCATGTACGTGGGGAGCTCGATAAGTTTCTGGATGTGTTTTATTGCGAGGTTTAGCCACAAGTGTGTGATTTTGCCAGCTTGTAGAGCAACTTCTTTGGAGATCGCATCCCCACCCCCACCCCGGCCACCACCACCACCACAACCACCACCACCACCACCACCCCCACCCCCACCCCCACCCCCACCCCCGTCCCCCTCTTAGCTAACTGCATATCGATGGTGTTCGATGCAACCTCGTAACTAACAAGTTTGTAGACAAAAAACAAAGATAAAAAAAACATTTACTCAGAATGTGTGATCCGATGCTGTCCTCCAAGGCAGAGAAGAACCCAACGGATAAAGAAACACGCTTAGAAAAGACAGTTACAACACAATTTATTAATACTTCTGGTAAAAATCCTTCTTCAAAATAAGCAAACAAACAAATATAGAGATCAATCGCTACTTATCTTCATTATCGCAGAAGGAATGTGGCAACATTCCTTCTGCGGTAATGAAGATAAGTGGCGACTGATCTCTATATTTGTCTGAGTAATAGTAATAAATTGTGTTGTAACTGTTTTTTTCCAAAGCGTGTTTCTTTCTCCGTTGGGTTCGTCTCTGCATTTTACACGCTTGGCAGTCACCTTTTTAGTCTGGAGTGCGGGTTTTTTTCCAAGGCGGTTATGCGCACGTCCTGCTGATCTGCAGGTTCCGGATTTTGTCGGATAGTCGGAAAATAATCAAAGGAGACATCCGCATCAAAACAGGATTTAGTGCCAAAATGTCACTTACGAGGTTGCACGCGAACACCTGCATATGCTGATGGGCGTCATGTGCAATGTTTTACCTGTACACATGGACATCATATCTGAGAGATTGTTTTACCTTTACACTCGGACATAAGGCTGGATAGTTATTGATGTCTGACGGTTGCAAGGAAGTGCAATGAGCCGTCTGCAGAGTCAGACTAGTTCACAAAAACACCTGTCCAGGTGTGATATTCATAAACGTGGAGCTACACTGTTGGCCTGGGGTCAGATGAATAAGTGAGCTTAGTCTATGCCGGAAGTCTTAGCTTACTGTCCTGACTGTAGGCTAAGACTTCTGGCGTAGACCAAGCCGACTGTTTCAGTCCAAGTGCATGCATGCGAAGCAAGGTGTATCAAACCGGCATTCCTTCATCAACGGTGACGCGCGTTCGTCTTTTAGAAAGAGAGATCCGTGAAAACAAACAGGATGCAGTACTCAGTACCGTCTGCGAGAAGGCACAGATACCATGCACCCCCGGCTACAGGCTGCAGGAGCTCATGAATATGTGTGCCCTTTTGCTGAAGCAATTTCCCTCTGACAAAAAAAAAATAAAATAAAGAATAAAATAAAATAAAATAAACAGTTGTTTTATGGGGCAGGAGGAGGGGGGGGGTGGTCCAGCTCATTCCCCCGAGTAAAACTGAATCGAACACCACCCAGCTGCATGAGGCATAGATCCTCATGAGCCCCAGCAGCGCAGTGGCTCATGAGGATCTATGCCTCTCGCTGACACCACTTTGTATCCGGGGAGCTGGGCAGCTCAGGTGGAAGCGCGTTTGTTCGACTCTCGTTCGATGGGTTGCGAGTTGGAACCCAGCTGGGGTCAAATTTTGTTCAGGCCCTATTCGGTGCCCCGCCTTTCGAATCTTCCTCGCGGTGAACGAAAGAAGTTCTAGCCGCTTAACTTTTAACTCTCTTAACCCCACGGCCGCATTTCCAAATTTTGGGAGGCGTTGTCTAACAACTGTGTACCAGTTGTAGGAGATGGATTGATCATGATAATTCAAGGGTAGTGCCAGATGAGCTTGGCGCCTTCAGGCGCCAAGCTCATCTGGCACTACCCTTGAATTAACATGATCAGTCCATCTCCTGCTGCAGGGTCCCGGGGCTTAATGGGTTAACGGTTTGTTTGTTGTTGTTTTTTCAATTTGTGTCCATGTTTCTTTTAGGGCTGGAGATTTTGGTCGTTGATTTTGCGATGATTTCAAACATAGAATCTGCGCTCACCGGCACTGAGGGAGTTAACTATGCAGATCTGTTAATGAAAAAACATGAGTTCATATACATATGTGCACGTGCTTTTTTTTTTTCAGATGCGTGCACATTTTGGATGAGTGGTAATGTGTCTTGTTTTCATTCCTACATCACACGACCAATCCCTATAGCGCAAACTGTACCACATGACCGAGCTACAAAAACCCTTGTAGCGACAAATGGCGGACTTCTTTTAGTCCTATTGAGACGCATCTTGGATGCGAATTTTGTTCTATAAAAGATCACCAAAACGTTCTAAAGTTTTTAAAAAAAAAGTTACTTAGTGTTGTTCGAAACGACAATCACACTACTGGAGACGGCAACGTCATGGACTGTTTAAATTACGTCATGTCTATTATGTATAAATGTATATTCTTTGACGTCAGTCCTGTTTGGCGTGATCCAGGTCGGAAGATTTCTTCTTGATTTATTTTACGAAAATAGGGGAGGAATGAAAACAAATACGTTATTGCTAGCAGGGGCTTGCTGCACCGACCCTTGTAGGCCTTCGGGAGTCTAAAGGAGAAATTGTACCCCTCAGTCTCCCATTGTTCGGGAGGTCGAAGGAACCATTGTACCCCTCAGGCCTTCGGGGTATAATGGTTCCTTTGACCTCCCTCAGGCCTACAAGGGTCCGTGTAGCAAACCCTTGCTACCAACAACTTATATTGTTTTCATCCCTACGTCACTCGACCAATCTTTTTGGTGCAAACTATACCACATGACCGAGCTAAAAAAAAAAACGCTTGTAGCGACTAATGGCGGACTTTTTGTAGCCCTCTTTCTGACGCGTCTTGGATGCCAGTTTTGTTCTATAAAAGATCACCTAACGTTGTAAAGTACACAGTTACTTAGTGTTGTTCGAAACAACAGGCACACTACTGGGGACAGCACCGTCATGAAAGATTATAAATTACGTCGTAAGTCTATTATGTATCAAAATATATTCCTTTTACGTCAGTCATGTCTGGCGCGATCCAGGTCGGAAGATTTCTTCTAGATTTCTTTTACGAAAATAGTGGAGGAATGAAAACAAATACGTTAGTGGTAGCAGGGGCTTGCTGCACGGACCCTTTTAGGTCTTTGGGAGTCCCAATGAGCCATTGTACCCCGGCGGGGTACATTAGTTCCTTTGACCTCCCTCATGCGAGAGCTAAAAACTATAAGGTCCCAGCTAAATCCAGAGCAGAAAGATGAATTCCACGCGTGTAGGATGCAGAGAATAATCCAACGAAAAAAGAAAGACGCTTAGGAAAGACAGTTACAACACAGTTTAGTTCATTGTGTTGTAGCTGTCTTTTCTAGGCGTGCTTCTTTCTTCGTTGGGTTATTCTCTATGGGCCAATTATGCAATGACGAATCAAGATGAATCATACTTTTGTGAAACTCATCATCTCTTCTCACCGAACTGCAGCCACCAAAATGAGCAAGCATGAGATATAAGATATAAAAATAATTTGAAATTATTTTTTAAATCTTGTCCACCCTGTTAAACACTTCACCGCTGAAAACCATTCAACTTCAAGAGGCATAGGTCATCATGAGCTCCCGCAATCGCGGGGGCTCATGAGGATCTATGCCTCTTGTTGAAATCACTTTGTATCCACCCCTGGGGTTCGTTGGCGTTGAATTAACGAAGATTTCTAAAACGCAATCTGCGTCCACTGACGGTGAAGGGGCTAACACCCGCAATAAAAAAGAAAAGAAATACGCTTAGAAAGGACAAACACAACACAGTTTATTACTGAATTTCGGGTTCAGCCCCTTTTTACAAAATGGACATTCAGACAGAAATAATTTACAACGCAATACTTATATTCCTTATAGGCAAGAAACGGGTGAAAACCCGAAAATCTCATGAAAAGCTGTATTGAACTTGTCCTTTTTAAGTGTGTTTCTTTCTCTTTGGAGATGTTTTTAATTATTATTTATTTATTTTTAAGTCTCCTTTTTGTATGGATTTTGCTCTCTTACGTGTTTCTTTTTTTTTAATTAATTATATAAACATTACGATCTCCCAGAACTGTTCTCTCGCTTTTTCTGTTCCAAAGTCAAAACAATACGTGACAACATTGACAAATGTGATGATGCTTTGACATCTTGCTCATTTGACTCTGTTTTGCTGGCGCTCCTCTTGCATGCTTCAGTCCAGTGACTGAAAAGGTAGTGCTAGACACCATGAGTAAGATGTCTCTCAAGACCTGTGATCTAGACCCTGTGCCTTTGTCCCTTCTTTTTGAATGTAAAGATGTAATTGTACCAGTTGTTACAGCTATTGTAATTGAGTCCCTCTTGCACGGCACTGTACCTACCTGTTTCAAACTGCAATTGTTAAGCCGCTCTTAAAGAAACCTTCACTTGATCCCAACAGTTTGAAAAACTACAG
The DNA here is from genome assembly GCA_036245525.1 of Semisulcospira habei. Taxonomy (NCBI): domain Eukaryota; kingdom Metazoa; phylum Mollusca; class Gastropoda; family Semisulcospiridae; genus Semisulcospira; species Semisulcospira habei. Next base: position 62,979,889 of record BTPG01000001.1, read on the forward strand.
ACCCGTATCCAACCTACCTTTTCTTTCAAAGCTTCTGGAAAAGATAGTGCTCACACAGCTGCTAGACCATATCAAGAATAATGGTCTGTGGCATGTGTTTCAGTCAGCATATAGGTCTGGTCATTACACGGAGACAGCATTGCTGCGTGTTGTGAATGACCTACTTGCTGCTAGCGATGAAGATCTAATCTCTGTTCTGACTCTGCTCGATCTGAGCGCTGCATTTGATACCATTGACCATGACATTTTACTTGCCCGCCTTCGTGATTTGTTTGGCATTCAAAGCACTGCACTGAAATTTTTCCAGTCCTACTTTGTTGGTCGCTTGCAGATGGTTTCAGTGGCAGGATTTGAGTCCCACCCTGTTGAGCTGCTTTGTGGCGTTCCACAGGGGTCGGTCTTGGGACCTGTTCTTTTTACTTTGTATACACAGCCCCTGTCGCATGTCATTGAGCGTCAGTTTGTTTCTTATCATTTATATGCAGATGATACAGAATTGTACAAACACTCCCTTCGCGAACATGTTGATCGGATGGTGCAGTCTATGGAGGCTTGTATTTGTGATTTTCAGAAGTGGACCGCACAGAACAAGCTCCAGCTGAACAGTGACAAAACTGAGTCCCTCCGAATGACGTCCTCCTCTACGTGCAGTGCTAATCTTCCTGAGTCAATGATGGTGGGCGAGAGCGCCATCTCCTTTTCTAGCTCGGCCCGTAACTTGGGTGTTATTTTTGACAACAGGCTGACAATGAAGGAACAAGTGAAGAAAGTTTGCCAGCTTGCCTTCATTGAACTCAGAAGGATCAGCACTGTTCGACATCTGCTGACTGTTGAAGTTACCAAAACACTTGTTACCTCTCTTGTGCTGTCCCGAATAGACTATTGCAATTCTCTTTTGTCCGGTGTTTCGCAAAATCTTCTTGACCAAATCCAGAGAGTCATGAACTGTGCTGCACGTCTGAATTTTCGTGTACCGAAACGTGAACACATTATGCCTCTACTAGCTGATTTGCACTGGCTGCCAGTTTCATACAGAATTCAGTATAAAGTCTGTGTTATTTGTTTCAACATCATCTCTGATTCTGCCACTCCTTGCTTATCTGATCTTGTCCAGCTGTATACACCGTCCCGCTCACTACGCTCTGCTTCAGACACTCGTGTTTTCCGTATCCCTAGACGTAATATGGTCACTCAAGGTCGTCGTGCATTTTCGTATTTTGATCCCATTACATCCCAGCTGATGTGCGTCACTCATCATCTCTTTCCATTTTCAAATCCAAGCTTAAAACTCACCTTTTTTCTGTTGCATATACGTAAAGACCATTTTGTCTGCCGGCTCATCATGTGTGTGTGTGTGTGTGTGTGAGAGAGAGAGAGAGAGAGAGAGAGAGAGAGAGAGAGAGAGAGAGAGAGAGAGAGAGAGAGAGAGAGAGAGAGAGAGAGAGAGAGAGAGAGAGAGAGAGTTTTCTGCTCCTTGTAAATCAATGTATTTTTGTTGTTGTATGTGCTTGTTTTTGTATTTTGCTTTGTGTTTCATTACTGTGATTGTAAAAAGCCTAGAGCACCTTGGCAAATTACCTTTATTATTATTATTATTACGTACCATGGCCCACACCGAGACAGACACAAACATGTTCTTGACTGACTACCTGTTTTTTATGTATCTCAATGGAATGCTCTCTTCGGGAAATTTGAATTGGTTTCGCAGCTGACTATACTTTTAACCTCTCCATTGTCTAGAAAAGGTGAACGCCACCCAGCTGCAAGAGATATAGATCCTCATGAGCCCCCACAATTCTATGCATCTTGCTAAAATCGCTTTGTATCCACGTTCTTATGACGACTGTTGATCTTTGTTGTTGAATTTACAATTTTTTTTCAGTTTTCAATCTGCGCCCACTGGTAGTGAAGGCAGCTAACCCATATCATACTGAGGCTAAAAGCTTCAAATTTGTACACTGCCATATGCAAGCTACATTATAGTACTTACAGATAAGGATATAGACCAATGGCTTTAGTTCAAGGGTGGTGCCAGAATAGCTTGGCACCTAGAGGCGCCAAGCTATTCTGGCACTACCCTTGAACTATTTTAGTTCAACTTATTTCACACATATATTCCGAATTATAATGGTTAAAAGACTCTTCAAATAAATAACTTAAAACTTTCCTGAGTTTTATCTCAGCTGGATTTAGACTGAGAGAGAATATTTCCACACTCCTTATAATTATTCCAGAACATTCTTTAACACATTCGTTTACGCCGAGTATTCGGATGCAGCGCGTCTCGAGTCCAAGGTTCACTTTCTTTATATTCCAGAACATTCATTAGCACAGTCGAGACGTGCCGCATCCGGATAAGCGGCGTTTGCGCCGCGTACCCGGATGCGGCACGGTTCGAATGAGTTAACCCATGATCACTCCCCTTTCACAAACTGACTTCTCTCCCCTTTCACAAACAGTCTTCATGCCTCTTTCACAAACTGACTTCATTCCCCTTTCACAAACTGACTTCTATCCCCTTTCACAAACTGACTTCACTCCCCTTTCACAAACTGACTTCTCTCCCCTTTCACAAACTAACTTTGCTCCCCTTTCACAAACTTCAGACTCACCTCTCCAAACTGACAGCGTTCCTTTCTTCGCCCCACTGTTAGTTACGCGTATTGGCCTCTGTCCTGTAGAACCAGCGAGAATCCACACCCAACCACTCAAGGCTCAATCCCCCCCCCCCCTCCCCCCTTCCACAACGCACATGGAGGTTCGTTTGAAGTTTGATGACCTGTAAAATCTTTCGCTCGGCGGGGGAGTCTTCTGCCCTATGAATGCGAAAGGCAGTAAGTCCATTTTTGTGAAAAGCGAGATTTTCATCGCGTTGCAATGAAAATCTCGCTTTTTACAAAAATGGGCTTGCTGTGTTTTGCCTTCACAGGCTTCGCAGGGCAGACGGCGCAGTATTAAGACTAGATCCTACAAATAACGCTTCATAACCTCGGGTAGATATGGTCAGGTGAGTTAGTGGCAGACAGGATCGTACAGGCAGATGATGATGATGATGATGACGACGGTGGTGGTGGTGATGATGATGATGATGATGACGGAGATGATGACGATGATGATGATGATGATGACGGTGATGATGACGACGGAGTTGATGATGATGATGATGACGGCGATGATGATGATGACGACGGAGTTGATGATGATGATAACGATGATGAAACTTTATTATCAACGGTAAAACGTATGAGAGTTTGCAAATCGGCATTTTCCAAAGTTTCCTGTGCTTTCATCTACAACACAGGACAAAGAGGGAACAAACACATACATCAACACACACACACACACACACACACACACACACACACACACACACACACACACACACACACGCACACACACACACACACACACACACATATATATATATATATATATATATATATATATATATATATATATATATATATATATATATATATATATATATATATATATATATATATATATATATATATATATATATTAAATAATCTAAATCTAACACCGTATTAACTCATTGTGCCCGAGGTACGAAATGCCCACATTTTGGAGTTGTCCCCTGAGGACTGCATTACAATCCAGGAGACAGATCGACCATGACAGTTCAAGGGTGGTGGCAGAATAGCTTGGCGCCTATATAGGCGCCACGCTATTCTGCCACAATCCTTGAACTGTCATGGTCGAGCCATATCTTGCTGTGTCGCGGGCACAATGAGTTAAGGATTACGTCGGCTTCACTAGAGTTCTTTAACCAAATCTAAAATATCTATAAAGTCAGCAAATATGCATGCATGCATACTGTCACCTGGTCAATGCACTGTTATACGACGAATTACGCTATTAACGTGCGCTGGTCTGTGATTTTGGACCTTACGGCTTCCAAAATCACAGACCGGCGCAAAATTACAGACTGTACGCGCTGCCTTCTGTGCTTGATACAAAACATATGCCAGTGAGATGTGGGCTCTTTGTACTTGCCATAACGTGCATAATCACGTTAGTGTGTCAGTAAATTCGTTTGTCGTCGGCTTCACGCCACATTGTCGTTCAGTCACTCCATTTTCCGACACTGTGATTGGTCAGCATCTAAAAATCGCAGGGGGTTCAATGCCCCAATGCCTACCTCCTAGAACCATTGCAGTACCTGTAATTTTTAATCAGCTGGCCAATCCACAATTCTAGTATCGCGCACGAATCTGTCCTAGGTCTTTCGTCTGAACGCTTAGATCAGGGCTGTCCGGCAGCTTACATCTTAAATTACCGGAAAACACAAAGATGAAATGGTGGTAGACGATAGGGAAATAAAAGAATTGTCCCTTATTTCGGCATGACTCAAGCGGTGAGCACACTACACAAGTGCTACACAAATGTGGTGCAATTCAAACTCTGAACTGAGACAGCTCGAAACTTTCCATTGTGCTCCATGTCAACATGTATGCTGTTTAGAAAGCAAAGTCTGTTGCCAATCGTGCAGTAAGACAGAAAGAGAAAAAAAGAAATATAATGTGACAGATCTATGGCATTTCAGTTTCTGTTGAAAAGATCGAGTCATTGTTGAATGCGTGTATGAGCTCAGTACCGGTTGGCGAAATGAGATGCCAATACATGTATCATGTACGAAATCAGACCCACCGTGTACTGTATCCAGTCGCTTGCCACGAAGTCCTGCGCTCAAAATTTAGAAGTTGTATCGCTTGAACCCAGTGAGAAAAGTCCGCACTTGATTGCTATAGATTCTGATCTTGTCACTGGCTGCTTAGAAAAAGCACCGCTGGTAAACGTTTGAAATTCCAGCGGCAAAAAGCAAGCACATTTGCACGACCGGCATGGTAGCCTATTCACAAAGAGTCGCGTCCCCTATGTATTCCCAATGCCCCAATGCCTACCTTCTAGAACCATAAGGATGTATATGATCGTCTTGTTCTATACCTGCGTATTTTTCTGTGGACTGGCGGTTGGGTGCCTGATAGGCGGAGACAGGGGATCTAACTGTTTGTCTGTCCAGCGCTGAGTAATTCCCCTTGGTATGTGTACAGTACTACCAGCGCTAGCCTCACCTGTCTGGTTTGTGAGTATGCATTACCAAGTAAATACAGTCTGACGTCAGAAATATTTGGCGTTTTACACCTGACGTCAGACACACATTCGAGGCTTCAAATAGTGCGTGATTTAGACTGAACGACAATGGCATTGAACCGTCTGTGTTGGGTTACTTCTCGGGTTACATCGAAGTTTGTAGTCCTCTGAAGCTGATTATCAGACCTCCGCGCCTTCGGCACGTTGGTCTGATAATCATCGTCATCGGACTACAATACCACGATGTAACCCTCGAAGTAACCCAACACAGACGATTAAATGCTTAATTAACTGTGCATTCTCTCTCTCTCTCTCTCTCTCTCTCTCTCTCTCTCTCTCTCTCTCTCTCTCTCTCTCTCTCTCTCTCTCTCTCTCTCTCTCTCTCTCTCTCTCTCTCTCTCTCTCTCTCTCTCTCTCTCACAGTCTCTCTCTCTCTCTCTCTCTCTCTCTCTCTCTCTCTCTCTCTCTCTCTCTCTCTCTCTCTCTCTCTCTCTCTCTCTCTCTCTCTCTCTCTCTCTCTCTCTCTCGCGCGCGCGCGCGCGCGTGTGTGTGTGTTTGTGTGTGTGTGTGTGTGTGTGTGTGTGAGTGTGTTTTGTGCTCGTGCTTGTGTTTATGAATGTATGTATGGAGATTTATACCTTTACAATTGTGTGTATGTGTGAGATTTTCTATGTTTGTTTCTACTTCTTCAATGATTTCTTCTTCTTTTTTAAAAACTTTATATTTTAATTTTTTGTTAGTTATATATTTAGTTTTTCCCAATTTAATGATAGTATTTTGTGATTTGTGCATTATATGTAAAGTAGATTAGCAACGGCAAGTTCGAAAAATGGTTCCACCAAAACTTTCACCGTTGTAAAATAAAGAATCATTGTCATTGTCATTGTCTGTCTGTCTGTCTGTCTGTCTGTCTGTCTCTCTCTCTCTCTCTCTCTCTCTCTCTCTCTCTCTCTCTCTCTCTCTCTCTCTCTCTCTCTCTCTCTCTCTCTCTCTCTCTCTCTCTCTCACGAGGATCTATACCGCTTGCAGTTGCGTGGAATTCACATTTTCTCGGCACTGAAAGGGTTAAAACTAGGGTCCTAACATGCTAGGCCCTGCCTGGCCACACTACGCGTTTGGATAATGTATAAGTGCACTGGAACATAGTTATTATGAACTGCACCTGTGCTGATTAATTTTGGACTTAACGTCGTACCTCGCAAGGCCCAAACGCAGAGGGCAGCACACATTTCTCTATGGAACGCAAGTCATTTGCTTATTATTTTGATCTCCTCGGCGAAATGGTTTATTACTCTCACATTTTTCCGCCTGGGTACGATCCGGCCTTCCCTCACACAACTTTGCAAGGGGCAGATCTTAAAGGGGCTGGGAGGAGGGAGAGGGGTTCCAGGTGTTCTGGAACCCCCCCCCCTCCTCCCCCCCCCCCCACCCACACACACACACACCTCGATCTCATCCCTCCCCCTAGGCCAAAATGTCTTTAATCTATATCATACTGAGGCTAAAAGCTTCACATTTATACACTGCCATATGCAAGCTACATTATAGTACTTACATATAAGGATATAGACCAATGGCTTTAGTTCAAGGGTGGTGCCAGAATAGCTTGGCGCCTAAATAATAATAAATAAGCTATTCTGGCACTACCCTTGAACTATTTTAGTCAAACATTTCACACACTGGTGTATTCCGAATGATAATGGTTAAAATGCTATAACAACGTCCCTTTTGGGGGAGTTTGTATCCCCACCCCCCAACCGGGCCCTTCCGCTGTTCGATATTTCGGCGGATGGCAAGAAGGTGGAGAAGGATCACAGAAGGCCACTCCCCCCACCCTCTCCTCCCATTCCCTCACCCCCCCCCCCCCCCCCCACCCCCACCAATTTCCCCTTTGTTTGATTTTGATTTTCTGCCTCTGAAAGCAAGGTCTGGCCGCGTTAAGAGGCCTTTTGTGTCAGGTTGAAGTTCCCAAACAAAAAGTTGGACCCCTCTCCCCTCCCCCCCCCCCCTCCCACTTTTCGAGGTAACTGATCCGCCTCTGTTCGTGCACCTAGCCGGCCGGCCTGTTAGCTTCAATCTGTCCCAGTCAGCAAAAAGGAGCCCTGGATCGACGTCTTCTTGCACGCGGGGCAACACGCAGATTCTTCTCAGTAAAAGACATCGTGGTGTTTGTGGCAGGCGGCGTGACAGAAATACCGCGGCGGGTTATTTTGAAACACGTGCTTTGGAACCTTTTTGTCGTTTGATGAGAGATTTATAATGAGATATGTGGCAGCCATTTGCAGAACTGACTGGGGCGCAGGTCTACACCGGGTGAATCTGCTTTCTGCAATCCGGCAGAGGCATACAAAACATGTGTGTATCTGCAAGCTCCGAATGATGCAGACTCCAAGATCTTCGTCTGTCTGGGGATGTAAAAGATAACAGTGAAAGTCGGCAAGAGATATATATTTTAATAAGCCCCTGCTGTTGCAGGGGAGTATGAGAATCTATGCCTCTTGCAAGAGCACGTGCCGTGGTTGTTTGGGGATTTTGTTACCTGATTGTTTATGATCAGGCTGCTGATGGACGTGTATTTTAGAACTTGAGATACAAATCTCTCTCTCTCTCTCTCTCTCTCTCTCTCTCTCTCTCTCTCTCTCTCTCTCTCTCTCTCTCTCTCTCTCTCTCTCTCTCCCCCCCCCAACCCCCCCCCCCTCCAAAAAAAAAAATATATACTGAGTTTGGATAACAAACGGAAAAAGAAGCAGATGTACGTAGCAGTTCGCACATAAATTTATTGTGAACACAAACACGTCGTGTGTTTCGACTTCAATCAGTAAAGTTCTCGAAATGTACGCAAGATGCATCAGTTTGGTTATCGTTGGGTTGGGATGGTTTTTCCTAGCCCCCCCCCCCCCCTTAACGCCCCCCCCCCCTCCCCCGTCTCAGTCTCCCTGACTGCCGAGAAAAACCGAACACGACCCAAATGCAAGAGATATAGATCCTTATGAGCCCCCGCAGTTGAGGGGGGCTCATGAGGATCTATGCCTCTTGCTGAGACCAAATCGTATGCATGTTCCCTGTACGGTTGTGGTCTTCGGTCACGGAACTAGGACTAAACGAAGATTTCTGAAACAAAATATACGTACAGTGGCAGTGAAGGGGTTAATGTGATACTGTTGCAGCTACCCTATCTGTGGCAAATATAACGAATAGTTAGGAATCAGCGAGACCTCTGACCCGAGCTGACGGTGACAGTGAGTTGATGGACATTCGCATTTCGCTTGACGCCGGGTACCCGCCGGTGTGATCATGAAACCACTCCGGCATTCAGCTGAGTCATTTTGGCGTCGAAACTGCAGACAAAAAACGAAACATGAAAAATGACTCTTTACTGACTGGTAGCAAAACGCCTTCGGGCCCACGACGGCCGCAGTGGGCCCGCGCACGGCCGTGCGCGGGCCCACTGCGGCCGTCGTGGGCCCGAGGACCTTTTGCTTCCTGGGTAGTACCTACTACCGTTTCTCTCAGTCGCTGACTCAGTCTCAAGGCCACGACCAATACTGCTACATCAGTCACTGTCTGGACTTGACATGACTGAACAGAACAGAATGTCCAATACGAACTCCGAAAACTCATCTCCGCCCCAGTAGCTAAACGTCTTCGCGGAGCTCACGACGGCCGCCGTGGGCCCGAGGAGCTTTGCTTACTGAGCTTCCAGTGAAGAATCCGGCGGTGTCAGTCAGCACATGACACGTGCGCCGCGGCAAACCTGCAAGGGGCATAGATCCTCTTGAGCTCCAGCAGTTGCAGAGACTCCGGCGTAAGAATGGCGGGACGCCACTTGTTGGCGGAAATCAGCTGTACCGCGGTCCCAATAAAAGGAGTGATTTTGGTTGCACGTGCAACATACTATGAAGGATCGGTGAAGGATTGGTGAATGATTCTTTTAAAGAACTGTGCCATACGGTATAGGCATAGACCCTTGTGAGACCCCTCTGCCTGTGGGAGCTGATAAGGATCAATGCTTTTCACACTTCCATTTGTATTGGTGCTCCTTGCGTGGAGGGGGTGGGTGAACGGGTGTTTCGTCTGCGATGAGTCTGGCTTTGGTAGATGCATAACATCTGTGGTACGTTTTCAAGGTGTGTGCAGATGTCTGCGTTATGTTACGTTTGTTTCCGTTTTTTCTTTAAAGCTTAACTCATTCGAGACGTGCCGCATACGGCTACGTGGCAATCACACGCGTATCCGAATGTAACACGTCTTGAATGTGTTAACCCCTTCCCCTCCAGGGGAGCTGGGTGGCTCGGTGGTAGAGCGTTCGAATCTCGTTCGAAAGGTCGTGGGTTCGAAACCCAGCTGCGGTCAAAATGTGGACAGACGGCCTCTTTTCGGTGCCCCGTCTTTGAAATCCCCTTCGTGGTGGACAAAGATGTTAAGCCCTAAGCGTTTAACGTTTAACATTTCCCTCCCCTCCAACGCACATACATTTTGTATCTGAAATCTGTCTTCACCGAACGACCAAAAGCACAACTGCCCAAAGAACATGGACACGAAGTTGTCTCAGCAAGAGGCATAGATCCTCATGAGCCCCCGCGACTGCGGGGGCTCATGAGGATCAATCCCTCTTGCAGAGACCAGTTTGCATCCACGGTTCTTGGACGGCGGTTTTGGCTTTTTATCTTTGAATGAACACATATTTCAGAAACAGAAATGCACGTCCAGTGGCAGGAAAGGCGTTAAGCTGATCTCCAGGCACAGAAAATGACTTGGTCAGTCACGCACGACTGATCCTTTGCCTTCAGTTCATGCTGGACGTCCACACATGTTCTAATTAGGTCACTGAAGTCCAGGCAAAACCAATGCATCTCGGCTAATGCGTAATTTAGATTCATTCGGTTGTTTTCTTTCTTAGTGTGCATTGCATTGAAGGCGACCTATGGTCTTTCTTCAAACGTTTCTTCAAAAAATGTGATGTACATGACTCCTTCAAATTTGTCTTTTTATATTTTTATTTTTTTTTATTAAGCCCATATTGTACTGATTCGTTTATTTTTCAACCTATGTATATAAAAAGACAATTTTATAAAATGTTCTAGAAGAAATATTTAAAGCAGTTTATTTTATATTGTGTCGTGTTTTTCATGTGAACATATCCCAGCATTTTAAGATTTTTTTATGCCTTTGTTTTGTGCTATAGCCACAAGCATGTAAATAAGCGTGTTCGACTAATTTAAAGTTACTAACCAGTCTGTTTGATTCTGATCAAAAGACCTGAACGCTCTTTTTAGTCTCCTTAGCAGGTGCAAGCTCATTTTCCTTGGCGTATGTTGTGGTAAATAGTGTCCTCACAGACTCTCGTACATCCGTCTTCTTACCGCGTACTATGATGTTATAGTAGGCCCTAAATTAACTTCTAGTACGTTCGTTAGGCGTGCTGGTTAGTACTCCAAAGGACGAGCCTTGGGGAAAGCAGTACATCAGCCAATTTCGTCCATCTGCAAGAGGCTTAGACACTCATGAGCCCCTATGCCTATTGCTGAAACGCACTGATTTACATTCAAAGACTGCCGTACTGTATGATGGGTTTAAGACCGTGACTGTAGAGGGCATCTTTGCTGTAGCGGATTTATGGGGCAGATCGCCGGGCCAGAGGAGATGGCTTCTGTTAACGAGCCCTTCCCTAGTGTAAACTGATGCAACTGATCGGAAAATCGGGGCCGGGATATTCAGTGCAAAAGACAGCAAGCACGCCGGCTTCAGAATACCCGGGCTGGGGGTTGGAGGAGGGGGATGGGAGGGGGGGCGGGGGGGGGGGTGAGGTCGAACTGAGATGGCTGCGTCTACACTTTTAACCCATTCAGCCCTGACGCACTACAGCAGGAGATGGGTCGACCATGATAATTCAAGGGTAGTGTCAGATTAGCTTGGCGCCAAAAGGCGCCAAGCTAATCTGGCACTGCCCTTGAATTATCATGGTCGATCCATCTCCCGCAACTGGTGCATAGTCATTAGATGACGCCTCCAAAATTTGGGAATTACGGCCGTCGGGCTGAATGAGTTAAACAGTCACCTAATTTTCTGCCATGTGAAGACAAAAGACACCAATTCCATTTTTTGTGATAAGCTACATTTTCATTGTATTTCAATGAAAATGTCGCTTTTCACAAGATGTATTTACTGTCTTTTTCCCTTCATAGAACAGACTTGTCCGGCTGCTAGTAGCATTTTCTATTTCGTTTATTACCTTTCTCCAGTCGGTTTTTTCTTCTCCTCCCCCCCCCCCACCCCCACCTCCCCCCCCTCTCCTCAGCCACCCACCCCCCCCCCCCCCCCCACACACACACACACACACACTTTTTCTCTATGGGTCGGATCGAGGAGCCGGAGCCCCTTTAAATACCCATCCAGCATCCCCCGCTGACTTTATTTGTTGTTTTATAAAACCCTCTGATCACTGATGGTTTTTATGTAGCTTGGCGTACACCGTTCGTTGCGTTTTTAATGCTGCCTAGTACATACGTTTCTTGTCACTTACGATGTTCACGTTGCTTGTTCTTCTTCAGCCGTCACACGATGACAGCGGCGGAGGGGGGAAGAGGGGCCGGGCGAGCGGTGTGTGGGGGGAGTGGTCAGCCTGGACCTCTTGCACTGCCCAGTGCGGCACCGGCATCACCGCCCGGACCCGGAGGTGCCAGCACCCGGTCATGCTGTCTGTGGACGCCCTCCTGTGAGTCGGTCGCTTTCTATGCTGGCTGGTCCGCGATTTTGGACCTTGCGGCGCGAGCGCCATAAGGTTCAAAATCACAGACCAGAGCACATATCGACTAAAGACTGAGATGATGTTGTGTACACACACGAAAGTTTCTGCATGTACGCCTCGCTCGATAATTCCAAAAGACTGCCGGGAGAGATTTCCCGGTGAGCAAAAGATCCTCGGGCCGACGTCGCGACCGCATTTGGCCCGCGCACGGCCGTGCGCTGACCAACTGCGGCCGCGAGGTAGGCCCGAGGACCTATTGCGCGTTGCGCGTCCATTCCGCATTGGGGTGCATGCATAATGTTCTCAGTCGTGAAAGATAAAAAGACCAACTACAAGACAGTCGTTTATGATGTTATACCAGATGCCTTCTCGTATAGCATTTTCCTCCCCCGACGATTCCAGACGAAAAACCCCAGATTCCTCCCTCCCTCCCTTCCCTCCCCCCCCCCCCTCAGCCCCCCCCCCCCTCTCAGCCCCCTCCCTCCCTCCCCCCAGCCCTCCTCCCCCAGGCGCCCTTAAGTCTGATCCACACCCTCCCTCTGAAGAAAACGATTTACTGCTTCTAGGAGCCATTCTGGTCATATATCATATTATTTTAAAGCTTCAAGTATGCAGCCGTTTTCCCCTCTCTCCCTCTCCCCCCCCCCCCCCTCCCACTCCCTCCCCTTCTCCCCATTTGATTTTTGTCTGTGAATGTAAGGGTGTGTTGCCAAAATTTAATCTTAAGCTGAACATCAATCACTGATGGGCTGACCCCCAGTTCAGGAACACTGATGCAAACAGGGACAGCAAGAGGTACAGATCTGCATGTGCCCCCGCAGATGCGGGGGGCACGTACAGATCTTTGCCTCTTGCATATAGGTAGTGTTCACTGCAGCAAAATTTAAAGCGATCTGCTCGTGTCGGGCTTTGGTAAAATTCACCGCTACATCGGTTTATCAGTGTTGTATTGTCTAAATTAAAACTGTTCTACCCTGCATCAGTTTCACAATACAATACTGGTACAGTCAAACCTGTCAAAAAGCCACCACCTATCTAAAGCGACTACCTGTTAGAAAACATACCACCCATTTGTGGTCCCATGGTCTTCTTTCTGTTACTGAGATAAACTGTTAAGCGGATGACCCGCCTAAGGCAACCACTATACAAGAGTTTGACCCCAGTAAGTGAAGGTCCTCGGGCCCACAACGGCCGCAGTGGGCCCGCGCACGGTTGTGCGCGGGCCCACAACGGCCGCAGTGGGCCCGATGACTCATTGCTGTTGGGGACTGCATCTGTAAATAGGCACTTGTATTGCCGAGTAAGAGAGGTTTTTTTTTTCTACTACCCCTTGTGCCAGCGGGGGAACTCTCCTACTCTAAAAGAAATAAAAACAGGAAAAAATTCAGTGAAAAAAAATGCAGATTGTCTAAGTTAATTCAGCCCTTTTGTCCAGCATTGTTGTTCTAAAGACATTCCTGTTTTCCATAACATTTGAGAGTTTTTATCAAGGGAAGGAACTCTTATTCGCGCCGTTTACGACAACGGTCGCTTTTATCAAAACTGGTTTGTCAACTTAGTTCTTCACAGGTCCTCGGGCCCACGACGGTCGCAGTGGGTTCGCGCACGGCTGTGCACGGGCCCACCGTGGCCGTCGTTGGGACGAAGATGTTTTGCTACTGGGGCAGGGTGATGAAGGAGAAAAAACGATTTCTAACACTTTTGTTGGTGGACAATGCCCCTTTAAGAACATTGGTAAAGAGGATATTGTGAACTGTTAATTTAGCCTACCCTTGGCTGGAGCAGGTCTCTTTAACAAAATTAATACACTTCCGTGTTTCTCTATTCAGTTATGGGCTGGCAAGGAAAGCAACATGTAGACCCTAGCCGAGTTAGGGAAATTACAGCGGAAACTTGAATGAGTGCGTAATAAAGAGAGAGAGAGATAGGGAGGGGAGGGGGGCGAGGCGATGGGGCGTGTGTGTGTGGGGGGGGGGGGGGGAGTAAAAGGGCTGTGCTTAACCTCTAAACTGTCGAGAAAACCTGATCACAATCCAACTGTAAAGGACATAGATCCTCATGAGCCCCCGCTGTCGCGGAGGCTCATGACGACCTATGCCTATTGCTCACATTACTTTGTATCTATGTTCCCTGTGATTCAGCGACGCTCAGCCTACGCGTTAGCCTAGGCGATTGAAGACAAGCGCTGTGATTGGCTGAAATCCCACATACCTTCGAAGGTCGCTTGAAATTGACCAATGAAAATGCTTCTTACAACAATAATAGGTCTTGATACATAGCAGACGGCTTTTGCGAAGACGATCAGTTTGCCGTTTACCGCTTGTCAGTACGACGAGTAGAAGTGAAGTTATGAAGCCCAGGACTTTGTGCATAACTAATTAGGTCTTTGTTTACACATTTAGAAGCCAGATAGGGAAACATTTTCACAAATAACAACATTTTAATCATTTTATTTGAAAAATGGATTGGACAGAGTGGTAGATGAATGAATGTAGATTATATTTTCACAACAAACCCAAAACAGTCAAAATCATCAAAAATCGCAAAAAATCAGGGTAGAACCTGGCCTTAACAAAGACTTCAGAAACACGATCAGGGACTAGTGGCAGAGGAGGGGTTAAAATTGGTGTACTTTAAAAATAACTTCTTAGTCCATTGAAAGTATTGCCTCTCTCTCTCTCTCCCCTCTCTCTCTCTCTCTCTCTCTCTCTCTCTCTCTCTCTCTCTCTCTCTCTCTCTCTCTCTCTCTCTCTCTCTCTCTCTCTCTCTCTCTCTGCGTGCATGTGTCTTGGAAGTCTATTTGTATCAGCTAGCGGCGTCTTTGTTGCTGGGGGGGGGGAGTGAGGAGACCCGGGGGGGGGGGGGGGGGGGGTTCCGGGGGCTTAAGAGAGTGTCGAAGGGGGTAAGGGGTAGGGATTTCCACATGGATAGTTGCTCAGTTATCCTTGCATATATTTGCTGAATTATTTTTGTTTCCTTCTACTTTACAATTTTAAGGTTAACACAATTATTGGACAGGCCTATACCATGCTAAATAATGTGCACAGTGTAGGTAGATCTACACCTACCACACACTACCCACGAGCGGTCATGGTCGATACATTTCGGTCGACCTGTGCATATAGGGTTTTGCAGAAGAAGCAGAGCAGGCTAGACGTATCTAAAATTGAACGCGATGTGGATATTTTTAGTGTGTGTCAACACGAGGGCTTTTTATGACCCGATGTTGTCGGGTATTTTTTTACCGCAAAACATGCAAAACTGCATTTTTCTGGCCAAGGAGTTCTTCCGCGATACATGGCACATCCATCAAGCGAAAATGAATAACAGCTTTGCACCAAAGGCAAGGGGTATCGCTTGCATATTAAACCGGTGGCTGCCAAAATTTCTTCTTTAACTAATTCAGCCCGGCGCACGTATTTCCCAATTTTTGGAGGCGTCATCTAACGACTATGCATCTGCTGCAGGAGGTGGATTGAACATGATAATTCAAGGGCAGTGCCAGATTAGCTTGGCGCCGACATGCGCCAAGCTTATCTGGCACTACCCTTGAATCATCATGGTCGACCCATCTCCTGCTGTAGTGCGTTAGGGCTGAATGGGTTAAACATACACACACGCATGCACACGCACACATGCACGCAGAGAGAGAGAGAGAGAGAGAGAGAGAGAGAGAGAGAGAGAGAGAGAGAGAGAGAGAGTGCCACTGAGGCATATTTTTTAAACAAGTGGAATTACCACATCACTCAATCAAGGCGCCCAGCATCAATGGCTGCGAAAGTGTCGTATAGCGTTGCTGAAGGCAGCGCTATACGACACTTTCGCAGCTATTGATGCGGGGCGCAGTGAATGAACATGAAAAGTGTCGTATCTATTTTGGGGGAATCCGACCATAAATATTGTGCATCTTGCTATTTTTCTGCAAATGTCCTGATTTTTTTTTTTTTTTTCAGATCAACGGGAGATGACTCCGTCTGGTGCGAGGGAGACGAGAGAGAAATGAAACTGTGCAACAAGCAGGTGAGGCGGTTAACCCCCTTCACTGATGTGAAAAAATAAACACGACCAGACTGCACGAGGCATAGATCCTCATGAGCCCCCGCAATCGCGGGGGCTCATAAATAAATATAAATAAATCAGAGCATTAAATAGGCGCTTTACCCAATTAAATAATCGGCTCAAAGCGCCGCCGCGAACTGAACCCAACAAGCACGCTCACGTGAATCACGCGCATTCACCCACACACTGTACATAAACACAGAACATTCACGTGGTGCTAAGGGCAAGTTCAAGCGAGCTACTGAAGTTTTGGAAATTCAAATCGTTTTATGCTTGAAATTTGATATGGGCTGCAATTGATACCAAAGTGGAGGGGGAGGAAGAGCCGGAGTACCCGGAGAAAGAACCCCCGGCGGTCCGTCCGAATTAATGGTGACACTTACTAGAGGAGAAAAGTCCGACGCCGGAACCCGGTATCGAACCTCGCACCTTTTGCATTGGTGGCAGGCGCCTTAACCACTGCGCCACGGACCGCCCCGAGGATCTATGCCTCTTGCTGAAACCATTTTGTATCAATGGTCCCTTGAAACAGTTTGCGACTTATGACCGGCATGGAGAGAGCTCAGGCTATTAACCCACATCATACTGAGGCTGAAAACTTCAAATGTGTACACTGCCATATGCACGCTACATTATAGTACTTACAGATAAGGATAGACCAATGGCTTTAGTTCAAGGGAGGTGCCAAGGTATTCTGGCACTACCCTTGAACTATTTTAGTCAAACTTATTTCACACACTTGTGTATTCCGAATGATAAGGGTTAATTTACAGCCAATCCATGAATCTCACGCATTACGGAGGCCGTTTCGGAAATCCGGGTATTAGATGGCCACCTATTTAGGAAATTCACGACCCATTGCTGCTCCTCTGCAACCCCAAATGCAAGAGACATAGATCCTCATGAGCCCTCGCAATTGCCTGGGTTCAATAGGATCTATTCCTCTTGCCGGCTAACACCACTGACTTTACATCCACGTCCTTGAAACACAGACTACGACTTCTGGCATGGAGAGAGCTCAGACTATATATGTTAGTCAGTCTGTGTGATCACTAAATTAGTGACATATTTACTCTAAGATCAGCTATAGTGTTTTCATTTTAAATGATATACTTTTAATTAACTTAGACTTTCTAGATGCGTGTGTGTTGTGTGTGTGTGTGTGGTACGGATGAGCGTTTATGTATCAGATTGTGATATTAGTTGCCTAATTTTAAAGTTTTTACAGTGTGTGTAGGGCACTGGATTTGTGTGATAGAGTATTAATTATTTTTTATTGTTGATTGTGATGTTTGTAATTGTAACGACACCAACACACATTCCTATGCTTTATGTTTCTTAAGGCAAATGGCAATAAACAGTATCTATCTATCTACCTATCTATCTATCTATGATTTTCACGCATTGCGGAGGGCGTTTAGGAAATCCATGTGTAAGATAACCGCCATTTTAGGACATTCATGAAATGCCTAGATTTTCTTTTTTCGTGAAATGTCTGGCGGTCACAGGCAATTCATATATTATAAGTTATTGGTCGGAGGGGTTCGCTACACGGACCTTTGTAGGCATGAGGGAGGTCAAATGAATCATTGTACCCCGAAGGCCGAAGGCCTGAGGGGTACAATGATTCCTTTGACCTCCCGAAGGCCTACAGGGGTCCGTGCAGCGAACCCCTCCGACCAATAACGTATTTGTTTTCATTCCTCCACTATTTTCGTAAAAGAAATCAAGAAGACATCTTCCGACCTGGATCACGCCAGACATGACTGACGTCAAAGGAATATACATTTATACATAATAGACTGATGACGTAATTTAAAATATTTCATGACGTTGCCGTCTCCAGTACTGAGTGCTTGTTGTTTCGAAAAACACTATGCAACGTTTTACTTTAGAACGTTTTGGTGATCTTTTATAGAACAAAACTCTCATCCAAGATGTGTCATAGAGAGGGCTACAAAAATTCCGCCATTTTTAGCTACGGGGGTTTTTATATCACGGTCACATGGTACGGTTTGCGCTAAAGTGACTGGTCGTGTGACGTAGACGACCAGTCACTTTAGCGCAAACCGTGCCATGTGACTGTGATATAAAAAAAACTGTAGCGAAAAATGGCGGTAGCCCCCTCGATGACGCATCTTGGATGCCAGTTTTGTTCTATAAAAGATCGCCAAACGTTCTAAAGTACAAAGTTACTTGGTGTTGTTCGAAACAACAAGCACACTCAGTACTGGAGACGGCAACGTCGTGACATATTTCAAATTACGTGATAGGTCTATTATGTATAAATGTATATTCCTTTGACG